>CM032812.1:5834476-7034476 GCA_019155185.1 Beaufortia kweichowensis | reverse complement strand
AAGCCGCCTGAAGAGAGGAAGATATCCGAGCGTTTCATGATGAGATTCTCTGGTGGATGTGTTATTCTCTCCTTCAGTCGATTGAGGTCACTGATGTTATATTCTGTTCCTCTTCAATCTCTTCTCCTCTCTCACTGGCGCTCTCTCATCTGTCTGTCATCAACTGGAGAATCATCTCAACACCTGTCAGATGTTAAACTGTGTATGAAAAACATCACATTCACACTGCAGCTTAAACTGGAGTCACTACAGGTCTGATTCAGTTCCACTGTCAACCTGTGGATAGATAGACAAAAACCCTGTATGTGACTCTTTCTTCCATGTAACACAAAAGAAGATATTTTGAAAAATGTCTCAGTGGTTTTGTGTTCATACAATGGATGAGGGTAGATGTTGTCTGATTACCAACATTCTTCAAAATATGCAAAATGCAAAAGAAATCAAGTCATACAGGTTTGACATGAGGGTAAATTAACAACAGATTTGTTATATTTTGAGGGAACTGTGAAAGGTGAAATAATTCTGGGTTAATCACCTTTAAGAATAAAAACCTGTGAAGTGCTGTCTTGGTTTCTTTTGGTTACTGTATCCAGTGGAGAAGAAAAACAAAGAATGAGGAGGTTTGGATGGCTGTGTGGAGCAGCTGAGGCCCTGCGACTCTCTGTGTGTGTGTTTTCCTTTGTGTGCCAGTGTCTTTGTTCGGGACGTACCACTCTGTGTCACCAATCCAGTACCAGAAAGAGAGAAAGAGAGAGAGCCGGTCCCTCCCACTGGACTGTCACACACAGCGGGACCTCTAGTGGATGTCATATGATGGTACAACAGACACTGATTCATGACACACAAACACTGTCAATGACATCACAGAGAGGTCATGTTCAGACACTAGTGTACTGCACCATATGCACTGTATACTGCATGCTTCTCATTTAGAATAGTATGTAAAACAGTATGCAGTGATTTACATTTTAAAGAGTAACAATGGGTCATGTTCTAATGAAGAATGAGCCAAAATAAAGATGTAAAAAATAACTGTATCGTGGGATACAGTATCCATTTGCATTACTGTACACTATTCTGAAAACGTCCTGTGTGTGTGTGTGACACGTGTGACATCACAGTGGGCAACAGAAAGAATATCCTGCTTTCTCTCCATCAGAATGTTGTTGGCACGGCAACAGGAGTACTTGAGCAGTCTTGGCAGAGTTAATTCCCGCCGTGGGGCTTTTGGAAATCATTGATGATATTAGGCAAGAATAATTAAGATGTTGAATGCTCCTTCACACCATTAAATGAGATTATGTGCTGTTGATCGCTCATTAACAAACAGCATGATTATACAAATATGCATATTACACAGTCATCACACAACTAGAATAAAATACACATTCAACCTCTTTTACGATATCATGAAAAAAGTTAAAAAAATAGTGAGATAAAAGAGCACATTATGAAATACAGTATATGACAGTATTGTGTGTTGTTGTGTTTCTGACTGGATTTTGACGGTCATAACATGCATATAAACAAAGTCATTGTGTTGTCTCTTATCAGGAAAATGAACCTATTTTCTTACTGTTGATGCATTAGGTCATAAGAACATATTTTAAGATAAAGCCAAACCCAAACCCTATGACAGCAGATTGACCTCCAGAGAGTTACCTCAACCTGTTAACCATCATCACCATTATCACCAGTACAGACAGACAGACTCACATCATCATCTCATCCACACCATCACATTCCTCTAATAAATCAGATATTTCACACAGAAAAACTCCACTCCAGACTGATGCTGTAAAGCAGGTGAATTATATTCATTAATCTCACAGTAAAACAAGTGCAGCATTCCACTTTGCATTCATAAATGCATTATAAATAATAAAAAATATATTATCATCGCAGATACAGAATAGAAAAGAATAGAATTTCTGTGAATCATCTCAAAATAGCAAATATGTACATATCAGAGCAAGATACAAAGATATAAAAGAGATTTTAAAACATCAGCAGCAGGAAATGTGTAGAAAAGTTTCACCAGCAGATGTCTGGTGTAGAAAACTCAAAACACACATGCAGTGAAGTCTCTTTCTATTGGTCAGCACTCAGTTGGTCTTTTTGTCATCTGCTGAGTCTTTAGGGTCAGTTTGGTCCGTGTTTTGTTTTATGGACGTGGAACCGTTAGAAGCGTTTGGTTTGTTGGAGTTCTGGGATATCTGAACTGAGCTTTGGGTCAAATCACTCAGAGCAGAGAAGTTCAGAGGTCGAACAAACAGAGTCTTGTAGAGGACAGACTCCAGTGTGGAGAACGGATAAGAAGAGGAACCCACCAGCATCATCCGCATCTGACAGACAGAGAGAAAACAGCAATGTTCTGATTTGGGTATATATAAAATACACTTACAATAAATCATTATGATACACTGATATGTTTTAAAACCTTCATCAGCTCTTAGAATTCAGATATCATGTTAAACAGTTGCTTAAAGATTCTGATGAAGTGTTTTTTGTCTTGCCGTGACAGTCAGAGGTCAAAGTGTGAACGTGTCTGGGTAAAAACAGACATTTCACTTCAAACATCAAGATTTACCATCGACAGATAATCTTATGAAGGAACTGCGGTCTTGTAAAGCGGAATGATGCAATTACATGAAAATGATGCAAAGAAACGAATGAAATCCGTAAGACTAAAGCGCTGGAGTCACGACACAAGACGGATCGCAAAACGACGTCTGAGATTTACTTTGATTAGCTTCAGCGGGTCATTCTTTAAATTCACTCGAATGACTGATGTGAGACGTTCATCTGCCGTCCAATTAAAACACACACATCAATCAAATGACATCAGATGTCACAGCTAATATTCATGTATGAAGAAACAAACACACACTCTGAATACAAGTGTACTGCATATCTGTTACACTGGACACATAAGATGAGACGAATTGCATTGTGGGAGTCTGTAACCATTGTAGCACTTAATGTGTAGTATGAGTAGTGTGCTATGAGAAGAACAAACAGCACACACCTTGTTGATGACGATAAAGAGCGTATAGATGAAGATGAGTTGATGTGTTTGAATAGGGAGGTACTGGCACTGCTGGAGAGAAAACACAACCGCTCCCAACAGAGTTACCTTAGTTGGGCTGCAAACACACAGAGGTCAAAGGTTAAAGCAACATCAGAGTGAGAGTTAAATATCATTTCTACAATCTGATGCTACAAAAAAAATTCCAAAAACTATAATAAACTATAACAGTAATGTGTTTAATAAAATGACTGTAAACACTGACTGAAAGAGTTTCATGTTTGTTTGTCAACCATATCGAACTCTGATCATCACAAATAAATCTTTGTGTTTTGGCTTAACTCATTATTTTTGGGATGAATTCATATCTCTGTATTTTCCACAAAAACTATTAATATTTTTCTACGAAAAGATGAATACATTGCCAAAATATGACACACAGCCCAGTCCCAATCTACTGTAAGCAATTGAACTTAACCAGCTCAGACGTGCGCAGTTAAAGCAGAGCGTGCTGCGGCAGACGCAGACACAGACAGACTCTACAGCCACTGATAACGAATGTGACTGTGATTCTTTTGAGTTCCTCTACATGAACCTTTTTTAAATGCCACCCGCACAAACACCATGACAACACATCTCCACTGAAGACCTGAGCAGATCAATACACAAGACAATTATTTCACCTGCGGTGGAGAAAAAAATAAAAGCTGAAAGACTGCAGGACATGAAACACTTCAGACTAGGAGATTCTCATGTGCGTCTGGATTCTAATGTCAATCCAAAAACATTTAACACTGATGTGCAGACAAACATATTACATATATCAGAAAAGAAAACAGTAAATCTTGTAAAACATGCAGGTGACAAACAAGTTCTAGGAAAAGCATTATTTTGGAGATGGCACATACTCTGATGTTTTATTATCTAATACAATGACATTCAGACATGCAGATGTTTGTCTTTTGAATGAATGTTATATTTGTGTAAACATTTTTATTTTGTCTTACTAGGTCATCTTCAGCAGTTCATTAGTCTCAGGCTTCCAGACGCCCCGAACCAACTGCTCAAAGTTACTGATGAGACCTCCGCCGGCACCTGCAGACAGACAGACTCTCAATGTTGACTGTATTTTCAGCTTTTTATAACAACAACCATTAAAGGTTCTACTAAAAATCCAGCACAAGTTACATCAATGCAAATAAACTTTGACCCCAATGAAAATAAATGAGCAGAAAACATGAATCAGCATGTATCCATAGCAACCTCTCATCCATTTACATATGCATAATAATCAGCTGAAGTTTATTACAAAATATTCCAATGTACTGTATATAAAATCTTATATTTTTAGCTATTATTAGCCTTTACAAAGGTTTTCGCAAACGCTTTTTTATACGAAAGCAGTTCTTGGTTCAATTACCCGGTTCTGAGAAATCTGTTTGAATAAAAGAAGCTGTTCAGATGAGAAATCTTTGATAGATGTTATTTTTCTGGTGTTTTCTGTATAATGTCTGTAAATGACAGATATATTGTTTGGTCAAATGAAGGGTTCAGTAAACATTCTCTCTGGCTTTTGATGGGTCACTGCTTGATGTGTTGTGGCTCTTAAACTTTTATCATTTCAGCACACATTGTAATTACAGTCACCTCGACCTGCTGATATTTCAAACCTTTCTCAGTTTAATTGAAGGACAGCAGGGGGTGAAACGCTGCCCGGCTTTAATAATGAGTCTGACGAAAATAAAAAAACAACAACCTTGAGCTCTTAAAAATGTAAATGTCAAGGAAAAAATAATGAAAGTGCTTACTATTAAATAGAAGTCAAAGAATAACAGAGATAGATGATTGTGATTCATATGGATGTGTGTGTGTAGTGCGGTACCTTTCGCCCAGCCCACTGCGATCATCACAAACAGACCATCTTTGTATTTCTTCCCAGCTTGAATGACTCCGCCCAGAACCTTCCATGTACGTGTCGCTTCCTTCATCCCAGTCAAGACCAGTCGCACAGGGAAGATGGAGGCCAGCGAGTACACCACATCCAGAGGACAGTAAAACACCAGATACCTGCAGACACACAACTAACATCCATCATCACTATAATCAGATTAATGATTGACTATCACACACATGCAGGTCAAAACCAAATTGCTTAATTGCCTCTCTCTCTCTCTCTCTCTCTCTCGCTCTCTCTCTGTCTCTCTCAAGCATCAGTAAGTGTTCATTTAAATATCCATTAGTATAATTTGTGATGTTGGACTGTAATGATAGTGAGTGCTCATCCTGTGAATAAAGACCCTTGAAATGTCAAAGACCCTTTTAAAAAGCACACAAATGCATCTCAGTGTGAAGACCTTTTGCTTTATAATACTGCTGTGATAAATGTACTGTAACGCTTTTATAATGATGCAAAATGTAGAGAAAAAGTATTTTAAAATGTAAACTTTTCAATATTTCACTCAGAAATAAACTGAGAATATTTACTACTCAAAAAAATTCCTAAATATAATACTTTGTTAAAGATTTCATGTATACATGTTTAAATTTAATAATGTTAATTATTAATATATTACAATATTTAATTATAAATTATTTATTATTAAATAAATATTATATTAATAGTATATTATATACTGTATAAGTAAAATGACACATTATTTAAATAATTTACAAATTATATATATTTTATTATTATATAAGTTACATATTAATATATACAATTATATATAATTTGATGTCCCAACTTGGTCATTTTATGGTCCAAGCAAGTGACATTTATTTTCATGTAATGACTAATCTAATAAAATGTTTAAGTATGTCTTAGATAAACATTCTTCTGGTATCAAAGTCAAATAGTATGAATGTAGTGCCATAATTTTCGATGGTATTAGGAGGGTACTCAAAACTAACGAAAGAAAATGCAGAATTTTCATCAATATGTGATAAAACTCAATAATGTAAATGAATGTCCTGTAGAGTTCAGAAAAGCAGTAATGATGACTATCAGCCTTTAGATGGCGCTGTCACACAACACTGAACAACAGAAAGAGTGTCTGTTAGAATCGAGTTCTGTTCATGAAACACACAGCTCTGTTCAGTCACATCTGAGTGTTTGTAAGTGTCTCACATTATAGCACTGAAACACTCACACAGCGATCATACATTTAACATGAACATGAGAACATTCAGCCGTGTTTACACACACACAGAGACAAATGCTCACACACACACTTCCTCTCTTTAGCCCATCACACATTCTTCTGTAGAGTGAGAAACTGTGTGTGTGTGTGTGTCTCACCACATGAGAGTTGCGAGCAGCAGGTTGGTGGTATTGGACAGGGGTGCGATCGGCGCATCCGCCATCATGAGGGCAGACAGAAACGCTCCCCCAAAACAGTAGAGCATGGAACTGAACCAGCAGGCCACTGGACTCTTCTGAGACACCTCCAGCGCTCCTGCAGAACAAACAACATCTTCAGTCATCAGCTCCATCAAACACAAACTCATCCAATCAGAACAAACACAAGCTCATCCATCTAACTTATACTGTCCAGTCTTTCAGTCATGATGTAGTCTGACAGACGTTTAAAGCTCAGGTCACGTGATGCTCTGCTGTGGTTTGATGGATTATGAGAGATTAAGAGGATCAGAGACAACAAGTTTGAACATGTGACTATGTGAATGTCATCTTGTATCACTGGAACACAAAGGCAGTATGTCCTGTATTAAATAAGTATGTGAAACAGAATGGAGTATGCAATGATAAATGTTTCAGACAGATAAATGCTGCACTGCTGCCTGCAAGGTTAGAGTTAGTACTGTTTTACTGATATATGATGAATATTCAACACACAAAACGGTCAAACTCATACAGTAAACAAAAACACAAGTTAACAATAAGATGAAGTTTACAGTGATTGAGGTATGACATTATCATGTAGCCAGAACCCTCAACATTGTCTGACCAAACAAATCAGATTTCATGCTACATTCTCATCTGTCATGCTGAAATGTGTAAAACACACATGAACACAAACATGACCATTTTCTCAGATGGAGGTTGTGGGTTGAAAATGTATTAACAGAGTCAAGAATGTCACTTTGGATAAAACATCTGCCAAATGCATCAATGTAAATATCTGGATCTTGTGACACAGCAGTCTGATCACCTGCTCTGATACACCAACAAACAGCCAATAAACAGCTGAAATGAGATCAAACCACAGACGTAATAGAAATAGATGAATTAAAGCAGAGCCAGAACACACATATACTGCCCATCTTCTGCCCATCTTCTAACACATAATATTGTTATTTCAGGGTTTTTTTTGTCAAAAAGCCGCAGTAATAAAGATCTGGTACAGATAAAGCACACAAAGAGCTCATGTGAAGCAGAAGCACATGAGCACATGATGAGAGATGACATGCATGTTAAAATCACACTGTAGTAACATACCTGACTACCAGCAGATAAAGAAACACCTGAAACATCAGCACAAGCAGAATTAAACATTACAGAAAACAACATGAGAAATAAAAACACTACAGTACTGTTAAACCAACCAATATCTATCTGTCAGACTGCTACACAAACTCCAAAAAGATTATAGCTGATATCACTTCAATCATTACAGTGTGACAAAACTGCATCATGGGATACTGTATCTCATGCAAATACAAATGTAGTAGGTCATCTAGATAGTTAAAGCATATAGAATGTACATTTAAACTTTCACTTTTTAGTAACTATTTAATGAGAGTAAACTGTAGACAAGATTATACATTAAAGATCTCAGAGAAGAATAGGGCTGGGCGGTATATCGAGTTCTGGGGATATATCGATATGATTCCCCAACGCGATGCGGGATTATCCAGTATCTTTCATATCGATATGTATAAATTTAGTACAAAGACGATATTTTAATAAAAGTTAGTAACTAAACCATATACAGGTCTGGAACAACTGGAGGGAGACTAATTTACCTTTAAGCATATAACATGTGGGGTGTTTTAGGTTTTATAAATGGAAAATGTGTTTTTCACACATGAAATCACACATGAAATCATGACGCATAGTAAACATAACATGCATGTTTTAATGGTTAAATTGGTACTATTTTTTGTCAGTGCATTAGCATTTTGGCCATAAGCAATACATGGTTGCTTTAGTTGAGCAGCGGTCTGTTACTCGTTATTTTCGATGGGTGCTCCTAAATTTTTGCTGGTGCTCCTAACACTTTGAAGTTAATAATACCGGATATATATTGTATACCGTCATTCCTCCTAAAAATACCGAGATATGAATTTTTGCCCATATCGCCAAGCCCTAGAGAAGAGCAGTTTCTCCTCTCTTACAAACAATGGTAAGTATATTTATTTACATATAACTGCTATATATAAATATGCACAATTAGTTGGATTTTATTATTTGCATTTAACAACCTGTTATTTAGAACTTTAAAGTACCACGGTACAGTATATGAATACAACAATTATTCTGTATTTCCATTTGATATTTTCCCTATAGACCACCACAGCATTTTTGATTGTAAAGAAACACATTATTATTCCTGAATGAGACAAAAAGAATATTGAGAGATCACACGAGAACTGAATCTGCTTCTGCTTCCCAGGAAACACACATAAATCTATAGAGAGGAACTAAAACACAGACATAAGAGATTCACACAGGCCAAAGTCCCAGAGCGGAGTGCAGAACAGAACCAAAAAAAAAGATTTTTCCACAACATTCTCTGCCTTTATGGGGCAATGAACTGAACTAACTGCCTGATAAACATATTCATCATGGAATAAAAGTTACTGAGGCAACAGAACAACCAATCTAAGCAGCCAGTGAACTGAGCTGAGCCCATAAATATTAACATAATAACCATTTAAAAATCTTTCAATTACTTAAATTTTATCCACCCATTCATTGGAGTTAAACCCTAAGTTAGAGTTAGAACTGAAACTTCATGTCAATTCCTCCGTGCATGCATGCCAAAGGCAAACACAACAACAAGTCGGGTCAAGTCGCTTATACCCCTGAAAGATGTTTCAGATATTTTAGTGACAGAGGGCCAGTAAAACTCATCAAAGCCATTGAAGAGGAACAATCACAAAGAGCAGGTCAGCAGAGAAACCAGCTGTCATGAAGGGCAAACGCTGTTCACTGTTCCAAAATAACTTGCTCCCATAATGCCACAGCTAACACAATGCATTACTGCATACATGCGTGCACCTGTTGTTTGTTTCTCTGCTAAACACAAACCTTGAACTCTGATAGGAAGGACAGTAATATCACAGTACAGATGAGCAAATGTCTCATCACTGACCTCACAGCAGTTTATCAAATACTGCAGAGCAGTTTATCAACACTTGTCCGGTTTATCTGGTTGAATGCAGAGGAGTTTATGGACTCACAACAGTTGATCAACACTTGTCTGATGAATGCATACAAACGGCCAACATGGTTTTGCACCTTCATCCCTGCAGGCAGTGAACATGTTTGCATGTTTGATCATTCTAACCAGTGCAGTGGAGAGCTGTGGCTAATCAAACCGTGACGTGCAAATATTATCAGGAAAAACACACAGAGAGAATATTGACAGTACGTTAATCATAAAACATCTTTCCTTTAATCTGTGTTTAGTTATCACGATGTCTTAAGAAACACAAAGTCCAAACTAGCATAAACACTAACGTGCCAACCCATATAGAGAGCTCTGTTTAACACTATAAATTATTATGAAGCGTCTCGTGAATGCGCGCTACATTGTTTATAAACGTGAACGCGCGTTGGGGACGTGTACTAGACTTTTCACGAACCAAATATGTACAAAATTAGATGTAAACCTGAAAAAAGCCATGAGGAACATTCACAAACTTGATAATAACGAGTTTAGCTTATTTCACAACTGTTGTGATAACACAATACAAAGTGTGTGTGTGTGTGTGTGTAACTTGACTTGTAATGATGTGAAACGGGAAGACAAACATGATCATGTCAAATGTGTTCAGAAACACACAGAAAGCAATGCATGACATGCTTACAAACATGAACAGTGCATACAGAACACATGTAAAGAATCAAATACAGTAAATGTTCCACATATAAAATACGCAACATGCAGATGAAACACACAGTGTGTCTTTAATAGAAACTCATTGCAGTTGATTCGGTTTGACTTATCTTACCTGGCTGTTCTCTCAGACTCATCACTGATACGATATAATGCGCCATATCAAAGTACGGGAACAAGCTCACATGTGAAAACGCGAGAGCGAGCTCGTTTAGATTCAGTAACCCGAAAAGATCCATCATAAAAACACTTTTGTTTCCCGATCAGCGAACACGCTTTAATCCGCTTTCAGAAGCTGACTCGCTTCAGATGATGTGAGTATGTGTGTGTGTGTGCAGTCATGAACTCTCAGCAGATGTTATGACCCGCTGGATCTCTTACAGCTGATCGGAGCTGTAACCGGATCTGCCGCCATGACCGATGCGGATGCTGCGAGCTCGAGCTCCGTGATTGGCTACGAGGAACGAACACACACCCACACCTAACAAACACGGAAACAAATACACACACCGCGCGCCTTACATACCATACCTTAAAGTTTGCATTAAACCGTAATGTTTGTTTACTGGGGTGTCACGGTGTATCACAGTACCACAGCATCACCAGTGGCTGCCATATATGTGACCCTGCCTGTGCGCATATTATCCACAAACGTGGCGGGAAATCAAGTCAGTATGAAAATAATGTTTTGTCACACCAAAAGAATACATTACAAACTAACCTGTTTGACATGCATAGTCTCATTCTAGTCATTTTGGGGTGTTCGATTGATCGCCGTCTGACATCAAAGTACCGCGAGATCGATCCAAGAGCATACTGGGCAGTCTGCTCTCGCGATACTTTATAGATATTTTCTATCGCTAAGAAGGATTTGTCTAGGAAGAGTGCAGCCTTACTAGTGTGCAACCTTCCGAATCAGAAACACTCAATATTAAGTGATAGCGCAATATATCCGTGCAGCGACACCTGCTGACCTTCGATGTGCTTTAGAAATATGGTCCTCCAGATGGCGCCATTGCAGAACTCATCGTCATGGAAACGGCTCGTGAGCTCGAGCGGGTAACAGTTAAACTTAATTTACCGTGCACGCGGAGGAGAATCACCACAGTGAGTCAAAAACAAAACAATAATAAACGTTCTGCGTAAGCTACTATGTCATCGTTTGAAGACTTTTATAATGTTGTCATTTGAGAAATGGGGGAAAAGCTTCCGTGAAATGACGCGTGACTGAAATCGGATGCGACTCTGTGAGAATGGATGTAAAAAATGTAGGAATATTTCTGAATCTGCTGTGATAAAATCATCTCTGCTCACTTCAAACAGAACATTCTGGAGTATAGAGTTGATGGGTTGGTTATGTTAGTTAGAGATGTCTGGTTAGTTAGAGATGAGGAATTATGGCGGCAGTGTTGCTGAGTGGGAGACACTTCATATAAATAGATAGGTATTTCTTCAACATAACATTCATTTATAAAGGTTTTAATAATAGTGTAGTTGGTTAGTTGTTTGTTCTTTTCAGTGTTTGTGGCATTTCTAAGCGAAACAAGAAAGTAATCCAGTAATAATAACAGCATCCATTTCAACAGACTTTCTACTTGACGCCACATAATTACAGCCAACATGACAACGTATGTGTTTATGTGTATAGGAATGTTTCTGACACTTTAAACATACTAGTGTACCACATAATCAAACGTAGTCATGAAATTAGTCAAGGGTGGTCCGTTTCACAGAAAGGTAGCACAAACACTGTTCAAACATTTCACAAAATTAGATTAAAGTTTTAAATAGAATCATGTTAATTGTGATGCTTTGTCCGATTTGTCTGGTTTCGCTCACTTTTGGGTAGAAATGAGTCCCCTACATATAGTTAAGTACACACTCACTTGTGACCACACAGTGGTGCTAGAGATCTGTATACTAATGTTTACTGGGAAATAACAGGACATGTATAAACCACAGCACATCTGAATGTTGTGTACTGATGTGTGTGTCTATAGAAGATTAATGTGTCTCTGTCATTATATCTTTAAAACAGTGTTGCAGTCCATGATGTGGGTCAGATAAGTAAATGATTGGCCCAGTCTCGAGTTAAGGGTCTGCGTTTTCCTTGTTCCAGTAAACGTTTTCCAAATGGAAGGAGTGAAGACCACAATCTTATGATTTCCTGCTTGTCACTAGAAGACTAGTTTAATAACCACCTACACCAGTCATACCACCCTTTTCCTCTCACAGATCTTCTACACCGCCCAGCGTGACCTCACATATACCGCTGGAGCTTCTAAAAACATTCCTCTACACAATCTCACAAGTTCCTGTGGAGATAATATCAGTCCAGAACCGGCACACACACACACAGGTCCACCCTCTCAGGTCTGTGTGTTTAAGGCTTGAGGAATAAGTGAGTCACTATTTTTGAATAGGTCCTTGTTTAATTGTCAGTGTGTGTGTGTATGGGGTTGTCATAATACTGTAATCATGTGCTACAATATGATATCAGCAGTATCACAATACTGTATCACTTGATGTTGAGCTAAATGTTGTAGGATTTTTGCTTTTGTATTAATTCCTGATAGTTTACACAAATATATCATTATTATGTTACTCATTGATGATTTAATCCTGTTGTTATTTGTTCTGGTGCATTGTAAAGCAGTATTACTTTTAATATTTAAGATTAATATTTGATTACTGTGGTAGTATTGTAGCAGCGGTGTGAAATCTTTGTGTAGACATCAGGCAGTTGTGGGCAGGTGGATTGTACTAGTATCAGCATGTATATTAATATTCATCAAGTACTGCAGTGATAGTGTACATGCTCTATCCATATCACACAGATGGCCTTTCAGGATTTTATTAGATTTTTGAACGAATTTCGGTTTTTAAATCATCATTTACAATGGATTCAGGTTGAAAATGATTCTGAATCTGATTCTGAAATCTTACAGGAGTCATTTGCTTGTGAATTGAGCTGCAGGGATGCTGCTGTTTGTTTTGTTGTTTGCACTCAGCGCAATAGAAAGCCCTGTTGTGTATTTGTATTGTTTTGTGGTAGTCTTTCTGTCTATCACAACTTTATTTCCATTTATTTACTTTTCATTGAAAGTAACACAATCATGTAACATGTTAGTTTTGTATGTAATGTTGCCCAGCGCTGGTAACACTGATTTAAGCCCAGGCCTTCAGTTCTGTGATCAGACGTGTTCAAACTCTCATCCTGTGTGAACACACCGCACACTCGGAGGTTAGCACACATCTGAGAGAGGTCACACATTACCCACATCTGAACATACCAAAGGCGTCACATGTGTGACCTGTAGCTTAGAGGTCACTGTCAGGAGAGGGCAATGACCTGACCAGTCAACAGCATTGGGACTCTCTACACAACCTGGATGAACAAAGTTTATTTTATTACTATTTGTTTTATACCGCAAATTTAAAACACTAAATAACTTATAAGATATTTTATGCATTTTCTGAAAAAAACTCACGGTTGCTATGTGTTTGTAGGGTGCTCCAGAGAGGTTACTAGAGGGTTCTGGGTGGTTGCTAGAGTGTTGCAATTACTAAGTGCTTTGGGTGACTATGGCATCTGTCAGTTAGCACATCTCTCTTAGCATCACATGATGTGATGATCATTCATGTGTGTAGCACAAACACTACTGGACGAGTTTCTAAAGTTTGTAAACAGAGATGCTTAAATGTGCAAACATCACATTTTAAATGCAAACAAGTTTTGAAATACATAATCTAATTTAACAGCCTCATTTATTCTGATTTGGTCTGATGTGGTTCTGTTTTTGTGTTGTTACAGGAAGCAGAAGATAGACACATGATCGTCTGTCTGTCTGAACGCTGAACCGGAGCATTTTCATTTAGAAATTCCTCATGAATGAAGGGTTGGATCAGACGCTCAGAGGAGGCTTTCTGCTTCAAATGTGACCGCGCTTCTTTGAAATCTTCAGCTTTAGGCAACAAAGACAGAAGGTCAAAACACATTCCTCTCTCTCTCACTCTTCCTCTCTCCCTCTGTGTCCATTCTTTCTTTTCAATGTTGCATGTCCAATTTCCCAGTCAGTTCCTGCTTTTTTGCAGCGTGGTCAGAATGACGGTCATTAGCTTAGTGTGTCAGAGGATGGAACCTCACTGCTGAGTTTAACAGTAAGTTTTTCTGTTAAAGCCTCAGTCCTCCGAGGCGCATACAGGCACCCAGCAGTGTTCAGTGCTTTTCGAATGCAAATACACATTATTAAACAAAGTTAAATCTGCAGTGAAGTTTTGAGGTGCGATTCACATGAAAATACAGACTGGTCTAATTCACATACAAATGCTTTTACAAAATGCAAATGACTAGTGCTGTCAAACATGACACTCAGAATGTGTTCGTTATCATTTATAATCCGTCTGTGCCTCTGTCTCTACCGGTCAGATGTCCCACCTGCAGAACAAGTTTTCACACCGCTTCTGCTTTCTGGGGTTCTAATGAGAGCTGTTCCCGAGGCGACTGGCTGTTTTCTTGTGGTTTATAGTGTAATGAAACATCATCTTGTCTGAACCACAGGAGCTCTTTTTTAAAGACTCCTGTGGAGATATATATATATATATATATATATATTAGTTGTTATATTGCAGTATTGTGTGTATTATTGTAATATAGGGTAGGCTACTGCTGAAAGACCTGTATGTTCAGAAAATTCTGTCATGTCTATCACCCATGCTTGCTCTTATGACATGTAAAGTATGTTATTTGACATTATGACATTTTTCAGTACATTTTTCACATATTTCCCAGTGAATCAAAGATGAGAGAGTTTGAATGAATTTGATTGAATAAAATCACTATTCCTGCAGCTTAGATGTGGATCCGATCTTCTGTCTGTTTCCAAGATAGACACATCTTGGCTTTGCTTAAATTTGGAAATGTGCACATATCTACATATCACCTCAGACAACAAAGACAGATTTTAGTGTTTAACATCCAGAGAAGAACCTTCATCCCTGTTTTAGCATCATCTTTCATATTAAAATGTTAAAGTACCATAACTAGAGTTCTTCTGTGTTTCTGAACCACGATCAGTGAGTGGGGTACAAACTGAAAACACACATCTTAAATTCTGCTTAGGCTGGTTACAGGAACACAGCCACCTGATTTATGTTCTGCAGGTGCCTGTGAAAGACTCAGACATCCCAACAGCTTTAAACAAACAATCCTTTTAGTCCGACTTTACAACCCTGATAGCTCGTAAAGTCTTGAGAGACTGAGATGAATGTTAAAGCCTTTCAGAAGAGGAAGTGAGTGAGTTTGTTTGTGGATTGGATGGTTATTTACAGATGTTTCTGTGGTTTAGTAAAGAGCTTAAACACAACAGCACACAAACACAAAGGTTTCCGTGCCAGGGCTGTGGGCTGTCATGCGCGGAGTATTTGTGCACCCGCTGTTGTGGCTCGGCTCTGTTTTCAAGCGTTCTCGGGGTTATAGCCAGAGGCTCCTCTGCTATCAGATACAACACAACCAGCGGAGCGCTACAGGTCTACACATGAGCGGGGGGTGAAAGCTCTTTCCAGTAACCGTTCCATGGAACCGATGAAGAGTATCAAATGCCCTGTTTCCGTCCAATCAGAAATGGGTACCACGAAACCATAAGTCAGTGGTTTTACCTTGAGAACTCTCTGGAGGACCATTAAAGATCTTTACTTCTCTCTCTCTCTCTCTCTCATAGAAATAGGCGTTTATCGGACTGGAGTCAAACGAATAATTCTGGTCAAGTAACTGAACCATTCTGGTCAAGCTGGTTAGAGCTGACCACTACTGAAAATCAGAGCTCTTGAATCTGATATGAGCAGGTTTTTCCAGCAGTCGTATCCTGTCTTAAGTCTCTAGTTTACTTCCTGTTCTGTGCCATATCCGACTCAAAGTGCCATCAAGATACGATTTAAACCCAGAGCACACACACATCTTTTCACCTTGGATGAAAGTCACCAGCTAATTGTGTAGAGGAAGGAAATGGTGTTAGGTGCTGTGTGGATTTTTTTAAATAACAGGAACTGAAGGAGGAGAGAGTCCCAGCATGTATCTGTTTATGTGATCTGGACTGCAGTTAGAAATTAGAAATCAGCAGTGTTTTGCGATTGTAGTCAGACAGGAATCAAAATGCTGATGGGTTTACCGCTCATTTTAGACAGGATGTGACATCATTCAAAATAACTAGTAATGAATGGTTGACTAGTTCTTAAAAATGTGATCTAATATCTCTATTAGTACGCTGACACTCATATTATTAGCACACAGTATAATTTGATCTGGTATCTTATTGCTTAATGATTCTCTTCTACCTCTTATTCTCTTTCTCTCTTTTATTATAGATGACAGTCTGAATGTTTAACATGTGTTGTACAGTATTTCTGAAGGTCTGCCTGTGGCATTCACGTGTGTGGATTGTGTGGAGACTGAAACGTACGCGCTGTCTTTCTCACGACCTGATGTGGGTTGTGCAATTCAGATTGGCTGGGCAGGAACAGACTCTCTCTCTCTCTCTCTCTCTCTCTCATCTCCTCTGCTTATCTTTATCTCTGTCTGTCTCTTACTTAGCACTATCACTGTATCTCTGTTTCATCTCCCTGTTATCTTTATTTGTCATGTAGACTGTGAGCATGTAACAACATGAATGTCTGTGAGAATGTTGATGTACTATAAATGTGAAGTCATATTCTTATTCAGTTCTCACACTGATTTAAGAGGTTATTTGCAGTCACAGTTTTGAATCACTGGATATGTCGAGTCCAGCTGGTGTGAGTTTACATGAGACATTCAGAACAGAATGATTCAGAGAGACAGACAGCACATCATATTCAGCGTAAATCTGTACGACAGCACTGTCTGTCAGACAGACAGCTGGATGTTACTCTACCTGATTACTGTGTGTGTGTGAAGTCCTGCCAAATAAGTCATATTATGAAAATAAAATGTCTTCGTATTTAAGCCCTTAAACAGGTTTGTCAAGTACACTTTAAATTTTGTTTTTATCACAGTGTGTTTTAATTTTACAGTTCTGGGGTGTTTATTTGATGATGAACAGATTGAGTCATATTATCTCTCAGTTTGTGAAACAGACAAATGTGATGCTTAGAGGAACAAAGCTGCTGATTATCATATTTTCTCTGATATTTGTCAGCATAGCACAGATGTCTTTAGAGTTTAATTTGTATTGTATCTTGAAATTTAGTTGTTGTAGAATGGTATTGTGCCGCAGATCTCAGACAGACGTCTTGTGACAGTGATGAGCTTGTGTTTTCACTCTGAATGAACACGAACATGCTGTTTTCTGGCTGTTTTGTGGTTAAGGAGCAGGTTCCAGCCTGCTGTCCTTCCTGAACACAATTAACGGTACAGAACACTTCCACTCTCACAGTGTCAGAAACAACTTCTGTCTCTGAAAACAAACACTACAGACCGCTGACTTACTTTCATCACAGTTATTCTGCTGTGAGAGAGCAGAGGATATTCTTTTGTAACTATCAACATCACCAGAACTTCACTTCACTACACGGGGGACCTGAAACAGAGAATCCTCTTAAACAGCGGCATCATGAACAGACTTCATGTGGCACTGTGCAGACTGAAAGCTGTTGAATCTCTACTTTGTGGAACGGTCAAACACGCATATGATTTTGTCTTGTTGAATGAGGAAACAGTTAACACATCCCATAGATTAACACTGATATGTGATTTTCCATTAGAGTGGCTATAAGTGTTGTTAAAGAACAGTGAGAGCTTTAATGACCTTCTTTACTCTGTCTTAATGCAGCGTGTTTATGTAGAAATCAATATAAATCCCTCCATCTCATTACTGACCATCAGGAGGTGGATATCCACCTCACAAAACCAGAAACACAGGTGACAAATATCTTATGCTGAAACCAGAAAGGAGGTCAAAGGTCAGGTTTATTGGGGTTAAAATCTGACCTCCACAGGAGCTGGTTTTAAGTCTTTTGATCTTCACTGTCTTTGATATTAGATGACATTATCAGATGAAATAACATTCCTGCATCTGAGCCAATCAAAGAGTTTTGTTTAGTGCTCAGGGCTTGTAAAATTGTTACTGTTACCTGAGGAGAAATCTAACTGATATTCATTATATTTTAATTGATCTGCTGTCATGAAATCATGTTGTAGATCCCTGTTATTGAATTTTTTTTTATTTCACATCTTTCAGCAAAATTCAGGAAGTGACTGATGTTTACATCTTATATTCTGTCTTTCTTTCTGTCAGGTCATCTTTGCATCTTCTAAGGTTTGATTATATTAAATCTTCAGTTCATGTTATAAGACTCAGTTTCTGTTTCATCATTTGATGAAATGAAATCTCATGTTTCTGTTAGTGATAGAAGTCAATCGCTGGTCAGATTTCAGTTCAATGTCTACAAGTTCAAACATAGTCACAGTGAGCCATGAATGCTCCAGATCAGAGATGACCTCTGGCGTTAACCTCCGTCTCTGTCTGTTTTCTGTGACCCGGGTCAAAAGCAGAGATGTGTGGAACAGTAAACAGTGCTGCCGCTTCTCTAAATCCATGTGAATCATTACAGACTTCTGTGGAATTCTGTCTGAGCTCTGTCTCTCATTGGTTTTGTGTGGAATGTGGGAATCGTCTCCTGCTGAGCTGAAATAATGATCCGTAAGAATCTGTCAGGATTCGTAAGTGTGATGGACAGCAGATCACATGTGAACTGACATCAAATATCTCTTCATCTTTTACCGGGACTGTAGTCTTGATTATTTTCTCTCTTTTCTGTGTGTCTTTAATGAAGAAGTGACATCATAAGTATCTTCACAGTTATTCACACACAGATCTTTGTCTTGAACAGGAAATAGCAGATGGAGGACAGGAAGTGGCTTCTCATTGTTCTGTGTCCAGAGGGCTGTTTTTATCCTTCCTCTGTTTGATAACGGTCATTATGACCTTGTACACAGTCCATCAGCTGGCAAGAGCTGCTGGAAGTCAGTGTGTTAAAGTGCTGGAGGTAAGAGTTTAAACAATAATTTATTAAAAATAGAATTGTTCATATAATAATTATTTATTCATCCTATAAACACATTTTAATAAAGAGGACTTATATGGTGTTAGTCAAATAGTGTGGTTTTATATTTTTGACTTGTCTGTGTCAGCTCAGTACTAAGCGCTCAACAGGAAACAGGAAGTTGACAGCAGCACACGAGCTCTGATCAGATGATCTTTACACTGATCCCGTATCTGACTGCTGTATTTCACCCTTTACTCGCTTAATCCAAGTCTTGTTTCTCTCTCTGCTATCTACTGATGTTCAGCTGGGAGATAAAACTCAGCTCTGGTCTTTCAATACTGATGAACGTTTCTTTTAAATCAGTTTGCACACTTCATTTAAAGCCCCTGCTGAAGAGAAACAACCTCCTGCTGCTCCTCACAAGAAATATGAAAGAAATGAGATGCAGAGGAAAGATGCAGAGACCGCAGTCTGTGTTTCACCTGCTCAGCATTTATACGCTCCACATTATTTTTCTTCTACAACACCCACAAGACATTCAGAGTCATGATCATGTATGATTCCAGCTCAGAGAATCTCATGTTTACTCATGAAGATGGTTTAGTCAAATGTTTATATTGACATTCATCTTATTTACAACAGCTTTAGGAGTTTCACGTCATTAAACACAGCAGGATATCCAGAATGTGAATGTTTTTTCTGATGTGAATAATTTTCTGATGATCACCAGTGTGTTTCAGGTGTAAATGTATGTATGGTTGTATGATTTAGATGTGAGCTCTGATCTGTTCCTCATGAAGAGGGTTTGGATTCAGATCTGCATTTGTGTGTGTGTTGTAAGCTTGTCTGTCCCGTCGTTCAGGTTTTAGGTGGAAATCTGACCTGTTGTTTATACACTGCTGTTATATTTAACACAATGACACATTTCACTTACAGTATAGATATTATATAATCATTTTACAGTAGCTTCCTTTACTTTACTGTAATATGCCATATACACTGTGTTCCACTTTAAAACTTGTTAAGTGCCACAACAACCCAAGACTGTTTAGGGATTCACTTCTCTGTGATGTTATTTAATCCTATATGTTCGTGTCTTTTGTGAATCAGATTGTTTGGTTATTTTTGTCTTTTAAAAAACATGTGTGAGTATGTATATATATTCAGTATATATCCTGTAATGTTGTCTCATAGTTTGTGTTAGGTCAGTGTGTCATGACAAGTTCAGTAAGAGCGACAGTTCATGTGTCTGTCTGTCTGTTGTGGTTTTGTCTTTGATATGTCAGAATTATTTTGTTTGCCTGCAGGTATGAAGCTGTTAAACTGACACACACAGCTCTATATAAACATGCTTTGTGTGTGTGTGTAATCTGAATTCTTCAGCTTTTATATCTCAGTCCAGTTGTTACTTGCTCCTGTGAAATAAAGCATCTGGTGATGGAAATGTTGTGGAGGGGTTTTTGTCATTTATTTGTGGTGGTTTCTGATTGATTGTGACGCGTCAGTAAAAAGGTCTGTTTTTCAAATGCAGAGAGACATGAGTTATATACATAAAGTCAGTATTGTGAGTCATAGTCAAATTTAGAAAGCATGTGACTATTTTTTAACTTGAATTTGGAAAACTTTGATTCTGTAATATTTTGTATAGCTAATAAAAACGTTAAGAGACAGTAGAAATGCTTTTTTTTCATCTTAACCTATGGTAAAGAGTAAAGTTGTGTTTTTTCTTGACTTGGGGAGGTAAAGAGGTTTTATTGCTGTAAAACTGTTCTCCTGGGGTCAGTGTAAGTAAAAGCCCCCCGCTGAACTGCTCTGTTAAAACCATTAAGTCTCATCTGACACACACTGATCACAATGACAGATGGCAGCCTGAGTCTGTGTCTGATCTGAATCAGCAGGACAGTGAGTGTTAATGGACAGATGTGTTCTGATCACTTAATGTTTTTATTGATCTTGATCTTCCAGAAGCCAAAGATGAATCATGTGATGATCTGTATTCAGTTATTATTCTGACAGGTTTTGGTGCATGTAACTTTGATTAGTTATAAATGTGGATTTGTGTTTTAATATACAACATCTCTTTTATTGGTCAGGTTGTTTGGTTTATTTGTGTTTAAGACACATGTGAGTGTGTATTTATACGTTCAGTATATGTGGTTTTTGTTAACTCTGAGATTAGGTGTTGTGTGTTTGAGAAAATGTTGATCTTTATTCTGCAGAAAATCCCAGTTATAATCCATCCAAACATCTAATGAATGCCGTTTTTTCATAAATTCACATGCCAGAGAGAGCGAGCGTGTTACAGCATGCAGTGAGTGAATGCACAGAGACGTGTGTGTGTGTATAATTGTAAAATAATCTTAATAAATCAGATTTGATCAAACATGCTGTGTGATGTGTCTGAAGGTTTATGATATATAAACACAATAAAGTTTGCTTTAATGTATGCATTACATTGTTTAAGTAAATGTTTTCTCTTTAGCATTCCGAACTCCACCCACCTTTATCTGTAAACACAATGCTGCCACGGTAACATACCAGACTCCGCCCACCTGCTGTGTGTGTGTGTGTGTTGGGCTCATACTACAATGTAAAGAAGTAAACCTGTTGTATGAATTAAGTGAATTAGACTGTGTAAGCTGTAACTCCTTGGACAGAATAGAATAGAATAGAATAGAATAGAATAGAATAGAATAGAATAGAATAGAATAGAAAAAGACTTTAATCTGGGAAATGAGAATGTTTTTATAATGATGAGTGTCACAGTTAAATGTTAAAAGTCTGGCCTTTTAAATCTGTACACATTATTACTTATTATCACAGCAAACACATTCTAAAGGTGATGTCTGCTGGTGCAGGTCAAAAGAAGCACGCCTCTTAAAGTCTGTAGAATATTCTGATACCGAGTAAAACATCATGAATTAAACAAACAGAATCAGACGACAATATGCTCACAAATAATCACGTAATCAATAATCATGTGCAGCATACAGCAGTCCAGATGGACAGCACAGGAGTCAGGTGGCACACTCATTCTGTGTGTGCATGTGTGCATTAGATTCTGTCTTGAGCACAGCATGTCTGTTTAATTATTGACAGTTTTCAAGGAGAGAAGGACAACCGAGGGGTTTTATAGATTCTGGTGTAATTCTCATTTAAGCAAACCAGGATCAACATTGTATTTCACTCTTATGTCAAAAGATATCAAATAAAAAGCTTTTCTCATGTGATCCCATGAAACACATCATAAGTCATCATTAAGGATAATCTGATGAAGACATTTGGCAGTGTCTTTATGGCAGTGCTATTACATACCATAATACTCACAATGACACTGTCAAACACTTCAGGCTCATTTAAGAGTTTGACACCTGAAACCCTCCAGAACTTCTCTATATTCCACTTTACAGATTCACAGACACTCCCACAAGAGCTCTGTGTGTTCCCACAGCAGCCGAAACGAAACCTCCAGTGAGAACAGAAACATCTGAATGATGAACACTGATGAGTCAAAAGTCCAACACACACACACACAGAGAGAGAGAGAGTTTACAGTAAATAGTTATTGTGCAACACACCTCTACTAAAAACCTAGATATTAACAACTTAAAATTATTTCAAATGTGTTTTAGATGTGCTGTGATGCTGCATAGTCCTCCCGAGACATTCATAATTAAGACTCGAAATTTGTATTTGTATTGATGTTACATTTTACATTCAGGTTCATTGCGCAATTAATTATTTTTTGTCTTTTAACACTGATCAGCACATGCATGTGTTTTATCACACAGGTACATGTGACATCACAGGGCATGATGGGAAATGAGCTCAATGAGACAGACTGCTAAATCAAAGTTTTGTCTCAGTCTTGTGTAGTTTGGATCATTTCTTTGTCACACCTGTGACTCGCTATAGACATGATGTGACATCCATCAGTTGAAGATGGCAGCCAGAGGAGAGGCTTTCTGAATTATTAACCCAAAGGTCACAGGTCAGAGCAAAGGTCACATGAGCACTTCTGAGAAAGAAATGTGAGGAGATTCAGCAGGTTTCAATACAAAAAACAAGATGAGTCAGAAATAAGTTAAGTCTTTTTTCTTTCATGTCCTTATAATATATACTATATTGCCAAAGATATTGGGATGCCCCCTTTAAATAAACATGTTTATATTTTTTATTTTAAAGAAAATAAATAATAATGCTATACAATTAAATTCAATTTTAAAGACTTTTATTTTCATCTTTGTTGCAAGATTTTTAAAGGGCCTGTTTCTGTTCTGAAATGACTGTCAGTAATGGGTTTGGGTGTCACCAAAGGTGTTCAGCTGGGTCCTTGTCTGGGTTTTATGCAGATCAGTCAAGTTGTTAACACTAGACTCAATCAATCATTTCTTTTCAAACATTGCTTGGAATGGGGCATTGTCATGGAATAGAAAAGGGCCCTTGAGAAACTGTTGCTCTCTAATTAGAAGAACACAATTCTCTACAATGTCATCATATGCTGTAGCATTATTGATTATTGCTCACATTTGTGCTAAAATGACTAAAGTGGTCAAACCTGGTCATCAGAAGAGGGTGTCCCAATACTTTTGGCAATGTAGTGCATTTAGGCTGCAAAGCCAAAAGAATGTTTTTGCTATTTCACTGCCCACAAAACTGTGCGTGTTCATGTCATGGCATGTCCTCTTTGAATGAAAAGGGAATTTCTGGATTGCAGGTTTGGATCAGGGTTCAGGATCAGGGAGCTGTTTGACATTGAACATGAAGCTGTTGTGATGTGATTGATCAGGTTATTGATCACACTGACTGATGTTACACTAATGCCTTTCATATCGATCTTCAACAACTACACTTTCACACACACATTTAGCTTCAGTGTCACACAAACACACACACACTGTCATAATTTCTACACACATACTTTTACATAAACTGTACAGTTAAACACAAAGATGTGTGTGTGTGTGTGTGTGAGAGAGAGAGAGAGAGAGAGAGAGAGAGAGAGAGAGAGAGAGAGAAGAAAGAAAGAGAGAGAGTGTGTGTGTGTGTGTGTGTGTGCGTGTGTGTGTGCAGGCAGCTCCGCCCCCGCTGCAGGAGTTTCGGGCGCCGCGTCGCGTCGCGTTTGAGCGGATCAGTCACGCAGCGCTGCTGCTGTCGCGTGTTTCTCTCAGTGAACCTGTGCCGTGTGTGATGAACAAACACGCGTGTCTCTCTCTCTCTCTGTGGGATTATATCTCTCCTCTCTCACCGCAGGTAAGATCACATTCAATTAAAGTGAATCTGGATTCACGCGTGCGGAGCATAAAGCGAATCCTGTTTCAGATCTGCAATATCAGAAGAAGCAGGTTCATGTCTGATTTATTGTTTACATGTTCATTGTCATTGCGGCAATGCGTTTGATTCAGATTCGTTTAATTCATCTGAGATCGAATGATTTGATTCATTTAAACGCGTTTAATGTTCAGTGTGTCGGTGAGAGTCGTTTGATGATCGAGCACGCGCGCGACACAATCATCATAATCGTGTTTGTCTGATCATCTTTTGTATATGCGATCAGTCTGATGTTGAGATGCTTTATGACTTATTTGATTTACTGTCATTTACTATAGTAACCGCAATGTTGTCCTCCAGTAATACTCGGATACTGCAGTTCATTATATCACATAAGTGTTAGAAAAGCCAAAACTGTACAAACTGTTAAATTATTATTATTATTATTATGTTGAAAATTATGTGTCATTTACACTGTTTAAAGACAGCAGATGTGATAAATGATTCAGAAGTTTGTGTTTTTAATGTGATTCAATAAGTAGATCTAATGCATCAGTCATTGATGATCTCTGTGTGTCTGTCAGCTGCTTGAAGAAAGTTTATCAGGTTCTACTAGAACTGTAGATTTCCAGCACAGAACCGTATATGAAATGCCCGGACGATCAGATGATCCGCTGGTTTTGTAAGGGTTCGAGCAGCACATGTGAGTTTGTGTTGAGGTGATTGTGAGCTCTTCCCCCTTTAGAAACAAAGACAAGACTTCTTTTGTTGTGTCTTGAGTTTTGACTTGTCAAACTTGTTGCCTGTCTGTCTAACATGTTCAACATTTGACCTGCGAGGTGACACATTCAACCTGCTGTCTGTTACTCATCTGTCTGTCATATACACAATCATAAAAATGAAGAGAGAATGAAGCTTCTGTCTGTAAAGTGTGTCTGTGTTATTGTCAGTCACTTTTGATAAAAGCATCTCATCCAAGTTTTTATTATTCAGATGAGATGTAGTGTGCAGTTTTTAACATTGAAATGATTTTCATCAGGTGTAATGTCTATATCACATGTGTTCAGTTGTTTACTGTTGTTGTTTAATGCTTGCTTAGAAATAATGACGTGGATTTCCGGTTTAGCATCTGCCATGTGAGATTGCATAAGTCAGGAGCTTCACAAACCGAATTTGTTTTAGTATTTGACAAACAGCATTACTTCTGCACCTATTTCAGCTTTTTGAAAGAAATAATGATCTTTTCTGAGCAGATGATTTAGTCTCTCGAAATAAGCCGAGCTCTTTAAAACCACAAAAGACTAACCCTGACATTCAGGTGAAGAACATTGAGCGTTTCTAAACCACAATGACAGAGACACTGCTGCTCAAATAGATTCCTGTCTGTATTTAAAGACACGGCTGCGTAAAACAGGAAATAACACAAATAACACACACACAGAAGTTAGTGAGTTCAGTCGGTGTGGCATGTTTGTGTTGGGTGGAAATGAACAACTTTAGCTAATGATTCATTTTCCTTCATTCATGTTGATGTGCCATTTATCTGTATGTGACCCTTGAGTTTCTTCAGCGAGTGCTGTTAAACCGACTGCTGAAATATCTTCACAAAGAGACACCTGGTGTAAGTGAAAACACATCTGCCCGTGTGATTTTCTCACACTTAAGTCGTGTGTGGTGGGTGAGAAGACACAGGTAGATATTGTTGTGGTGTGAAACTCATCGTGCTGTGAGACACTCCTCCACATTCCACACATTCTCACCCGTCAGGGAACGTTCCTGCAGCGCTGCCCTCAGAACGTGAGAACACTCTCTCCAGATTCACTGTTTCAGGGTCACATAGACACGAGAGGCTCTAATTTTGGCGTCCTGGGAAAAAAAGAGTTAAGCATTCACTGATGCAGAGATTCACTTATCTTCAATCACTTGATTTTCAGTTAGTCTCTGTGTTTGCTTTGTTACCTTCAAAATCTTTTAGTGTATGATTGATTTCATGGATGAAATATATCTAAATATTATATCTACTAAATGAAGTTCTTTTGCTTATTTTAGATAAATATCATATATTTACAAAAAGCAATTGAGAACAATCATTAAGATATCAATATTCCTACTGTTAGGTTATGAGAACTTTGGGCTAGCAACACAAAGATCTTGGGTTTGATCCCAGGGAACACAAACTGATAAAAGACATATATGGACTGAATTCACTGTAAGTCTCTTTAAATAACAGCGTCTGGCAAATTCACAAATGTAAATGCAAGTTATACTGCTGTTTCACTGAAGTTTATAAGCTTGTTGATTTAGTGGTTTTGTTGTGGTTAAATTCTTTTAACTCTTAAGAGTTAATTCTTAAGAGCAGGAATTACACAAACAAATTTGCACCTATTGTTTGCTAATTGCAAAGTTTATCTGATTATTTGGCCAAAGTCTCACTTGTAAGTGCATTTCCTTCTCAAAGTCAAAAAGGAGCTAGAAATAAAAACTGTAATAGATAACGAAATTCCATATGAAACCAGTTTTACTCATTAAATCACTACACTGTGTGTTTTTGCAGATGACTGATCTCCTGTGACACGTGATGTGATGGCTCTGCGTCGAGCATCTGTGATGCAGCAGTGAGTCCGCTCGGACAGTCGGGTTCTGTGTTAAAATGTCTGCGTGTGCTGAGTTTGCAGAACACGTGTGGAAACCCGGATCCTGTAAGAACTGTTTCCACCCTCGCAGCGCTCACGGGCTGACCGGTGTGAGAAACAGTCTCGGAGTCGCGGAGGACGAGGATGGGTTGAGCTCTCCGTCACCTTACAGCAAACCCACCATTGCTGTCAGACCCACCATGATGAATGTGGACGTCAGCGCAGAGATCACCACAGATATCAACATGAACACAGAGCAGGTAACTGCAGTCTTAATGTGTCCGTTTATTCACAAATTACTTAGAATTCAGTGGGAAAAAATGTAAAAGGTTTGTGTAAAGAGGGGCGGGGATTATCCAGCAGTGCGGGCGGAGTCTGGAATGTCTATAAATTCAAGATAACAGACTGCTGAAGACGACAGATAAACAGACACGTTTACACTGATACTTATATCACAGCCAGGAGCATGAAATCATTTCTGTGACTGATCGCAAAGTAAATACACACACACACACACAGAAGAGATGAGTACACTCCTTATATGTACATGAATGAGTAAAAGTCAACATGATCAGCATGTCTGGAACAGTTTTTTCCAAAGCAGCTTACCTGATCGACACACCTAGATTTTTTTCAGTTTGCATTAAACTTTATAACATGGGCAATTTCATGCAAATGTCAATCTTACCATGAAAAAATAGTTTTTATCAAAGGTTTTTATTATACTGATAGCTCAGATGTCAATATTTGCTGGTTTAAATACTCATGTGAGGTCTCTCAAAGTTTTTTAAGCGTTTATTTATGTTTAAGTCAATGATTTTTTATAGTCAGGTAAAGTGTTGTTTCAGAATTGTCACATCCATAACAGTCCATATTCCTCATAAATGATCACATGAAAATTGAAATAACTAGTTTATGTTCTTTAAAGAGTCATCTGTTTTTCATTTGTTGGGTATTATTGCTTTTGGTTTGTGTATTTTAATTTACAGAAATCCTACAAAATATGGTGTGTTTTTGGTCACATTCATAATGGATGTATATTTCCATTCTTTTAAATAGATAACTCGTGTATAGACTGGTATTTTTGTGATGTCTGGACTCTCTAAACAGGGCTTTATTAAAATATAAACAGATGATTCAGTATATCGGTAAAAAATACATTCTGTGATACATGTGACTGAAAATGTCACGTCCACAACACTGTAGTCGCCTATATCACTTTATTCGGTGTTCACTTGTGTTGTGTGATCTCGTGTGATTCTCATGACAAGTCTTTATTTTAGTTCTCAATGTATTTGTCACACATATAAACACATGGAATGAGTTCTGTTGTTAACATGTTATTATTTGTGTACTTTAGGACGGTCAGATGAGCTCTGTAGGACGTAAGAAAGTCATGGATTTGGCTCCTCTGTTCATGGATAGTAACGGGTGCCACAGGACTCTGCTAATACAAAACAACATCAGTGGAAAGAAAGAATATTCCAGCAAATTCTCATCAAATCTTTCACCCACAGTGTTACCTAAAGACTGTGTGATCATTAGTGACGTTTTTGTAGCTAAAGAAGATGTCAGTTTGAGAAATAATGTAGACAGTGACCCCTGCAGACCGCCGGTCAATGCGCTTCACGGCACTTATATAAATGGAGATTTATGTGTTGACAATGTGACAGGTGATGGAGTTACTCTGAACTCATCTGTAGAGGAGAACGGACTCAACAGAACCTCTCATCACACATCCAGCACCTCACCATCTCCAAAGGCGACTCCAGACGCAAGCCTGACAGATCTATGCTCCGATCCAAGCAGCGTGGATTCATTTATGGGACTGTCGAGTCCTCAGAACTCTCCGGATTCAGGAAGCGCTCCGGCAAACGGACATGAGGAGAGTGAACCCATATACGCAGAGAGCACCAAGAGAAAACGGCGAGCAGCAGAAGATAAAAACACTGATCAGTCTCCGCCGGAGGTTAGTGAAAATCAAAGGGCAACGATTACAGTCGTGGCCGCTCATACGGAGGAAAACAACCGTACGTTTTACCTGAGCAGCCCGGATTCTGCCGTCAGCACCCAATGGACCCGCTTCAGCCCCACCGTACCGAAAGATCCATCCAGCACGGCCTTCACTTGGCCAAATGCCCTGGACATCACGAGTCCAACCCAATCAAAGCCGCTGTCCAGCCCACCAGTACCACCTAAAATCAACACTCGCTCTCCCAGACTCGGCACCTCCAGTCTGTCATTAATCCCTTTACCAGAGCTCAGCTTCCATGCGCTTCTCCCTCCAAAAGAAGTCACCTCACAGGGAGACGCTCACCCGGAACGCACACCCGTCAGGAGTCTGGAGGGTCGTATTGATGAGGTGGATGAGGAAGTTGAGCGTGAGGACGGTGGAGCGGGTGACTCTGTCAATGACTCTGCTGTTTGTCCGCATGGATCCAGAGAACGGAGCCGTACGGAGACGAGCGAGGGCAGGACGACACCAGTCACCAACAACAACAAAAGCTCCAGTCAGACACAGGACCGCAGAGCCAGCGAGAGCACGCTGACCCAAACCGTGTCGTCTCCTCTCATCCTCGAGCTGAACACTGAGAGAACTGCCGGTCGAGATCCTGAACCTCCTCCACCTCCACCAAAAAAACACCACCGGTGAGAATCAAATGCATTTACACTAACTAAACCTGCTTTATAACAGCTGATGGATGAGATTGACAATGTAGACGACGACTGATTCTTGTAGTTAAAATATAGAAAGAATCTTAAAATAGATCTTATTATGTACAGTTTAGCTTTTTTTAGATGTAGTTCGATGGTTTTTGTAAAAATAATTTAATGTGGTGGGAATATTCCTTAGTGGTTTTTTGAGCGTGTATGAATTTGTGGTGACCTGATCATGTTTATCGGGTTCTTTTAAAGTTTTTTCAACATTTATCATCTTCAGCTGAAAATTAAACTCATTTAACTGTAAATAGTTAGAAGATCTCTTGAATTTTCTGTGTCTGGAGACGCGAGCTGTGTGCTTCTGTTGTTCATCTGTTGTTTGTTTATTGATAGTGTTTCAGCTGTATTCAGTATCAGTCTGCATTTCTCTCTGTTCAGCATTTATATCACAGTGAACGTTTGTAAATTGAGTTTTTGTCTTAAGTTTGGATGTAGGCGACAGTAACGCACGTGTGTTGGCACATTTCTGCCTCTTAGATCTTCATCTGTTAAAACTGTTTTAGATGGTGTTGCTCATGATGTGATGCTAAATGGAAACCTGTTAACTGCTTCATCTTTAGATCAGCTCTTCTCATTTCACTCACTTCATTTATTCTCATGCTTCCACTGACTCATCTGTATCAAAATAAAGTTGACTGAGCTGGATGTGTTTTTAGTATAAATCTATATATTCCAGTGTGTTGCTGGCTTGTCTGAACGGTTTCTGTATTCGCTTTTTTTACCATCAACAGCAAAGGCATGAGGTCACACTGAGTTTTGTTTGTCAAACAAGAGCTTTTTGAGATCAGATCATTTAGTTTAATTACCATCACGGTCTCATTAACTAGTCGGTCTTCAATCTCTCTGTCTAATAAAGCTTTACATTAATCCTCTTCAGAGTATGTTAACAAAATATCAGAAATAACTTTTGTAAACGCTGGTGTGTGATCAGTGTTGAGCGTGTTTAGACTCGTTCTGTGACAGTTGATGTGTCGTGAGTTATTCTGATGGTGTGATAGAGCTCAAAGAAAGAGGATTTGCTGTGTTTCCATAACAAATAACACACCTTTACTGTGGTAACCGCCAATGAAGATTGCTGTACTTTAGGATTACAGTATCAGATGAGAGGTCACATGACCCACTGTCTGCTCTGTCATTGATCGATTCTGAATGGTGGTGTTGTTTAGTGGTGTTTGTGTACAGTTAAATCTGTCATTGGCAGTAAATGTGTGTCTCAACCCTCGAGGATCATCAAATTGTTCCGCTCATGAATGATTAAAGGAGCAGATGGTCGAAGAATCTGCTGTTTCATTAGAATAAATGAAGGTTTTGATGATTTCTGTTGACGTGTGTGATGACAGACGTGTAAGTTGTAGACGTGTGTGTGTGTGTGTGTGTGTGCAGGTGATTGATTCGGTTTCAGCCTGATGATGGTTTCTGTGATCAGATCAGATGATGATGATGATGTCCTCAGGCAGGAGTTTGTTTCGAGACCTCAGGCTCTGAACATCCTGAAGCGTCTGCTCTAAATCTGAGCTCAGTGTCATCGGATATGATATTACACACAGATATTTTCATCATTGCAGTTTGTTGCTTTGCTCTGTAAACACACACATAGACGCTGTGATAAATCACATGTGTGAGGATGATGATTCTACAATCTGTTTGTCAGGTAGGTGATGGATGTTCACGTGATGTTCTGTGATAATTGTGTGTGAGGTTTTATCTCAGATCATGAACATCTTTTGTGTTTGTGTGTTTGTTATGCAAATGAAACGGCAGTTGGTTGTACAAACGCACACACGTGTGTCTGTATTATGTGTGATGTAATCAAAAGTCCTGGAGTCTTGTGACTTGGTGATAGGATAAAATCTTACAGATGTAGTCAAACAATTTTAGACTTTTCATGATACAATGATGGTAATATCACGCTACTGAAGAATGAACATATTTAATAATGTCAGTGATGGTTTCTGTGTGGTTTTGTGTAATGCGTGCTTCTCATTATGAGATTTATACAAATACAATAGATGTCTCTGGTACATCCTCATTTAGATAAACGTGTGTGTGAGGGGTCTGGCCTGTAAAGAGGAAGCAGATCAGATATAATCATACACACTAACATATGAATACATCATTAGCAGCTCATGCTCAGAAAGCAAATGATTTGTGTGTTTGTGTTATTGTAGACTTATTGACGATCTTGTGATGTCTGTGTAGGGTGTGTAATCATAATCTGAGTGTCAGTAATATGGACGTGGATTGGACCAGTCAGCAGGGATCAGTGGAGAATCTGAGTCAATCATTGCGAACTCTTCACTGCTGCGCTAATGCATCTACAGACAGTCTGCACACGTTTACAGACACCGGTGAGTACACACACACAAACACACACCGCATCGCAACCCATGCAGTAAACATTCACATAGAGGACATGATCTGTCACAGAGCAGAAAACAGGAACAGTTCTCAGAAGCTCTAGTTAAACACACACTTCAGTTTCACAGCACAAGCTCAGTTTCTTTCGCAGTTGAGATGTTGTGTTGAGTTTTCCCATAATGCACTGGGGCACAAAGATAATGGTGGATAAGAGGAGGAGATGAAGGTTACGCAACTCACATTCACACTATAGAATAGAAACACAGCACTGAACGATCTGTTTAAAACACACACACACACATTCTTTGGTCATCTTGTAGGTCATAAAACTCATAATAGGCGTTTCCCTGTTAATTAGTAACCAAAACACACGCACATTGTGTTACACAGTGTGGTACAAAGTTTGTGTTGAGTTTAAAGAAGTTGTAACAGCAGAACAGATAATGAGATATAATCATAATGAGAGATGAGTCTGATGATATTAAATCTTTGTTTTATTAAATGTGAATTTTTAATAGAATCTCTCTTTGTTTTCTCTCTCTTTGATCATGTCATCAGACTCCACCCTTCGCTCTTGCTCCTCCCCTTTTCTCAGCAGTCCATTGGCCTCAGCTCCAGCATCACCGCAGCCTGACGTGTTTCTCAGTAACAGTCTGTCTCATCAGCTTCAGCCTCCTCCGTTACCGCAGAAGAAGCTGGTGAACCGCACCGTCTCTGCTCCCAGCCAATCCGGAGTCAAACCGCTGGTGCGCCCGCGGCCACCCTCCCGTTCGGCGGCTCGGAAACTAACGTGAATCGCCCGGATGCCGACGGCCGTCCTTCCAGCCCCCTGCGCTCCTCGGGCGAGTCTCCGGAGCGCCGTCCGCCACTGCGCTCTCGGACCCTGGACGAACCTCAGTTCAGAGGTCAGGGACGGCTGGGCGGTCACAGTCGAGGGAGCGTCACGTCCAGCTCATCGCCGCAGCTCAACACGCTGCTGTCGCCCGCCGTAACCCCGAACACGGGCTCCACCCTTCAGCTTCAGACGCTGCTGAATAACATGGACAGCCGAGAAGGAATCTACTCCAAACTGGGCGGCCTGTACGCGGAGTCACTGCGGCGTCTGGCACTGAAGTGTGAGGAACATTTCACCAGCAGTCAGAGAAATCCATTGCGATTCCACGAGAGCAACTGGTCCCTGTTTAAACTGACTTGTAACAAAGCCAGCTGTCTGTCTGGAGATGCCGTGTATTATTCTGCTTCCTGTGCGTCAGACGCTCGCAACGCATATGCTGTGAAGGTAAGAGGGTCAAGTGTTTTTGTGTAGATTCATCAGGAATCACCAGAAATCATGTCATTGAGTTAGATCACAAAATCTCATGGCAGGAGATCTCATTTTTATTTCACAGTGATCATCACATGAACTATAGACATGATGATCTATACAGAACATCTACAGAATCTTTTAGTAATCTAAAAGGTTCTTTGTGGTGAAAAAATGCTCCTCAGACTATATAAATGTAAGAAAGAATGGATCTTTTAAGAATCTTTGAATGAAAGGTTTTTTGGGGAACCAAAAATAGTTCTTCTATGGCATCACTGTGAAGAACCTGTTGTAACAGCTTAATTTGTAAGAGTGTAACAAACTTGTGCATTCTTTCTTTAACCAAAATTCACACTTGTTTTAATTTGTGTTGTGTGTGTTAGTGTAGTAGAATAGACACAACAGACCCGTGAGAACTGCCCTGTGTGTCTCCTGCATTTCTCAAGGTCATGTTTCCCACAGACACACAGAGAAAGTAAGAGAGTCTTTGTGATCGTCACAGGAGAAATTCCCTGCAGGGCATCATCTGCACCGGCTGCGTGGTTCTCCTGTCTGACCTTTGACCCTAGTTACTAGTAATGTGTAGAGAACAAAGAGCTGTAGAGAGAGGATCTGTAAATCAATAATCACTATCATCATTATTACTGTTGCTAATAGTCTGTGATTTAAATAAACCCTCAAGAGTGTCACTTTAGTAAGTGGAGGATCTGGCAACCACTCACAACACCCCAAACAAGCACACATCATCATGCTGTAAAACACAGATGTAACTGAGCGTGTTCATGTGCCTGTGTGTTTTGTAGATCTGTAAAGGCCGGACGTCAGACAGTAAACAGGCTCATCTCTACGGTCTGTCCGTACAGAAGAACGTTCCTCCTCACTTTAACCTGCAGCAGGACTGCGGTCACTTCATCGCATGCGTTCCGCAGAGCATGTTACCCAGCGAAGAGAGTCTGTCTGAGTCGCTGGAGCCGGGCGAGCAGGAGCGGGTGGTGGTGATCACGCGGGAGGTTCCTCATCAGAGCGCGGCGGATTTCGTCAGAGAGTGGGAATCGTTCCACCGGGCGCAGCCGGAGGTTTACGAGCGCCGCATTTGTTTCTTGCTGTTGCAGTTGTGTACGGGGCTGGAGCACGTCAAAGCGCACGGAGTCACCCACCGAGACCTCTGCCTGGAAAACCTGCTGCTGGTGCAACACCGCCGGTCAGACGGGACGCAGCCCGACCCGCAGCAGCAGTGTCTGCCTCGTCTGCTCATCAGCAACTTTTCTAAAGCCAAGCAGCGCAGCTCCGATGACACGACAGTTCCCGCCGACCCTCGTCTGAAGCGAGACCACGCCCGTCTAGCACCCGAGATCGTCTCGGCTGCCCAGTACAGGAAATTTGACGAGTTTCAGACTGGAATTCTTATATACGAGTTGTTGCATCAGCGGAACCCGTTTGAGGTGACACGGCGCTGCGGCAGCAGGAGTACAGATGTGAAGATTTGCCCTCCGTCCCGAACGTGTCCATCTACTCCGGGGGGCTTCAGAGACTCGCCCACCTGCTGCTGGAGCCCGACCCCGGCAGACGCATCCCCATCCAGGACGCCAAGCGTGTCCTGCAGGGGTTGCTGTGGGGTCCGCGGCGGGACCTGCTGGAGCAGCCGTGGCTGTACGGCGGAGGATCTCAGCGCGGAGTGGATCGTTCTCGACACGAGGGGCTGCTGAACTGGCTGGACGTAAAGCGAGCTCTGCTTATGATGAAATTTGCTGAACGATCTCTGGAACCCGAGCGAAATGCTGAGCTGGAGGACTGGCTTTGCTGTCAGTATTTCTCCACAGCCAATCCAAAATCACTGTGTCAAACTGCTGAACTGCTGTACAATCTCAAGTTCTCACACTGAAGTGTGTGCGTGTGTGTGCGTGTGTGTGTGTTACAAACAACAACAAAAAAACATAAAAATACCTGCCAGTAACTGCATGATGTCCATTAATACATGAATCTTAAATTATACTTATAAATAACCATTTAATTGACATCTGATTTAGTGTCATGTCTGAATATTCAAACATTGTTCAAATGACAAAAAAATATTTTGCAGAATTCATTGAAGACGTTGAAACGTTAAAACTTAACCAATCAGTGTCAGAAATCATCGTATGTGGCTTGATGTTTGTGTTGTTCACTGTAAAGAATGTAAAAGATGTAAACAACAAGTCATTTGATATGGACAGATAAAAGACTGCGAGATTCCACTGTTTGATTTGATCTGATGGGTTTTATGATGGGTTTGATTTGTCAGTCATGTTTTTTGCTTTCTGGATGCATCTAATGAAAAACCTTGCAGTTCTTATGAGCCCAAAATCTAAAGACAAACATAAACCTAAAATAAAATATTTTGACATTAAGATACCTTCACGTAACACGTAAGCCATTTTGTCTCAGTCAGCTCACACACAAATTTCACACATAACATAAAGCAATTAAATACAATTTAATGTCACAATTGCAAAAGTCTTAATTGCCCCTAATACTTTTTTATTAGATGCAAAAAATATAAATTCTGGAGTTCTGAGATTTCTTAAGCAGCAGTTGCAGTTTTTGAGCTTGAATCTTTGATACTGTACACATATAAGCACTGTGACGACACTGTCTGCTGTCCCTCAACAGTCCGTACTGTAACTATATTCATAAATATAACCACTTTCTTTATGTTGCTGTAAAAACAGCCGTCTCTGGCAGTTTAAAGATCTGACCTTTCATGCTAATCTTCAGCTGATGCGTTGTTGTGGAAGAAACAGCTGCTTTCTGATATTCGGCCAGCATCACAGAGAGAGTGAGACAGAGCGTAAATGAGAGAGAGAGAGAGCAAGCGAGCAGGCAGCCGGTTGCTGACGCTGCGGATTTCAGTCGCAGTGGGTGTGAATTTGGGTCCTCATTAAAGCGGCTATAAACTCTTGTGCTCTTCCTCCAGCACACAAGCGTTTGCCTTCACTTCCTGTTTGAAGTTTGTAAGATGTTTATGAGACGTCCTGCTGTATGATTTTTAACTCTGTGAGAACATCTGATGATCTCTTCTCGTTTTATGTTACATGTTTACTTTCCAGTGCCTTTGTGATGTATTTTGAGGTTTAACCTGATTGTAAATGTAAACATGATCAAACATTTCACATGTAATGAGACTTTGAGACTGGAATTTCACTGCGTTCATTCACATATATTGAAATTCAAAAGATTTTTTTGTATAGAAATACTGAAGCAGGTCTTAACAGCGGATGGTGTGATCCACAGAATAATTCTAGTTATAATTCTAGCATATTGTTTTTATGTCTGATTTTATTTACAATTGGCAGAACTGTTTGATTTTCATCCATTGTCATCTGCAGAAAACAGCTTCTTGTTTGAATTAAAACCACAAATAAAAAAATTCAAGCGCTGTAACACTGCGAGTTCATAACTGTCTTCATCTTCCTGTAAATTATTAAATATTTTCATGTATTACTGAAACATTATAGCAGGTTTTAATGTCACAGTGAGTGAATGAGACATTGTTTGAGAGATTTAAGTTCATTTCTTTAGATGTTTTGTATTTTCAGTCACCTTATTATTTAATCAGTTTTTCTCAAAATGTATGTGACCAGTTTAGACTTTTCAAAAATCTTCAACTTTTAGCTGGTTATGTTATTTACTGTTATAGTTTTATTCTGCAGGTGCATGTAATGCATGTAAATTAGTCTACAAGAGTGACAGTGAGAATTAAATGATTTATTTTAGTTTTCACTCTGATCAAAGTACACAAACCTATGAGACATGTGGCAGCTAATAAAGACAGATAAAGTGTTTAAAGAGCTAAAGATTTACTGTTGTGCTCAAGGTCTTTTTCTCTATAAAGACTCTTGTTGAACTGTTTGTCCGATGTGTTTTGCTTCCTCGGTCTTTCAATGTCAGAGAGAAATGCTTTACTGGTTTCCCTAAAATCTGCCCAGTGATTCCAGAATCACACACAGATCTCAGATTTGCATTCTACCATCAATCCCGCGCTGAAAAACACACAGCTTCAGCTCGACTCTTTTGTCATAGGTGGAATGTGTTGCTATGGAATGTCGGCCAATGGAATGCGGCTCCAGAGAGTCCAAAACCATTTCTGTGGACAAAAGCCTTTCACGGGTTTCATACTGACCGCCTGAATGTTTCCACAGAGACACAATAAAGCCTTAAGAGCGACTGATAAAATAAAGACCTGCTAAACAGCTGCGCATCACACACACACCAGCTTAATGTGTGCAGAAAACATCCAGACATCATCATTTATATCTGACCTGTTAGTGAAACCTGTTAGTTAAGATTGACTACAGGTCTGATATCACTCTCTCTCTCTCTATACATATATGTATGTATAATATATGTATATATTTCACAGCTACTCACGCAGAAATCTGATAGACTGCCACATATAAATTTTTGGTGTTTTAAATATATTTTAATATATCAGATTTTTGTGTGGTAAGTAAAAATATTGTATTCTAACTCCAAAAGAAAACTTTCAGATTTTTTACCATTTAAACAAAAACTTTACAACAAATGTTGACGTCACCAAAAGTGAATTTTGAAAACAGGTTTGTTAGGTTTTGCTCAAAATAGTCCCCAAAATACAGTTGAATAGACACACGCACACACACTTCTCTTTGTATTACACAACAGCGTCATCTGTTGGTAGTTTAGACATGCTGCAGGAGCCCAGTGTCCTCATACTGAGCATGCGCGATGTCATGGCCATTATATTATATTACTCTCACAATATTTACTGTACACATTTTATACATAATTCTCGGAATAATCAAATGCATATAAATGCTTAACAATTACGTACATATAAAGAAATAAGCAAATAAATAATTAATGACACAAAAGAATAACAACAGGCGGTGAATGGGACTCACCTCACCTAATCTGTCACGTGATCATATGATAACGCGACAACAAGCCATAAAATCTACTGAGATGAAACACCGTTATAAAATTATACATAATAAACAGATACTTAATATTATATACTACTATATATACTACTAGATATTTAATACTACCATAAACAATTATTTGTTTGAAGAGAATGATTCTGGGTTCTACAGCAACCTTTATGAAGGATTGTGTCAAGGAAGTGATACAGTATAATACACAGAATTTTTTTCACTGTTTTTGGGTCAGATATAGAGTGGCTACACATGAGCTGTAGGGTTTATTTACATCTATAAACACAATAATGATTACAGTCATAAGAGTGGTTACACACCTGACATTACAGGAGCTGTGATAAAAGCTCTTTTATCTGTAAACTTTATGAAGTACATGATGTGATGTACATGATGTGACGTGATGTATATATTTATATGTACTAAAGGGTTGCTCTGTGTCCATATAGAGAAATGAGTCAGATATGGGTTTGAGTCATCTGATGTTCCTTCAACTCAATTCAGTTATAATAACTAGTTGTTTGACACATATTAAGTAAGATCTGATCAAATGAAATAAAGAAGCAACACTGACAGATCTTCACTAGTTTGTCTTTGCTGAACAAAACATTTTTGTACATTTGTAGTATTTGATCTTTAGTGAAATATATTTGATATCTGTGTGCTGGTTTAATAATGTGATGAATGTCTATGTGTTGATATGATGTGTTGATGTGGATATTACTTTTGTGTGAGCGTGAATATTAAAACACTGCTTTAAAATCCTTTTAAATACTGTTGTGGCAACACAGTACTGTAATGGTATCAAAAATAAAACCATGGTACTTCATATCATATGATTGTTATGATGTTCACCTGGTACTGTTATTAAGCTCTGCTAAAATGTTCTATTTATCAATGAAAATTACATTTACAGTCTCAAATACACAGAAAATAATACGATGAAGCACAAAAACGCCTCTCGAAACAGAAGCTCATTTACTTCCTCCCAGTAATTTTCCACTAGCTGCACATTCACCAATGACTAATCCTACTACGACAAAGGTTTTGCTCATAAATATTTAGTTATTTCACTCTCTCGATCGATCTGATTTGCTGCGCGGTTTGAATTTTAAATACAAATCTATTACGTTCCAGAACGTCCACGGCACGTTTCCGGACAACGTCATTACGACTCAATTAATATTCATAAGCAACCCTTGGCGATAGTAGAGCGCAGTGTGTTTTTGTGTCGCTCTTCACTTACAGCTTGACCGCGGAGGAGCGCGCACACACCACCGTAAACTCTCCCGAGGCCGGATGGTAAAATCCAACCTCCAGCGGATCCTCAATAGTCATTGTTTTGCCCGTGAGAAAGAAGGAAAGAAAGTGTGTATAAACAGCAGCAGTATGGAGGCGATCAGTACCAGTATTAATGACATGATGGCGAGGTAATAAAAACGCTTTAAACTGCTCGATTCATACACGTGTAACGCTTCAAATGAACTAAGCACTGTTCATGTGACGTTATACACCCACAATAGTGTGATATAAAGGGTTGTTGTCAATGTTTAGTGTTTGATTGAGGATCTGTATGGAATTATAGTATGACGGGGCCCGGCGGGCTAATGCTAACGCTAACAGCTGTTCTTCAAGAGTTTCGGACGATTGTTATAGACAATTAAAACACAAAACAGTATTGTAAAATTCGTAGTCGCTCGAAGGTTATATTGGTTAATGATGTCATGGTAGAAATACAGACGGAATGTAATCGCTGAGCATCTTCACACCTGTGGGCCTGATCGCATTTATTATTTAAATCCACGCGTGTGATTATTCTCACTCAGCAGTCGAGGTTAAAACGTACATGGTGATGTTTTCACACACTGATGAAGGATGAAATGTTCTACTGAGAGTTATAAAGTCGTGTTTTTTGCTCGCGTTAGCTTTGACGTCGCAGGCCTCGCTCTTTACACATACGTCACGCGGATCCTTTTAACCCTGCGACGTCACACGAGCTCCGAGCTTTGATCGCGCCGATCTGTACGATCATTATGATGTTTATTAATCATGGATTAATGGTGGATCTGGTTTGTGATAAGTTTATTTGATTATGTTTTGAGATGAGGTTTGAATGATTCCCTTCGGTTTTTACTGTATGTATATATGTCGGCTTATTTTTTTACCATTTTAAAAATATGGTTAGTTACCTATAAAGATTTAGTGGCTTAAAAAATGCGTTTAGATGGTAAAGTTCTCATATGACGTATACAGCAACACAACCACATTGCGCCTGCTCTACACATAAGCACAGATTATTTAGCTTTTAATGATATATTACCGGATATTTTCTTTTATCACCAAATTAGTGTAATTGTGACGTTTTATGAGTTATTAATGTGAGAAAACCCTTCAAAGTGTCATCCTGTCAGAATCTCTTACCCATAAAACATATTTTACTCGACTATGTTGCGTTTACCTTTATAAAGAACTTGTTTTATTCTGTTGTTACTGTCGGAAAAGTTTTAACAAAGTCAATCCAAATTCAGTGTTAAAGTTTTTAAGAAAAAAATCATCTTAAAACAATGAAATCTGGCTCTTGGCATGAACACATCCATAGAAGCTGACATGGCAGTTATTCAGAGCTCTGGTTTATAATGTGTGTGTAACTGTGTCTTGTAATTCATTGTGTTATTGTTTGTCTTTCAGTCTGTCTTTGTGCTGTAGTAGTACCGCTGGTCCAGGGCCTCTGTGGTGCTCCTGATGCCCCTCACCCACCTCTGAAGATCCCAGGTGGGCGAGGGAATGGAGCACGGGATCACACATCTACAGCTCAACAGCTGTACTCAGTAAGTACACACACACAGTGTACATGTTTGAAATGGGGTTTTCATCTTCTTGATTGTGTATTGTTTATGCATTTCTTGTCACATTCACACATCAACCTTTAAATTCTGTAAATCTTCATTTGTATGTTGTGCCTTTCCTCATATGTTTCTGTAATTGTGTGTGTGTAGGACAGGAAGTTGACTGTGACAGAAGAGCCCGCTGGGGCCGGTCGCCCCAGGATACTTCACTTCAGGAGCCAGCCCACCGTCTCCCGTACCATCCAATGGGAGGCGGTTCTGAGAGGTGAAGGCCTGTTTGTGGAGATTCCTTGCGATCCGTTTCCAGAGGGCAGCAAGGAGAGGTGAGAGGCATTATAATGGCATTATATACAATTATAATACTAAAACTGTAGAAGAACGTTAACAGTCGTTTCCTTTGGATTGTTTTTTCAGCTTTATCTCTCTGCTGGAGTTTGCTGAAGAACATCTGAAGGTTGCCAGTGTGTTTGTCTGTTTCTATAAGAACAGAGATGACCGTGGTGAGTTCACCTCAAGTTCACAGTGTGGTAAACATCTGTTTTTATTTGCATGCTGTTTTAATTTTGCTTTGCTTGTGTTGACAGTAAAACTGGTGCGTGCGTTCAGCTTTTTGGGCTTTGAGATGGTGAAACCGGGTCATGCTCTGGTCCCCGCTCGACCTGACGTTCTGTTTATGGCCTACAACTTTGACAGGGATTCCTCGGACGAAGATTAGATTCTGCTCACCCTCCCCAACCCTCTTTCATTCCTTTTGCTCACGTCTCAGATAGTTTTCTCATTTTCTGTCCCACAACTCATCTGCTCTCTGTTAATCTACAGTCATTCTGTGGATATTTGAGTAAATTCCTATTGATCTGACACACAAATAGAATTTCTAAAAGTGAGATTTGTCACATCTGGATGTCTGTGTTTGTATTCACATTTGACTTTTGATTCTGTTCTGTGTTCATACAGAGAATCAGTTTTTTAAAGAGATGCTTGTGTTTGTATTTTTGTTTATAAAATGGTTCAGTTTTTGGATTGTAAAAAAAGGTCATTGTTTATTCATTTGGGTACGTAAGCTTTTTATTTTGATTGGATATTAAGTAATGTTTAAATGTTCATATTCAAATGGAAATTTTGTCTATGATGTCATGTAGTTTTTGAAGGGTTTTACAAGCTGTTGTTTCTTCGTTTCTATTGTTTATGGTCAGTTTTTATTTTGTCTTTTACCTCAGAATGTCGTTTGTAGTTCTTCAGCTGCCTGGAGCTGCACAGCAAGTTTTGGTGCAAATGGTGGTGAATAGCTACACGCATTCAAGTTGGTTTTATATTTTTGAAAGTGATTTGATGCTATTGAATCTAGAACAGCATGCTTGACAACACGACTGGTACAGAGTTTGATGGGAAAATGAAATCGACACATCCAAAGCTTGTATACCTCTTGCTCGCTTTATTTCTGTATATCAGAATTTTGTTAAGTCTTTTGTTGTGTTTTTCTGGGCTGTTTATGCTCTACTCTCATTCTGTCTTTGTTTATTTTTCACATTGTTTAAAAACCTTCTTCACCCCTTTAGTGGTACATATACTGCTTCTGTGATAATAAAACCATCATTTAAACTGAACGATTTAACATTTGTTTTTTATATGTAAAAAACTATCTTAAAAAATCTAGATATTAAACAGATTCTGGGTAGTTGATGTCAACCAACTTAAGATGGGAAGTTAAAGTAATGTACATGCATGTGTGCAGAAGCAAATATAATTTAGTATATTTAGACCATTTTTGTCTTCACTGGATACTTTTAAATGGTCCAGTGAAATATTCCATGTATCTCTCAACATAAAGTTTATAATATAGTCATTATAAAAGATGAAAATGTTTAGTTTTAAATTTAATTAATACATTGTTCCAGTCTTAACTGTATAGTAATTATGAACTTTATATAACACTTGCAAGATGAAGTGCTATACAAACCAGTGAAAACATTAAAGTGTGGTCAAAAGAAACAAGGGTAGACAAACTTTTGTCAATTATAATCTATGTAAACACTTTAAAGTAAAATATATGCCAGTGTAAAGTAACCGATACTGTACTTTGTGTTTAACCCATGCAGTGATGAGTAAACACACACAGCACTGGAATCAAAAACCCAACTCTCTATTTGTCCTTCATAGATCGAACCCAGAACCTCATACACGCAAAACACGCGCTCTACCAGCTACAGCCCACTTTGAAATAGATGTGCGATTGAACAGTTATTTGTGAATATTATCTGTCTCTGGGGTTTCATATGTATTGTACAGCAGTAGTGCGTTTTGTCTCACATTAAATATACCGCGAGATGTCGCTAAATACTCGATATTCATCACATCATGTAGTACAGGTCAATAGAACGAGAGAAATACAACATTTAGTAAGTGAAGTATATAATTACCTCATTAATTAAACAGTATATAAATACAAAAATATGTTTTTACTATGAATCTACAGACATCTGAGATAAAGATTTCAGTGGATGTTCTGTGGAAGTGTAATTCGGTCTTCTTAAGTTCACACAGGCATTTAAGAAATGTATTATAGACATATTCTAATTCATTTTGTCTTGACTTATTCATCTATTTTATTTTATATTTATTTCTCAAACCTATTAAACTAACTTATATTGATAACAAATCAACGTGTCTCTTTAAAAGCGCCTTTTTCTTTTTTCACATATTTTCCGCGAGAGTTGTGTCACATCGCGAGATTTCCAATGACAACCGTTGGCTAGAAGCGCGCTTCAGCCGCAGAGGAGCGCGCGTAGATCCCTCAGCGCGAGCGCGCACACAAGACCCCAACACACAAACACTCGCGCACGCACGCGCGCAGTTTTCCGCTCACGCGCTGGTTTTCACGGCTGTCAGTTGGCGCGATGTGGATCCAGATCCGGACGATCGACGGGAAAGAGACTCGAACCGTCGATGATTTGTCGCGGCTCACGAAGATCGAGTCTCTGCGCGTGAAGATCAAAGAGATCTTTAACGTGAAGCCCGAGCAGCAGAGACTCTTCTACCGCGGCAAACAGGTACGAGCACCGCGATCCGCTTCCTGTTCCCATTGCGCAACAGTCCGGAGCCGATCCAGATTCAGCCAGAAAACTCAGCGCCACACATTGTGTATATATATCTATGTGTGTGTATGTGTAGTTTCAGCGTTGCCATGGAAAACCTGGAGTGACAGGAATGGTTATAATTATATGGAAAGTCATTTAAGATATTTTATAGACAGCTGAATAGTAGTGCATATAAGTTTTGTAATTAAGTACAGTCGTGTATGTAAGTTGTGTATTTTGGCTCAGTTTTGTAATGTTTTTTAGTCAGAAGTTGCTTTTGCTGTGGACATGCACTGATCAAAACATGTGAACAAACCTGTGTGTGATGCAGAGTTTGCACGTGCAGACAGACAGCTGAACTCCCCTCAGCAACATGTTTTTGACACACATGTGAACTAGTGTGTGTGTGTGTGTGTGTGTGTGTGTGTGTGTGTGTGTGTGTGTGTGTGTGAGTGAGATTGATCAGACTAACACATTCAGAGTGTTTGACAGGTTTAATGGACAGATGAACACTGTAGCCGTTAAAGATCTGATCCTGACAGTGTAGTGAGTCTGTTCGAAATTGTCATGAGAATCTTTACACAAACACGCATCATATATGTGTCATACATGTATACGTTTTTTTGTGTTTATGTTGTGAGACATCACACAACAGAAAGACTCTTTATTAACTGCTGTTGATCTGATCTGCTGATACTGATTTACAGTCTGATGTGATTTACAGTCACTTCTTAAGTTTTAATGGAGGTTAAAGGTAAAGTTTGTAATTGCTAAAATGTTTCTCATGTTTCAGATCAACTATGAATAAACAATCTAATTATAGACTGATTCTCCAGAACAGGGTAAACAAACTATACTGTCATTGACTGACCTGTTTGTTTCAGTCAATTTAGTTTAGAACTTCACTAATTCTTTTCATCCAAATCAGAAAACATGGGTTATATATGCAGAAATGTAATAGTTTAGTAGTCATTGGTTAGACATTTGGGCCATTTTTTCATTATAACAAAACAGTTTTCAATGTAAATATGACTTCGATACCAACTTTAACAGCAGGGTCTGTGAAAAGGTTTAGAGCCTGAATGTCAATATTTCTCTAGACATTTTATCAAACATCTTTAATCTGTGAGTCAGTTTAATCAATAAGAACACGCAGGAGAACCCAACGCCTGCCCTTCGACAGGTTTTAGATTTTACTTGTATCTGGTTAAATATTTAAAAATATTCAATACAATTTGTATTGTATATTTTTTATTCAAAGATGTTTACACTGTTGTGAAATGCAGTGAGTTGTTATTGTCTTTTCATATGGACTGCAGTCATTTACACGACAATCAATAGAAACAGCTAAACACTAAATATATATAAAACTTCTTGACCTCTATATTGTATTTTTTGTTTTAGTAAGTCTGTCATTGTGCATTCTGGGATTGTGTGTATAAATGCTGTAATAAATTTTAGAGTTGTAACATGCTGTCTATCTAGGGATCTCTGTAGGGTTTGCTGGTCTCTGGTTACTCATGTGGTTTTGGCTGTTGACTTGTTGATCTCAAATGTTGCGTGTGTTGGACAGACGTGCTGTTCTGTTCGGTTCTGTCTGGACTCTTGAGTTCTGGATCACATTTCATTCCTCCTGATATTCGCTGTGTTTTCAGTGCGGTCAGAATGAACTTCAAGATTCACTGGGTTCCGAAACACAACGCGACAACCACAAACCAAAGCATGACGCACAATCTGAACAGATTACACACACACACACACAGAGCCCTTGTGTGGCACTGGGGCTGGGTGATTATTTTTCACCTTTTTAATGTTATTTAACACACATCTGGATGTTTATCATGCTGTAAATAAACACAAGGGACAGTGATGTTTCATGAAGTTCAAGGATAATAACAGCAGTGAGTGTACGGCTGAGATGTGTAATGTTTGGCGGTGTGTGCAGAGGTTTGCGTGTGTTTTTCAGACGCTCGTTCTGCTTCTCTCCGGCGGCCATCTTGGGCTGCGCTTTGTCTGGTTTGTCGGCCTGCAGCTCAGAGGAAGCGTCTGCTTTAATCTGGTGAAACGACACAATCCTGCAGCCGTTAGTCTTACTAACCAGATAACCAGTTAACCCGTCTCCTGGTCTTTGTGTCGGTGTGTGAGGGGATATGAGGCATTACACTCAAATGAATGCCATTGTTGTGTTTGGCTCGAAAACATCAAAGACGTGTCGTCTTACGTGTGTGTGAGCGTGTGTTTTTGAGCGTGTCGCTGCGAGCGAAATATTCATGAGTGTGAGTTTATCAACAGAGCTGTGAGCAATTTACACACACACACACACACACACACACACACACACACAAAGTGATGTGTACCTTAACACACAAAACTCAACACACAGGAAGTGTCTGTCTTTCAAAATGGCATCACCTGTCTCTCTCTCTCTCTCTCTTCTCTCTCTGTTTTTTCATTCTCTCCCTTTTCTCTCTCTCTACCCTCTCTCTCTCTCTCTCTCTACCCTCTCTCTCTCTCTCTCTCTCTCTCTCTCTCTCTCTCTCTCTCTCTCTCTCTCTCTCTCTCTCTCTCTCTCTCTCTCTCTCTCTCTCTCTCTCTCTCTCTCTCTCTCTCTCTCTCTCTCTCTCTTGCTCATTCTCTTTCTGTTTTTTCATTCTCTCTCTTTTCTCTCTCTCTCCCCTCTATGTCTCTCTCTCTCTCTCTCTCTCTATCTCTACACACACACACATACACAACAAAATAAAGTTAACAGTAAATTCATGTTTAATGTTAATTTTTCAGTGTGAAATGAGCTGTTTCATAACCGTTTAATTTAGACTTTATATATGTCTTTAGTTTTAATGATTTATTACTTATTTATTTAGCGTATTCAACATAATTACCATAATCAGATTTATAGTTGTTAGATGCGGGTGGTTGCTAGGGTGTTGTTAAGGTGTTCTGCGTGGTGGCTTACTGGTTCATATCACTTGTTTCATTTTGTGTTTCGCTTAATTTATAATATTAATTAAAATGATTAATTAGTTTATAATTTATCAGTCTATAATAATTATATTTAAATTTTTTAATTAATTTAAAAACAGAAGTTAACATACACGTTAACTGTTTTTCTGTTTAATGCGGGTGTGTTTTGGTTTGGTTGAAGACAGGTAGTAATGGTGATTTGTGTTTAAATGATGTTAAAGTCTGAGCATTTTTCTCATCAATGTTTCAGACTGTTGTTTGGAGAGAGTCTGTGATCCCTGAGTGTTTCGGGCCACACCGTGAACCTTCATGTGTTTCATTAGAAAAGCTACTGGAATTCTGCCGCTCTGTCTCGGCTAATGAAGCGGATTTGCTGCAGCCTTTTCAACCAATTACAGAGCAGGAAAGAAAATCAGATGTGATTTTACTGCGGTGGTAAACTGATTTGTAAATTGGTGTGTTTGTGCGTGATGTCGGGTTAAATCTGACCTATTTCCACTTTCTTTCCTTGTTCCTGTGCTGTCGGGGGGTGGGGGAGGGGAGCGGGGCGTCTCCTCTCATATCCCAGAATTCCATGCGGGGCTCTGCAGTGGCGTACATTCCTCTGATCCGCTAGTTTGACTTTCCGTCTTCGTTGCAGGGAAACACACACCCGTTTTGAAAACTAGAAATAATGAACACACATGTACATGTACACACATCCAGAATATGTAAATGTGTATAATTTGGTTAGAGAGAAGTGCATGTGTGTGTGTGTGTAAGTGAGTGTTTTTCTTCAGCTGAGCATCATGTCTGATGTCTGGCTGGTGTGGATCAGCAGTCATGGCCGTAAGCCAGAGTCCAACTCAAAATGGAGCAGATCTTCCACTCATGCTTCCAGAAGAACACATCATTCCTGCCTGTCACACACTAATGAAAGCTCAACAACTCTTTGTGCTTTGTCCCGTTTCTTTTAGACGTGCATATGAGGTTGTGTGTTTCCAGGATAGAGTGTTGTTGTTTTGCCCGTGTGTGGAGCTTAAAGCTTGTGCGTCACTGTGTTCTTCAGATAGACACACACACTAAGTAATTGTGTTCTGTAAATGATTACGGTAACACGCACACTTCATGCACGTCAGACACACATTTATATAACTATATCTATTTTAGGCTTATGTTGTGTTGTACTTTGTTGAATTAAGTAAACTCACATGTTACAAACACACACACGGTCATGAATGAGTGTGAAGTTGTGCTGATGTGTGTTTTATCATGGGATTTGTGAATTGTTTGTGAGTCTGAGCTGAGAAAAGTTGAACATGAGTCACGACAGAGTCATTTTCCTTCTCATTTCCAACTCGTTTCTTTAACAAATTCCTGTTAAATTACTTTTTCAGGGCCATTTTTTAAGTATGAAGACATTCTTGATGATCATCTGTTGTGTTGTTTATTGCCAGGTTTCTCTCTTATGTTTGTCTGTTCTTGCTGTGAATTGCAACAGGAGGTGACAATGATTTTATTGTATTTTTTAAATGAGCAAAAATTTAATTTATTATAACAGATAGTGACATCATGTAGCCTGTTCTTACAATTGACAATTTGTTTGACATTTTTTTTAACATTTAGTGTCATTTCTGTTGTGTTACAGTAATTATTTAAAGTATTATAAAAAGTATTTTTGTGTGTTCATTTCTATTGGATCTCATTTTAAATGTTTATGACAATTTTTGTAGTCCTTTAAGATCTCTTCATAAAGATCATTTAATTCTTCTTAATTATAATTTCTTTCTTTTTTTTCGTGTTTGGATGTCTGTATCACAGTAAGTGTTTTGTATCAGAAGGTATTGTTGCATTTGTGATCATATGTGAAATGTGTCTGAATGTGTGTTTATGAGCTTATTAAACATGTTGAGAACATCATGTGTGTTCCAGGATTTTAACATCCATGTAAAAAAAAAATATCTCGACAGAAGTGATTGTGCAGTGTGTTTTCAGCTTAGTGTCTGTTCAGAGCTGTGCGTCGAGGCTTTTGTTGTGATAAGCTTTAACACTAACATCAGTCGAACCCATTCTAATAAACATGGAGGTCATGACAACAGAAAACACACAATCAGTCTGTCTGTCTGTCCGTGTATCTGTCCCTTCAGGTGGGGACCTTCTCATTTCTTTCTTTCATGCATAATAAAGCGTAAATGTGTGAGCGAGAAAACCTGCCGAAACATCACACACACCTCAGATTCTCATGCTAATGACAAACACACACGTGTACAGAAAAAGAGCCACTAAAGCAAATGAATCATCTGTAAATGTTTTGTGTGTACATCTGTGACATTGAGGTTGTGTGTTCATGTGCGATTGTATGTGTGGAATGGATCTACATTGGTTGCTATAGCAACACACACAGTTACATTGTGATCATCACCATCATCATCACTAGTATACTGTGTGTGTGTGTGTGCGTGTTGGGGATAAGCACAAAATGGCGTCGCTCTGGTTGTGATCGCGGCTCTTCAGTCTCAGTCAGTATAAAGTGCAGCTCTGTCTTCACGTGTTATTCAAGCGTGTTACATGTATGAAACACAACAAATAAATGAAACATGAACTGGAACACTTGTGGTTACTCAGAATAGAACAGTACAAATCTGTTATTGTTTGATGGTAAATGTCGGTAATAATAGAACTGAATTTTCTTAACAAAAGACATGTTAATCTCACACAGGATGATTCAGTAAATTCTTTTAGTTTGGTGTTATTCTGTTGCTTGTGTTTTCCTAAATATAAATATGCAGTATTTATGGAGAAGCTGGCATGACAATTAACTAACGAACAAACTGATGGCTGTGATGGTGTGGCTGTGCGTCACATTTCTCTTTCAGTCTTTCTTTATCTATTGATTATCTCTAGTGAAGAACAGATGACATTATTTACTGTTTGTTTGTTCAATAAGATCTCTTGATGTTTGTTGTTACAGATGGAAGATGGTCAGACACTGTTCGATTACAACGTCGGGCTCAATGACATCGTCCAGCTTCTCATTCGCTCACAGAGCGACCCTCCAGACAGCCCCGTCCTGAACAACGGTGAGGGTGTGGCCTGCAACACAGCCCCACCCACCATAACACCTGCTCCACCCACCACGTTATCTACCCCACCCACCACAGCATCTACCCCACCCTCGACCACTCCCACCACTACAGCTGTTTCTCCATCAACAGTTTCTAATGGAAACGGGTCCAAATCGTGTAGTCCGTCATCAGACAGCCAGCCCTCCACATCCAGCCGGACTCTCCTCGTCCATCCTGCCATCGGACACTACAAAGTAAGAACCGACACAAAGCTTTTAAAAATCAAAAGATTTATACTTTTTGTGATATGAAATATGATGATTATTATTTTGTAAGGGTGTGTTGTGCTTTATGTGATCAGTAATCTGTTTGTTTTCTGCTCATCTGTTCAGATAAATGAGTTAGTGGACTGCAGGGACGTCAATGTTGGTGCCTGGTTCGAGGGTGTCATTGTAAAGGTTTCTCCTGCTACTAAAGGACAGAACGGCAAAGCCGCGACATCGCCCCCCGCTGCCAGGGTGGGCCGACCCAGAAAACAGACTAATACTAATAGAAAGCTGGATTCTGAGGAAACCATCTCCTCCACGGACAGTAACGGCACATTAGAGAAACAAATAAACTCTGACAACAGTCAACCATCAACATCAAAAACGGCTTCAGCAAACGCGTGTGAGGACGTCGCATACCACATTAAATATGAAGAGTAAGTGCATCGTGAGAAGCAGGTCTCTTTATTTATCTCTCTGTGGATTTTATTTGGATTTCTTCCAGACGTCGTCATACGTGAGTCAGTCACTCATTTCATGATCTCCGTGTTTTTCGATGGTTACAGCTGTGATCCAGGTGCATTCTGGGTAGACACACTGTCTGACTTGTGAAGTCATACTGTGAGGCGGTGGCTGTGGTAATTTTGCTAAAAGCATGATGGAAAATGATGATGAGAAGCTGAAAACTTATCACCTTAGTGATTTACTTTGTGTCTGTCTAAGATTTTAATCGGTTCAATATTATATTTAATGTGCTTTATTAATGTATAAAAAACACGTAGTATGTGATTTTAAATTATGTCTTCATTTAATGTTTAATGATGAAATGAAATAGTATTGGATGACTCACTGTGCAAATCAGTGATGTTCTGCCGCAGTGATATCTGTCTGTGCAGTCGCAGGTTGCTGAAGTGAGAATTGTGTGATTTGTCGGTTTCTCGCGCTTGCAGTCGTCTGCTCTCATCTACATTCAGCTCGAGCGTTTGTGTCTCTCACACGAGTTACTGCATCAGTTTTAAAAGCAAAGCCTCGTCTCCCAGTGCATGGTGGGATACATTCATTTAGTGACGGGTCTGATTATAGGTTGGCCTTTCTGCTGATCTAAGAACAGGTTTGGTTGCATTAACATGTATTTAGGGCTGATGCTGATGTTGAAAGCTGAATGGCCAATATAAGGCTGATATATAACAAATATAATTACAGTAAATGAGAGACATACAGAAAATGAACAATTGTAATGTGTATGATGTGAACAGTTAACAGCATGTAGCTCAGCATGAATGCAGATATGAACACATGAAAAAGTTACACACATGATGTTACATTCATCATGGACAGTTTAATACAGCAGATACTAAATAAAAATATGTAAGAATTAAAACATATTATAATTAATGTCAATATATCATAAAGTGTTCACATCTTTAGCTTCACATGATCAGTTTTTATTACAGGAATTACAGTGTCTTATTTAAAAATAAAATAGGCGTATGCGAGGAAGAGCATTTGTGATTGTTTGTGAAATGTTTTTATATTAATTAAATAATAATAAAAAATTTTTACCTGATACATCAGCAACAGCTGTATGTTGATCCACCACTAGTTAGTTTTTTAAACAGGTTTTGATGAGTGTAAATGATAATGACACGACTCAGATTCAGACTGACTCTCTTTTCATTAGAGGTTTAAACACAGCTCACTCAAGATCTCATATTCAGTGACATATTCAACATCTGTCTGTGTGTTTTGTTGTAGTATTATCTGAAGTGTATTTCATTCATCAGATGTCTGACAGCAGCAGCAGGTTTGAGATTGTGATGTTTCTGCAGGCAGATGTTTTTTCTTTCTCTCTGTTTCCGCACCCTTAAAATGGCGTCTGAATGAAAGCTCAGTTCACGCTTTAGATTTCAGCCGCAGAGTCTCAACCTCTTTCACTCCAACACCATCCGTCTGTGAGCTCATGACTGTCTGTGTTTTACTGGTGAATCTGCTCTGTTGAATCTATACACTAGCTACGTTTACATGGACGCATCGGATTGAATTCATTCAGATTGTGTAATCCGAATGTAGTGTTTACATGAACAATAGATAAAGTGATCGGATTGTAGTGTGTGTTTATATGTCGCATGCTTAAATCGTTTGACATGCGCACTGCCCATGAATGTATTTTCCCGCTGTTTCAGGATGCTGCTACATTTATCCTTTCTCGTACCACTTTTTTACGTTTTAAAAAATAGACTTGATATTTTACTGGTTGGTATGCTAATTAGAAGGTGACGCGAACATGAAGCTTTGTGCCGTGCTGCCTTGATTTATAAAACTTTAAAAATGCCTCTTCCGTCGCCAAAAACAAGAAGTCTGTGGATGCGGGTTCGAAGCAAGGACTGGTGGGAAAATGTTGTTCTTTCTCACTTTACAGATGTCCTGACGTCTGTGTGTCCCATCGACGTCTTTGCACATGCGCAGTCCTTTCTAGTTCGTTTTTCAATCTGATCAAGTGTATACATGTCATATCAAGCGGATTACAAACGGCATAAACCACCCCTTACAATCCGACTGAAATTTCAATCGGTTTGGCCATTTTTAATCTGATTGACGTGTTTATATGGAGCATTTTCATTGCCGGATTACAATGGTCCATGTAAACGTAGCTACTGATGTGTGTGTCTGATTATCTACTCTAAATGCTCATAATAAAGTCTTCAGATTGAAGATCTCTCAGGTTTTGGTTACAGCTCAACAGCTCTGATGCCAAAGATACATTAGATTTTTAACACACTTTATGTGCATCTCTCTCTCTCTATATATATATATATATATCGCTCAGATCCGTGTTATTATTTCATTTCGGTTTCATGATGTGATCTGTTGATGTGTATGTGCAGTTACCCTGAGAACGGTGTGGTGGAGATGAGTCTGGATGACGTGCGGCCGCGGGCCAGAACTCTGCTCAGGTTTGATCAGCTGCAGGTTGGTGATGTGGTAATGGTGAATTATAATCTGGAGCAGCCGGAGGAGAGAGGATTCTGGTACGACGCCGAGATCACGTCCCTGAACACCATCTCACGCACCAATAAAGAGATCCATATCAAGATTCTGCTGGGGTAAAGACTCATTCTGATTGGTCAAGAGATCGTTCTGTACATTGTGAATAATAGATGCAGATACATGTATGTCTGATCGCGTGATGATATGTTCACATGCAGATTTATTGATGAGGATTTATTCGCAATTAGAAAATGATTGTGATGGTGTGATGTCACTGTAAACTCTCGCTCTGATTGGTTGTGTTTCAGAGGCCCGGGTGATGTGATTGGTGATTGTAAGCTAGTGTTTCTTGATGAGATTTACAGGATAGAGAAACCAGGAGCACCAGCGCTGAGTACAGCTGACGGCCCGTTCAAACGTATGCCATGCTAAACACACAAACGTATTTATGTAACTCTTTGGTTTTTTACTCTGTATGTTTAACAAAATGAAACCTGTGTGTGTGTGTCAGGTAAGAGCGGTCCGGAGTGTAAACACTGTAAGGCAGATCCAGACGTTGAGTGTCGCTTCTGTTCATGTTGTGTGTGTGGAGGTAAACAAGACGCTCACATGCAGTTACTGTGTGATGAGTGTAACATGGCGTTTCACATTTACTGCCTGAACCCGCCGCTGGCCGCCATACCGGAGGATGAGGACTGGTGAGAACACATACACACACATATATCATACATGCACACCAGAGGACAACAACTGGTGAGAACACACGCACAATACACACATTTACACATACTGTACTAGAGGATGAGGTCTAGTTAAGATCTTTTGTACCAAAAACAATGTCATGTTTTATGACTGGTGTTTTTATGTGGTATAATTATACAATAATATAATATAAATAAATGTGTGTGTTTGTGCGCAGGTATTGTCCCACTTGTAAGAATGACAGCAGCGAGGTCGTAAAAGCCGGCGAGAAACTCAGAACCAGTAAGAAGAAAGCTAAGATGCCGTCAGCCACTACAGAGAGTCACAGAGACTGGGGAAAGGTTTGACCACACACACACAGATGTGTAGTTGTATTAATCATCAGACAGATGAATTTTTTTAGGAGGAGAGTTCAGTCTGTAATGTTTGAGTCCAAGGTTCAGTCACGAAGTGTTTTGTGTTCTGACTCATCAGACTTCCAGTAAATTAAAGTTGTAAGTGTTTATTTAGCAGGAGGCTGATCTTATGGTCATCATAAAGTCTATTTCTTTATTACAACCCTTTACCTTGTCATGTATATAATCACACCAGTACTGAGTATCTGTTTGTGTTTTAGGGAATGGCGTGTGTGGGGCGCACTAAAGAATGCACCATCGTCCCGTCCAATCATTACGGGCCAGTTCCTGGCGTTCCGGTCGGAACAACGTGGAAGTTCCGCGTTCAGGTGAGCGGGTTAGCTGATGTGGGGTCATGTGACTTTGGTGGGCAGGGATAAACTGGGTTTCTCTTTCTAAGGTGAGTGAGGCGGGCGTTCACAGGCCTCACGTGGGCGGGATTCATGGCCGCAGTAACGACGGATCGTATTCGCTGGTGCTCGCGGGAGGATTTGAGGATGAAGTTGTGAGTCAAAATAAAAGATGCATTAAAAAACCTAGTTAACCAATATTAGACTAGTTATTACCCACTGTGATGGTTTTAGGACCGGGGAGATGAGTTCACCTACACGGGCAGTGGGGGGCGTGACCTGTCGGGAAACAAGCGAATCGGAGAGCACTCGTTTGATCAGACTCTCACACACATGAACAGGTGCTCCAAACTCTTATCACTATCATCACTCACATTAAAACTGAAGGAATATCACAACTATTATGAATGTCATGGATGACCTTTGACCTATCAGGGCTCTAGCACTGAACTGTGATGCGCCACTGAACGATAAAGTTGGGGCTGAGTCTCGTAACTGGCGGGCGGGTAAACCGGTTAGAGTTATCCGCAGCTCGAAGGGTAGACGCATCAGCAAGTATGCACCTGAAGAAGGAAACAGATACGACGGCATTTATAAGGTATGCAAATAATTCCATTTATAATTCAAATAAGTTGTGGTGGTTTTCATGTTAAACAGTCACGTCTTATTACTTTTCTAAGAATCACTTTGTACCAGCTGCTACCATGGAAACGTGATATTAATGGCGATTCACTGGATGACCTGTTACTTGTGAAAGTCATGTTGCTATGGCAACCAGTAGATGCGAGCAGCACCGGAGCTGTGCTGATGTGTGCAGACGTCTGTGAGTGTGTTTGTGTTGTAGGTGGTGAAGTACTGGCCTGAGATTGGGAAGTGTGGGTTTCTGGTGTGGCGGTACCTGCTGAGACGAGATGATGTGGAACCAGCACCCTGGACTCCTGAAGGAATAGAGAGAAGCAAAAAACTGGGCCTGAAAGTCCAGGTGAGGACACACACACCTGAAACAGGTATGATGTCTGTTCACCCTGCCTGTGTGTGTGAGCAGGATCATGATAATGTGTGTGTAAAGAAGTGTGTGTTTAGTTAAGTGAAGTATCATGTCTATTTGTGGGTTTATCATTTGATTTTCTCACCATACATTTGCTTATTTGCATTGTCTTCTGTAGGTGAGTGAGTGAGTGAGTGGTGTGTTCACCTTTACTATTAATTAAAAACATCTAACATAACCTGATTGTGATGTAATTTCTGTAAGATGTTGTATAAAGACAATAAATCTTATTTCGTTCTATGTATTTGTCTGTCTGTCTTCAGTACCCTCCTGGTTATCTAGAAGCGATGGCCAATAAGACAAAGAAAGAGGCAAATGTCAGAGTAGGGGGCGGGTCCACGCGGGGCAGAAAAAGAGGCCGACCGAGATCCGCTCGAGCACACAAGAGCTCTCAGGAGCAGGAGGAGAAGGAGAAGCCGGCGGTAACCAGAGAGGAAGAGCCACAGAGTAACAGCAATCCAGACAGAGAAGAAGAACACATCACAGGTACGGTCTGTCTCACAGGACAGATCACTGGAGTTTGGACGGAGTCTGCGCGTGTGACACTGTTTTGTTTATTCATCTCTAACCTTGTGTCAGGTGTGTCAGGTGTGTGAGAAGCAGGATGAGCCGCAGGCGAAGCGTTCGAAGGATGTGGAAGCGTTTGTTCTGTCAGAGCAACAGAGGAATCTGATACAGGAGGATGAACCCAACAGAAAACTGTGGGATGAAGCTTTGAGCTTCCTCGTGGAAGGACCGGTACATACACACACACACACACACACAATGTCTGCCCTGACTGTCAGGATGTCATGCATCACTTCCTGTTTTCCTGCAGAACTTCCTGCGTAAGGTGGAGCAGCTGTTCATGTGTGTCTGCTGTCAGGAGTTATCCTACCAACCAATCACAACAGAGTGCTCGCACACCGTCTGCAAGGTGAACAACACACGCTGATACCTGTTAATCAAGAATCAGAAACACACATAAGCTAGTCTTTCGTATGTGAAATTCTAGTTCTTATAGTGTTCTAGGCAGAGAACAACAATTAAGATGCATTTAAAGACTTTCCTTATTGAAAGTGTTTAATGACTAAATGTAAATGTTCTTGATGTGATTTAAGTCAAGCAATAAATCGATCATTTAATAGAGTTTGTGTCTGTTCTCAGGTCAGTCAGTAACAGTCATCTTTTCTCTTTCCTTTTCTCTCATGTCTCATCTCTGACTCCAGACCTGTCTGCAGAGGTCGTTTCGAGCCGAGGTGTTCACTTGTCCCGCCTGCCGCCATGACCTGGGCAAAGATTACAACATGACCCTCAACAAAACCCTACAGCTGCTTCTGGATCAGTTTTTTCCTGGTTACAGTAAAGGACGATGAGTTTGAGTGTAAATCATTGAATATGGACATGAATCTGCTCTGCGCACAGAGATGCTTTCAAACGCACTTCATCTGAACCGACTCCACCGACACCAGTCTGACGTTTCCATGACAGCTCACCTCAAACCAACCAGAGAAACTTTCAGAACCGTGACACGAACCCAACGAACGCTGATACTCGACCTGAGAACATTAACTCACATTAGACATGTGAGATCAGAGTAGCAAACTAACCAGTAACATAAAGAGTTAGAAAAAGTTTATACCAAACAGGTAAAGAAACAGAATGAAACTGTTCATCTGAGTTTGACGGTACCTGTCCAGAATCCCGCTCATAGTTCTGTATTTTGAATATAGAAAATCAAGATTGTTTGTTGATTTGACCGTTCTTTACATAATAGTTGAGTACATTTCCTCATATTCTCATTACTGTCATGTATCTGCAGATTTTACTGGAGTTTTGTTTTGTAATTCTCAACTATTTTCATTAGATTATCATATTAGAGCATTTCATCTCTTACAGTAAAACGATACTGTAAAAAAAACATTATGTTAATTAATTAGCATAACATAATAGAAGAAATACTACAATGTGTAAATACTTTTAATATGTATTATTTTAATTTGTACGTTTGTTATGCTTTAATATTTAATATGTATAAGTGCAATTGAAATAATATATAGAATATAATGCATTACAGTAATGACAATGTGAAGGTAAAATGCACTTAAATATAAAAAAAAATAATGTTGATGTTCATGTTTTCAAAGGTTTCATGAGCACAGATTTCATACACTCATACAGGATTGTTGTGGACTGAATTAATGATCTGTCTGATGAACCTCAAACAAACAGATGAGATGATCCTGCAGTCTGTCCAGTTCACCCCAGATTCTTCTGTAAATGTTGAAGTAAACGTTCATCTTCAGCTGATGTTCAGCCTGTTTTCTGTGATGTCTGGAGTTCAATAACAGTTTTGTTCTTACAGATCTCGAGGCTGTCCATGATAAAGCACGCGTGTCACTTCCTGTTTGTTCTCTTCGGTTGTCTGTTGCTTGTGCGGCTTATTTGTCTTTCTTTGTGGTGATGTCTTTTTTCTTTAGATTTCTCTTTTGTTTTTCAGGAAATTCAAATGTAAAATGTTTAAAGGTTTTGTCGTTGTGTCCACAGCAAACTGTGACGTGTGTCGCGCTCTGTTTTGTTTTTCTTTTCCTCTCGTCTGTGATTTTTGGCTGTTTACTCTCTCTGCTGTTTTTCTCGATGTACTCATCTGCTTTACTGTGATGTGTTATGTTTTTATTGCACTTAAAGACAAAAACAGGAGACTTTCAGCAGTTGAATCTGACGGCGTGTTTGTTGATGGAGGTCGTTGGTTTATTTTATTATTATTTAGTTACTGCTCTTCCATCGTTCAGCTCTTGAAATGTGGCAAATTTCACCTGCAGTCCTAGCAGAAACAACGCTTTGAATTGTGATTCCAAATTTTATACATGGTATAATACTTGTTATGTACTTATTAAATATTTTGATTCCAGAAATATTGTGTGGTTTTTAAATATAGAAACGTTTTATTCAAAGCAACTTGGGTTTCAATAATTGTTCAAATGTTTATCATGTCCGTTTATTCTTTGCAAATCAAACCTGTGATCATGGTGAAGTTGGAGCTCTGATAACTAAATTATCTTAGAGAAGTGACAGTGATGTTGATGGTACCATAGAAACCAGTTTACCATCAGATCTTCATATGGGATCTTCTGTAAACAGTAAAAAGCACCAAGCATGTATTAATAAGTATTTGAAATGTGTTAAAGGCAGTTTTAAAGACAGAAGGCTGTACTAAGTGTGTAGTATGCAGTGACACAGTTTTTTAGGCTGTTGTGTTTAAGTCACACAGGTGTCATCTGGTGCTGACTACACTCATCACATAATACATCAAGATCAAGAAAGAACATGTGAATTTATCGAAACATGTCACATTTGATCCAAATCCCCACACCAACATAAGAGAACATATACAGATTTTACACACAGACGGACGGGCTCTGGGTCAAGACAGGACTCAATCCAGTAACAGTGTTAGATGAGAGATGTTAAGTGTTGAGCAGTGTTTTTTATTACAAATGTATATTATACATATAACGCATACTATTTACATATTACATCAAAACGTGAAACAGAAGCTACATAATCAGTTCGTAAAGCTATTACAATAAAATTCATAACTGTTTTTTTTTAGTATTTTATTTTATTTACACAGTTACAGCAGCATTGATGTAAGTCATGACTGACACCTGCTGGTCACAACGTCTGCTCTTTAACTTTATCATAACAACATACACATACAAGACAAACAAAACAACAACTCACTTACATTAGAAAAGGAAGAAAAACGAGAAAGGATCAGAGAAGATTTTTTTGCAGGTATATAAACAAGGAAACGTATAATTAGCATATTTTTCCATTCTTTTATATTCATACACGTTCATTTCATACATGTTCAAGTGTTCATTTTAAATTCTTTGTTTAATGAAAAACGTTTCCTTTTCTGTTTATTTATTATATTTGTAGTAGTATAATGGCACAGCGTATGTACTCGTTAGTGTGTGTATGTGTTAGTGTACTTTGTTAGTACACTCACGCGCACACACACACACACTCAGTCAGTGTCAGTGTGTTTGTGTTTGATTGACTGTGAATGCCGCTGTGTCTCGTTCATCTTTATTAAACGCCGTTTGTTTTGAGTAAACGCAACATTGATTTTTATTTCTCGTCGTTTGAATCTCACGCGCTTCGCTGTTTAATTGTTTATTCAAAGGCCGCGCTGCGCTTGAACTATGAGCTTTAGAAGTCAGCGGGAGGAAGAGCAGAGGCTGCCGGGCTCAGGTGACTCGTACCGGGTGTGAGAGTAAAATCGAGGCCGCCGGCGCTGCGGCCTAATGCGTCTGGTTAATGTTTCACACCACAACAGAACAGAGTGCACCGGTAATGTGACGAAATCTTATAAAATCTTTAAAGTGCCGTTTAAACCTTGAATTAAGTCAAATTATAGCCGAAAATATGCCGTTTAAATGTGTTTTAGTAAATGTTTTAGTTTATGGAAATGGACAGTTTCTGTAGTTTGCATGTCTTAATTATTGAAAAATCTGTATTATTTAATTATAATGTATGTGGATAAAGCACTTTGTTTAGACTTGTGAAACTTTTTTTCGTGACCTCATTTGAACTGTAAGTGTAATGAATGTTCAATGTGTTTTATTAAAGCATCAGTGTTCATCAGGATCAGATATGAGATCAAGTGATGACACGCTGACTGTGATTGACAGATGATGCTGAAGACACCTTTACAGGCGAGTCAGGACCTGACAGCATCACAGCTGGAGCATGAGAAGTGGACACATGTGTGAATCCGTGTCACACACCAACCGGGACATGAACCTGAACCACCGTTTGACCTTGAACTCCTGCACATTTAGACCTGAGCCCAGATTTCTGGAAGCGTCAGAGCGGCTCTGTAACGGTTTGTCTGACCAATCAGGTGAAGCGGATCAGGACAGGGTCACGGTGACGTCAGAAGACGACAGCAGGTCTTTACCGCCCAGCCCGGTGGAAGATGAAGACGATCTCACGCCTGAGATCCAACAGGCCTACAGAATATTTCAAAGCTTTCTTTCAGAAAAGCACAAAGCCACGACGGCCCCGTTCTGGCACCCTATCGGCCCCGGATCGCAGGGGGATCAGGCTCCTGACAGCGAGATGTGCTTCAAAAAGATGGATGATAAATTTGTGAATCGGGAGTATGAGTCCATCACAGCATTTGTGGCTGATTTCAGACTGATGTTGGAGAACTGTTACCGGTTTCATGGAGTTCATCACTGGATGTCCAAACAGGCCCAGAAACTAGAGATCATTCTAGAACAGAAACTAACTCTTCTGTCCAGGTAAATGATGAAAAGACACCGTTATATTGTGAAGATGGTGCTTTTAAATGTTTATTAACATATTCTAAGATATAGTCTTTAGAAACATTAGTCCAAAGTAACTTAATCTACAATAACTTATGTTGTTTTTCTATGGCAAAAATGACACTAAGCAGTAGTAAATTATCTACACAATAAGTAATTGTAAGCAGTTTACACTTTACAATGCTATTTATTTATTCCAGAAATACAAGTCAAGACTAAACCATAAACCAGGATTACCAGCTCAGACCTTTTAAGCACATGGCAGCACAGACTGTTTGATATATTTTCTCTGTATATGTATATGTTGTGATTTGGATGCTGTCCACCAGCTAATCATGTTTTTCTTCACTAGAACTTTAAGGGAGAAAACCACCCTGGCCGTGACATCTGGAGGTCGCTTTGGCACAGAAGATGAAAAGGTCCCAGCAGGCACATCATCCAGGCGCCGGTCCGTCCCGCGAAACCTCGCAGCCATTACTGTGGGCAGCAGTGAGTCCATTATGGTTCAAGCGTTGAGACTTGAGGAACTGCAACGAGCCAAAGATGAGAAAAGGTGAAAACACAATGAGCTGATACTCTGATGTACCCAGAACACACCTGAAAAAACCTGAAAAAAGTGTGTGTGAATTATTAACGCAAGTTAGTAATCCGCCCATTTTATAACAGTTCCTTTCATATCATAGTGTAATCAATTGTGGCATCTTTTAGCTGATATTTTTTACTGGCTAAACTTTTTTTGGTATAATATACCCTGTCTCAAATAGTTAACACACTTCTTTACAGTCTGCTGCAAACTCATATTCACCTCTGTCTGAATTCTAGTTTGAAATAAATGAATATTGCGTAATACTGAGAAATATTCACAACGTTTTAAAATTCTATTCATCACGTTATAAAAGATTTATATCAGAGTAACCTGTTGTATTTCGTGTCAAGTCTTTGTCATCACTAACCTTTGACATCTAGGCAACGAGAGCTGGAGAAGAAAGAGGCAGAGGAGGTGTCGGCTAAAGACATGGAGGAATGGGAGCGATCACTACTGTCTCTGGCAGAACCGTGGTCAGTCCGCAGCATGTGGGAGCTTCCAGCCATCGGTCATTTCTTGTGTCTGGCTCAAACAGCTCTGAATCTCCCTGAGATAGTTTTCTATGAGCTGGAGCGATGTTTACTAATGCCTCGCTGTAGTTCGTTCCTCTCCAAGGTCATGACCTCTCTTCTTTGCCCCATGCACAAGAGATCAACCGTCCACCGTCGCCCGCCGCTGCCCTACAGGAAGTGGGAGGTGGAGCTTCGGCGTAGAGTTCAGGGCTGGTATCAGGCGGTGAGCAGGTCTGAAGATCAGGTGGCACGAGCCGAACAGCTAGGCCTTTGTCATCAGTTCTTCTGGACTGTCGGGGAGATGAATCCACTGGAGGAGGTGCCGTTTCACCTGCTCTCTTTTAACCAGCGCGTTTGGCTTCTCAAAGGACTCTGCGATCACGTGTACGAGACGCAGAAAGACGTGCAGGACGCTGTTCTCGGGCAGCCCATTCACGAGTGCCGCGAATCTATTCTGGGCTACGACGCTCAGGATAACGCTTACATCCACTTTCCACACTTTTGCGGCGCTGACTTAAGGATCTACCGCCAGAGTCCGTGTCTCAGCATGGAATTTCCACTGCCGCCATTTCATGTCAAGAGATCTGAGGAGGTGCCGGGGTCAGAGGTCAAGGAGGAAATGATGGAGTTTAATGGTGTGAAGATTGAGAACGTCAGCTCAGACAGCGCAGATGTGTGTATGTGGAATGTACAAGCAGATTCACTTCATGATAGAGAAGAACTCATGCACTCGCGGTACACAGAAGATTCTGGAGATGTTCAGGAGAGATCCATGCAGGTAAAACATTTAAAAGAAGAGAATGAGGAGGAGTCAGACGTCCAGCCATTCTTCAGAGTAGGAGACAGCTGCTATAAAGGTAAATCTCCAGCTCTGAACTCACACACAAGTCTCTTGACAGCTGGCGTGACCCGACAGAACCTCCGGGAGAAACGACCCTGTACTGAATGCTCTGAAGCATCAACACAACACTGTTCTGACTGTCAGGTATGGAACCACGTCCAGCCGGAAATCCAACGGCTGAGACGTGACGACTCCACGGAAGAGACGACAGGGACGACACGTGTCAAGAAAAAAAAGAGAAAGAAGAAGAGAGAGTTCAGCGTGAGGAAGACAAACACAGACAAACTGAACAAGAAGAAGAGAGTGAAGGACCGTCTGCTCAACAGAAAGAAGAAGAAACAGAAGCTGCGTGAGTCCACTAAACTCTCTTTAAAGATGATGAGATTATAAATGTTATTTCAGTTATGATTGTTAGGTGTCTGTTGTGTTATTTCTCAAAAGTTAGGTTTGAAGAGACTCTCAGAACATCTTAAATGCTTCAGAAATGTTCAGAGATGTCTTTGTGTTTTGAGTGTTTTGTCGTGTGTAACTGATGTTGTTTAATATTTCTGTATGAGCAGGAAAAGCATTTGATATGAAGTTTGTGCTGATGAAGAGAAGAGCCGGATCATCACTGCTGCCGGTTGAACCCTCATTTCAGGTGAGATTCATTCAGGACACGTCAGAATAATGTTCATGTTCATGTGAGCAGATGACTGTCTGATAATATTATAGCAGTACTGTCTCTAAAGAGCAACAGTATTCTGGTTTGAGTTTGACTAAATCACAGAATAAATGGTCTTAGGTCTTATTTAAAAATATTTACAGGTTTTTATTGAATGACAGCCCTATTTCTCTTTCTCATAATTTTTCTATAGTTGGTGTGTTCCAGTCTGGATGATCTCAGACGTCTGATCAGTCAAACAGAAGATGAATTAGATGAATTAAACAGCACCAAAAAGAGATCTGTTAGTAAGAAAGGGAACACACACACACACACACACACACACACACTACAGTGTACTATTTTTTTATATTATCTTATAATGTGGCCAAATAATAATAATAATAAGCCAGTACAAATGTACATTTTATAAATACAATTTAATTATATAAAATAAATACATACACACTGAATAAATTCATTAAAGGTTTTATTAATAAATATAGTTTATGTATGTCTAATTCTTTGTGTGTGTGTCTGTATATGTGTTTGTTTAATCTTCTCTCATTAAATACAGTTTACTACAGAACTATATGTAAAATAAATGTTATTTTCTATTTTATTACATGGATGTGACATGAATGTGTGTGTGTTTCAGGGGAGATTGCCTCACAAGAGGTCTACTGTGAAGGAGTTACACATCACACTTATAAGGCTGCTAAATGAGCTGTTGCCATGGGAACCTAAACTGGTCAAGGCCTTTCAGAAGAACAGGTAAAGACGAGTCAACGTGAATCTGCTTATTGGTCAGGTCGAGTGTTTTATCCTCTCTCTATCTCTGCAGTAAACTGTGACGTAAGCACAAGTTTGTAAATGGGAAATCTTCAATCTGTGCAATAACATATTTCCCCTTCACTTCACCACTTTACTGTAACTGAACGGTGGACAATCTTGTGATGTGGTTTCCCAAACTTCTGCATTTCATTCTTGTTGTTAAAAGTGATCTGGGAGGTGAATTTGAATTATATCCAAGAATGAGCTTTTCTTTGTAATGGTCAGAGTCTGTTACACTTCACTGCATTCTGCATGTTTCTCCTTTTTTCTACCTCAAGGCTACAGCGTTTTCCTGGTAAGCTAGCATTGTGAATGTGTCCCTGTTTTTGTTCTGTACAGAGCACGCTTGAAAAAGGAGTGTGACGATTTCAAAAAACACCCTGAATACAAGAACTTCACCAGAGAGCAGATGGACACGGTGAACGCTGAGGATGGATTTTGTAAAGATCTCTCATTGTCCACAGAGACAACAGGAAATTTGGAAGATGGTGAATTCAATTGTGGCCAGACGTTGAAGGAAGATTCTGAGACAGCAGGTGAGTCACAAATATTTCATCCAAGTACCTGATTTTACCAAAACACTTCATACAGCAGCTTTGTTGCTAATACAGGTCTCATCAAATAAAAGTTGGACACAGTGAACAGGATTAACATTTCAATGTAACCTTAACACTAAATTGGGCTGATTTTTGTAAGTCTTGAGTTCAGACACTTACAGAGTTAAGCATTAAGTGCACTGTTGTGAATTTTGTGGTATTGGTGTGTGATTTGCTGATGTATGTGTCTTTTTGCAGAGCACATAAATCAGTTTGGAGATCACAAGTCAAGATGCTTAGATCACAGGACTGAAATCATCATGGCATGTAGTGAAACCGGACACTTCACACGCGGTTCAAAACGCCGTCACAGTTTAATCAAGGAGGAACTGAGCACATTCAAGAGAGGAAAAATGGACACCGAGAGTTCTTTAAAAAAAACAACTGTGGAGGCTGTGTCCCAGGATCAAACAACAACAACAACAGCAAATACACAACCCTCAGAAAGAGCTTCAGTGTTGTCTGAGCCTGTGAGGAGCTTTCAGGGGACTTTCAAGCCCATCCAGGCACTATTGGCCAAGAGTGTTGGAAACAAAGTGACCTTAATAAATCATCCACAGGCTGCATTTATGGCTCAGAGGCCACGGGAGGATATGACAGCATCAGCACCAGTGTCATCTGTACAACCTTCAGCTACCTGCTCACGTTCTGAACCCGTCTCTACAGTAACACCCGCTGTGACATCCACATCAGAAAGCACTAACCCACTGGTGTACAAGACGGAGGGAGGTGTGGGGCTTCTTAGGAAAGGTGGCACATCAGTGAAGTTTTCAGTGCAGTCAATATCAAATGAAAAACCAGGAAACAAACTAACTCAAGTTGTTTTTTTGCCTGCAAATCTGCTGATTCAAAACACTGAAATAAAGGCAGCTCAGCAATCACCTAAAGTCTCCTCTGTGTCTATCCCTAGCACTAACACGTACCTGTCGAATGTTCCAGGGTACACTGTAACAGAAGACAAGGTGCCTGTCCAGCCGGTGTCACCACATAAAGGCATCAACGATGTCAGGACACCATCTGCTGCAGTTTTACCTACTTTAAGGACATTACCAACATCTGCTGTGTCTAAAAAGACTGCTGAACCAAAAGTAGCACTAAACATATCCAAAACCACTTGCACATCTACCAAACCTGATGCTAAGCAGGAACTGAGGACAGTGTGCATAAGAGACTCACAGTCCATCCTTGTCACTACTAGAGGAGGAAACACAGGAGTGGTAAAGGTTCAGAAATCAGAGAAGAGCGGAACAGATACTTTAAAGCCCAGCCCAGTGTTTGCCATCTCTCCACAACTTCAAGCTTTTCTGGTGTCAAAGGTTTCCACGTCCACTACGCAAACTGTTACTGGCACCATCAGTGCAAGATCTTTACCTGCCTTCAGTCCTGTTGTCAACAGAGTCTCATCGCAGTCAAACGATATCATTCCATTCAGTTCATCTGCTGCGGTGACAGGAACTTTACCTTCTTCAATCCTGAATCAAGTTAGCAATAATTCATCTGTCTTTGCTTCCCCCTATTTAGCCAAAACGTTAATCTCTGACAAATCACCGCTATTGTCCAAAAGCAACGATAGTGTCCTTGTAACTGTGAAAGAAGTCCAACAAAATGCTCTAATGAAACCCTCACAGCAGACGGTTCTCCTTATCAATCCTTCATCAAATATCCCTTCACCAGCCACAAAGATTCCCACGACTACTGCCACAGGTACAGTGCCAGGGTCAAGGGTCATGTCCATAAAACACCCCTCTATCTCTGAAAACTCAACACTTGCCATTCCAAAAGGTGCGTTGACTTCAAAGGCCAACGTCCCCTCTACTTCACCAGCACTTGAAGCCTTAAGGGTTAATCCCAATCTTCAGGCAAGTTTTGGATGCACTGCTTCTGGTTCAGTAACAAACATCCAGAGCATCAGTTTGCCAGGGTCAACATCAATGATACTCAGCACAAACAAAAATATGTCACCGATGTCAAATAAAACCACACCTGTAATTGTCACAAGGGCACTTGCATCTTCAATGTCAAGTGGGTTGCAGAGTAATGCTGTTGCAAGAATCAATGAATCAGGGATTGGTAAAAGCTTTCTGAAGGCAGCTGGTTCTGTTGATGGAAAAACTTTGTTTTCAACACTGGGCACTGGTCACATGGCTTCCTCTGCACTTTTGTCTGTTGTAAAGCAGGACACATCCAAATCAACTGTGTTAAATGCTCTGAACAATAAACCTGGTTTGGTAGTCGGCAGCTCTACTTCAGATTTATCTTCCTCTTTTTCAGGAAGTTTGATTAACAAACACACTATGCTACTATCTAGAAAGCCACAAATGATCTCATCACTGTGCACGTTACCCTCAACTGTTAACACAACTTCTGTTACCTCCACAGCAGGACTGTCCCATCCATCCACGTTGAGCAACTCAATACAAACACACACCAGAAACAGTTCTACATCAACTACATCAGTCGTGACCTCTGGGATGAGACCAAACTCAAGAGTGCAGGAGAAGATTGTAATCAATACCACCACCCCACTTGCCCCTGGAACTCAACTTCTGATCAACAACACCAAACTTCTTGTTCCTCCTCAAGGTCTTGGACCCGGCAGTCACGTTCTGTTTATCTCAAATTCCAGTCCTGGGGTGAACTCTGGTCTCGTGCTCACTCCACCTAGAGGTCAAAACGCATCAGTCATCCAGGGAATGAAACTCGTAACACCACAGCAAACACTGGTCAGGCTTCCATCACCCACAAGACCAAAAGCTGGAACATGGGATAGAGTCCATCAGCAGGTTAACATCAGTACCCCACCGAGTCCTTCTACTGTCTCACAAGTTACTCAACCGGGTTTGGCCAATGTTTTGAGACATCCTTTATTTCAACCATCAGATGATAAAGGCCATATAGTCACACCATCACAAAACACGAGCAGTTGTCCCCCAGAATCCTCTGTAGTTTCTTCTCTTTCACAGGGACGTTTATTGAGCACAACTTCAACTTTGCTTCTGCAAACAAGACTTGATAATACTCCACCTCAAAACCAGATGGCATCAGTTGCACCACCAGTAAAAACAGTGATTTCCCAGAGTGCCCCAGTGGTTACTAGACCAGCTATGAGCAGCACAATGTCAAGGATGCAGAAACTTCCAGTTGCAACAGTTCCACCAATTGGGTGTCCAAACAGCAGTCAAGCCACACCCGTAGCCACTGTTCCTCCATCCATGAACACAGTTATAAAGACACAGTGGCAGCCAATCAGGGCTGTGCAAACTGTTGGAAAACCTGTTGTTTTATGCCAGCAACCGCAAACTCAAAGCACGTCTGCTGTACAAATCACGTCATCCAACTGCACTGCTAGTAAACTGCTGCTGAGCCCAGACGGCGCCATTTTAAATATAGTTCAAGCATCAGAACCATCTAAAGTACAAAAAACAACAAACCCAATGACAACAGGAGTTACTTTAGCGGTTTTAAATACAAATGATCCACTAAGAAAAGCAGATATTCCTGATGGACTTAATGACTGAACAGTAATCTGCAGGTAATCTGTTGTTTCTTTGATTATAGAGAATAATCTGTTGAGAGGATTTTGGATTGTGTGTGTGGCTGGTTTTATTTCTCCTTGTGTTTCAAGGCTGATTTGCATTTTGCCCTTTACACACACATATTAGAGGCTTAATTATCTGTAGAGTTGTAAATAAAGTTAATTTCATGAAAAGTAGACATTTCATATGGCCAGTATTGTATATAGCAGAAGTATTTGTTCGGCTGACTTTTGTACTCCATTTGTATTCAAGAGTTTTAATGTTTTCTAGTATTTTTCATTGATGAAATCATTAAATGATTAATATTATTCTTTAGAGTACAGTCTTCAGTCTGTTTTTAGAGTACGTCTGTTAAATCTCTGCAGTCATTTAAACATGCTCAGACTGAGTATTTTCAAATATTATATGAAAACAGTTTGGTTTTGTGTTTCCTTGATTTACATGACAATAAACATATTTATGACTGAATGTCTTTTAATTTCATTTAACACAGAAGGTAAATTTTGTCATAGAGGATTTTTTCAGAATGGTGCAGTTCATTTTGGGATGTTTTAAATGGACACTAAAAGTAAACGCTGTGTGTTGTGCTGTAAGGTTTTTATTAATAACATAACATGATGTCCGACAGTGAAACGGCATGTGTTTAAAGCTTACAGAAGAAGCTCAGCATCTCTTCATAAATTTCATTAGCAGAACATTATTAAAACATGAAGAAAATAGTTTGATCATGTCCCAGTACTCCAGTACTGATCTGCAATGGTAAAAGCATCAGGGTGTTTGTAACAATACTCACAAAACAACTACAAACGTCTTCAGTCTACCATCACCAGACGCTTCCTAATTCTAACTGTTTAAAATACCTTTAACTATGCCAAGAACTTTACGTTTTAAGACATTTAGGTGTCAGAAATGTGTACGGTCCACAAGCTTTAGTGAAGAACAGAAGATCAGGTGTAAAGAGAGAGATGTGTTACTGAACAGCTGTTTTGTCATATTTAAACTCATTTTAGTGTTTTTCATCAGTTTTTACTTCAAGGTGAGTATGGTGGAGGTGAAGGTCCAGAGATGATCTTCTCATAGGCTGGCGGAGCATTAGGAACCTACAAGAGAACATCAAATAGAACAAAAACATCATTGTGACCATAAAAGCTTTGCTACAATGAAACATAACATTAATAACATTTGAATATATGCACAGAATATATCGAATCGATGCGTTTTAGTCAATTATATTAACCAGAGCTGTTAAAGAATTTTTATGAACATTTGTTAATGAGTAACAATACGCTTCTGTTACTTGTTACACACACATTTTAGTGTTTAATCCACACAATACAGTTAGTGACCCAGAGCTCATTCTGCCTGCAGCGGGTCACATGTCTCCTTTATCCCCTGTGGAATTCTGAGTAATAACAGCTTGACTACACATATTCTTTGAAAAGCAAATGTGACAGAATGAGAAAGTATGTTGGAGATTAATTGTAAGAATTAACGGAAGAAGCGATATAGAAATTGACTTGACTGTCAATTAAGGCGTGATTTCTTTTAATCTTTTGATTAATTGATCTGTAAGTAACCATCCAGAAATCATCATGTACTTGCTGTTTGTGTTTTACCGCAGTTTGGATGTTGCTGAGTTCATTCAAGTCTTTGTTTTGGCCTGATCCCGTTTCAGTGTATTGACCCGATCGCATCAGTTCTCTCCAGGACTGTCCATTCTGAACACAGACATCAGACACCTGTCACGTACAACACGTCCACAAATCGTAACGAGATAAAGCTCAGAACCGATCTGAGATCGGGACATAGACTCACCCGGATCTTTCTGTATCCGCTGCGTTTGCGATAAAACCAACAGCCTAGTATGAGCAGAGCCGTGAGAATTACAACTAGAAGAGTGATACCAGCGGCCCTGAACACACAAAAACACAAACATTACACACACTACCAGCAGCCCTGAACACAAAAAATAACTGAGGTGAAATGTGTCCATGTGAGTTGTTGATTGTGTTTGTGTGTTTGTAGACACTCACTCTTCTGCTCTGATGGCTCCTCCGCGTCTGCTGGCGAAGTGAACACTGAACTCACCGCGTGATGTTGGACCCGAACCACCGTAAGACATGATGAGAATAACTACACAAGTGAAAAACACACACATGAAAACAACTGATAAACACCCACATTACATGGCACACAACTGAGTGATATTAAACTATATAGGGCCTATATTATGATCTATATTATGATGTTTTTATAAATGTGTTCAAGAATCTTTTTGGACCCTCACACAGGCAAGATTATTGTAATACTGTATGCTTTAGAACACAGATCTGCTTAACAGTTATAAATAAAAAATGACATAATGTAAAAAAAATATTAGTCATAAAATAATCTCTGTTATAGGCTAAATTTAATTTCATTTTTTTGTTCATTATAAAAAAAATCTCCATATATTATATATTGTAAATGTGGGGAGTATAATGTAAATGAGGGAAACATCAATCTGTTTAATTCCATTCTGCTACAATATTATTATTATTATTATTATTATTATTATTATTATTATTATTGCTAAAATAGATTTTCAGTTATTTTCTGTGCAAAAAATCCTACAATCCTAGAAATCCTAGAACTCAAAGATCTACACAGCAAAATTCAATTAAACTGCATTAACAGATGTGTTTGTGAAAGAGAATCAGATCTTACCAGAATTGAATAATTAGATTCCAGAGAAGCTTGGATGAATCACTTACTGGAGTCTGACAGAGTGAATCTCTCTCTCCCTCTCTCTCGCCGAGAAGAAACCCTTGAGAAGTTCTTATGACCGTCACGGGTTCAACTCTCACAATATAAATCCATTGAAATGAATGAACCCCCACCAACCCCCATCAGAGGTCTGACTGTCTGCTGATCAGCACAATCACATTATTAACCAGAGAAACTTGACTTGATCTGAATTCTGTTTAACTAAACTGTTCAACTAAATGATAAATGTTTCAAACACAATGTTGTCACATGATCTCATTATATTACATGTTTAAATCAACAAGTGTCTGTTAGTTTGCTTATTTTTTAAATATCTTAACATCTGTCGGTCTGATGAAATGATAAATCAAGAGAAAAAGAGAATTTTTTTGACAGATTTGAGCACATTTCATTATGGGATACAGTATTCCTGTAGTGTGTTCTGCTGTATACAACACATAAACTAAAAAACAGACTAAAATATTTGTAAAGTATTTTTAACATGCACTGTTACAAAGCAGCTTTACAGAAATATTGACAGATTTTTATAAGACTGTTTATTTACATTATAAAAGTTACATTAGTCTATTGCTTACTGGTAAAATGTTGAATGCTTTCTCATTTGTAAGTCGCTTTAGATAAAAGTATCTGTGAAATCAATAAATGTCAAGGTAAAAAGTATTTGTCTAACCCAGGTATTATACATAGCATACATAAATATAGTCTATATATTAAGGCATAGATCTGCTATTCTGCAGTACTGTAGTATCTTATGTGGTTCTAAAATGTAGATGAACAGAGAAATGTTTCAGGATTGCTGATGGACATTTCAGTTTTTCTGATCATTACATCTCTGTACTTCTCTTCTTACTGAATGGCCCTTCACACATCTGGAGACACTGGAGATTCTATAATAAATATATCAGATTAAAGCAGGAATATAGATTGTAAATATGTCTGTATCATTATAAGGTAAACGTTGAAATACTTACAGTCTGGTCTTATGTACTTTGCATGAGTTTGGGTGATCGATCTGTTTTCCTTTAATTCAGTGGATGGTCAGTGTTTCTCTCTGATCTTCAGTTGTTCTGTACTTTCTGATGATCCACATATCATCCATCACACATCATAATCATCATCATCTTTCCTGAATCTCCAGTCACATTTACTTTCTGATCCTGGAAACATGGAATATCACACTGTTTATGATTAATGAAAGGTTTTTCACACTATTTCTGAAAGCGCCTGCTAAATGAATAAATGTAAATATAAACACAAATTATAAATGTTGCGTCAGCAATAAACTAAAATAAGCTTAAGTTGAGACATAAAAATATTTACTGAAAATCTATTAAATCAGTCCATGGAAATTAAAATGACTTAAAAAATAAATTGTGTATAAGCTTTCATTTTACTGGATATATGAACCTATTTTAAATGCATAGCAATAAATGGTAATAAAAAATAACGTTTAAAAACGCTAAAAGTTTAAATGTAGGCAAAATGTAGTAATTATTTTTGATGAGCTTAAACATATTTAACAAAAAATAACAAAAATGTGCAGTGTGTAGATACACAGCAGGTGGCGTAAAACACGAACAGAAACGCTGCAATGAGTGGGCGGGGCCTATGTATGAGCAGGCGTGACTTTATCCCGGCCCCTCCCATGCTTGCGGCGTGTCTTTGTGAAGTCCCTCCGCGGTACTCGTCACACTGACAGTAGCAGTAAACATGGAGAGAGACTGTACGGTCCGCAGAACCAAAGCTCTCCAGAACCATCGGAACCAACAGGACGAGCCGAGCGGACTCAACGGGCTCGAACCCGCAGGACGGAAAAGCAAACAGAAGCCGGAAGTGAGCGCGCAGCTGCTGTCTGAAGGCTGGAGCGCGCTCCTCGTGCTCGGGTTCGTATGTTTGCTGTGGGTTCTGGTGTTGATGTCACTACAGCAGCTTATCGTCAGATCCAGCGGCGAGTTCAACGCCATCCGGGCCAGGTGACACCCCATACCAGAGTAAAACATACTAAAGAGAAAATAAACAGATACTATATGACTGATGAGTTATTATCAATATATTGAATCATCTGTTTATATTTTACTGAAATCCAATAGAACCATTAAATCCTGTAAAATCTCTCAGATGGTATTTTTGTGTGTTTAGCAGTGCACGATGTGTTGAGTATGAGTGAGTGTGTGTTTGTTTACTGATGTGTCTGTGTACGCGCGTGCGCGTGCGTGACAGGAGGCATCTGGAGCAGATCACTAGTGTGGGTTCCAGGACTGTAGGGAGTTCAGAGAACGAGCTGATGACAGTGAAGTATCTGCTGGATCAGATTCAACAGATTCGTTCTGAGAGCTCATCTGGACCTCACAGCATCAGTGTGGACGTCCAGCGGCCCACCGGTTCATTCAGCATAGATTTTCTGGGAGGATTCACCAGCTATTACGACCGTGTGACAAACATCGCTGTGAAGCTAGAGCCAAAGACAACAGCGCAACACTTCATGCTTGCAAACTGCCACTTTGACTCTGTGGCCAACAGTCCTGGTACACATCTGTAACACCTCACCTAATCAAAGCAGTCACATCTCTGAAACACTGATGAGATCTGATGTGTATTACTGTCTGTGAGATACAGTTAGAGATTGTTTCTCATGAATGTATCTGCGCAGGAATCATTTCCCAAGTCTTACGTTTGCTTTGAACTGCTGCTGTCTGTCGTCATGAACTTTTACCCTGTTATAGGAGCTGTGTGGGTGTTTGTGTGGCTAATGTTGTAATGTTTGAGTGATATGTGTGTGTGTGTGTTTCAGGTGCGAGTGATGATGCTGTGAGCTGTTCTGTGATGCTGGAGGTTTTACACTCTCTGGTGAATCTCTCCACACCGCTCAAACACGGAGTCATCTTTCTGTTTAATGGTGCTGAAGAAAACATTTTACAGGTGTGACATCATGATCTCTGACCTCACTGACAGTGTGTAAACCTGCCACATCTGCTGATAGTGTCTGAAATAATTTAATGGTCATTACTATTTTCACTGCAGGTAATAGATATGTGTGTATCTCTCTCTCTCTCTCTCTCTCTCTCTCTCTCTCTCTCTCTCTCAGGCGAGTCATGGGTTTATTACACAGCATGTCTGGGCTCAGCAGGTTCGAGCGTTTGTGAATCTGGAGGCTGCAGGTGTCGGGGGGAAGGAGGTGGTGTTTCAGACAGGTAAACACATCACCTGTATGTGTGTTTTTACACTGATACGTCACACATCTTCACTGTGTGTGTGTGTGTGTGTCAGGTCCAGAGAACCCGTGGTTGGTTCAGGCATATGTTCGTGCAGCTGTTCATCCGTTCGCTTCAGTTGTTGGTCAGGAGGTGTTTCAGAGCGGAGTGATTCCATCAGACACAGACTTCAGAATCTACAGGGACTTTGGCAATATTCCCGGTATGAGATCTCAACAAACTTTCTGTTTCGTACAGTTAATTTTTATCATTGTTCAGCTATTTAGAGAAAACTGTAGTAATGTCATGTTTTATCTTTTTTTACATAAGTACATCTGTCCACTGCTGTTACCATTATCTGTATGTATGTTCATTGCTTTGAAACGATGCAAAATTGTGAAAAGCAAGTTGACAAACATCATGAATATTATCTGATGTTCATTGTATGTTATTGAATCATTTATAAATATTCTTGCTTTCACTCTCTATTTGTTCAGTTAAATTGATATTTTTATCTGTGGTTCTGCAGGAATTGATCTCGCGTTTATAGAAAACGGTTTTATTTACCACACAAAGTATGACACAGCCGATCGCATACACACAGACTCCATCCAGAGAGCAGGTGAGACACTCCAAAGAGAGACAAATGTTAATGATTTACACTAATCCACTAATCAGTGATTTTTTATAGTCGGGTAAAGTGCTGTTTTCAGAATTGTCACATCCATAACCATATTCTTCATAAATGATCACATGAAAATTATAATAAAGTAACTATTTTATGTTCTTTGAAGAGTCATCTGTTTTTCATTTGTTGGTGTTATTGCTTCTGGTTTATGTATTTTAATTCACAGAAATCCTACAAAGTATATTGTGTTCTTTTGTCACATTCATAACACATGAATATTTCCATTTTTTAAAATAGACTTTCTGTTCATGTTCATCATCAGGTGACAACATCCTTGCACTTCTCAAGCATCTGCTGATGTCAGAGGAACTGGGTGACACTTCTCAATATCGTCATGGCAACATGGTTTTCTTTGATGTGTTGGGCGTTCTGGTCGTGGCGTATCCCGCTCGTGTCGGCACCATCATAAACTACATGACTGCTGCTGCGACCATCATCTACCTGGGCAAGAAATGCATGATGCCTAGAAATGTGGGTATGTGATTTATAATCATCATCATGTGCTTGTGTATCAGACATAAATGAGTGTGTAATTGATTTTCGTGTGCGTCTCCAGGTGGTCGGTATGTTCGTGAGCTGGCATACGGCTCGTGTGTGGCCATCTTGAGTTGGTTCATTACTCTCTTGACGGTTCTGATCGTGTCTCTGTTGGTCACTCTGATGGGACGATCAATGTTCTGGTACAATCATTTTTACGCCGCAGTCTGTCTGTACGGTTCTGCTGCCGTCGGCAAGATCGTCCTGATACACACGCTGGCTAAGAATCTGTATTACAGGGTAAGTCTGCTGAGAAAACACATGACACGTCTTTAGGATGTTTCACAGATCTATGTATGACATCATAGTAAAGCTGTGCTTTTGAGTCGCTCTTACGGTACTTTGATGTCATACGGCAATCGGTCTGTGCAGCGCCATGTCTTCCAGACGTTTTTGATGTGTGACGTGAGTCTTTAAGACTGGATTAATAAATGTCTAAAGCTTCAGGTCACATGAAGGTCTTACTTCCTTCTATTTAGTTTACGCTTTGTTGTATTCAATGAATGTTGTTTTGGCTCTTCACCCGTGTCATGACCTTCATATGATGTCACATGACTTTTGAATTAATTATGAGATGCAGTTTCACGTTTCACTGGTTTACTCCAGATGAAAATACCACAGTAAAACATCTACAGACACCTGCTGCATGTAAAGAAATTTCTGAGAAACAAATTCTGATGAGAAGAGTTGTGTTTACATGTAGATAAACACATTCTGTGTTATTGTGATTCAGTTCTTGGTCACAAAAACTTTATTACTATGTAAGGATGATTCTGAATGTTAATATAACCACGTGTAAGTATGGGTTGATTTATTTGTACATGTTGTAATATTAAACTTTTGTTTGCTCATATATTTATGTTATCTTCAGAATACTTACTAAAAATATTATTATAATATTCAGGTTATGTTTAGATTACACAGATCATATGACTTGTAATGTTATTTTTTTCTTTAGAACATAAGGGCAGACTTTAACATTGACTGTGAGGTTATTCTAACTTTAAGATAATATGTACAACAGTTTTCATTTGGAGAATCTAAATATTGTACTTGTTTTTTTTAGATTAATTTAAAGAAAAAAGATATGTACTTTAATCTTAAGTATTTTTATTCTCTCTCTCGCTCTCTGTCTCTCTCGCTCTCTCGCTCTCTCTCTCTCTCTCTCTCAGGGTGTGCGGCGTGTGGAGTTGGGCGAGCTCTTCTTTGATGTCAGTCTGTTGTTGTGGTGTTGTGTGCTCATTTTTCTCACTCAGCGCTCTCTATGTTCAGCGTATGTGCCAATGATGATGGTGGTGTTTCCTCTGACCAGCAAAATACTGCTGCAGAATCACTTCAGACACAGAGGTGAGAAAGAATCACAGAATCACTTCAGTCAGAGAGACCTGTATGTGTGTGTAGGAGCATCTCTTCCAGACTCATTGTGTGTTTGTGTGTGTGTGTGTGCAGGAGCGTCTCTTCAGTACTCAGTTCTGTATCTGACGGGTCTGGCATTGCCATACATTCACATCACGTTCTTGATCTGGGTCGTGTTTGAGATCTTTACACCTATACTGGGCCGCAGTGGAACTGAAATTCCACCTGATGTCATTCTGGCATCTCTTGTTACCCTGTCAACAGTTATTCTCTCTTCCTATTTTGTAAGTTTAAACAAACTTAATGCAATATTATAAATATTAATATTAAGATGATGATATATATATATATATCATCTTATGTCTGTCTTTGTCTCTCTTTCTCCCTCTCAGATGCATTTCATCTATCTGTGCAGCAGCACCAGGAGGATTTTGGTTGGTCTGGGATCAGTGTTTTTGCTAATGTTTCTTCTGGTCTCGTGTGGTCTGTTCTTCCCATACTCTGGAGATCAGTCCAGCCCGAGACCCAAGCGTGTCTTTGTCCAGGTATTATTGCTTTACTCCTGTTTAACACAGAATCTGATGTGTAATGCACACACACACACACTTCTGATGTCACGGATGAGTTGCTGTGATTGGAGAATGCGTGTTTGTTTTTGTGTTTGTCACAGCACACGTCACGTGTGTTTCACGCTCTGAACGGATCTGTGGAGCATCTGGATTCTGGTCTGTGGATTAACAGTCTGGATTATACAGGCATGCAGCACATCACGGCACACATCCCAGAGATCAATGACAGCGTCCACACACGCTGTCAGGAACATCTGCCCTTCTGTGGATTCCCATGGTTCTTACCTGTCAAATTCCTTGTCAAGTGAGTAACTTCACTTGAATGTCATGAAAAACCTTTTAGTTTCTCTTACTCATTTTAGTTTCGCATGTTTCTGTTTCAGGAAAAATTGGTATCTTCCAACTGCAGAAGTTTCTCCCAGATCTCCACTGGAGTTTCAGCTGTTATCAAGACATGAAACCACCCGGGGAACTATTAAAATGACCTTTGAGGCCAAAGGTGAGAGGTCATCCCAATCACAGCTCTTCATGTCTTTCTGTGCTAGAAAAGTGCTAAATATGTATATATATATTTACTTGACTTTTAATAAAAGACATGAACATGAAATTAGAGCAAGTGTTCGTGTTTGTTAATGTCTCATATTTGTCTGTATGAATATGAACATGTGGTGGAAAAACAAACAAATGTTTTAAACTGTCTCTCTCAGGACCAACTCACATGTCTCTGTATCTGCGGCCACACGCGGGTGCAACTTTAACCGGCTGGTCGTTTGGTGACGGGACGCCGCAGTATGATCTCAGTGGAGAATATTTCATATTTTACTCTCATGGTTTAGATGCACCGGCCTGGAACTTCTGGTTTGAGATTCAGGTGAGTTTCACATCATCATCTGAGTTTCATAGATGTGTCATAGTGCCACATCTGGATCAGTTTAATGACATGTTTTGTTGATGCTGATGAAGAGCTTTAAGTGTGTGTGTGTGTGTGTGTTTCAGCCGCAGGAGCCCTCAGAAGTGTTCACTGATGAGGGAATGATCTCTCTAGCTCTCTCCTGTCATTATTTTTCGGGTTTAGATCGACACTCAGAGCAGCTGGAGTCTTTGCTGAAGAAGTTTCCAGACTGGGTTTTCCCGTCCTCATGGGTCAGCACATATCACATGTACCGATACTGACACACACCCTTCATCACTGTGTTCACTGGTACAGATAAATAAGTACAATACTGTGGTACAAAAGTCACTTTACACTCATCGACTGACAGTGTTTATTTTTGGTTCATTTACGACCATTTGATTTTTTGCATTGTGACATTTGTGACATTTACTCTTCAATTTCTCATGACTGTAATTCATCTGAATCTTTAACTCTTGAGTTGTTCTGTATTTCTCATTTTAAATGTGTTACAGTAAAAAAGATCATATTGTTAAACTTTTACATTACTGTAATAGACTAAAATTACATGTAACACAATTAGTTTTATATCATTTGATTCAGCCTCTGTACATTACAGTTATAAATGTATGAGGGTTTAATTGTCATGAAAGTGTCACAATGCAAAAACAAAAGGCGCTTTTTTATGCAAAATTTCATTTGATTTTTGGATGAGCTGGACGAGTGGACAGATTTCATGAGTAAGGACTGACAGTTTTTTGCTCAAAGACTCTTTAGGCGTTTCAGCGGTTTGTTGAAGACTAAACAGAATACAGCAGTTCTGATGACGCATTTTACTTCAATGTGTATTTATATACTTTTGATGTCTGAATCAAATTAGAGTTTCAGATCTTCTGTTGATTAGAAACTGACAAACTTATGGTCTTCATTTTATTTCACTTCATTTTCATGGACCTGCTTGAGTCTGAATAATGAAGAGTTCTGTTGTTTTGTGCTGGTCAGAGTCGATTTATGCAGTAACACAATCATTGAGTTACCTTAATAGCACACATGATTTTATCTCCTTCAATTGTGTTGGATTATTGTTTTATTTTTTACATTTAAATTTTTTAAAATGACCATGATAACCCTAGATTTCTAACACAATGGTGAATGTTTTTGAGATTTTTTTATAGCTGTAATAAACAGGGGTGACTTAGATTTTCTTCTAAGAAATATTTTCTGCTGATGGTTATTTAATTTCCTGATGTTTGAATCATTTCAGTTGTATTAGATTTTTGTTGTAATTTATTTTAAACGAAACACTGGATGATTAAAGTCAATGTCAGATTAGCACTGATTATGATGATGATACATACTGTACTGATGAAAACTTTCAAACGTTATGACTGTTTTGATATATTTCATGAAAGAAAACGGGAGGTGACGGGGGTCACGTGTGTTTAATGTTAATATTATCAATGTCTATCACTTACAGTCTGGAATGTTTCTGATCACTGATGAATCACCAGCTGCTTCATGAAACAGGTTTCATTACAGCATGATATTATGGGATGGCATTATTACGGTCTTACTGGTATCCAGGACATTTATAACATAGTGTTATACTGCAAGTGTGACCTGAGCAACAAACAATAAAACAGGAATAATAATGATGACGATATTATTGATATTATTGCAACTATTGCACAGCGCTGTAATATATCATCAACATCCCATCAGACAAAGTTTTATTTTGTGGATTGAAGCATTTTTATATTTTCAATATTTGTCATATTTCACAAATTCAATGGTGGTGTATTTATTCAGAAACTAAAACATTATTTCATCAAACAACACAAACATTATTATTGTGATTTAATGATTGATGATCACAAGATTAATGCATTCATGAATGTGTACTACAGTGTCACTAATGTTTGTTTGTTTTTCCTCTTTGTGTTTTTGCTGCACTGAATTGTTCTTCCAAGACAATAAATCTAATAATCAATTTTACAAAAAAAATTAATGTGTACAAACAAAAGTTAAGAATAGATAAACAACTCCTTCAATAATCATCAAAACAAGAAAACTTTTCTGTAAATTCTAGACAAAGAGTCTGAACAAAACACTAAAGATTAACAAAAACAACTTTGTTTTACTTGTTTGTTTTTTTTGTCACAACATTTACATCTAGTTAAATTTTGTCATTTCATAGTTTTGATGCCATTATTATAATTGTAAAACGTTAATTAAAAATAAAGAATTGAATGGTGCAGTGGAGCTCATAACTGAAGGATTATTCTTAAGTGAAAACCTCAGTCAGGATTTTTGTTTCATTACTCGTAGGACAAGTTAAAGAACATTAACAATTATTTTGTGCATGTTTTTGTCCATAATTGAAGTATTTACCTAAAGCCCTTTCTTGTCATCCTGTCCGCTGTGAAGGTTTGACAGCCATTTTTTTTTAAACTTCACAGATATAGTGATAATATTGTTATCATATTTTTTGGTAATGGTAATCATGTAGTAAAAATAAAAATCTTCTAGGCAAAAAAAAAAATCCACAGAAGATAAATATATGCTTTATAAATAAGCTCTAACTAGTATATATATTTTTCAGACCAAAAATATAAATACAAAAATATTAATTTAATGTTTCAGACAAAACATGCTTTTTTTCTTTAAAGCTACTTTAAAAATAAGAACAATATAAATAAAAATATATTTTATTTTGGTGCACGATACAGGTTATTATAATCAAACTTGAAATGAAAACAGACAGCAAAAATGATGTTTAAAAATAATTTATTGTTCTTATGTACAGGAAAATATAGAAAATGAGTAGAAACGGTATAGTACAGCAAACTCTCTGTACACGGCTTTGCAAAGAAACTCCAGAAAATGTTTCCAGGTTACTGGAGATTTTAAACTGTACAGATGAAGAAAAATTCACCATCTCACACACGGTCACTTCAACCTACACATGACTGGAGAAGAAAATTAAACCATAGAAAAACATTTCATATCAAACTAGAGAATAATGTCACTGTTTTACTGTGACATTATCAGTAAAGATGCAAATAAATGAGACTAGAGGAATTATTAGAGATTTTGTACCATGCTGCATGAACGCTTAAACACACTCACACTCTCACAGACACACAAACACACACTCTCACAGACACACACACAGTTTGAGGGCCTGTTGTGCAGCTCTTTGGTTTGTGTGAAACACCATCACAACGTTCCCTGCATGTGCTTTGTGTTTCTCATACGAGCTGATGAGAAAAACACACATTTGATCTCAACGTCTCCAACACAAAAATACTGAAACATACAGAAAGACCAGGTCTAATCTGTTCTGATGGTTTTCAGAGGTTTTAACTACTGATCAGACTGCGAGACCAAACTAAAGCAGATGTTTGTCGATCTCAGCTGGTTATTTCAGGGGGAATATAAAACACTCAGATAAAAGATGCATTTCATGAGCTGCTAAATACTCTGAGACAACAGACTACAATGCAGAATAATAATAATAATTAAAAGTCTATAATAACACAAAGTCTTTTCATAAGCGTGTGACATAATTTGGTCCATGTGAAGTTCATTAAAGAAACACTGAAGACTCATAATAATACTGACTGTCAGTATATCTGACATCATCTCTGATGAGTCTCTGAACATCAACAGCTGAACCTCAGATAAATAAACTAGAACAACATCAACAGGAAAAACAAAACCGTGTGTGAGCAATGAAAACCCATGAAAAACTGCATAACTGAAAACCATCACGCCTTTAACTCTCTGAACTGACGGGTTTATTTAGCATCTGTCTGCGTTCGTGTTAGATGATTATTCAGATTATATGACGTGTTTACTTTGACATTGATGCAGTAGAAGCTGTAAATCTTAGAAGTGCAGTTCATTCATTGAGTCGATTTACAGTAAACACGATCTTTACTCTAACTGAGATGCAGATAAAAGCTCTAGTGTTAATACAACAGAACTGATGACTTTAATGTCACAGTCAGTATTTGCACTCGGATTAAAACTTCTAAAACTTTAAAGACAAATAAACTCGTGTCAGTCTAAAAAGATTCAAAGCGACACACTGACGGAGAAGAATAAACCTGATCCAATAAGCCGTAACACATGTGACGTAATCTTGTGTTTATCTGTTCATAAAAACATCTTTATCTAATATGAAGCTTTAAATGTGAACGAGGTACATACATGCACAGCAAAGCAAACATGATGAGGTTTGATCTGTGTCCCATGTCAAACTAAAACATCAGGTCATGATGACGGCTGGTATTACACCAAATACATTAAAACTTAAAGTCGTAATAATAACCCGCCAACAGAAAATAATAAAATGTTTTTTTTTCACTGATCTCTCTAGTAATGGACACACATGACATAAAGAACAGGTGTGTGTGTTTGGTGCAGAGCTGTTTGTGTGCAGATGATTTAGACGCTCTTAAACGCTCAGACGTCTAACTCTCATAGAATAAAGAAAAGAAACACAGATGCATGTGACCACAGGATGAAAAACACACACAACACTGCAGTCTGAATGGAGCCGCAATAAAAAGACACACAAACACACATCTCAAAACAGTCACACAATTGTAACATGGTCATAGAGCAGCACAAATTTACACACACACATCCTCTGATCCGGTCTGAGAGCAGATCTCCATCACACACAGCTGATCTCAGATCAGTTCACGTCTCTGTTGAGGGTCATGATAATGTGCAGTCATACGTGCCCTCCTCCTCAAGCGCTTCCTCCTCCTCGTTCTCCTCCGGCGTGTCCTCCAACGGCCGGGCGATCGCTCCGGGAGAGACCTCCAGAGGCAGCGCGGATGCGGCGGGACCCCGTGGGTCTTCCGCTCGGGGCATCAGAGGAGGTTCAGACAGTTTACTCGCTCCCGTCGGCTGGAAGGAATCCGGCTGCACCTGCTCCACGGGAACCTCCATCAGCTTCATCAGCTGAGGACGAATGAGGTTCAAGAACGGCTTGTAGCCCAGACTGAGACACAGACAGAGTGTGTGAGTATTTATACATACGAGTGTCAATTTAGACCATCCTGTGATACTGACCAATCAGATGAAGCCCACTGATCGACTGCTGTTAGACCCGTTTTGATGCTCTGCACTGTTTCAGGAGGAACCTCCGGACTGTCCATAAAGCCCATCACCTGCTTAATGACGCTGACATCACGTAAGATCAGACCAATCACCACACACCACTCCAGACATCCCGCCTCCATGAACACATGCAGCAGATACCTGAAACACACAAACACTTCTGTCTGACACACACACACACACAAAACACAGTCACACAATACACTGAACACTATCTAGTGATGTACCTCAGCTGAACCTGAGACTTGTGAGGTCCTTTATTAGCCAGCTCCATGGAGATGTGCTCCAGCTCTGATTGGCTGAGGCTAAGGGTGGAGAAATTCTCATCAACCATCATCCAATCACCATCCACCATGGAACTGGTCTCAGTCAGATCTGTGGCTGACCCGATGCTGCACTCCTCTCCTGACCGCAGACAACAAAAACAGACATCAGACAGACAGAAACAACAGACATGAGACAGAGATGAAGACCGATTCCACACGCTCACCTTTGTTAATAAGAGGAGACAGAAAAGCCTCCTGCGTCTGTGGTCCTCCGTGAGAGGAGGCGGAGTCAAGTTCTTTTGTCACTGCTCCTAGACCGTCCAGCCAGCTGTGATTGGCTGCAGTGACCTGAGGGGGCGTGGTGTCCATGTCGCTATTCAACAAACTGTCCGCTGACTGTGACTTCAGCAAACGAGAACTCAACACTGTCGCGAGAGACAAAGAGCATATCAGCAAAATTCATTTAAAACGGTATGAACAGAAGTCAAACACGCACCAGGGCGACAGCGTCCGTTCTTCAGCGGTGAGTTAATGGAACATGCTGGAATGACAGGAAACGGCCACAGGAAGTCCTTATGCAGACATTTGAGGGCGATGACGAAATCATCGATCCGCGCTACCCGCGTCCTCTCCCGGCACAACCAGCCGATCAGCTCGAAGCCCAGCTGAGCGGAGAAACAGCCCAGATCTTTGAGACGCACCTGCTCCAGCAGACGACGAGCGTGTCTCCATAACATCATATCAATATAGAGATTCTCAGCTGAGTCGCTCTCCTTACACCACCTGTCAGCTCTGAGAAGACACACACAGTTTCTTTTTTTGTACAAAATTAAGTAGTGTGAAAGTCTGGAGAATCAAAGTAGCAACAATGGCCCATTCAAACATTTCATTAGTGCAAATCTTGAAGATTCTCTAAAGGATTATGCGATTGTGTTTTACCCTTTACAGGAGGGTCCCGACGGCATGCTGAAGGTCTTCTGCAGGTTAAATTTCCCTCCTGTGATGCTGTCGGCAGACTGAGACAAACTGATACTGCGATTCCTGAAAAACTCAAATCCTCCGGTGGAGCTCGGCTCCTGAACACAACCAGAAAAACACACAGCTATCACATTTGAACACACCTCAAACACATACACACACACAACTATCACACACACACAGCATCTCTCACCTGTGTGGTCGGTGTGCTGGGTGGAGTTTCACTCTCCCCTGAACCAATGGCTTTGAGGAATCGGATCATGTGACGACAGAGGTCCCATTTTCCCTGTTCGAGTGCCGTGTTGAAGAGCAAAGTGGCGTGTTGACGGCTCACGGCTGGAACCTCCATATTCTGAAACATCATCAGACCATTACCAATGGTAACCTTTCAGTCAGACTATATCTTTTTTTTAATGAAAACATTTTTTGATCTCACCTGGAGGATGATGAGATAAGACGCAGCCGTGTCGAGGTCCTGCACCATCAGACACTCCTCAAACAGATCTTTAGGGTTTCCCACGGCAGCGAACAGATAGTTCCACAGGGCGTACTCCGTCTTGCGCGCACAGTGGACAATGGTCTGCAGGAACAGCGGGAACTCCGTCACAAACTTGGCGACGGTGGGCAGCAGCGGGTCGGGGATGGGCTCTCGAGACGTGGCCTCATCCTCCAAGACAACATGTACCATGAGCTCCAGGACATGAGGGAAATACGGCAGAGACGCGCAGGACTGCGCCAGCATCAACGCCTGCTCGCCCAGATTCCTGACCAGCAGCTGACGCAGAATGTGATGGAGGTAGATCTGAGACGTGCGCTCCACCGTGCAGAACGGGAAGAGAGACTCCAGCGACTCGCCGGAGGAACCGTGAGCGCTGTCGAAGAGGATGGTCTCATTAGAGGCGCCCAGGATGAGCGCGTCCTCGAACAGAACGGTGAGCGGGTAGATGTTGATGTGGAAGGGCAGCATGATTCTGCGTGACAGGAAGGAATGAGTTTTGCGGTGATCTCGGGGGAAGAGCGGGAGCCACACTTTCATTCCCGCCTCGCCGCAGGACAGCCACAGAGCCTCCATCAGGTGACGCTTTTTACGATTATTGCGACAGGTGGTCCAGACGTTCTCCACACACTGAGCCAGAACCACGGGCGGACAGAAGGGAGGCTGTCAACACAAACACAATCGTGTAACACGTGACAGACTGAAGATGTACAGAATGTATAATAAACGTGATGAAACGTACCAGCTTAGCCTGATTGGCTGGAGCGTCTTTGTCTCGCACCTGCGGGCCGGATCGATCTCTCTGCAGCATGATCAGCTGACCAGCCAGATTCAATAAGATGCTTTCAGATGAACAGACCTGAAACACACAGAACATCTCATGAATCATGTGTGTGGGTGTGTTTATATAACTGCACTGCACTCAACTGTAAATCATAATATAACCTGATAATGTCCATATTAATGAATGCTGTTATAAAGTGATAAATATAGATTACAGAGAAATATATCTGTAGCTTCCATTTTAAACAATACAAGAGTCAACTTAGTGTTTAAGATTTAGATTTGGCTGAAGCACCTGGAAATGCCGCTGTTTTTTTGCTGACAGTGACTTCATGCATTTACAGTGTGTGTGTATTTACCTGCTGCGGGGCTTTGAGCGTGATTCCCGTCTCTGTCCGTACTGAGGTCAGGGTCACAGACACAACCAGACCGGGGTGAGGAATATACCGCGACATAGAGACCTCCTGCAACAGCTCCACACTCACTGACGGGTTCGGACTGCTGAAATAGAGAAATAGAGAGAGAGAGAGCGAGAGAGAAAGCGAGAGAGAGAGAGAGAGAGAGATTGATTAACAGTTCTATCTAGTTATATGTCATCAAAACATTTGATGTGTAAATGCACCAATGCTGTGTGTGTGTGTGTGTGTGTCACCTGTCTTGTCTCCTCTCAATACTGTACAAGCAGATGGAACAATCGGCCCGGAACAGAATCACAACATTGCGAAACACGTTCAGCAACAGTGTATCAGCGTGAAGTTTAGTGACGCTGGCAAAGGCATTGTCCAGGTTTGATGACTTTAAATAAAACCTTAACTAAACACAGACAATCAATCAAAAATTATTATTCGATACTTTAAATCAGTAAATAAATAAGTACAAATATATATATATATATATATATATATATATATATCTTGCCTCTTCCTGACGGTCTATAAAATTGTAACAGGCAACAACGATAAAATCGTTCCACCACGCCAGACCTCCTGTGACGGTCATATTCTGCTCCTGAGACAGAGAGAGAGGCTGTCATGATCATTTGTCTTCAGATGCACATAGACAGCAGTGATTAAGAGATGTTTACCTGTGTAACATTCCCAAACAGTTTCCATTTCCTGCTGTATAAAGAATAATGTGCAAATCCACGTCGACCAGCTACAGACACACACTGACCAGACCAGTCGATAGCTGCAAACTAACACACACAACACAGTGAAATTTGTGAGTCACATCATAAACAGCATTCCTGGACCCAAATAGTCCATTGAAGGACACTTAAAAGATTAATTCAAAAATCACACGAACGACCTGTATAGAGACATTAGTGTAGAATGATCAACAGATGTGTGATATGTAAGAGATTCTCACCCGGATGGGCCAGTTTGACTCCAGATATGTGCTGTGAATCTGGACACAAATAAAGAATTAAAAATAAAATTACAATAATCAGTTAAATGATTTTGAACATAGTGGTATACGACAAAGTGATGTACCTGAACCACCTGCCAGTGTTTGTGTCCCAGTAATGTGCTGAGACCCTGAGAGAGACAGGTGGGTGCGGCGGGTCGGTGTAGAGGACTGCCACTGTCCCTCTGACTGCTCTTATCAGAGCTGCTGTGAGCCTGAGTCGGGTCACCACATGTCAAATAAAGTCGATCTTCACCGTGGAGAAGCACCTGCTCCTGATTACTCTGAGAGAGAGAGAGAGAGAGAGAGAGAGAGAGAGAGAGAGAGAGAGAGAGAGAGAGAGAGAGAGAGAGAGAGAGAGAGAGAGAGAGAGAGAGAGAGAGAGAGAGAGAGAGAGAGAGAGAGAGAGAGAGAGAGAGAGAGAGAGAGAGAATAATCAGTGTGATCAGCTGATGTGTGTGTGTTACAGTAATAACTGATGTTGTATGTTCTGTCTCTCTCTCTTACAGTGCAGGGATTGACCGTCAGCGCACTCTTAATGAACTGAAACTGCAGAATTCCGGCCTGTTGAAGTTCTTCTACATCGGGACCGCCGTCAGCGTCTGTGCTGCTGATCACCCACAAGTGATATCCCTCCACACCCCAACTCTGACAACACACAAATGCTTCAGAAACTGCACACACACAGAGACACACAATAAGAGTCCATGTTCACACACGATCAGACTGGGCTGAACTCACCATGGAGCAGATCTTCAGAGGATCTTTTTTCGTACCGTCTGAGCGATAACTGCAGCAGAGAAAAAAAAAACAAAATCAACACAAACACATCAAACACCATCACCGACAAGTGAAGATGTGATTATGAATAAGTGATTGACTCACGCAAAGTCCTCTCCGAGGGTACAGATGAGATGAGCACCAAACACACTCCAGAGAGACAGGCCACCACAGTCCCACGTCACCATGACAACACTACAGTCTGGAGCCCAGCGGATCATCTTTACTAGACCCGTTTTATTCCAGATATCTGAGATAGAAAACAGGAGAGAGAGAGAGAGAGAGAGAGAGAGAGAGAGAGAGAGAGAGAGAGAGAGAGAGAGAGAGAGAGAGAGAGAGAGAGAGAGAGAGAGAGAGAGAGAGAGAGAGAGAGAGAGAGAGAGAGAGAGAGAGAGAGAGAGAGAGAGAGAGAGAGAGAGATGAATATGGAGCTGAACATCAGCGTCAGTCTGCAGGGGGCGTCAGTGCATCACAATCACCTGATCTCACAACTCTAAGGCATGAAACTCTTTGTAGTGTTTGTGTGTTGGACTGACATCACTTCCTGTGTTTTCACATGCTGTTTTAACTCAGTAACATGTATAAAGCCTGGCATGTGCTGATGGGTGTCTCACCTGGATAATGTTTAGGGCTTAACTCCAGTTTATGGGAGAACTGCATAGATCCGGTCGAGCTGTCAATCATGTACACCAGCACAGAACCACTGCAACACAAAAACACACACAGACTTCTCATGTCAGTTGAAACTTGAATTAAAATACCACATTTGACAAATACACAAAGATAAAATGATACACATGCAAAACAAACAGTGATAGTATTGTGACATGTACACACATACTGTACTTAAACATGTATATACACAAAACAAGCTCACATCACACACACAACAAATGATGTTCACGTAACTAAAATGAACACACACCCAAACGTGTAACACACACACACACATTTACCTTGCGCAGCCGAAGGCCATTAGTCTGTATTTATTGTTGACAGCGACGCAGGTCCCATCAGTGACGTCTGCGGCCCAAACACCCTGTAACTGCTACACAGACACACACAGTTGTGAGCTTTGTGACAGCCTCAGTAACACAAGAGTGAATGTTTATTACATGCAGTGTCCGGCAGGTTACAGATGATGTTCCTCTTACATCTGGAGAGAATCTGTTAGCTGTTGGTGTGATGAATCCAATCCTCCCGTCATCAAAGACGACAGCAAACCCATCCAACGTTACACAATATTCCATATCACGAATATGAACACCATCCAGGTCCAAACACGGCCCCCCTAACACACACATGAGGTCACAGGTCATGACATAACAGATCGGTTTATTATGTTAAAGTCCACAAAATGTCTGTGCGTGTCTGACCTCTGGAGGACTGCAGGTCCAGAGAGAAGGGTACAGTACACAGGTTAATAGTTCGACGGCCGTTAGAAACACTGTCCCAGTGCAACATGTGAAGATATCCGTCTGCGGTAGCTACTAACAGATCCTCCTGCAGCGACTGCAGACTGAAAACACACACGCATAAATATTATATTGAAAGTATTATAAGGCGAGATGTGGTGCAGTGCATTGTGGGATTGAGGAGGTCATGCAGGTACCAGCTGATTGGAGCCTCCAGATCCACCGGTCTCTTCATCTCCAGAGTCAGAGCCGGAGCGCACTGTTCCTCTTTATAACCCGGGGTCACTTTAACACGAGCACTGCCCCTGACACACAACACACGCACAAAAACAGGTTAAGATTGTTGTTTATGTCTGTAAAAGCACAAGTGTAAAGTATTATGCTACAGCTGTGTGGGTTAAACATGAATTAAGCACAGAATGTGGGTTAAACATGTTTCAACATGACACAGACACGCTACTGAAACCTGACAGAGATTTAAACAGCTCTATGTGTATGTGCGTGCGTGTGGTTTGGAATTTTAAAAGAGTCTGATGCCACTCTGTGTGTTTTTCACAGCATAATGTAACAGTAAATCAGCAGACAAAATCATTTCTAACAAATGTTCTGAAAACACATCAGCAGACAGACAAACCCCACCCCCTCTCTTCTGCTGACCAATCAGTGTCACACAAAAGTACAGATGACAATGAGAAGAATCATAAACACAAACAAACAACATGACATGAGGATTAAGAGGACATGATGCTGGAGCAACTGAAGCATAAAGCATAAACATGACAGGGTCAAAGGTCACTCACTTTGGATAGACGGGTTCATAGAGGCACTTTTCATCCAAACCTCCAATGATGTCAAACAACAGAACGTAACCATTAGCACCCTAGAGAAAGAGAGAATTAATGACATTAAGTCTGATGCTAATATTTATACACACTAGTCTTTACATCATATTTTTCTGTAAAAATTCAGACTGTCATTTGATGTGTAACAACATAATAAATGTCATGAGATAAAAAACAACAGATTGCTCAAAACAGCGGAGGAGGAGAGAGAGAAAGGCCGTCACCATGACAACAACAAAAAAACTGTGTGAAATCATTTATTATAAAGACTGACGTGAGATGTCTCGATCTCAGCTACATCTCCAGATGAGACTCAAAGACAATAAAAAACATTTATAATCCTTCAGTTTGTATAATCTCAAACCTCTTGAGCAGAACCCGTGTCTATGTGTCGTGTGTATGACGCATGTTTACTGTAACATTCCACATGTATAATGTACAGTACATGACATCTAGACCCAAAACACATTTCTATGCTTTTTGAATAAATAAAAGACTTGAAATAATGACTATTTTATTCAAATTCTATTAAGTCTAAGTCTAATCTAATTATGAATCTTGTAACAATAACTCATGACAAAGAAAACACATATTACTGAAGATGAATGTCTAAGGATAAAAGAGTACAGAAAGACAGAAAAGAAGCAGGCAGAAATGGAAACGAGAGAGATGAACTTCCGGTAGAGTTCAGAGCTGAAGACGGAGAATCACGTGAGGTTTTCCACAGCTGGATCAGACCACAGCACTGAACGATGACATCAGCTGAATACTTCATTCACAACAGACAGAGAGAGAGAGAGAAAATAAACTAACATGCTTTTATATAGACTGAGTTCATCTTAGTTTCTATTTCTGTAAAGAGCACTGCAATGATTTATTCACGTGAAACAGCTAATTTCCACACTCAATTCTTTACAGCTTGCAAACACAAAGACTAAGACATCCAAACCACCAAAAAAAAAAATCAGCTCAGAGAAAACAGCTGAAGACTTACAGACTACTAAAAATATTTCTACATTTGAGACAGATGTGCATGTCTGCTGTCTACAGCAGACATGTCGTCTGATAAAACACGAGACGTGTTCATCTGAATACGGTGTAAAGCTCTTTGCACACACACGGAGCAGAACGTGAGCGTCTCTTTAAACAAAGATCCTTGGAATGTCGCCGCTTCCTGTTATTGCTGGTTGCCTAGCGACAGATGATGTGCACGGAAGTCCCTGTTCACATTCCACAGAGGAGCCGAATGAAAATTTCACACAACGTTCTGTGTCCACATCATTCAGAGGAAGACAACACACTGTACAGATCAGAGATGTTGTGCATGCGAGTGCAATGCAAATATTCTGCAAATACGGCTGTTTTTAGATAAAAACATGTGAAAGTGAGAACAAGACAGCAGAAATCTGTTGCTGTGGTCAGAAAACAGACGACAATCAGATCAGATCAGAGTTTCACTTCTGCACGAGATTCGCTGCATTACACAAACAAACGTCACGCTGGCACATGAAAACAGAAACGGCAGACTAAACAAAACCAACATCAGCTCTCACAAACACACACAGACTAGTCTTGATGTTCATCATGTGTGTTCTTGTTCTTCTCTGGTTCTAATAAACATTTAGTAATAGACACAACATCATGTACTCTTGTGTAAGAGAAGATCTTCAGCTATAGGCCCTGAGAGAGGGATTCAATGAGTTCAGCGTCATTTTCCACTATTGTTATCATGTTTTATATTTGCCCTGAAGTAACGCAACAAAGACTTTAGCTCTGACACACAAACAATGCGTATCAGTTTCTCTCTGGTAAGAACACAACGGCTTCAGGTCGAGTCTAGAAAAACAGAAAAGAGATAAAGACAACCACACATGTTTTTAATAAACACTTGTTGTTCTTAAAAGTGAGGTGTAAGTAAAACAGCTGAAGTGTAATCATGCTACAGGCTTCAGTCCATCTGCAGGAGAGCCCTGAGGATTATGGGATATATTTATGAAGGTTATGTCACTCACCCACACAGTTCTGTTTGTAGAATGTGTTTCTAAAATGACTGAAGTTTGTTAAAGCTCACGGGAACATTTCTAAAGCAACAAAAATACCATCTGCCCATTTTACCCATGATGCTTCAGTGATAAGACATATCATCACACGCAGCAGACCAAACATCTATAACAGCCAAAGACTTTAAACAGAACAAACTGTACAGACTGAAAATACGACAAAAAAGGAAAAGGGTCAGTCTAGTGCGTTTTACTCCAGAAGGTCATTTAACACCTTTGACACGACAACAACTTCAAGAAAAATGCACACATTTATGAAGTTTTTGAATGAACTCACTGGATATTTTTTCATTTTGAGGTTTTGAATTTACTCATTTAACACACTAATTTTCCACATACTATATAGTACAGAAGTATGTGATTTCAGTCACAGGAATTATGTCATTTTTTTAACATTCTTGATGTCTGTCATTCAAGTGACTTGCGAATAAAAAAACATTTAACATTTCACCAGCAACTAACAAAAATTGCAGTATACAAATCTACGTTCACGTTTGCTCTGATGTATTTTGTGGCCAAACCAGTAATAAATAATTTATCTGGCCAGGCTGATTAACCAGGACAATACAATAATCATTTAATGTTCATTTGATTCACTGTCCGTCTTTAATAATAATAAAAATACAGCATTATATCTCCTCTAAACTCTTTTCTAAACACTGATGTGTTGTATTGACAGTGTGTTCAGATGAAACACAAGCTGTAATTCTGTGACGTCAGCGTGTGGAAACTCTCAGATCTGGTGTCTCACATGACACCGATGACCCGACCGGACCCTGATCTCACTCTCTTGTGTTTCTGCAGTTTACTCTTCACGTTTGAGGAGAGATTTTACATAAAATGAACTCTGTGTCTGTGTAATTCACGCCTGTCAGTCAGAGTCTGTCAGAGTTTGTTCTGTATGTGAAGATACAAGAGACCAGCTGTCTGTCCTCATCCGGTCTGTCTGTCATTAAAACAGATCGACACTAATTATACAGTCAAACAAAAGGGAATAACAGGAGATGTGTTCTCTCACATTATAACTGACAGCTATTCAACTAACCAATGACAACTGAAACAATCACCTCCTTTCACCAAAGACAAACACGTGACGCTGCAGTCGAGTTTAAAATATGAAGAATATAATTATAAAGGCTGCGGTCTGTATCTGTTCGTCTACGATAACATTTGTCTATTGTTGTCTTTCACCATAATAGACGTGATATTTCAGTCAAAACTTGAAATATCAATTCAATATTTTGAACTATATATCCGTTTATATTTGACTAAAGTCCTGTTGAGTCCAGCCATCAGAAAAATGATCACTTCAAAGAACAAAAAATATTTATTTTATTGTCATTTAAACCACCAAATATTGCCATCTGAGCTATCAAAAGCTTGGATAAAAACTGGTATGTTTGTGCTGAAAAAAGAATTACAAACTAGAAAAATTAAAAGAAGCTTCAGACATAATTAGATGCATTTCTTTGAGCTCAAGTCTCTTGCGAGTCAGGCTAATAGTCATACAGGTGGATCTATCTAAATGGAAAAATACTCTCATATCCTCAGGTTATCTGTCTTCAGATTTAGCAGCACATCTTCAGTGTGAAAGCACAGACTGTCATGTGTGTGTCTGAGCACTTGTGATAGATCAGACAATTAAAACAGAGCTTCATGTCATCGCTGTGATGACCTGAAGCTCAGTGGGGCCTGTAAACACACTTCAGAGACTTGACAGCAAAAACACGAGTGAATCACTTACCGATACGGCGATCATAGAGTCGTCCGGCTTCCATTCAGCCTGCTGATAAGAGCCGAACTGAGCTGCTGCTTTCCCAGATTCAATATAACTGACGATCAGCACGCTGGGCTACAAACACACACACACATCTAGATTAATGATAATAAACACATCTGATTCTGTACATTCTGAAGACATTCATTGTTTGAGCTGAATTATAATTTAGTGTGTTACAGACATAAATGACTACGATAACACATCTAATCCTATAAATGACCCAGACAGGCCAAGAGGACCTTAGCAAACACCCAGAAACACATAAAAACACCTAGAAACCACACCGCTACAGTATACGTGAGACCTAAATATGACAGAAACGCCAATATTTAACCATCCAATCAACTGCTGACAGATAACCCTTGTTGCCCTTGTTTTCTCATTGCCCTGTTTTATTCACCTTACTCATTTATAAAGGTGAAACAGGTGTTAACATGATGTTAAACTAAAGAGCTTAACTTCTTAAAAGAGATAACCCTTCTTACAGATATAAATACATGAGTTTTCCAGAGAATGTGCGCAAAGAATGACCACAGAGAAAAACACAGAGAGAAACTGGAGGTAAAGTACCGGTTTCATTTAGCCAAACTGGAGCTAAAAACACACACACACACACACACACACACACACACACACACACACATGTGTGATGTCATGAACGTGTGTATGTGTGTTTTATGAAGGGTTGCAGAAGGTCAGAGAGGCTTGAAATTCCACACACTGATTAAAAGTCTCACAACATGAAGAAAAACAGCCAGCAAGTTGAGAACACAATCCCACAGTGTATGATCTGGATTGAGAACTGAATCTAATGAATCGGGTGTGACTCTGGTTTCATACATCAGCTGACAGAAGCGAATCAGACAATGTCTGTCTATGCCAGTAACCGATGATAATTTTAATGACAGCCATGAATAAAACTTACAACAATAACAAGATTTGTGTCCAATATTTACATGAAATAAAGAAACTTCCATAACGTAACAGTCTTTTTTAATGCAAGATAATCAGACATGCACACAACCACAACACCATGAGTAAAACATTTAAAATATTCAATCCTTATTAAATTATATAAAATCTTTATTAGATTACATCCACTCCCTAAACTTACATAAGGAATATTCTGGTTACTTTTACTGGAATATAAAGTGACATGTGCAAAACAGTGTTTACACTACTAACTACATCAATAATGTCCAACCAGAAAATTTCATCCACTTGAGAATATTTCGACATTTTACATTTCAGTCAACAGACTGTCATGCTGAACTACAGTAATGTTAAACACACTTGAGATGCATGTGTGAACAATTTTATTTTAGATTTTAATTGGGGGCATTTTCCTGCATTTTTCCTGGGGAAATTTAAGATTTAATTTAATTTAACTAAAGATTTAAATGTTATATTTGAAATGCATCATGTTTGATTCAGACCACAAGCACTTTAAAATGTGTTTTAATTGTCAACAGTTAAATGCTAAAACTTCTCACAGTTGGGGAAATTATACACATCAGGCCACAGGACAGGATTCATCTAGTCATCTGTTGTGGGATGAGACGTCTCTGTAATGTACTGAACACTGCTGCATGTGCATGTCTGCACTCGTGTGACTCTAGACGTGTCAAGACTCGAGACGCGCTTTGATGTGTAGACCTGCTGTGTGTGTGTGTGTGTGTGTGTGTCTCAGAGCAACTTGCAAGTACAGTAAGAGTGAGTTTTGGGAGATTTGGGAGAGTTACAGCTGGCCTACATCACACACACAGCAGAGATTCTGAGCTTCTCTGTATAGACCTTTGACTCCTCCAACACACGTCACAAAGAAATTACATGGCAGGATGTGTGTGTGGCGGGTGGGGGGCATTTCCTTGTGGGACAGGAAGTGTAAAGAATCACCTGGAAGTATTTTCCCAGACTGTATCATTACAAACAAACACATCAAAGCTTTAAAGTTTGCTCCCACAAATACTGACTCGCTGCATTATTGTATTACTACTACCACAACGACCACATAACTCAAGTTTTACTTAAACATGACTTTATTAAGTAAACATGAATTTCTCTACAAGTAGAGGTAGTTGCCAACAGGTGAACAGAGCTGATCTGATTAGTAAAACAAAGTAAATGCACAGTGACAAATGTGGAGCAGCTCAAAATCATCTAATGTCTCTCAGTATCAAAACATCAATGACACGGAGCACGACAGCAGCGTGACTGTCTATCTCACTCCGTATGTCTGTCTCCAAACAGAGATTCATGAATGTAAATCTATTGATTTTAAAACCATGTGAATGTCAGGATGCCACTGAATGTACATGATATGTGCTGGTGAAGATGGGTGTAAAACACAGATGCTTCAGACTACCAGTGAGGTGTGAAGTTCTACACAAGTATCAGATTTTATCACCTCAAGAACCACACACACACACAATGACTGCATGTGACATGCAAAAAAAAAAACACACAGATGTGAAACAGAAAGAAAGCACTGCATGTAAACTGAGGGAATTTCTGACAGACATCAGCAATAAACATAAATATCGTGTCTGACTTCCTCTGCGTCTATCAGCTTTCAATATTATAAAAGCACAATAAACATATTAAATAATAATAATCATGAGACAGCAGAATCTACACACGTATTAAAGAGGAACAACAGAAAACCAACACGTCTACAACCACATCTTATTTACTCTGTGTGCTTCATCAATCCTTTTGTGGCTTAAACCCACAACCGTCAGATGACAAGTCTAACTATACAGCAGTGTAAACACTTACACAAGTGAACCTGGACCACAGGTTTCACTCAATAATCAATGCTTCTGGGGTTCAAACTTCACCTGATCCTTTACCACTGAGCCACATCACTCATAATTTATGCACAAGATCACTCTGACTCTTGTTATTCAGTCTTTTACTCTAATGAACACAATTCAACCTCTCAAATGTTCGAACCTACAACCTTTCAGTTACCAGCCCTCCTCTTTAACCCCTAATATCCACTGTTAATGTTGCTAATACTGTTGTTGAACACAAATGCAGATGTAACACCCCAGTTGGGGTGATGTTTAAGCACTAAGGCTCGGGTGTCAGTGTTCTTACCCTGCTGAACCAGATGCTGATCTGGGTGTCGGACAGCACGCACAGGTAAAAGCGTTGCGAGCTGGGCTCGATCAGGAAGGGCCGCTCGGTGCTCCGGAGGGGGCACACGAGCCTCCGCGGCCAACCGCTCAGAAAGTACATCACGATCCGGATCCGACCCAAATCACTGCGACACCGCGACCGACAGACTCCATGCAACACAAGCAACTGCGCTTCAAAACGGACTCGCTCGGGCTTCAGTTCGGTATCATATCAACAGAATTCGGTGTCGTTTCTGATAATTGGAGCCCAAATGTTTTCTTATTAGTCGCTATAGGCGAAAATAAGTCTGAAACCCTCCCGTCAATGAGACACAGAAACAGAACCGAAGCTGAGCTCGGTGTGGTGGGATTTCTGCGGCTCTCAGTGCGTCACTGAATCGCTGGACTTCGTGTTCCGACGGGAAGTTTTGGATCCCGATTTGTCCCGTGAATCCAGCACCGTCGCCATCTTTAGTCTGTATTTATCACCGATCCGCCGGAGCTGAGCAGACACCGGCAGCGACGGACACATGAATGCGCAGAGGTGATGAACTCCGCCTGCAGGGGGCGCGCCGCGGCCAAAAGACTAGTTTACACCTATCCAGCATCCGAATTCACAATTTGATTTCAACTGAACTTGATTTCAATAACTTTTAAGTTTGCAGCGATTCAGCTTTAGTCATAATAACCTGTAGTATGTTATAATAACTACTAAACGTTATTGTGTATTACATAATTCGGTTGTTGATAGTATACTTTCATTTTACCATAAGAATCTTAATTATACATTCTTAAAGATTTATTATAATCTTAATTATAGATCGTATAAATCGCGTAAATGAGCGGGCAGATGTTGATGCATAAACTATAGTTATTCTACACTTATATATAACGTGTTCTATTTTATCACAAGTTTGACTTTTCTCGGTCCGGATATGTTTGCTGCGCTTACAAAGCGTCTCTTGCGCTCTCGGTCATTGTCACGTTCAAGACGCGTCAAAACATGTTGACGTGATGACGTCAGTTCCGTTAAAAGGCATCCGCAGCTCTGCGACGTCCCCTGCAGACTATTTCAAGTCAAACAGTGGAGAAAGAATAAACCTCTTATTCCAATAAAACATTACGAATGGATCTGAAGATATTTCTGAGAGCACATATACATTTGTTCAGAAATTTTCAGAATTTCATCTCAAACAGCACTTTTAACACAACAATCCAGACCTGACAGTAAAACATGACAGTAGCATTGTTGAAAAATTAATTACATTTGTTAATACAGAGATTCAGCAATGGAAGTTAAATATAATCACCAAGACTTCACAATAAAAGAATCAATTTTTAATTTTTAGCATTTGCAAATTATACATAGCAATTTTGTAGTCAATCTGGGAAAGAGTTACAGGTCTAGAAGGTTATAATTAAAACATGATCATAGAATGATAAAAACAAAATCTATATATTAATATATTAAATTTAATTAATAATTTTAAAAAACTTTATGTCAAGTGATATAACTGATGTATTACTGATCTTTAAAGCTGCAACTTTACAAAAAGCTACAAATTTACACAAGAGCTTTTATCGACAGTTTAATATAATATTGGACATCATGATGTTTGTAAAGCCATGATGTCCATCAGTCTGCTTTTTTATCAGCCACTGTCTTCAGTCCATTGGCTGTGGGGCCGCTTGCTGTTCCATTACATTCAGCCTGTGAACAAGAAAAAAAACACAATTATAACATGAACTATGAACTTCAGACCATCTGTGTACTGTAGTTAAGGTTTAAACCAGGTCACTGTTATCTACCAAACACCTGCCCTGGACAATCTGCCCAATTCTCTCTCTTTCTCCAAAAAAATCTAGAACATTAAAAATCTTTCAAAGAATCTTCACACTACTGACTCAAAAAGTGACAAGTACCAAAAATGCTCTCAAATGTCCTTAATGCCAATGGTTGTTTAATATCACTTTAGTAAATTACATCATTTGGTCTGTTGCTCATACAGAGCTGTCAAACTATATCAAAAGTCTGGAATTTGGAATACAGCAATCAAGCAATATGGCACTTAGGGTCTTTTTATGTCTTGACTGCCCCAAAACTGTCACTGTATGAAAGATTTAAAATGTCATCTGTGTTGGGAATGACATGAGGAATATTAAATACGGTCAGGACAAATGTGTTATAACAGATGTTAGTAAATCATATCCTAAATCAGACATCATGACTCACTGTAGTGTGTTTGTCTGTGGAATTGGCTGCTTTCTGATCCACTGCTGTTTTATTCCAGAAGCGTTTGATGATGGGGCTGACGATAGGATAGATGTAGGGCTCCAGGAAGCGTTTATACACCCACAACAGCACAGGAATCACGATACAGGGAATGCAAACCATCTTTCAGACCGAACACTACACCAAACCACAAACAAATCCTGAAACAATCAACATTATTTACATATCATTTATTAAACTGTCGGTGTGTCTTTCTATGACTGTCAGTCTGTATGTTTATCTATACGTTATCAGTGTCCAGTATAAAAACAAACTTAAAGTTTTACTAAAGTTATAGCTGATATATAAACTCTTACTGCTCGACTCTCATTGGTATGTGATTATTTTAAACATCACGGTTGTTTGTATAACTGTATTAGCTCAATGCTAACTGCTGTTAGCCTGTTTATTATTATTTATATATATGCTCTATTAATAATGAGATGCAGTAAATTCATACTGACTGATAATCTATAACACAACCAGATGGTGTGTGTATATTGTAAAACGTAAAACGATGTAAATGCGTGTAAAACTCACGTTGCGCTTCCTGAGCTGTTCACAGAGCTGTTCACGAGACGCTGCAGAATGTCAGAAAGCGTCGTGACGTGACTTCACGTCACGCTGCGCAGATCGATGAAGGTAGGACATGAATTCGCTTTCTATTGTTTTTGCATTTCTGTATTGTATTATATTTGTGTCAATATAAGGAATTGTTTTTTGTGTAATAACACTTGATAATGACGTATTAACAAAGTTAAAAAAAACGTATAAAAAAAACGTACGACATGAAAGCCCCAGTAGCTCGTCACAAATGCAAATTTTCTAGATGTAAACCAAACAAGAGATTATTCATCGAATTCAAACAATATATAGAAACGCTTTTTTATCCGTTAATGCTAAAGGAAAGAAAACCCTGTTATGTTGTGATTATTTAAACAATTTCCCATATCAGATCTTAGTATTCACTTTAATATTTATTTACCTTTGGTTAGGTTTTCTATTTATTATTGTTTATTTTATTCATTTACTTAATTTATCTTATTTGAGTTATTTATTTATTACTTATTTATTTATTAATTTCTATTTTTAATAAATTCCCCCCTGGCTATTGTTGTTATATTTGTTATGTTATTCCTGTTATTCAGCATATCGATTATTAAAACGCATGGCACAAAAGTACCGCGAAAGCGATTTTAAAATTGTGTTGTTAAAAGTTATGGTATGTTAATGTGTTGTTCTTTAGTAACCTCAGAAAGCTATTTTAAATGCTCTTTAGCTTTTCATGTGAACAGGACTGACCGCAGCTGCTGCTGTTTCAATTCTCGGTGCATTAGCACCACCAACTGGACAGGATTAAAAAAACACTAAATGTTCACAATATTGATTAAAAAACACTTTAAATGACAACTTTTAGACAATTGTGGTCTATGGTGCATAATAACAAGTGCATTTCCCCTTCTATCTACATGCATTGCAGTGGATCTGGTAGATCTGATTCTCTGCAACATATTCTTCTATATGCAATATATGTCTTTGTACCGTTTCAGCTTTATCTTGTTAATTTCTTGATCAAAGTTGGTGATAATGAATTGTAAATAATAATACCATTATGTGTCAAGAAACCCATGAAAATATTATCCAAATAAAATGACAAAATATATGTCTTTCAGAAAGTGTTTTATTGCATTTTTTATAAATCCACAGAAAAATGTTTCATTATATACAAAACTGTACAATTATTTGTGCAGTTTTAAAATATGAAGAAATATAGAAATCTAACAGCTGGGATTCAATTGACATTAAACTCCGTCTGAATGAAAGGACACTTATCTACGGAAGATTAGACTTGATACATTATAAGGCAAAAATTGAAATTTGCAAACACCTGAAATGCTAAAAGGACGCAAAACTCAGACGCAAAAGTCAAAACTTTGATCTCAGGCTCAGATGTGGTAAATCCCTGATATTACTCGATGAATACTACAGTAGAGTTTGTTTTTGACAATGTCGGCAGCATCTATAAAAGTGTTAGACTGAGTTCATGTTTATCACAACAGAAAAACTATATGAACAAATACTCACTGAAACCAACAACCAAACCAACAACTGAAAAACCAACAAAAATCAAAAGTCTGGAAACCTGTGACCATTAGGAACAGTGTGTTTACCAGTGTGTGTAGTGTGTAGCTTCAGATTTTAATATAATATTGTGTATTTGAGTGCAATATGATAATAATTCTTCATATATGAGACAGGTTATGATGTGGCTTCATTAATTACTGTTATGATTTTTTCTCAAAGCACCAAGTGAGAAAGGCAAAATAAACACAATCAAAATTAACACACTTGATTTGCTCTTAGAAATAAAGAAAATATACAGAATGAAACTTTAAAATGAAATTCTATTAAAAAAAAAACTATTCAGAAATATCAATTCAGTAACATTAAAAGAATTGCAGTCTTGTTGCAATACTGTCTAATAATACTTACAAATCCTTTTACTTTATTCCAAAACAAATAAAAACAAACTAATAAAAGACCATTTCAAATCATTGTGAAATGATTGAGCTTTCTGAGGATGATTACATAATTATAAATCACATTAAGATTATGTTTGAAATGACTAAAGACATCAAATGACATATTTTGACAAATGTTTGAACACATCCTAAATAATGAAACATTAACTGGAATATTGTAGATTTGATTATTAAATATTCAGAAGAGTCTGAACTGCTTCAGTCATATACGGGATGTTTATACAGTACTGTAATACTGTCTGTGGTTTAGTTTCATTCTTAGTGAATGTAGAGCATCATCTGTCATGAATGTTGTGTTTTTAAGATTGTGTGATGAGTTAAATGAAAAACACTAATCTGGTCTACATGTACAAAACTTTAGGTTATCTTCAGTGTTATTGCGGCAGCAGGCATGTGTGTGTCTAACCCTAAACTCTTATTAAGCAAGTTTACCTAAACAAATACACTTGAATACTGCATTCTCAAGTGTCAAGATATTCATCACCTGACACACACATTCATGAATCTCATCAGTCATTCATGTTCAGATGATGAATAAATAAATGAATGTTCTGTACAGCTTCAGTGCAGAATTAACAGTCATTGTGCTTAAATCTTGATCTATGATATCTGACCTCACTTTTTACTGAGACATGAGACTCTGAAAACTAGTAATAATAACACAAACAAACACACATGCACATACAGACTCTCTCTCTCTGTCTCTTTCACACACACACACACACACACACACACGTTTAGGACTTCTCTGTCATGCCAATGTAGGTTCCGTTCTTCTCGTCCACGTCGTCTGGTTTGCCGCTCACAGGTGTGTATGTCGTTTCTGTCTGTGCAGATGAAGGCTAAACAAATGAATACAAAGAGATGATGAGATAAATAACATCACAGTGTCAAAGACAAATTGTGATGTGACATAATACATGATTAGATTTTACTTTTATTTTGTTTTTACCTTTAAGAAGAACAAGATTTAAAGTCTTGAGCTAAACGCTTGAGATTCTGTATCCAAATTCACTATGATTTAAATCTTTGACATAATCTTAGTCAATATTAAAGACATCAAGGTTTTATTTTTACAGAATGTTCTTTACATTATTTTATGTAGAAAACAGTAAATCACAAAAAAATGACTTTAGCTGGGTTTTCACAGGCAGGGTCACATATATGAATTCCTAAACTGTGAATTCACACATTGTGAGACTCAGCTGCGATTATAAATGTCACAAAAGAGAAACTACGACGACTGAAGAACAGAGTTCTGTTTCACATGAGAACACACAGACTTTCACAGAACATCTGATACAGTTTAAAGTCTTTAATGTCACATTTGTCTGGCGGGTCAGAGCGTTTGGTGGGAAAGTGATTTTTGTGTAAATCTGAACTTTCACACGGACCTTATTCTGTTTGGATCTCATGTAGAGGATGATGGTGATGAGGAACAGAATGACTCCCAGAACCACGAGAATGAACGGAAAATAAGTGACCAAATTCACAATCAGCAGGAGTTTCTGAATCCTCGCCACTGTCACGTCATCCATCAGCACAGACTGCAACACAACCACAAAACATTTATGATGAAAAACACAACGACACAAACAAACTTTAAGGGTTTAAATAGTCTAAATGATGAAGAGGTGATGTCATCGCTGTGGGAGGAGTTTAATCCATTTCATGTTCGTCTCTCACCTCGTTCATAAACACAACAGGGAAAATGGTGTTGTTCAGATTCCTGGTCAAACTAAGAACAAACAAAAACACAAAGACAATTAACACTATGATTATTTTATCAGCATCATATCAGAGAGGAAAGCATCACTCACGGAAAGCCGGATATTCTCTCCAGACGGATGTTGATCTGGGCTCTCTTCATGGCACGCACAGGCACACCCATCGTCTGAAGAAAAACAGAAATGAAGATTCTGTAATCCAAGTAATCCAAGCAGAGAGAAACAGATAAAGTTAAACATCAGAAAACGTCAGGCGAGCGTCTGACGGGTCTTACAGGGTTCAGATCCAGAAAGGTCTGATGATGCTCTTGAACCGGTGAAACACCTTCTATAGCATCTGAGTATTTCTTATCACCCAGATAGAAGTGAGCGAATGAGATGACCACAGGCGCTCCTGAGACACACACACACATACATCAGCATGTTTTCATTTACATTGACAACATATATTGTGTGACAAATGCTGCCGTCATTGTGTATAAATGCCTGAAATGTCTAGTACATGTTTCCAAAATCTGATCACACTGTGTGAGATCCTGTAAAGCACAATCTTCAGGACACTGTTGCTGTTTATATTTGTCATGTGTTTATTCTACAGTGTGTTTTCTTAAATCTGCTTTGCAACAATGCAAACGTTTAAAAGCAGTATGGAAATCAACTAGAATATTGCACACTGCCACCTCGTATATGTTATTGCTTAACTAAAACAATTACTTTTTAGTTTCTACTCACTGCAGGTCATATGACAACAATGTTGTGCATCAGAGAAAACACATCAAAGATGTGAAGTCACACTAGTATTCCATTCAGAGCTCAACAACCTTCACACACACACAAACCCAAAGTCATTGACCTTGTAGAGCAGAAACGCACAATACGGATACAGAAGCACACAAACACAGATGTTAGCAGTGTATTTTCTCTAACAGCAGAAATCCACTTCTCATTGTTATAACATCATGAATACGACCCCCCTGAGGTATCCTGAGGATCCTGTCAAGATGCTAAAGGAAGGAAACGTGTCTCATTAGAACATTATAGAGATCGCTGACCTTCAGAAGGAACACATGAGGAACACTGTAATGATCTGAGCTAATGGGTGTAACTGGGACAGAGGTGAACGTTTTCCAGCCCTCATGTTTGACAACAGACACTGCGTGTGTGTGTGTGTGATCACATGACATGAAGAAGTTATTTCACACACCTGTTCAGATGAGTGCATGAATGCTTTGGCAATATTGTAATCGTGGCAGATGACACTGAGATCATAACACAAGCACGGTGCCTAACAGAACTGTAAAGGACAAATAAATGCTGTGTGTCCGTAATGGACCTTCTCCTCACAAATTAGAGTAATCAGATATTTGTCCGTAATGTTGTGTTTCCTGGAATGCGATTCAACGTCTGATGCCAAACATGTGCCACACACACAACCCACCCACACACATACCTTTACGACAGGCAGACATGTCCAGCACGCCGTCGTCCAGACATTTTCCTGGCGTGAGACAGAATCCTTCATTTTCAGGATTGTTTTTTCCACTGGCCAGTACGGCTCGCGGGGGTGAGAAACGATACGCAGGGATTCCTTTAACCTTCACCTCCTTCTCAAAGCGCATGTGGATAGATCTGCAGAAACATTCCCAATATTATTCTGAATACTCTCACTGCATTGAAAACACAACATCACATCGGCTGTCACGGAAAGCCACTGAAACACAATCAAACATAACGTGAAACGTGGGCTTCATAAGCGTCAACTGCTTCTGTATTTTGTCATATGAAGCGTAGGGGGCGTAATTTGGTAATGCGGTCTGGGACAGGTTAAATGTCACATGAGAATGGGACAGATCCTCGGATGACAGGTTTGACTCTGAGCATGACCCTTGACCTCACACAGCTTCTGTGAGCTCCTCCAGCATCTGGAGAATTTGCTGCGGGTCACACAATCTTTAGCGTGTGCTCACGCCTGATTGTTTCACATCAGGGGAAATGAGTTTTCCAGACAGAACCCCTCTGCAAGACTGTTCCAATGATGTATAAGGGTTACACATGTTGTTCTTACCATCGCCTTTCTTTAGAAATCCGGGTTAGGAGTCAACGGGAAAGAACAAGGACAAGTCCGTCTGCCAGCACAATAACCAGCGGCTCCGCTTCTCATGATCAACTGGGTTAAAAGCCTTTTGAAAACATTCCAGTTTGACATCCACGCACGCAAGCCATGTGTGAGCCGGTCGTCACGCTATGACAGATGAATGCTTTCCACACAGAACAAAGATGGGCGGAGTGTTTCAGGTCAAAAGATCCCACTGAAAATAAACCCCAGGAGCGAGACGGTGGTCAACCGGACTGCAGGTCAAAGGTCACAGGGCAACACATATGAATTTATGGGGCTTTTAAATAACAGCCTGCGTCACTTGTCATATAAATCAATATCGGACAGAAATTAAAAACCCAACACAAAGAAATGAGAGTGAAATCTGGAGCTCTACACACACAAAATGTCAGGAATTTGGGAGGATGAGAACTTTGCTCTAATATCCTGCTGATTTTTCATTATTGAGAACAGAACTGACTTTAAAAACACAACTTCTTCTTTTCTCACGTTCCCTTTTTAAGGAAACTTTTGACATTTGCCATTTGACATTCATAATTTTATTTTAAATATCTTGAACTGTGTACATCCATTTAACAGTTATGCAAAATCACTACTGTGGCATGTTTGTGTATAAATAATCCAAAATAATACATCTGGTGACTTGAAGATAGTAAGCACAATTTCTACCCAAATAATGGCTTTGGAAAAAATCTTCCACGCTTCATATTTCTCATTGAATTGATGCAATAAGAAGCAAATAACTTTTCGTTGGTAGAACAAATTAAACACACCATAAAAGAAATCCGAACAAAATGAAAGTAACTTCAGTGATCAGATGAGCTGACACATGATTTCTGTCTATGGATTCTCATCTCAAGGGCACATGTGAACATTTACCAGCTGTTATCAGCAGTTATAATTATTATCATCATCTGTCAAATATGCTAAAACTGATCATCAGGGGTTAACTAGATCACTAACTCGTTTTAACACCACAGATCATCTGTTCTATGGGCATTATGTCACCTTCAGGAAGTTATGAGTGAATGTATTAAACAGATGTGTGTTCTTTTATATCACAACCTGTTCTAAAGGTCCGGATGATGTATAAATCAAGCCCCCACCCAAAACAACTGTTATTGTTTGTTCTGCCAACAGCAGCCACTTAAAGTACAACAACAGGTATCACACCCCTACCCGACACAATCACGGAATCACGCTGTAAGTCATCTCCACACATCACAAATATAATGACATCACATGAACAAACATCACAGTTACTGATGCATCACCTGCAGAGATCAGCAGTAAAGACATCCACACGCTCGTCTTTATCCAGAAACGGGTGAAAGGCGCTTCCATCTGAGCCGTTGATCATGTTACTCTGATTGGTTCCCCAGAACGTCAACAGTCTGAAACACAAACATGTGCTTATAACATGTGATTATATGGTTTGCAGTAATGGGATGATTGGGGTTAATGAGTCTTTACTTTTGTCTCTGCCAGGTGTCAATGCGGCCGAAATCAAGATAGTTCTGCTCTCCGGTGTGATACACAAACTCTCCATCATCACTGCCATTTTTCTAATGACACAAAAAGAGATTTATTCATTAACACTCCAAATCAAAAGATGAAAAAGTCTAAAAACTCTAAAATAATTCAATGAATGTGGTTAAAGATTCAAAAAGTTCATTGTGATTTTATTGCATTTTATTGGTTTATTATAGAAAAAAACCCAAAGGTCAAGATCTTTAAATTGATTGGACCTTACAAGCCATAAAGTCTATCAAACAGAGTTATTGCCAGAAATATTGAACACACACATGGGGTTGTCACACTGTATTTGAACGGAAATCAGAGTGCAGATAAATGTATTCTTCATTCTGATGATGTTGATTAATTCAGAATGAGATGTTAGTTGTGGTGAAATGAAGCTTACGTTGAGCAGGAGACCGAAGCGTTCATCCACCTCTGGTTTGATGGTTTTAAGTCGACTGAGCAGAGGATCTTTAAAACCCCACAGCAGTTCATTCACACTGTGTGTCATAAACATAGTCGTGCCGATGGAGTTCATATACATGGATATACCTGAAGAAACCCAAAATCCTGCTCCTTTGATTTTATTCATCACGGCCTGTTTGAGAAGAAGCCGAGCGTGAGAGAGAGATCATGTGTGGACATATAAAGCTTTATGTGTCTGTGTGCGTGTCTCACCACAGCTGGGATGTTCACTGTGGTCACCATGTCAACATCAGGATCTCCAACTGATCTCTCCGGAAGAAAGACGTATGTCTTTGGTGTGTAAGCTGAAACTTTCTTTCCGTTATCCACAAAAGTCACGTTGCGTTTGGGTCTGTACTGTCTGGATTGAGACAGAATCACAAAAACAATTTTACTTTACTTCTGATAAAATACTACGATTACTACTAGGTGGGATTCATACATTCATCACACAGCATATGTCTTTTCATTATATAATGGAGAACAGCACAATGTAAATAATGAGCAGACTGATGTACAGTATGACCTCTGCTAACAACAAAAGACACATTATGATCATAGAGACACTGAACACAAAAGCTCAGAGACTTTTACATATTCATGTTTTAGTCTCTGTGTTGAAGAGCAGATGTTTAAAGAGACGTTACTGGAAAGATCTTATCGATTTATTTGTTTAACTTGAAACTGTTTCAGCTTATTGCAAATAAACAGTTCAGACTGTCCTTGGTGAAGCATCCGTTTGTTAAACTAACCGCCAGAGACTTTGATATTTGTTTTTGTGTGAAGATTCACAAAAACACACAAACGTTTGCATATGTCTGATTGTGAAGCATGTGTCTATTGGAGAGTCCAGAGCTGATGTGTACATGTGCAATATGCATCAGATGATAAACGTGATGGAAAAGATGATTGTGTAAAATTTTAATTACTTACATTTTATTTGTGCCTTTCTGACAGTCTTTTAATAACAGATGCATGTACAGATGCATGTTTGGATTGATGGTAAAGACACGAGATTATAGATCTATGCTTTTGCGATCCTTATTAGAGGAACACATTCAGTCAGATTGATGTTTTACACAGGAATGTTGGATATACCTGAAGGTGTACGGGCCCATTTCAGTAACATGAGCTTTAGCTTCTCCTTTCAGAAAGGCATCTGGATTGGTGACGTTAAAGAAGTAAAACTGCAGATATATAGGAGGAGGTGGATTTTTCCAGTTGGCAAAGATTTTACTGCCTTCTGTCAGAGTGATCTCCTAAAAACACACACAAAATACATTTCATAATTATCCATAAATTCACAACTGCTGTTTCACTTCTGTATTTTAAAGTTGAAAAACTCAGATTAGCAGATTTCACGTGTGTTTTAAACATATTGTTTTGGAACATAATACTGATGACATCATATTTGACAGATGGGTGATGATGTCACGTAGGTCACCTAGGACCTATATACTGACATTTGACATTTTTCCTTGAACAGAAATCGAGCTGAATTCTACCAACGCAATAAAAGGTCAAATTTGTCACATTTATACAGAAAGACTGAACTTTGAAGACATATTTCATTACACAAGCATGTGTAAGAGTGACTGGGGCAAATGTTTCTGTGATGGCATCAGGTTTGGGGTGATTATTTGGGACAGTTCATTGAGATCTGTACTGAGGTCAGAGATCTCTCATCGCTCTTTCACAACATCAGCAGTCCTCTAGCGCACTTTATCTGATTCACAGACACAAGTATGGAGGTTTCTCACTGAAATCACAGTATACACATTATAACATTCAGAGAATTGAGAGACTTTCAAGCAAATGTTATGTTGTGTATACATGGCAACAGAAGTGATTACTAAGCACATTAAGTTTAAATATGATGGCATGTTGTTTTACTGTTTGAAGAAGTTAATATTTGTTTTTTGCAATTGAAGAAATAAAGTGATACAAGCTTGAGAATAAATAAATGAGAAGATATATTTTATATTTGAGTGAACTGTTCCTTTAAAAAAAAAATACATATAAGGCGTGACTTAAGTTGCAAGGGCTAAAACTGCATTAAACATGAAAACCACATTTTAACACTGTTAAACTGCTGACACACCAACACACACATTACAGATCACATGACCAGCAGTTTACAGTCATTCCTGAATTAAACTGAGTCGCTTTCATTTCTTTTCTCATTTCAAATCCGGCAACAAGTAGCAAAGAGCTCCAGAAAAAACCCCTTTACTGAACCATCAGAACAATGAGCAGTTTGTACTGATCTCAGCTCTTACTGCTGATTACTTTATCTTTCTGATTATTACAAGCCCAAACCTCAGACACATACGTCTGCATGTAATGTTGTGTACTACGCAGGTTTGTGGTGGGTTGTGTAGTTGTTGAGTCGTCTCTGTCTCATCACATGTCTCTGTGATGTTCTGCAGTGTAAAGCTGTGGGATTTTTTAGTGATCATCTGTCAGATGAAAGTGATGAGTCTCATCGTTTAGAAAAGTAACAGCATGCAACAAAGCACTGAGGTGTCTGCACTGAGATCTGAGGTGTCGGAGGTCATTCTATTGACTGTTTGTACTACAGTAAGAGCACTAGTTAGGGTGTGTGCTGGTATAAATATTGAGCTTCACAGGCAGTTATGAGAACACAAACCTCTCCAGTGTTAAAGACCCCCGAGCGCTTTGTTTGTTTAATCTCTCATTGTCTTTAATGCTGAAAGAATGAGGCCAAAGGTAACACACAAACACACTATTATTAACACCTGTGAGAAACAAACAGTTTTTAATCTGTCTGTGTAACTCTACATGAAAATAAATTCATATCACACACTCTTTCACACTTCTATAATAATATCTTCTGTTTGTATGTTCATGTTGTTGTATATATTTGAACTGAGTTTCTTTTCACTTATCGTGGTAAAAATAATTCCAGATAAGAGCGTGAGACGTTTTGATCTTGTACTGTATAATCATCAGGTTTTTTTAAATCTGGGCGGTTCAAAGTAAAGTCATTCCATGAATTCAGAGGAGCGTGTGCTGTTATTCTGAGCTCAGACTCCTCCTCACACTTACATTACTACAGTTATGATTACTGACAACACACTGCTGAACTATACACTTACAACAAATAAACCATGAGCTGAAGTGTCATGAAGAGAGGCTAAATATAACACAAACAGAAGATTTAAGAAGACACTAAAGGAGATCATAAAGGAGATCGCACACACAAACACACACAGCAATGATTCAACAGGGTTGTGCGCATGCGCAAACACACACAGCAGTGAATAAAGAGAGAGAGAGACACACTGAACTTCACATTCAGCAAATCCACACAATGTGTTTCCTGTTAACCAAGAACTTCTGCAGCTGAAGACATTTGCATAGAAGGTTTAGATCTCATGTGTTTTAAACACAAGAACCCTTAAGATTTCTGCAAACATTTACTCATAATGCAAAGCCAATGAGAATTATTTCTGTTCTGTCTTTAGTTTTCCAAAAGGTGTTTATAAACTCTGTCATGAGCATTTAAAGAAGTTTTATGACGAACTCTTATGTGATGGTATTTTAATAACTGATAGTAAAACACGCGGTGACTCTGATCCACTGAACACACATCACGTTACACATGCTCACATTTAACATGATGTCTTACACCATGTGCTCTTCTCTCTCTCTCTCTCTCTCTCTCTCTCTCTCTCATCATGTTACACGCTGCATGAACTTCACTCTGAACACTTTTCAGACCAACTTTCTATTTCATGTAGAATGTGTGAGTGTGTTAAGTGTTTGCACAAGCTTATGTTCATTTCCTGATGCTTAATCACATTACTAAATGACACATCAGTCATAAAACCCACGTGCACACACACCTTCATCACAGACCTGCAGCAGAAGCACTGAAATTCTGATGAAAAATGAAAACAGAGCCTCTTACCTTTTTCAGCTTGTTGCGTATCATATTCTGGAAAACGCCGGACACGAAGAGAGCGACTCCTGTGATGAGGAGAAGAACACTGATAACTCCAGTGCTGTACAAACAGCAGGTGTTTCTCCTCATGATGAATAAACACTGTAAAGCTCTGAATTGAGATGCTGCTTCAGTGAGATGAAGGTTTGTTCTGCACACACACACAAAGATAAAGTTTAGAGGATTTCACGCTAAGATGGAGCAGCTTGTGTAACAGTATTTGCTCTTGTGGACTGAGTTGAGTTCAGCAGACAGAACTGTATTTCAATGAATGACTACAGTGTGGGGGGGCTCACGTCACCATAAACCACAGCAGGAAGGAGGAGCCAAACCCACTCTACAGTGTGTGAAAGCAGAAGAGAAAAGTGTGTGTGTGTATATATATGTGCATGGGAAAGAGTGTGTTTGTGACTTTGTAGTTGGATTCAAGGTGACCGTCTGTGTTTTAGTGTTTTTAACAGATCTTTCTGTTGTATAAAATCTCAAATCTGCTCAACAACCAGATAAAAATCTTTAAAAAACAACAACTAAATTTTAGGCACAAAGAGTGAGAATAAAGAATTAAAAAATTTTTTATTTAAAAATTATTCATTTGTTTCACTGGCATCTGAAAACTCATCAAGAGGCAAAACTATTAAACTGTTTGTAAAGAAAATCCTTAAACTTTTGGCACCGTAAGATTTATAAGAACACACAACAGCTGCAAAACTGCAAACACAACTCTGTGTAAGTCAAGGACACTTGTTCCCTCTCTCTCTCTCTCTCTCTCTCTCTCTCTCTCTCTCTCTCTCTCCCTCTCTCCACCCGTTTTAATACTCCATATGAAATTTGGAACTGATTATATCAAGCACATATTGAGCACATGTATATTTGACGTACGTTTTTGGATGAGGTTTTTTACGTTTTTGGGTGAGAATTGAGGAACGTTGATTAGTTTAAAGTGAATTTCTATAGACTAAGAGGAACAAAGACAACCCCTGACCTCCGCATGCTTGACACAGTCGGCGGTCACTCAATAACATCTAAGGGTGTGGAGAGAGAGAGAGAGAGAGAGAGAGAGAGAGAGAGAGAGAGAGAGAGAGAGAGAGAGAGAGAGAGAGAGAGAGAGAGAGAGAGAGAGAGAGAGAGGAGCAACTTACCCTTTGACTCTGTAAAAAGAACATGAGTACCAGGTTTGTGTGTGTGTGTGATACACGGACACACTGTATCTGTACTGTAACACATGATGTCCAGAAGAACTTGCACATCACAGGTGACCAGAGTCAAAACATTCCAGAACAGCATGAGACTCCATTACCGTGGTTACCCACCACCTCCATACAGCCCATAATAACAGGCAGCTCTGTGTGCAGGGTGTGTCTGACATAAAACATAAACATCTAAAGCAGCAGATGAAGAGTCATGATCTGAGGATTGTTTCAGACCTCTGACACCTCCTGCTGGCGGAATTTACAACTGATTTGTGTTGTGTGTGTGTTAGTTTCATGCACCTGCATCTACAACACAACAGCAGACACACACACACTTTTACACACTAATGTGTAACAGATCTGTATCTCTAACGGCACACAATATTTGATTTAACGTGTTGTAAGTGTACATGAGGAGAAATTCAGACGAATGTGCAGCAGATAACACAACAGAAGGAGTTGTGTGTCGCTGGAACTAACAGACATGTCTCCTTAAATAACACAAAGCGGTTGTCATGGGGCCGCTGGGAATGTGTTTCAGGTCCTGCCGCGAGGGCCTCACTGAGGTCCTGTAGGGCATTAATCTAAGGAGTCTAAGGAGGGGGACAGACCCAAAAAATGTGTGTCGTGTGAATCCTGATGAATACTAAAAACAGCTCTCACACACACACACACAGAGCGTCTTGATGTCACAATACATCAATAAGAAGCAAGAAACACTGCCGTGAACAAATCCCACCAGACGCCCCATACGCTCTTCATTACACCTCACAAAACAACACAGAGACCCTCAATCTGCAGCACAGATTCACATCAGACTCCTTCTGTAATCTACATTTATATTGAATCATTATTGCAAACACTTTTATCCAAAGCGACTTACAAACAAGAGAACATAAATGAGTGTTTTGTCCTACAGTAGGATGAACACAATGACGACACTGAATACTGACGGGCTGTACAGTAGATTATCCATCATATTGGACACATTCACCTGAGCCATAAAAAAAGCCATAATAAAACTTTGCCTTTATTTAAAATCACATGGATCCTTAAACCACCAGCAGAGCCGGATCAAAGCAGCAGCGACCCCTGACACACAAACAACACAAATTCACAACAATAGATATTCATGGACCCCTGTGATGGAGGATGAGGACCTCTATAGCATAATGTCAGGTCAATGACCACTCTTGTGTTTTGTTTTTGGGAGGAGACGCGTCTCTGAATCACAATGAAGTTTAGGGGCCCCAGAAGAGTGAACGGACCCTTTATTACATTACTAAACTTCAGTACATGAAGATACACAAAAAAATAAATCTGTGTGTGTGTGTCACTAACCAATGAATCATAAACTCATCACAGAACCAATACAAAAGATTTCTTTGAGAAAGATGTCTTAGAGAACAATATGCTCACACAGACACACACCCGTGTGTGTATTATTAAAGCATGTTGGGAGTCCAGCAGGGGATTCTGGAGGTTAATTTTGGGAAGTGTTTCCAGTTATTGAAAAAAAACAATAATGGGAAAAGTGAGGCGGTATGAAAAGACAAAGATGTGTGTGTATATATATGTAGAGGACACAACAAAAATATACAGTAACATAAACACAACATACATGCAAACAGGTGGCTGATATTTTCCTCTTCATAAGCACAATCTGCTGACTTGTAACAAAGCTCTTCTGTAAAACTGAACATGTATTCAGTTATCACTACTGCTTAAAATAATTATTTAAACATTTTTGTTTTATTACCTGTGACAGTGAAAGCCCATTTACATGAGCCATAACTGCAATCCAGAAACATCTTCAGAAACCTTCATCCTCATTAAAACACAATCACCAGCTTCATCTGAGTACACACTTCACATCTGATACTGACAAATAAAAAACTAAAAACAGCACATATATTGACAGATATACTGGATAGGAACAATTATTTTTTAAATGTATAATGAACAGATGAATGATTCTGCCCTCTGCTGGACAGGTGAAGTACTGCATCAAAACTCAGCTGAGGGTAAACACAGCTCTAATTCTGATCATCACGATCATTATGTTTAATATTACTTGTTTTTACATTTTAGATGTTTGTATTTGCCAGACATTTTAATATCAGTATTTGTGTACCAACTGAGCAACAGGAAAACATATACTGTTCTTTCAAATGTCACATTTCCTTTTCAATAATGATTCTTCAGGGGAAGATTAAACTCTTGTGATTTGTGTGAACTTTGATCTACAGTGTGAAAGGAAAACAGCAATAATGATACAAACTGATGCGACAAAGAGAAAACTAAGCCAAAATTACTATTACATCTATATGTCTTCAGTTAGCAGATGCTTTTTCATTTAACATTTTGTTATTATGTCCTATTAACACTTATTTTTAAAAATAAAAATGATTTTATTATTTATTCACCCTTGTGTCATATCAAACCTGTATGACTTTCTTTATTTTTCAGAACACAAAAGAAGATATTTTCATGTTGATAATCAAATAACACTGATCCCCATTGACTTCTATTGTATGAACACAAAACCACTGAGACATTTCATAAAATATCTTTTTATGTGTTACATTGAAGAAAGAGTCACATATAGGTTTACAAACCACATAGAGTGAACAAATCCTTCAACTTTTCAATGTCAGACAGTGTTTGTGTTTCTTTAGCTGTTGAATCATAAGAATGTGTAAATTCTAATGTTTAGTTCTCTCGGCTCATTCAACTTTGATGTGATGTTTGATATATTGACGTGGACCTGTCCTATTTTCTGTGGTTAAAGTGTCTGTTATAAAGCATTGACCTTTGAAACTCTTATCAGCTCATATAAAGTATCTGCGTGTCAATCACTCGTTCACTGTGAGACATTCAGTTGAACATTCAGCATCATGTTGACAGTAAACCACAGAGTCCTCGCTCTCACCCTGCTGCTGTCTCTCATCTGTCACTTACAGGTACATGATTTTAATATAACACACGACACACCGGCTCACAGAACACATCATGACGGTCAATTAAATCTATCAATAATGCCTATATTAGAAATATGTATTTGCACACAATGTAAAGTGTACATTTATACTTTACAGTTTTAAATTTCCATATCGCAAGAGCTTTGGAATAAGATGCTTTTCAATTATTGCTGGAAATAAATTCTTATTCATGTTTATCAGAATAAAATAACAAATAATAGAAAGAATCATTGATCATGTATTTAACAAATACATTAGTAGAGATTATTAGTTTGAATGATGATTTTATGACTTTTACTCTCTAAAATTATTGGTGCAGTAACATCAGAACACATCATTTCTTTTGTGTCTAATGGCTCACATGAGAAATCTGTTTTGCATGAAAGTTATCAGACACTTAATCACTGCATAAATCCTGTTCTGGCAGATGTTTCAAACCTTGTTCTGCTCTTGATTTATAATACTGTGCTTTCATTTGAAATGTGCAGAAGAATTCTGTAAATCATTGTCCTCAGTTACTGATTAAACAATGTTTTGACCGATGTCTAAATTTAGCTTAACCTGGATCTAAATTTGTCCATCTAGTGTAAAAATTAAACATGACCTGCTGTCCGCTGTAGCTTTTATCAAACATTTGTATGTCATGAAGATGTAAATCTTACTGAAGTAAATCAAGATGAAGTCAATCCCGTTAGATGTTCTCCATCAGTGTTCATGTTTTTTCGGACAGAGTCACATGTATCAGGAAAAGAAAGTGTTAAATGAAAACTCTAAAGTGAAACTATTTTTACAGTACAGCTTTTACTCTAAAAGGGAAGAGAAAACACTTTCTAAAGAAACTGAAACCATCAATATCCAAAGAGACATTTAGAAAACAAAACCAGTGTGTTTTGACTTGATTACTGTTGTTATGGTTATTATGAATAAATCTCAGGGTTTAAGACATTTACACTTTTTGTACAAACTGCTGTGTTGATGTCTAGTGTAATACCTGACTTCTGAAGCATCTCTCTCTCTCTCTCTCTCTCTCTCTCAGGTCCAGTCAGCACCTGTAGACAGTAACTGGGCAACGGGTCTGATCCATCGGACCAAGCGCTCGTTGCTATGGCGATGGAACACACTGAAGCCTGTGGGTTCTGGATGCAGAGATCATAACGAGTGCGGAACAAACTACTGCAGGTGAGACCAAACAATTACATCAGCTGATGACATTTTAACTGTATTAGAACTGTAACATATAAAACACAAATTAACATAAATATTCTTACTGTATGCCTGGAGATGGTGTACCACCTGAGATCATTAAACACACTGACGTGATCTTTAATCACAACTGATAAATGTTTATGACCAGGAACATTTAACTGCAGTTATATATACATTCTGTTTCTACAGTCTTTAACTTTTATTTTTTATCATCTTGCTCTTTCAGGAAACATACATGTGTGTTTAAAAGCCAACATGTGTATGACTGACAACGTCACACTGGATACTGGAATCAAAAGAAAACTATTGATAATCAAACTGATCATATCTCACGTCATATTTCAAGAACTCTGTTTCATCAAATGAATTTTTTCAATTTTTCAATTTGAATATCAAACAGATATGTTTTGATCTGATCAAATACAGACAAGAAGAACAAAAGAATCTGTAGCAAAATGATTTTATTATCAGAGAGTATTTATTTTGTAAATATCAGACATTTCAGGTGGTGTAACATGTACTTTCTTGTCAAATACTTTATTGTCTTATTATGTTGTTACATTAATAGTGCAATATTTTTTAAGAAAAAAAAATAAAAATTCAGATGTTTACAAACTAAAATAAACAGATAAGAAAGCTTTGTTAAAATGATCAATTCTAGCGTCATGACATTGGTTTGAGCTTGAAATCATGATTATATTGCTGTCATGCATTAAAAGTCTTTCACTTCAGATATATAAATGAACTCGAGACTTTACACAACTGTTCAGTGTGATGGAGAGGACAGATCATCAGTGCATATCAATGAATGAATGAATGAATGAATGTATGTGAGGAAACATCATGTACATCCTCTTATAACTGCAGTAATACTGAACCAGAGAAACATAACTGACATCAACATTAAACCCTACATGTCATTTAAGACATGTTATATAGTTGCATATTATCAATAACATCAGGATTCTGTCAGTGAGATGTTGAAAAAACAAAAGAGAGAACACTTTATATATATGACAGAAGATAAAAACTCTTTAGTGTAATACATAAATGGCATCAAATCAAGTAAATCTGATCAGCAGCAAAATGATTTTAGTGATTTTCAAACACAATGCACATTGTGTTACTCTGTCACACTAATATAAAGCAGAATAAATGTTGCATTGAAATGATCTGCCAGACGCGCGTCATTAGAGAACTGCATAAGATTATTATTACATGTGTTATCAGTGATGATGTGTAACATGTTGCATCACACCTGTTATTAGCACAACTGTGTCTGCTCACTTTATTTACACAGATTACTCCATTTCAAACAAACAAATAGCAGAATCTATCTAATTCATTCACTTCTGTCATGCTCTGTCATCTAAAACATATTAACTGTACAATATAAAAGTATTTCTTTCACATCATCTTCCACTCAGCATGACGACTCCAGTGAAACTTTGAACTTTGATTCTTGTGACGACTGAACTGAAGTCACAGACTCTTGGCGTGTGTTGTGTGAAATGTACCTTAATGTTTAAAGAGGTGTTAGTCGGTCGTGACGTCAGTCTGTTTCTGAGGGATGCTGTGAGTTTATGATGTGAGGAGGGGCTGACGTTCTGCTGCTGAACTCTGAGAAATGAACACAAAACATCAATCAGTTCAGACACACACACACATCAGAAGCTGACAGACAGACGATGCTCTCTTTTAAGACACCTTCTTGTGAATACATTTGAAGGCAGCATCACATATATCATTCAAACGCAGAATGCATTGCAGTGAAGCTCAGTCTTAAAAATTCAGCGCTGAAAATGTAAATAAGTCTCATTTAACTATTATTTACAATTCTTCTATATGTTGTGTGTAAACCACCTAACTCTACAGGAATCTACTGTAGGTCCAGATGTGAGAAGGACTATTTCTATTGGGTGGTGTGACAGAAAGGAAGTGACATCATAAGTGTATTAATGACACAGCCTCACCTCTGGCTCTTTCTGACGGCAGATGAACACGATGAAAACCACACCCAGCAAGATGCCCAGACCAATTACGATGAAGGGGATGTTCATGACAACATTAGCCTGGGTAACGACGACTTGCAGCTTCTTGGCAGATTCTTCATCGATAAGAACGCTCTGAAAACAGGATGAGAGTGTTTACGTGATTAACACGAGACGAGGGAAATGCCAACAAGGAAAACATTTTCTTATCCTGTATAAGATGTATCAAACTCAAAAATAACTTCATAAGTGGAGATCTGATTCTTAAGGTTTAATCTTTCCCACGTGAGTGAACATTGATCCAAAGCTTGTGCTATAAGTCTGGATTCTTAAAGTATGCTTCAGATGGTCAATATGGACAACAAAACACTTTAAAGTGGATGTCAGGCATGGTTTGTGAGTTTTGTGTGTAATACGGATCAGACGGGCAATTGGTAAACGTGATATCCGAGGACACGTGTCAGCTGAGACTGTATTACCAATAACCAGACACTCATATTAGTCAATCCGACTGATGCAAACACAAATATCACTTTGGAAATACGTCTCTCTGCTTTTTACAGTCTGTTGAATAACTGAATGTAATTACAGTAACAGATGGTGTCGGTCCTGGATGCTGATTGGTCATTAGCTGTGATGTATTCATGATGAAGTATCACAGTTATGAGCTCATCACTGACAGATGATTGTTATTTTTGATGCAACATTATCATTTAACGTCAGCTATCTTCTAATGCATATGGATGGACATTTACATTCTGCTTCGTGTCATGCTTAACTCCTTAATTCACAAATAATTTCAAGTGAGTGTATGTAATATATACTGTGTGTAGATAAATAATTGCAGTAATATGAGCATCTCATCTCATGTATTGTACTGATACAGAGATCTAACAGAAGCTTCAGTCTCGTCTGATGTTCTGAAGAGGAAAACAGCTGTTACAACACAAACACATGATGAAGGTTCAGGAAGACTCTTTTCTATTCCAGTCACACTTGTAAGCGGTACAGTGATGAATTGTTTGATAACCGTTTGAAATAACACTGTTCACTGTGTCACAGACTCTTGAAAACCTGCAGGAGATTTACTACTGTAAACTGTAAAATCAGAGTTCTGATGGCAACATCAAATAAAAGAATGTATTCTCTGTTTTTCATCAAACAAAAGAAGAAAAAGCTGTGTGTCAATGGGCTAACTATAACGGTCATGTAAAAATGGCAAAAAAATGACATTATGTTTCCTTTACCAAAAGCAAAAGCTTTTTAAAGACAAACATCACACAATTAGAACACAGTTAGAATTTTCTGATTTGCTGTGTATAATTTGTTGTGAGTCTGGAAATATTATCATGTTGCTTTAAACAGCAAATATAAAACTTCTTTCTACTTAAACTTTTATTTATTTCTTAATGCACAAACAACATCAAAATGCTTGTGAGGTTTTTGAGAAATCTACTCATGACTTTCTAAAACTTTACCTCATTAATGTACATCACTGGATAGACCAAGGTCATGATCTTCCCCGTTTCACTGTAAACAAAAATGTAATTGTGACGATTGAGCATTTAAGAGAGCATTTAGGATCATACACACTCACACACACTGACAGACACACACACAGCCACATCCTGTCTCATCCTGATGAGTATAACTGCGGAAAGATGTTTTCCGTTCACACACTCATGAGAGAGAGAGAGATTGACTGAGAGAAATTTATCGGCCATGTGACACTGATATATCAGACTTCAATACCAAAGCTAAAGAAAGTGTCAGTGACATCACAGGAGCACCTGACATGCAGAAGCTGATACACTCCCTCGATGTCCTGAAATAATGTGTTTAATATGTCAATCATCAGAGCTGGTTTTAGGTCAAAGTTCACAGCAGACTTTTGTAATATAAACCAATCAAAACACATCTACAGATTAAACCTGTTTTATCAACAATGACATTGCATGTGATCTGACTGGAAAAGATGAAAATCCACAACTGAAATCACTGTTTACCACCAGTAAATATCCCAAATAGCTGATAGAAACAGCTGATGATGTGCAGAGATCAGTGCACCCTGCCCTGCCCTGGAAAAAGCTGATTTATTTATCTCTCCTGTCAGATAGACACACTTTATACAGGATTGTGTGCTCAGCTCTGTTCACAAACACACAAACCTGAACTAAATGATTATGATTTCTGTAGAAAATCCTATATATATATATATATATATACAGTTGAAGACAAAATTATTAGCCCCTTATAAAATATTTCATTATTTGTCAAATAACTCCCAAGTGTTTTATCAACACAGCATTTTTAAACATAATACTTTATTCAGGAAGTATTTAATCCCCACAGCATTATACTCCCGCCACCATGTTTCACTGTGGGAACGGTGTTCTTGGGGGTTGAATGCCTCTCCCTTCTTTCTCCAAACATAGGCAACACCTCTATGGCCAAAAAGCTCTAGTTTTGTCTCATCTGACCAAAGGACACGTTTCCAGTATGCATCACATTCCCCCAGGTTGTCCTTAGCAAACTTCATTCTAGCTTGGACGTGTCTCTTCTTCAGAAGTGGAGTCTTTCTTGGTCGGCAACCTCGCAGTTCATTCCTGTGCAGGGCTCTAGTGACTGTCTTCGTTGAGACATCAATTCCAGACTTGGCTAGGTCATTCACTAGTGTCTTGGCAGTTGTTCTTGGGTCTTTAGAAACCTCTCTCACTAGTTTTCTTTCCAAAGTTTTTGAAATCTTTCGCTTCCTGCCTCTGCCCGTCTTGTTCTCCACTGTGTTGGTGTCTTTAAACTTCTTGATAATGCATCTCACTGCAGTTCTTGACACTTGAAAACGCTTTGATAAACGTGTGCAGCCTTCTCCATCTTCATGAGAATTAACAATTCTTTCTCTCAAGTCCAAACTTATTTCTTTTGTCTTTGCCATGACGACAGTGCATATTATTTTTACTAGTTGTTTCGCAAGATACTTACCCTCAGCTTAAAGAGCAATTTAAAGGCTTAACTAGGTTAATCAGGCAAATTAGGTTAATTTGGCAAGTCATTGGACAACAGTGGTTTGTTCTATAGCTAATCAAACTTAAATAATTTCTTAAGGGGGCTAATAATATTGACCTTAGCAGTTTTTTATATTATTTTATTCAAGCAACTATAAGAAATCAGACTTTCTCTAGAAGAAAAAAGTAATAGGAAATAATGTGAAAACATTCTCTTGCTCTGTTAAACATCACTTGGGAAATATTCTAAAAAAAAAAGTAAAATTTCACAGGGGGGCTAATAATTTTGTCTTCAACTGTATGATCAGCTCACACACAATTAACACTTCACCGACTGAATCAGGAAAATTGATGATGACTACCTACCCTCATCATCACAGACAACACCAGCATTTACAAGACCTCTCTCTCTCTCTCTCTCTCTCTCTCTCTCTCTCTCTCTCTCTCTCTCTCTCTCTCTAATACGCAGGGAGGACAATTACCACTTAATCAACATGTTTAGAGGCCAATTGTTGGTTTTATGATGGTTTTCTGTCAAAAAGCCAGTTAAAAACAGTCTGTATCTTTATTATCAAACAGACCAAAGGTAAAGTTGAGTGTGCAGTAAGTAATTTAGCCAGATTAATTACTGGAAAGATAATTAAGCACATATAACACACAACACATATGACCTGCAGTCTCTCAGAGCACTGTGATATTTCAATTTATAATACTGTATAAACACTCTTGTGTAAAAAATAATAATTATTATCATGAATATTTTGGGGTGTTTATATGTGTGTATCACCTGAATCCTGAGATCTGCTCCAGATACACGTTCACCTGAAGACGCTTCGCAGCCCGGAGAAGAAGACCAGTCAACTGAGAACACACAAACACACACAAATCAAGACAAATGTTGTGTATCCAAGAGCACAACAATGTTTATGAGCTCAACATTTAAAGTTCCCATGAAACACATTTGACATATTTTCCTGTTGAACAGTAATGCAGGAAATGTGTAATGCAAAAACATTTTTTTAATAAAATTTTATTTTGATGAAAACAATATTTTGTTAGAATACTGTGCACTAATAAACACTGTATTATAAAAACAATATTTTTTTTTCTTTCTTGATTAATGCCATCTTCTATGGCTCTATTGATTATGAGATCTGGTTATTCAGTATACACACATGATCATCCTTCTGTAAGACAACAGTGTCACAGACAAAATGTATTGACTTCATAACTTCATGATGGATCAAAACACGCAAGCGCACACAAACACACACACACGCACGCACGCACGCGCTTTACTGTGATTCATGCTCAATCGCAATGAATCTCATCAGTGTAGCTTCTGTACAATGCCGCCCTCTGCTGGCTCACTGTTCACATTGACTGCATCTTACTGTCAGTGTGTCTGTCTGACATCACGTGTGATGATGACATGTCCGTGTATGACGAGCCTGTCATTTCTCACACAGGTAGTGTGTGTCAGGTGCATCAGATCAGCTCTCAGGACGTACCGGGTTGATGTCAATGGCGGTTTCATGTTCCTCCTTTTTGGGGTTCATTCCAAAAACATTCTGAACGTATATCTCATCAGCCTGATAGAAATGAGGCGAAGACATGATGATGGGAGCGCCTGAAACAAAAAACACACACACAGATGTTACGAGATCATCACAGTATCTCTCTCTCTCTCACACACACACGTACCTTCTTTACACACACTGACGTTGAGTAGTCCAGATCCGACACAGGTGTCGTTTGGCACACAGAACCCTGCGTTATCTGGGTTAACTGTGGCATTAGCAAAAACCTCACTGGGCGGAACAAACCGAAAGCCGTGAACTCCTCGAACACTCACATCTGATTCATACACAGCATACAGAGATCTGTACACACAAACATACACACACAATCAGAACGAAAAGATAGCTGTAATATTTCAATACAATATAATGCAGAACATGATCTGTGGTGATAAATAAATAATCCAGTAAAATATCCTCAGGACACCAATCAGTAAGAGTTTTTAAGTGGATGTGAAAGAGGATTTGTTGGATATATTTTGACCTACTTCTCAGAATGAATGGCTGTGTTTTCTCACTGTTTAATATCTCTGTAAACAGCTCAGTAGTCATAATGGATTCTTTATAGACTGTAATGTGTTCAGTTTTCTGTTTACAAGATTGAGATGACAGAAGCATCACATGCGGCACAATCAATGACCTACATACAAGAGCTGATAACAGCGGCCAAAAACACAGTCAATAAATCAAACACAAAACACTTTAATATCAATACAGATCAATCACAACCTTTCTAATAAAGAAACAAAAACTATAAAACTATATAGTGTCATACCTGCAGAGATCAGAAGAAAACATGTAGAGTTTCTCAGTCTTTGTTATGATGGGATGAAAAGATGCCCCGTCGGTTCCATTGATCATGTTACAGTCATCTGAAGTCCACCAGTTTAATGAACTAACACACAAACACATGATGTGATCAGTGATGGTCATTGATCTATTCACACACGTGTCAGATGTTCTGCTGATGGTACCTCTGTCCGTTCCACTTGTCTATACGAGCAAAATCCAGATAGTTCTGTGTCCCCGTCAGAAACTCATAATCTCCATCACTGGTGCCGTTTTTCTAAAACACATCAAATAAACCAACACTTCAAATACATCTACACAATCACACTCTGATGATCTTCTTTAGGGAATTTCAGGAAAGTTCATTTCACAGTTTCAATTTCACAGGCACAGTAAATACACAAATTATACTAAACTAAGTCATGACCTTAAAACATCATCCAGCGGGTTTTATTCACAAGATTAAAAACACAAACAGATAAATGTGCGTATGAGATGTTACCTTGTAGAAAAGTCCAAAGTTGTCATCTAAGGATGAATTGAAGACTTTTAGTTTTTTGAGAAGAGGATCTTCATAACCCCAGAGCAGATCTCTAATTCTAAATGTTCCAAACACACCGATGCTCATGGATTTCATCAGGTCGGAGATAATACGGCGGAATATGGGGTTATCTTTGAATTTCTCCATCACTGTCTGAAGTCAAACACACACACACACACACACAGAGAAAAAGGTTTATTATAAAACAAAGCAGATGTTTCAGTATCTTCTGCTGCTAATTTCATTAGATACAAATGAAGCTTAAGCCATAAGTGTTACTTATCCAATGAAAATCTGTTTAGTTTAAGCAAATTGCAAATGATCTTCGCTTCATTGTCTCTTAAGTTTTGTAAATCACTTTGGATAAAAGTGTTTGCTAAATGCACTAACTTTAAATAAACATTTTGAAGGCTGTACAACAAATACAACCATGATGTATAAATACTTTACAAGTTCAAAAAGATGAAATTTTACATTGAGAGTAAAAATGTGTCTGTGTTTTATTTACGTAAATACAGTAGGCCCACAGTTTATACGAATTGCTGAGATTTACTGATTAAACAGGACATGCTTTCATTTCTCTGCTGTTTCTCCATTACAGATGTAGTTTTAACGTGTAATTATTTTGCATCTCACCACAGCAGGTATGTTGGCGGTTCGAATGAGGTCATCCTCTGAGCCGCGTGACATATTAGGCACAAACACGTATGTCTTCGGATTGATGGCTGCCACTTTAGTTCCGTTCTCCAGAAATTTCACTTCCTCCATCGGCCGGTACTCCCTGAAAGAGGAAACCCATGTATTTAAATAGAAATATTTTAACTTATCAACATTGTTATTTACATTTATTATATGATTAAGACAAATAAATATTAAGATCAGATAGTCTAAATGTCTGTGGACAGCAGCCATGAAATGGTCTTAAGAAATGACTGACATCAGCAAACTCTTGGAAGAGGAAACACGGCCAACAAAAGCATCTCACGAGACACATTGTAATACAGTATGACTAATATCATTGATTGTGTCATTAATGACCGTTATCTTTATTACTGACCCGAGTGTGCTGCTCTCACCTGTATGTGTACGGTCCGATCTGTACCACAGAGGGTTTAGACCCTTCCAGAACCTCTGCAGGATTGGTCAGATTAAAAAAGTAAAACTGCATGTAAACTGGAGGTGGAGGGTTCTGCCACACAGAGAACGCATCTGTTCCGTTTACAAGAACCATCTCCTGTGATAAATCATGATTTAAAGACTTTGAGAGAGACCTCACATGAGTATTTAGACCAGCAAATACTGACATCTGAGCAATCAGTATGATGAAAACCTTTGAGAAAAACGATCAGATAATTCTGGTAGTTGTTCTAATAATTTCAGACAAATATATTGTGAAATAATTCTTTCTGATATGTTGTTATTTAATAATTGGTGCCACTGTAAACACACATAAACATACACTTATACAAGTCTGTCAAAGGTTTCAAATGTTGGTCAGATGATGTTGGTCAGATGACATCATCATGACACTTTGATATATTATCATAAATCATTTCCATATTTCGTACTGATGTAGATGTTATATGTGATTTCTGTGGGACTGAGAAAGAAAATGTTGTGCACTTATTTTTTAACTGCATTTATAGCAAAATGTTTTGGATAGATTTGGAATGTTTTCTTTGTAAATGTTTAGGCATGAAAGTTTACTTTTCTGAAAAATATGTATTTTTTCATTTTAATAGACAAAGATTACCACCAAATGTGGCCTTTATTGTTTGATTATGGGGAAATACCATATACATAAACAGAAATGGGCTAAAGGAAAACCCAACTTTCTGTTATTTCAGATAGATATGAAAAATTATATAGAGTTACTACTTGGGTTGAAAAACAGTAAAGCAAAACGCACTAGGTCTCTTTGTGAAGCTTTTATGTTATTTATATGATCTCATACCTGTTCTATTTTCTTTTATCTTGTTTTTTTCTATTTTCTATGTTTTTATATTGTTTTATTTTTTATTTATATTATGCTGTACATTTTATATTTCTATGTTGTAGTTTATATTTGTTCAGTACTTGTATATCATATGCTGGAAATTGATACTAATAATAATAATAATAAAAATCATTTCCATTTCACATAATGGTAATCAATATACATTCTAATGGTTTCCATTACAAAATACAAAATTTGTATTTGGGGTCTTATTCCATTAGGATTTAACACCCCATTGGTTCAGTTCAGATAACACCCCACCAGCACATACAGACCATTATAGTTTCCACTAAACCAATACAGTTCCTGTTATAACTATTAAATCCAGTAACATTCTCTAGATTATAGCATTATGATCTTTACAAAGCTATTTTAGGAATATGACGGACATAAAGATGAGAGTAAATGTGTCATGAATGTAAACACACAAACAAACACTGACCTGTTTCACTCTGTTGTTTATGAGCTTCTGAAAGACTTGAGACAAAACCATCGCGATCCCGCCGATTAACAGCAGAATACAAACAACACCCACACTGTAAATACAGCACGATTTCAGCCTCATGGTCAGGTTCGTTTTGTTTCGGTTCGGTTCAGACACAGAGAGAAACAGATAGCAGCTGAACAACACTGACAGAGAAGACCTGTGATGGACTTCGCACGCCTCTGCGCACACTGATCCGCTGATGACGTCAGAGTATCGCGAGAGCGACTCGCCCACTCATTAGTCCTGTAAAACATAACTGTTTTATTAACACTGTGTTTGCTCTGTTAGGGTCAGAATAACGGGGTTCATGTAAAGTACAACTAGACAATAAACAGGTTTCTGTATGAATCGGTGGCCAGTGCAGCAGGCGGAGCAGCTGGTTTGAAAGAAAATCTTGACAGTCATTTCATTGAGTGCGCGTGCTCACTTGTAACCGGCTAGTTTGAAAAAACCGTCTTTAACGGAAGTCACGTGATCGAGCACGCATGCGCAGAGTTGCTGACGGTTGTCTAAGCGATTTCAGTGTTTTATCTGTTGAATGTTTAACTAAACCTGTATGTGTTTCTCTTTACTTTCATTTTCTGTTCGGGGTTTGGACTGGATTTCTCGGGTAAGTTTCTGTTTTGGTATTTAATCTGTGATAAAAGCAAAGTGAAAGTTTAGGATGCTTCGGAACATTATCAGTCACTCTTTACAGTAATGTACAGTAAAGGTTTTGCAATAATAAATTAAACTGTTTTACAACTCTAAGACAAGAAAAGACATTTTTAAAATCATTGAAATGTCGTGGGAACCTTAAACAATATAATGGATAGGTTTGTTAATGCTTTAGAGGAATATATAGTACCAGTAAAAGTTAGACACAATTAACAAAAATGATCTTTTACTCCGAAGGTGTGTATAGGACAGAAACGCCTTCAGTGCTGTTTAAAAAGCTTCTCAGGATGAGACAATTGTGTTATTTCATGGTTTTGATTTTTTGCTACCATTTTAAAAGGTAATCTAAACAACGAGTTTCCAAACTTTTGACTGGTACTGTAAATAGTAAAGATATAAAGTGTAAGAGACATTTGAATAAAACTTGTGCTTTTGCAGCGTCTGCGCTATGAGTCCACTGTGTGATCATGTGGTCAGATGATGTCATCATGTCCCCTGAGTCCACTGTGACCTCACTGTTGGCCACATCAGGACACCTGCAGAGCAGTGTGCATCCAGAGCCCGTCCCCACCATCACATACAAAGACAAGCGCTATGTCTCTGCTTCAGAGGCTCTGGACGCATACATCACTGATTTCCAGAAGAGTCTGCGGGACAGTCAGACTACAACAGGCAAACTCCACCTGACCAAAGAGCTTTCAAAACCTCATCCACGAAACCGAGATGGTAACCGAGACTAATTTTATCTAGACATGCACTGCTATGTTTTAATCTGCTGGGTCTCTTTTTTTGATTTCATGTGTAACACGCATGTTTTTACTTGTTTTCACATGTGCAGTACTGAAGATGAGTTTGACAGAAGGGGAGCTGAATTTCCTGAACATTCCTGTTCAGAAGAGAGACTCCGATCGCCTCAGCATGACCACTGATGACCTCCTGGCTCTCCCGACTGACGGCTCTCTCCCCGTGACCCGTACCTCCGCTCTCCTCTCTCAGTCTGGGATCTTACCACTGGAACTAAGCTTTAACTCCAGCGCTCAGACACGGACCAGCCGAGCTCCAAAACGCCTCACGCGCGCTCCTCATCAGAGAGCTCCGCCCACAGGACGAGCATTAGCGAGCAGAGCGTCCCTCCCTGTGGATGATTTACTGATTGGTGGTTTACGATCACAGCATCTGAACTCGTCTCCTAATCTCAGACTGTCCCAGCAGACGCATCCACCCTGCACACCCAAATCACATTACCTCCCACGCTGGATGACCAGCCAGAAATCTGAAATGGATTTTTCTGGAATGTCCAGCGTTCCTGACTTGAAATACCCCGGATGGCTCGGACAGTGTGAAGAATCCTCGGCCGATGGCAGTCAGATCCCTCCACCTCCTCTGACAGTTCCTTCTTGGGTGGGTGAACTGGAGGAATCCAAAGAACACAGAGATGTCAAAGGTCCTTCTGGAGAGCTGTATGGATCAAAGTCCGTCGGTCTGTGTGAACTGAGGAAGATGCGCTTGCAGTCTTCAGAGCCAGCAAAGAGACAAGAGATACACGATGGACAACTGTTTAAAGGTTTGCAGGTTTTAACATCAAGCCTAACATCTTCAGAACATTCTTCAGTCTTGTGATATGATGTTATACAGTATTACCCATCCAGTTTAATGTTGTCTAGAATGATAGTCCCTCCTGCCAATTGCAAGATGTGTAATTTTAAATTCTTACTTGTGTGTCTGATCAGACGACAGGATTGGTTCTCTGATCTTTAGAGCCGAGCAGATGCTCAACTCGTCTTCTTTTGGTCTCTGTGAGCCGGTTAAAGGACACAACAGCTCAAGAGATACAGAGGACAGTCTGGATGCAGATCGCTCCTGGGACAATCCACCTGTCACATTGTGAGCAATGCACTAGATCAAACACAGAGCTTTACAATTTAAAACGCTTTATCTCCAGGTGTCAAGGGAACTATTGAATTTTTAGTGTTACTATTCAATCAAAATAACCATATGTACTTTGAGAATGATAATTAGACAGCAATAACCAAATAACTCAGATAACTTTTTGCCATGTGTAGTAAATCTCCAGTGCCGGTGGGCAGCGCAGATGAGCAGTCACAACCTGATGAACTGCTGAGAAACCAGGTGATTGACATGTATTATTTTTAAAAGTGACAGTTCACCCACAAATGATCGCCATCGTCATTTTAGAGTGAATTATTGTGTAAATGTATAGATATGATGAGCATTACTCTCTGTGTGTAGTCTGCAGCTTCGTGTTCTTCAGGTTACAGCAGCCGGAAACATCCGGGGCCAGTGGAGGCGCTCAAACACATGCTGCTCCGTCTGCAGGCCGTAGAACACAACATCAGTCAACACAACACAACAGATTCACACAGACAAACACACGAACAGGTGCATGTGATTCTTAATCTGCACTGACACTGTTATAATAAACACATCTGTAGTGTAAACATTCACTATAGCAGATGTTATCCAAAGAGGTTTATGTCACACAAAGGAGATAATCAGCAGAAGATTAAAATAAAATTAATTCACAAACTCAACAATGCTGCCTTTGGGTCTGATGTCACTGGACACATGACACATGTGAGAAATGTCAGGTCAGAAGTTTAATTCATGTGTGAATTATTTTGTTTTGTTTTCAGTTGGAAACAGAAGAAAACAAGCCGAGTGGAGAGTCTTTACAGAGGTCAGAGGTCATGTGACATCACTGGTGCAGAATGACATCATCAGCTGAAGCGTTCTAATATTGTGTGTATGTCCTTAGAGCTCTGCATCATCTGGAGAGACTGAAGACTCTTGTGGATGACATTAACGAGAGGAAGGACAGATCATACAGAGAAACGTCAAACATCACACACTGTTATGAACTCAACAGCATTAAACACTATCACAGCTGAACTGTTGTGCCTTTTATTCAAGGATTGATTTCTGCAGTATTTATTTGATCAATTTCACAAAGTGCTACTTTGCCTGTCATATAAATACACTGGACATGTGCCAACATAAATGTTTACATTATGACTGACTCATAATATTGAATTTAATAAAATGTTTTAACAAATGCTTGTTGTATTGCCCCATTACTGCCTAACTCATTTCCTATTAAACATACAAAATAGAAATAAATGTTGGAGAAGCATATCTAATAAAGAACCAAAATGATCAACTAGAGGGATTACTTTATTTTGACTTGGGTTTTTTTAGCTTAAGTATGTTTAAACTCTGTTTGTATGTTTACACATGTGTCATTCATTGACTTTATTATATTTATCTTACATCATTTTTAGTTTCTGTCTTAAAGCAAAGTTACTATCACACTACTGTAAATCCTTATGTACTGAGTGTGATAATGAAAACTAAAGCTGATGAGTTTATATTGTGTATTTATCTGCAGATGTGTATTGATCAGACTGGACTTAGATCAGGTCAATGTCCCTTATTCAGCTGAAGACAGAAACACACATAGATCGGCTCTACTCATCTGATCTGAGCTCTGTCTGAAGATATCTGACATGTTGAAGTGGTTGTCAGTGCTGTTATTGTCACTGTTGGTCGTTTTGGGTCCGTCTGTGAGTGAACGGCTCTCAGGTAGACGGTTGGAACGCAGCATCAACAGGTCTTATCGCTCTGTGCTGCAGGTTCATAATGGGATGCGCTGGGGCTCGTGGGGTCTGACGCAGATGTGTCCGGTGGGGATGTATGCTGCGGGATTCAGTCTGAAGGTTAGATCCACTGCTTATAGACAAAATGTTGTAGATTTGAACCACAAACAGCAGAAAATTTCTTAACCTATGAAAATAATTACAAACAATAATGGATTTGAGAAGCGTCACCTTTGGGACACGTGGAGATGATCTGTAATTCTCCTCTGACGTGCTGACGATGTTTCACCTCTAACTCTCTTCTGACACTTTCATCATCCAGTCGATGTTTTTCTCATGAAAAACACAATCACAGTTATAACATTCACATAATCATATTCTCATAGTCACATACTGTAGGACTAGGACGGATGAATAAATGATGTTGTGTTGGTGTGTACAGGTGGCAGGTATGTGGGAGTCTCTGTTGGTTGGTGATAACACAGCACTCAATGGCATTCGTCTTCACTGCATCAGCCCTTCTAAGGGTTCATCAGGACCGTATGATGACTACGCCACAGTTCAGTCTGACTCTGGCAGGTAAATCTAGTGATCCCTGTGTAGGCATCATCTTCCTCCACACACCTGCAGACTGTTCCCATAGACAGGAGCTGCTTATGTAGACAGTAGGAATCTCACTAAAATTTGGACATTTTCATTAAAACTGTTACAGAAGGTTATTTATAGTTGTATGTATTTGATATATAAAGTTTACAGTTAGTGCAATTGAGCTAAACATGTTATCAGATCCTTTCAGCACAGAAATACAGTAGTGAATGATGTCATTAAAGTTACTGTAATGTGTGTGTGTTCAAGCTGGGGTAAATGGTCAGATGTCAAATGGTGCTCGAGTGGATTGTTGATGTCGTTTCAGCTGAGAGTTGAACCCTATCAGGGAGGCTGGGACGACACAGCAGCAAACAACATCAGGTGAGATGATATTTACTGTACGATGATGGTGTTTCTTTAACACGACATGTTTCTGAAGCTGTAGAAACTCATCACACTGCATAACACACTGTTCTTCAGCACAAACTAAGCAAATAACTTGAAGATTGTGTTTCATGATGTTGTGTTTCATAGTTCAGTAACTAGTTCAGTATTTCAACCTTTTTTAAAATCTATAAATAACGGAAACAATTAAATTGTTTAGGTCTTACTTGTTTATCTATAGTTGCACATGAGCCACAGTGAATCATTGGACGTCATGTGATAACTCTGTGCAGGTTTAACTGCAGTGGAAACACAGAAGTGCTGCAGGGATCAGGAACGTTTTGGGGTAACTGGGGTGACTGGAGCGACACGTGTCCGGGAAAAGGAATCTGTGGGATTGAGACAATGGTGGAAGAGCCGCAGGGAGTCGGAGACGACACAGCCCTCAATGACGTGCGCATGTACTGCTGCGATTAAAGCCTGCGACCGCATCAAACACTTCTCAAGAGGAGAATTATCTTACTGCCTTCAAATAAAAATGGAGTTTGATTGTTTTCGAGAACAGCAGCTGTAATTCTATAGAACTGTTGTAGTTCTAATTAGTTTGTTATTAAGTAAAAAAAAATGAAATCAGTCAAAATCATGACATTGAATTTAATAAAACAAAATCTTTGTTGTATTGCCATGTTACAATTCATTTCCTATTAAAAATACAAAATAGATAAACATGCTGGAGAAGCATTTTTGATTAAAACTATCAACTAACAAGAAGCATTACAGTTTGTTGTCTTGTTTTTCAACTGTGAGTCTTTGTTTGTGTTGCTCTTCATGTTTACACACCGATCATTCATCGACTTTTATTTATGATTTATACCACTTGTAATTATATCTTGCATCATTTTCTATTTTATAGAACCAAAACATTAATATTACATGTATAAATCCTGATATATTGAGTGTGATCATGTAAACTAAAAGTAATAAGTTTATATTGTGTATTTATCTATGATGTGTATTGATCAGACTGGACTTAGATCAGGTCAACGTCCCTTATTCAGCTAAAGAGAGAAACACACGGGGTCCTTGACAACACAGCCCTCAATGACGTACGCATGTACTGCTGCGATTAAAGCCTGCAACCGCATCAACCACTTCTTAAGAAGCATCAGAAAAGAATTCAAATAGCACTTTTAAGGCTGTAATATGAAATGTCACTGTAATTGGTAATTCCGCAACTGCTATCCAAATACATTAAGTTAATTTCAGACAATGTTTATTTCAATTATTCCTTTAATTCTAAATGTAAATAAAAAACTGACTAATTACAATTAAACACCAGAGTTTTTTAATGTACGATAGGCCACAGATGCAAAACTTGCAAAATCAAAAATAAACATGAAGTGACACTGAATATTTGATCTATTCATGAGCAAACTAATGCACTTTTCCTGACCTGATTGATAACATGCCGGTTTAGATGCAGCTGTGTGTTCTGTGTTTTTATTTTTTCATATGTAACATTTCTCCATAAAGAAACATGATTGTTTTTTCTTTCATGATTTTACATATCAATATTCAATAGCACTCATTTCATCAGAATTAGTCGACAATCTAAGATTCAAAATCTTTGATCTATTTAATGACAGGAGTTTAATAGTCCTAAATATTCTTTCTTTGAATCTGTTGGTCACCTGATAATTTCAGAGCGATTCTTCTGTCATTCAACTGTGCTTTATTTCAGAGCGACGCTGATCTGAGATCAGGGCTTCTGAGCCAACAGCGTGCTGAGTTTAATCTTGCCGTCCATGGACGCGGTGAGACACGTGCCGCAATCCATCGCCGTGCACCAGTCCACCGTCACCACCGGTGCTTTATGACCTCCGAGAGACAAAACGCTTTCCAGACCCACATCTGCCTTATTCAGCTGCACAGAACACACATCAACATATCACATTAGATTCATAATCACATCAACTGCAAACTAAAGAAGCAGATACTCGTGATAAATGAAGAAAAGATTTGTTCTTTATTAGAGGATCAGTTCACACAAATTATTATTAAAGTTCATAGAAAAGTAATAGTATTTAATCCAAATGAAAACTCATGTTTGAATGACAGCTTTGTAAACGTGTGTGTGTGTGTTTACCCGGTATATAATTCCTCCATTGCTGGAGCAGGTGAGAACATGTTGACCCTCTGAATCAAAAGCGAAGAGTCGCCCACGTGGAACCTGAACCTGTTTATATCCGCTGTAACCCGACAGCACGAACGGCCCCACTGCATCCTGGGATAGCGAATATTCTGACTGTTTCACCCCACAGCGGTGAATATTCCACTGAACAAACTATCAAAGAAACACAATGTGACTTTCTCGAAGAATATCCTCTTTACTTAAAAAGGTAAATAAATATTTATATAAAAACAAACTAATTAAATTAAACAAAGAGCATAAAGAAAAAATTACAAGCAATAAAACAAAACAACAAAGATTAATAAAATAAACTGTGAATGAAGTGTTACAGTAATCTGACTGGTGGTAGCAAATACAAAACATGTTTATGACTGTAATGTGGAGTAAAGATGATTTAAAACATATTCATAACTTAATAAAACTACATGAAGCCATGCCTTTTAAATACTGACAATACTGTAACATTTAATATTGATAAATTTAACACAAGTGAACATTCACGTTTCCCTTACCTTTCCATCCTCTCCGATGCTGAAAACTGTATTTTCATCATAGCTAAACTCAACGCTGTAAACTTCTCCATCATGGGCGTTCCAGCTCAGCGCGCTCTCGTAGCGCTGCATGTCTGCAGAGAGATGAAGGAAAGCATGAAGACATGCAGCAGAAAGACCACTCCATCACCAGCATCGACCGTCTTACCAAAGAGTCGGATCATCCCGTCCGCCGCGCCGGTGACCAGCAGGTTTCCATTGTGATTGAAGGCAGTACAGTTGATGGCGACCGGGCCCGGGTCCAACGCAAACTGCAGCTGATGCACAAACAACACAAAATCATCTTCATCTCACCTGCCTGAAGTTACCATAGTTACCAACTAGAAAAATGTTCACTTCCATCTATAGTAACTCATTACAATTACAATTCTGTTACAGTGGCAACATAAAAACAAGTCATATCCGCAGATGTGTTTGTAGTGTTTGGGTTGGGTCAGTACCTGCTGTTTAACTGTCTTTGTGTCCCACAGCAGCAGTTGTCCTGAAACGGGGGCAGAGCCTCGCGTGTCACTCTCGGCCACGACCGCAGGATGAGACGGAGCCGCTGCTGAACACACAAATGATGTGCCGCTGGGACTGCAGGCCAATGATAGGATCCTAAACACAAACACATGCACAAAAACTGTCATACCAAAACACTGTGAGGTTGAAATGCAAATGTCATCTAGGTATTGCAGAAAATATGTATAATGCTAAGCACACTTACACAGAAGTATGAATAGACAGTGTGACATTGTAAACACACCTACAGATCACATGATCATCTTGAACTTATCAGTGGGCTGTTTGTAAACTGATTTGTTTGAGACCCTGGTGCATTATGGGTAATCTCAGATGACTAACCGTGGATGAGCGTCATCCACTGACATCTCGTACAGGCTTTTCTTTGCATCCGTGTCATAAAGTCTGACCGTACCGACGCCGCTGCCTAGCAACAGCTGTAAGAATGAAATATACCAAAAAACACAGTGAATGAGCACAGAATGAAGAGTGCAGTATATCATTCATAAAATCAAGTTCATTCTCAAACCATTTTAAAGGCAAATATCATGAAATTGTAAGGTCTGTGTGAGTGTTTTTAGATGAGTCAATTAATGAAGATGATTCACCAGTCTGTCAGGTTTAGCAGCCCACTCCAGAGACAGCAGAGGAGATTTAGACATGATGGTGGCTTTGGTTTGCATCATGGGATTGAAGGCCCAAACCTTCACTACCCCGTCCACATCCAAACTGGCCACTCGTCTGCCCGAGCAGTCCACCCTAAACACACACACACAAACATGAGAATGTGAAGGAGAAGCGTCCTGATGTTTTGGATGTGAACACTATATTCTCACCTGCAGTGCATTATAGATGAGTGATGTTCTCCATATTCCTCCTGACTCAGTTTAATAAAGGGCTGCTCCGCCTCTGCCCCGCCCACATCACATACTCGCAGCTGATTGGTGGAGTCTGTTTGATCACTAAGCATTTCATTCTGAGCGTCTGGATCCAAGCCGTCCGCCTTCTTCTCCAAACTCTGTGTAGGAAAGCACAAGGTGTCACTGCAACAAATTTTACAGAATGAAAGTAGAGCAACTGTTTATCAACAAATGCTGTATCTGTGAAATGACTGCAGAACAGCAATGAAGATGTAAGAAAAAAAGAGTCAGAGAGAGAGAAAAACTTTTGAGAGAGAGAGAGATCAAGGTACAGACAGACATACAGAGAGCTGTTTGTTTTGGACCTGTGGCAGGAGTTTGGAGAGCAGTTCCTTTCGTTCTTTCTCGTGGTCCTGATGTCTTCTCTGTCGTGAATGGCCTGTGGTCATCTCTGCTGTTACCGTAGTAACAGTAGTCATCTTTGAGTCTTTCGCAGTGGGTGGATCTTTAACTTTCACAGACTGCAAATCAAAGACAGAAAATTGACACTGAAAGAGTGAGAGATATTAAAGCAGCACTCCTGCTAAGATCTACAGGAGGAAACATTAATCTTTAGCTGTAGAAGTTTGTCTGCATACACACCTGAGCGCCGGGCTCCCTCCTGCCCAGAGACGCCTGTGTGGGGGACGACTGCAGCGCCGGGGATGTTTTACCAGGAGCCCGTCTGCCCTGAGGGAGGAAGGTGGAGAAGAAGGTTCTGGTAGGCGTGGTCATGTTGACATTGCGCTGGCTGGACACGAGATCTCTGCGAGAAAAGAGATGAAACATCCCTGATGTTTCTCAAAACACATACACATACCGGCACACACGCTACCTTGTGTCCCGCTTACTTCCCTTCCACTGCTTTCACTTCCTGTTTGCAATCTTTTATTCTTCAGCACATCAAGATTTAACTTTAGACAAAGAGAATTTGTGTGGAGCTGCTGAAGATTGTTGAAGATGTGACACGGAAGAAACTCACAAACACTTCTAATGATGATTCATTTTGATTTTCTGAAACTTTTAAAACTCCATAATTGTCTTTTTATTTTTTATAGGATCTTCCCTGCAGTGATGAACACCACACGAGAACAAACCAAAAGATCTCAGACACCAGCAAGTAAAATCAAGACTATTGTCAGAAATTTACAGTTCAAGTTTTGTTTTATTTGCTAATAAAATTATGTCAGTAGCAGTTTAATAATATTAATAACAATAATAACATCTACACTATATACAAAGAGATTAAATAAAAACACCCTGCTGTGTAACAAACAGATGATTTGAGTCCTAAAGTCTCCTCACAGCTCAGTATCGCCGAGTCGGTCCATGTGCTGAACGTATGGAGGCAGTTTGTGATGGACCATCTCCTCGTCTCTCTTCGATCGTGATTCTCCTTGAAGAGCAAACAACTGAAGGACAAACAGAGATATCAGAGACAAAAAACACATACCATACCAGAGATAATTAACAGGTTTTAATGAATTTGGTTCAGAATGTAGAGTGACAGTTAAAGGTGTCTCACCATCTGTCTGAGTTGTTCATTCTCCTCCTGAACACACGTAATTCTCTGAACTTCAGCATCAAAACTCAACAGGACAGGCTGAGGTGAAAATCTGTTAAAGATCTCAATAACATCATATTCATATTCATATAGATACTGATCTGACACCAACAATTTATCAATAAACCTGCTAGTGTAGTCTAGACTATAGGTTATATTACAATATACATAACCTGCTAAATGACTAAATGTAATATACATAATATAGAAAATATGATAAATAATGCATTATCTAATTCACTGGGCTGGGGGTTCATCAGCATTTAATTTTGTCCCACAGACTACGAGTTACCTTCTGTACTACTCCATAATCTGATCCATGAGCATTATTAGTGTAAGGTTTAATGACTATTATTTCTGAACAGTGGACATCATCCGGTCATGATCTACATGAGCAGCGTATGGATGGATATGCATGCACTGGAACAGAACGCTCAGGAAGTTGTGTAGAGAGACCAGGAAGGTGTCGGCCCACTGCCTTGAGAAGTACGAAGAAAAGGTGGGGTTCTGTTCGGGGGCGGGGATGAACGGCAGAACGAACCAATCACGCCACTCGACCTGACCCTGCAGCTCCAGAGCCTGTTTCTGAAAAAACTCCTGCGTCTTTTCGGGATTCTTCGCCTAAGGAGAAAAGAGACACGTTAAGTGCGCCTGGCATTGACGGTAGGAATGAGGGACAACACAACACCACTAAAAACAAGTATTGCATTAAATAAACTATACATTTAAAAAAATACTGCGGTATATTTACAATTTTACTTTACAAATAATGCAATGATATGGCAGATGGTCCTGGTACCTGAACAGTGTGTATGATGTAGAAGCGGTACAGACTGGTTCTGAGTTTGCTCACTGTGGGTCTATAAACATCTTCCAGTCTGGAGAAGAGTCTGCGATCTAAATAACTCCAGTAATCCCTCAAACCAACCAGATCAAAGTTCTGAATGTAATGCTGGAGCTGATCGATAATTTTATCAACCTGTAATGAAACATAAAGCTGAATCAGATTCTGTGATTCATCTGCAGCACATTTAACACATCAACAATGTTACTTTATACAATACAACTGAAATGTAAATAAACTTTGATTTATAGTTTTACAAATCTTTATGTATATAAGCTGCAGAAACATATTAATGAAATGATAATAAATACACATACTCTGAAGCCTTTCTCCTTATCAGTTTTGATTTCTGAATCGAGATGTTTCAGTGTGCTGGTAAATCCTCGATACATCAGATATTCTCTCACCAGATCATCTGTTCTCTCCACTGCTGAAGACATGATCACATCTGATCTCTACTGCACACAAACACAATAAATGTCATTTACATATCACATACATCAACATACAGTACACAATACATCATATTATCTATATAAAGCATATCATCCACATCCATCTAGGGATGCAACGATTAATCGATTTCACTATTAACCACGCTTTAAATCGTCACGGTTAATTAATCGTAAAGGCTCCGCGACACCGTGTTTCTGTTGCACGAAACTCTGTTTCCTCCAAAGAAGCGCCTGAAGTCGGCAGTTTGATCCAGAGATCTGGACCTTGTTTCTTTTTATTGATTTTCATTGTACTGTATTAAAAGGCAGCTATACTGTTGAAGTCAAAAGTCACTATGTGTCTACTCTGGTCCAAAAAGTTGTGGGAAAAAAATACACAAAATGAAAATACAAAACAATTTTGTAATATAGTTGATCAAAAGAGCCTTTCAGACAGAGGTCCAGCAGCCTTTGACTGCATTTGTTTTCTTTAAAAGGGAAATACTTAGCTAATATGTAGCTTATATTTAATTCCAAATAGACAGACTATTTTTTATTTTGATTGTTATTTATTATCAGAGTTAAAGGTTTTTTTTTTGCCTTTATCATTTTTCGACAGGAAAGTGTAGAGAGACAGGAAGTGATTTTGGAGGAGAGAGAGGGTAACAGGTTGGAGCGTTGTCCACTCACCCACAGGCTCCGACACAAAGTATTACTTATGTTTAAGTCAAAAACCTTTTTTCACTTTTCTTTAATCCCAAAGAGAGAATGGAATTTTGTTTGTTTTTATTATTTTGTGCTGTTTTATTTGGTTACTGAGTTCATGTCTGTTTCAAAAGGCAGCAATAAATAACACTTTAAAATATAAGGAGTTTTCATGTGATTTTATAAACTAATAGTGTTGTGAAATTAATGAATGCATAATCGTGATAACCGTGAAACCGTGATTATTCCTCAGACTATAATCGTACCAACAAAATCTATAATCGTTGCATCCCTACATCCATCATCTACATAAATAAAATAGATATTTTAAATTTCATGTGTTCATTTATGAGGAATATGGACTGTTATGGATGTGACAATTCTGAAAACAGCACTTTACCTGAATCACTGATTTAACATAAACAAATGGTTTAAAAACATCACATGAATATTGACCTCTGAGCTATCAGTATGATGAAATCCTTTGATAAAAACGTTTTCATGGTAAGGTTGACATTTGCATGGACTTTCCAAAACATACTATGTATACTACATTATCATTACAGTAACTGTCATGCAAAAATATACATACATTTATAAAAACATCTTTACTGCAGTTGCTATTATGACGCAATAAATTAAGTTATTACCTGATGAGTATGTGAAATGTGTTTTATGTTTTTTCTGTCTGCAGCGTCTTCTTCTCGTCACGTGACTGTTACAGTCATGTGATGTCACGATACCGTCATGTGATCAGGCCAGCTGACACTTGCGCTTTCCACTCTCACCATCAGAGGGCTGTGAACTGGTTTCACTGAAATAAAAAATCATTATTGTCGTTTTAACGAAAATACACATACATTTAATTGAATATAATAACGAGTAAGTTAATGAAGTTATTAATGGATGAATGAAGAAATGAACATATGTACATTAATTTGTATGTATAATTTGTATAAAAGATTAGACATCAGTGCAACAGTGCAACTGTTGCATCACTGTATAACAGGTTTCCATGGAGACTGGATTACAGATGTGATGTGAACACATGTCAGTGTGTGATGATCAAAGGTGTGTACACCGAGATTTTCTCTTAGGAGCTTCAAGAATTATTTTTAGACACATTAAAATACTGTCTGCCTGCATTTAGTCTTTACAGTGAACTTGACAATGTGTTCACAGGAAATCGGTGTATCCATGACAACAGGTGGCACAGGTTTTAGAACGGCTGTGTCATTTTGACCCCATGCAAAAGTTCCTTTTAATTTGCTTAAATAAAGAATGAGTCACCAATTCTGGATCACAAGGGCAAACCACCCGAAAGGATGAATGTATTAAAGCGTACTGACTATGATGTTAAGATTTATTCATAACTCAGTAAAAATCCCTAAAGGCCTATATCCAGTTTCTTTTCAATCTCTAAAACTTCTGTCTAAATTCACCAACTAAATACACAAAAAAGCATGTTTGTTTGCATTTGAGAGGGAATACCATGGTATTCTTTACAGTGTCTTGATGTTTCATCTAGTATGGTATACATGGTAATCATTCAGTTCTATCATGCAAGAACCAGATACCATATAATCAGATACCATATTTTATTCAGACATGTAAGGGATCTTGTGTAAATCAAGCAGTTATGTAATGTTGGACAGGAGGATGTGGGTCAACACGGCTGTCAGACTACATTTGTAATCTTAATCAACACAAAGAGTTCATTGTTCTCAGACAAAGAACACTGAAGTAGAGCTGAAATTATAAGGTTACCTCTCTTTTATATCAAATGAGGTTGTGCACTATATTCTTCTGTTATTCTTGTGTGAGAAACTGATTGAAATCTAAGTCATTATTAACAGCTATTAAATGAATGTCTGAAGTATCTGATTATCAATAACATCATTCTGTGGTCCGAAATGTTTTTATAATGACAGAAACTGTATTGCCAGGCAAATGTCTCATGTATTTATAATTTAATCACGAGGAATACTTTTTGGTATTCATATCACTTACATTTTAGAATCTATTTTTTTAATTCAACTGATTCATTGCCTCATCCATTCCAGATAACTCGGATTTATAATATTGACCACCTTATACCCGTGAGGAAACACGGGTATATGTTAAGTAAATATGTATAAGTAAACATCTGAAACAGCATTTGAAGTCGGATGTCCGAGCTCTGAACTCGGGGTAGATCGATCAACCCCACGGACATTTAAGCTGAAATATTTTCACCTCCGCTTTCGTATCTAACGTAGCATATTTAGTATGTTAGTATGCGATATTTTAGACGCAGGGCCAGTGAATCTGGTGTGCCGCAACCTGTTGACGCGTCGCGCGTAAGGCGCTAGGACCCTGATTTGAGCGCGCCACCGTGAAGCTGCAAACGGTTCAGGCAGCTAGAGCATCACTCGAGTCGAGAGCGCGCAGCGGACTCGTGCACGCAGATCTGACTTGAGGAGGTAATGCATGAATGTTTCCTCTCGAATGAGACGCGATTCGAAGCGGCTGCGGGTTCGATGAGGATGACGATGATGAAGAGTCCACACCTGTGATTGACACCTGCAGCATCAGTCAGTGACATGTGAGTGAAACTCTGATCACGGTCGTGTTTATGTGGGTTCGGTGAGTTCGGTGCGCGCGCGAGTGTGTGTGACGGAAGCCTGAGTCATATATCAGACAGAAGACTCTGCGCATCTCAACTTAACACACACATGACAACAATAACACGCATGACAAGACTAACACATTTACAATACTTCTGTAAAGGATAGTGTTTATAGACATTGTACATGTATGGTACTACTGTTGTTCTACTAATGCAAATCTATACTTTTAATCATGTAATATGATAATTGCAATAATTTATTGTAGATGTGTACCACAGTGGTTCCATGGTATTTGTACGGTACTTTACAAAAATAACAACAATGGTTTTTAGACAGTATGCATGAATACTGTATGTACTGTACTGTCCTGTATGAATATATACAGCACAGTTCAGTATGAATAGTATTATCATCACTACATGTCAGATAAATAAAAAACTAATTATTAAACTAGATTTGAGGAAAAGTGCTGCTGTTAGTGCTAAAGTGCTGTTATAGGTTGTTAGAGGGTTTCTGTGTGGTTGCCAAGATGTTCTGAGTGATTTTAAGCATTTAATAGAGTGTTCTGGGTGGTTGCTAAGGAGTTGCTAGGTGATTATTTACCAGCCCAAGTCACATTTGTCCTCAACAGGTCACATGATCTGTCATTCATGTCAAGTTTTTGGGTTTAAATCACTAGAGCTAAGCAGCGATGTATTTCACCATGTTTTTAAAGACACCAGACTATTTCATTAGGCAAGTTTGAGTCCATCAGCGTTTGAAGACGCTTCAAAGCAGAAAAATGAGATTTTTCCTCAGCAGTTTGCTGTGTGTGATGTGATAAAGGAGCTGGAGATGGTGTATGACTAACAGACCTCTCATTGAGCGCTTTGCACTGTATCTATTGATCTTCTGGAGGGTGTATAATACACACAACACAAGTGTCAAACACTTATTGATCTGAGTTACTTTAGAGCTGTAAAACAGAGCGGTGTACAATACAACCTCTATAAAACACATCTCACTCGCTGTACCTCCAGCTTCATACTCACTCGCAGTTATTGATAAGATGATAAAACCGCCTACATGTGCTCATTACTCTTAACTCTGGTTACAAACCTTATCTGTCTCTTATCTCTTCATACTTATTAAATGTTCTCATTAAACAACTAGATTTTTGCATTTTTTTTCATAAAAAAGTTGCTTGTGTTAAACTTACAAATCACAAAGATATGGTGTTCTAGAATCTGGGTGGTTGCCAGGGCGTTGTTATGTGGTTGCTATGGGGTTCAGGATGGTTTTCAAGGTGTTATGCCGTTTCTATGGCATGGTGGGATGCTTGCTCAACCCCAATATACAGTGTTATAGTTAGTGATCAGCTGATATAGGGTTGAAATGACTGAAGAAATACTGAAAATTACTTCACAGTAAATTACTTTTACAATAAATTTCACTCAGTAATATTTAACTGGGCACTGTGACGTTTCAGTTGGTTTGATTTGGCACAACACAGTCAGACACAGTTATTGGATGATGCTAATAATCTCAATATCGGTGGATCTTGTGATTGAATTATTAGTGGTAACACCTAGAAACCAGCCAGAAAACCCTAGCAACCTTTTGCTGTAGCTTTACACCATAAATCTTTAAACTGCACCAGGTTTATGACCTTCAGATTATGTAATTTGTCATTCACGTGTTTGTGTTGATGTTATGAGTCATCTGTCAGAGTAGCAGTGTCATCAGAAAAGCACATGGTAATTCTCACCGTGGTAAATACTGACGCTCACCTGCCTCTTATTAGACAAATAAATCAAGAAAAATATTCTTGAAAATATTGTTGAAAAATCACTACTTGTAGGCGACTGATAGAACCGTGTATTTAATAAATCGGACAGACATGTGTGATTATTATTTTTTTATCTGTTCTGAAATCTATTAGTAGTATTAATTTAATCATAAAATAAATAAATAAAAGAAATAAACAGTTTATGTACTTACACTGGATTGAACACACCGTTTAAAAAGTAGGTTATAATCGTACATAATACAAGTTAAAACTAGATTAGTGTGATATTAATCCCATATCCAATATTTACACTATTGTTATGAACACGTAAAGATGTTAAAACTCACAAACATAACAGAAAGGGATGTGATTGTAGGATCAGACTCCACCCACAGGAATGACATCAGCATCACATGACCTGAAGACTGCTGAAGTATCACATAGTTTTGCACTGAGCTTCACATTTCTGCATCGCTGTACGCACAACTTTTGTTTGTTTTAAAAAACACAGATGAAGAAATAAAGACAGTGGTGCCTCTGCACCTCAGCGTGTCTGGATAATTATCTGGGTTAGACCCGCTGTGTTCCACTGCAGGGGTCAGAGGTCACAGGGCTCACCAGCTGCTGAGGAAGAGCACGCTGCATGCTCAGATACCCCGCCGGGTGCATTACCTGCATGACGGGACCCCCAACATCTCTTAACACCCAGACTAATCTCTATTCAGAACCCCTCACGATAAACATGGGAACACTGAAAATGATCTAAAAACAACAAATCTTGTATTTACTGGATGTTTAAACTGCTAAATTAAACATTACTACAGCTTTTGCTTATAATTGGGTCTTTAGTTTTTGGGGGGTTTTTAACATTTCTAAATCATTTTTCTATCTGATCTGAGTGTATATGACTATGACATCACTCACAGGTTTACAGTTAATGGTCAAGTAAAGCTGTAATTGGCTTTATGTACTCGCCGTAATTGCTTTCGGATGCTGCCAAGAATCCGAACGTGTTCACAGATCCGTTACAGTGACTGTGGGAACACCTCCGGGAGACGACTTTCACATCCAAACGCTCATAAACACTGTAGCAGACAACACATAGAGGAGCGCAGACTTCGATTCTACTTAATAATTCATGATGTGACCTGTCGCGTTCATTGTTTCTCTTATTAAAGTCAGTGCAAGTTAGCAGAAGCATTGTAAAGCATGGGTGCATTTGTCACGGGAAGGTTTGTGGCGTCAGGGTTTGAAGTGTAACCTGTGGGATTTGGTGGTCTTAAGGGTGTGTAGGCGCACAGGGCTAATTGGCCAGCGTAAATAATTAATGCGACTGAAGACGTTAAAAATGGCAGAGAGCTTGTGAAGGAGGCGCGGTGGTCTCTAATGGATCTGCTCCTCATTCTCTCTCTCTCTCTCTCTCTCTCTGTGTGTGTGCGTGTACACGTGTTTGTGTGTGTGTGTGGGAGCAGCTCACTCAGAATCAGTCTTTCTATCAAACCGATCATCCCTGTTTGCATACTTCTATCATGTACTGAAGTACATACTTTACAGATGATGAGGAGGTTTATAATAGCTGTAGTGATGATGGATCTATCAGCTGATGTCTCACCTCCTGGATCCCTCATTCACCTAAGACCCCTCCAAAACAACAGATAATTCAGTCAGTAAAACATCTTTAATAATATAATCAAATTTTGCTATTTAATAAATAACAGAGGTGTTGTCTGAATAAATTGCTACTTCTGATTGACTATGAATAGAGAGATGATGATGATGTCATTGCAGGGTTGACCAGCAGGGGCTCAATAGACCAAACCTCCAGCACTCAACCGATGTTTCTCATCTTTCTGACAGTACCGACGTTTGATTATTATTAATACAGACAGATTCAGTCATGTGTGCTGTCAGTGCAGTGGTTTATTTTTGTATTGTTGACTAATTAGATAGTGATAGTGATGCAGTAAACGCTACAGTACACAACATATAATGGCACATGACATGGATGTGAAAATATGAGGACCGACTTTAAAGATGTCTTTTGGTCTTCAGCAACAAAGTAAACCACCTTAGTCGGATGTGTGTGTGCTTCTCCGCTCACTGACGCGCACACACTGAATGTATAGCTGTCTGGGTTGCTGGATGTGTGTTGCCATAGTGATGGTGGTGATGTTGGCATGTTGATCATAATGGGATAGTAAGATGGTATTCAAACAGGGATAGAAGCATCTCTCAATCAATGATTTGATGATTTCAGGGTTCTTTAAAAGTCAAGAGATAAAGACCTGCATCTCCTTCACCCTGAATACCACATTTTTACACTGTCTGTAGAAACTGTGTGTGGTGTTTGACTGATCAGAACATACCAGCACGACACTCGTCTCAACCCAGTTACTGCCCCTGTATTGGCCAGTACCTGTTGCTAAGGTGTTTTGAGTGGTTGCTAAGGTGTTGCTAGGCAGTCAGTTATTCTGGTTATAAATAATCTCTTTCATTGTACATGAGTTAAATTAGTTTTAAAAATTATGTTATAAAGAACCTTTAACAGATTCAGTATCTCAATGACATCATCATTATTTTCTGCTGTATTTTACATGAAACCAGATCAGCTTCTCTCTGACATGACCAACTGCTGCTTCCCAAAGTGGATCCTCATGCATTTTTAACACTCCAGATATATTACTCGTCATATTTCTGCTGTCTGTTTGATTCATGATCATACACTGGAGTTTTTTTGTTTAACTCGTCCCAGAACCATTTACATGCTACAGAAATGAAGTACACCTGAAATCATGTGACACGTGGAGGAAAGACAAGCTTTTCCAACCGGATCTCACGGGACTTTGCACGTATTTTATGATGTGACTAATTAATACTAAAACATATGAATGAGGTTTTACTTATTTGTATAAATTGGCCACCTCATAAAATACGTACAAATTTCTGAGATTGTGTTGGCTGTTTATTTTCTGGTCTGTAATGCTAAAATACATTCTGTAGACTTTTCAAAGAATGTCATATCCAAAGACCAGAATCTCATAGACGCTAACCGCATAGGCAACATCCTGGTAATCGCTCAAAACAGTCCATTGTCATGTTGTGGTGATTTGCACTTTGAACACTATGTGTGCAGTATGATTGTTTTGTGTGTATTTGTTAGCAGCACAAATGCATTACTGCAGACGTGGTGTCTGAATGAAGTTAAGCGGTTATGAACAGGTCGCTGTGCTCCTCTCTCACGCTCACAATAGTGTGTTTTAAACACATGAAAAACAGCATTCCTCAGATTCTTCTGTATAATACAGATGGTGTGACTGTACGGCATGTTTGTCATGTGAAGCAAACAGCAGTGATTGCTCTGACCGCGGGTATTCTGCATCAAATAAGGTTTTACTCTGGTATCCCTGTGTTATCAGGGTCTCTGGGAAACCATTCAGGTGAACCACCAAATATTACTAGTATACTGTTAAAATCACTTTAATCTTATGTTACAGTACTGAATGCAAAATACTAGCACAGATCATTTGTGTACGTTTGTGTAACTGAACTGATGTGTGTGAGAACAGACGCCTCGTGTTAATGAAGTGACAAACACGTGTAGAGTTCACAGGACTGAAGGATGTGCTTGTGTCATTACCCAGAATTCATCACTGCTAGAGACCATACACATTAACACACGACTCACTGCTCATCCACTGACCTGTGTGTGTTTTTGTGTAATAAATCACAGTAATGATGTAAGATCTGCCTGTCATATTTATATAGGATTTACTGTTCATCATCATCATCAGTACAGAACATTCATACAAACTAAACTGTACAGTCAACTCATTATGATTAAAAATGATATATTTTTTTCTCTTAGTTGTAAATATAAATTTTTGTTTCAACTTATATTTTCTGGTGTATTTTATTTTGAGTTAATCTATATTTTATTTCATATTCTACTTATATTTTGTTTAAACTATATTTTATAATTTTTTTGCACTGTTGGCTAGATTTTCTTTCACTACATTTGTGTGACAAATAAAATCTTGATTCTAAAATAAATTTTGAAGAATGATTAAAATTATGAATTATACATTGATTAACAATTTCCTCAATAATTTGAGCAGATTGTAAATACTCTAAATACTATGAGATGCTTTCACTCTCTAGCTCGCCCGCTGACATTTCACGATTCACTTGTGTGTGTGTGTGCGTGTGCATGGTTGTTAGGGCATTGCTGTAAGGTTCCTAAGGTGTCCTGAATGGTTTCTAGCTTGTTGCTATATGGTTTTCCTCGAAGAGAGAGAGGATGGATGAATAGACAGATAGCAGAACTTATATTCTTCATTATTGTGTTTTTACTGATCCGGGATCAGCGGAGGAGAGTCACATACAGTCTGTTCTTGCTGTTAATGATGTGATGAAGAATCTGAGCTCAGATCAGTTTATCGGTTCACATCATCTCTCCTCATGAGAGAGCAGAAGTGATGGAGGGATGTTATGTAAGCAGCACTGTTAGACATATCTTTAAAGAAAACTCCTGCACACTTCTCATTTCATATTCGACTGCACTTTCACTAGATGAACATCTCTTCTCCAGAACATTCTGCAGGAACCGATGCACATCACAGGACATGCAGAGCAGATGCTCTCTGACTGTTGTGAGAAATAATGCATTAAACACCAATAACTGTGAGGGAGTATGTGTGTGAAAACATGACAGAGGACACAGATGTGTTTATGCTCTGTCACATGACAGTTAATGTTCCTTTGTGTATGTGTGTCATGCCGCAGGTCTTTAGCAGTAATGGTCTAACCCGGTGAAGACAGAGTAAGTGCTGTGCTGATGTGTGTGTGTGTGTTGATCAGGGGTGTGGTTTAGTGTGTGTGAGCGAACACACTCTCTATCTCTCTCTCTCTCTCTCTCTGATAAGACACAGCACAGATCAGGAACTTTTGCGACACGAAAAGAAGGAAAATTACAAGGGTAAGTTATTGTTTTTACACAGGCCCAAACTCACAGTTTGTGTAGTTGTCTTGTTAAGGAACACTTCTGATGCTACAGGTTACAGTTGTGATGTTGTTGAGGGTTTGTGTTGTCAGTGGATGTGGTCACACCCGCTGATCTCCAGATATTAAATGAGCTTTTACATCTAACATACAGCACTGTAAAGTGTTTGTGTGGTAAATGTGACTGTAGAAGAGACACTAACTCATGTGATTCTGAGATGAAACTGAGATCTTAACAGCATGATTTAGTTTCTGCTGGTCTGGTTAGGCCTCCAGTCTAGATTTTCACTAGTATTACCAGCATCTTTAGAGAAAATGCATATTTTAGGGTTTTTTTAAGTAATATTAAGGTTTTTTTATTATTATTTTATTTAATTACTGACTTTTAATATGTCATAATCTGTTTTATGAGATCTAAACGATCTCAAGAGCATCAGCCAATTAAATACTGGTCACATGCTTTAAGGGTGGGATGGGAAATCTAAAAAAAATGTGCGAGAGAGAGCGAGAGAGAGAGAGAGAGAGAGAGAGAGAAATTTTCATGAATCTTAGAATTGTGATTATGTTAAATCTGTTTATCTTTTAGGCCATTAAACTGTTTTTTACCAGCTGTGATGTTACACACTAGGTAAAATTGTTCTGACCCTAGTAACCACCCCAGTACACCATAGCAACCAGTTAGCTAAGCCTTAGTAACCACTCAAAACATTAGCTTTAGCATTAGCAAGAAGCACTCGCTGTACCGTGTGTAATTGTGTACATGTCAGTGTGTTTGTTTAACAAGATGTTCTGAGTAACATTAAACAGACATCAGTATTATATATGATCAATGATCCAAAACAGCAGTAATCTTGTTACATCTAAAGAGGACAAATCTGTTCAACCTGCATTTTCTTGTAAATCCTGTTAGTATCTGTTGGTAAATGTCAGATGTTTGTTCTGCTGTCTGGGTTATTTATTCAATTATGTTTTAAGGTCAGAAGGCATGTAAGCGAGTGAGTGAATGAGTCTCCATTCAGTCTCTTTTCTTATAAATCCGGATCCTTAAATCTCAAATGAATCTGGTGACTTTCAGATGATAAACACTCTGGATCTGTCAGAACACTACAGTAATGACAGTCTATCTACAGAGACTCTTCTTCAGTGAATGTTTATGTGTTGTGTTCTGACAGGAGGTGGTGTCCTGCAGTATAAACCCCGGCTTAGCCCGGCTCAGGGGGTTTCTGACCCGGTTTGGTGCCTGTGTAACACAGACCTCTGAGGGAGTTTCACAGCACTCATAACCTTTCCAATGATAACACAGATACACATGACATCACTCGCGTTTCATTCTGTGTGTGTTTATATCAATGTTAAAGAACACAAAGAACCTGAAGTCAAACGTGAGCATTATTCATGAACTAATTTCATCATATCTAATCTAAAATCAAAATGTCTCATTCAGTCATCACAGAAACAATTACACGCTACAACACAAAAGATGTTAACTAAATAAATGTTGATTGGCTTGATTTTTAACTCTATTCCAGGTTTGATTGATGGACAGGAGGGTTTCATTGATATATAGATTATGTGTCAGTCATTGTCTGATGTCAATAATGTAATACAGATGTACACAATACAACTCAATTCACTTTCCAAAACTCTCTACAGTACGCTGTGACCGAACACAAATGGAGATCTCTTCTGATTGGCTGTGACCATCACTGACAGAAAACATGTCATTGCTGGAAACACACGTTTGAATTGAACACAAATCTTCTGTGTATAATATATCTTGTGTCTGACTGATTTCTAAGAAGTGATGTTAAATGTAAAAAAGACTTACTGAGAGTACATGAATAAATGAATGAATGACATCATACTGGAAGTGTGTAGTGTGTGAAACAGTCAGAAAGCATTCATCATTATGATGATGTTCTTTACTTCTTTGTGACTTCAGTTATATGTGTGTGTGTGTGAGAGAGAGAGAAATTCCTCATGCAGAAACTGTACCAGGTCATGCGCTCTTTCTTAGTCTCAGTCTCAGTCTCTCTCTCTCAGTCTCTCTCTCTCAGTCTCTCTCTCTCTCAGTCTCTCTCTCTCTCTCAGTCTCTCTCTCTCTCTCAGTCTCTCTCTCTCTCTCTCTCTCTCTCTCTCTCTCTCTCTCTCTCTCTCTCTCAGTCTCTCTCTCAGTCTCTCTCTCAGTCTCTCTCTCTCTCTCTCTCTCTCTCTCTCTCTCTCTCTCTCTCTCTCTCTCTCTCTCTCTCTCTCTCTCTCTCTCTCTCTCTCTCTCTCTCTCTCTCTCTCTCTCTCTCTCTCTCTCTCTCTCTCTCTCTCTCTCTCTCTCTCTCTCTCTCTCTCTCTCTCTCTCTCTCTCTCTCTCTCTCTCTCTCTCACATATGATGTTTGTGCCATCTTTAAATGTCTTCAGAAAGCTTAAACTGTATAAGTGTATGTTCTTGTGTGATTTTTTTCAAATGTTTCTGTAATTGTTCATTTAATGTCATATTTTGTGATATTAGAGTGTCGTGTTGGATGTGGCGTGATGTATATGTGTGTGTTGTAGGTTTAGCTCCAGCAGCACTATGACTGATGGAGATTATGATTATCTGATTAAACTCCTGGCTCTGGGGGACTCTGGAGTGGGAAAGACCACCTTCCTTTACCGCTACACAGACAACAAATTTAACCCTAAATTCATCACCACTGTGGGCATTGACTTCAGAGAAAAGAGAGTGGTGAGTACACACCTGACATATGTCTGTCTGTCTGTGAGATACACAAACCAAGAGTGTGTGTGTGTGTGTGTGTGTCGTGTTTGCGTGCGTGCGTGCATGTGTGCGTGTGGTCGTGCAAAATCTGTTTCCACCCACAACACTAGCCTGTGCAGATCTAGGAAAAAAGATCGATAATGAGACACGGCCTGAACTTCTCTCACTGTCTCACACACACACAGTGTGAATCATCAGCTCATACACACAAGCACACACACAATATCCAGAGACAGTAAAACTGCCCACATCATCTGAGAAAAACAGCCTCCATATGTTCTGTATTAACAGCAGCATGATTCAATAAACTTTCACATCATTTTATCACACATCTTACAGTCATCTTCTGTAAAATCTGTGTCACAATATAAAATATTTGCCTTATACCTTAGAATCTCCTAGATAAACACTAAACAGTGATGAGAGTGTGTAAAATCTCCCAGCATGCACTGGGGCTCAGAGGATCTATATATCAGACGAATAAATCCATCGGTCTGACATGACCTTACCGACGTAACAAAAATAAAGAGGCTTCGTGACATCATCACGAGATGAAAATCATTTCAGATCATTTCAATTCTATTTCACATGACTGATGGTTTGTTGTGTTTCTGCAGGTTTACACCACAAACAGCCCAAATGGAACGACAGGAAAGACATTTAAAGTTCATCTGCAGCTTTGGGACACTGCAGGACAGGAGAGGTACATGATTTATCATCATTATCATCATTCAGAGCGGCTCATGACGCCACCTCGTGGCAGTGATAATGCACACAAACCAGACAGCTTCTGTGTCAGATGTGGTTTTTTACAGTATTCTGTGAGTGATGTTGATCTGTGTTCATGTGACAGGTTCAGGAGTTTAACCACAGCGTTCTTCAGGGATGCCATGGGTTTCCTCCTCATGTTTGATCTCACCAGTCAACAGAGTTTTCTCAATGTCAGAAACTGGATGAGTAAGTGACGCACAGACAGATCTGATCAACCGTCATCAATATTATACTATTCATCAGAGAAATGTGCATTTAAACAGAGGTGGATTGATTATCTCATCCTGTTTGTGTGTGTGTAGGTCAGCTACAGGCCAACGCATATTGTGAAAATCCAGATATTGTTCTTGTTGGTAATAAAGCGGATCTGGCCGACCAGAGAGAAGTGCAAGAAAAACAAGCGAAAGAACTGGCGGATAAATACGGGTGAGTCTTACACACAAACACACACTCATCCCTCACATGTCATCATATAAACAATCTACTCCTGTATGTCTTCTGAGGTCTGTTAAAGTGTGATAGCTGTTGTATATGATGTGATATTAAACACAAATATCCACACAATATCAAACACACAATATCATGTGTTTTCATAAACATCACATCATTGTTTTAGGTAAAAAATACTTGATTGAAACTGATAGCAAGTTGTTTCACTTTTAACCCAGTTAACAAATATATAGAGAAAAGTAGAAGACATACCTGTAAAATCTCCATCTTTGTGCTTCCTGAGGAAGTGATGTCACACTGCGCAGGTCATGTGCTTTTGGGATGAACCATTTCTTAGTAACATAGTTAAGAATGGTCATGAAATCAGACAGTTTGTAGTTTGTAATTTTTGTAGCATGCATCTAAGTGACTTGACCATCAATGATTATTAAACAATAAATCATTTATTTGTAATGTTTAATAACAAATGCTACAAAATCACATACTAAAAAAACTTTTCCTTTATTAAAAAAAGTATAAAATACTTTTTTTTAAAAGGAAAAACTGTATAAAAATATTTGTAACAGACATAAATTTATATATATTATATTTATATATTTATATATATATATATTGTGTTTTCTCATTGCCCTCTCCTGTCAGCATTCAGTACTTTGAGACGAGCGCAGCCACCGGTTCAGAGGTGGATAAAGCCGTGGTGACTCTGTTGGATCTGGTGATGAAAAGGATGGAGCAGTGTGTAGATAAACCCGCAGCAGACGCACAGAACGCAGACGGCACCAACAAACTGGACGCTGCGCCCGTCAATGAGAAGAAATGTGCATGTTAAAGCATCAGGGCGTTTATCTGCCTCTGCCGGAGCGGTACTGAAGCTGAGCCCGTCCCGCTGATGTCAAACTGCTGGTGCTGATCACATATGGATGTCGCACATCTCATCTCACTCCATTACACTGTATCACGGACTGTTTTTTTGTGTTTAACAGGTTTAAATTGGGTTAAAAACATCTTTAACAATCCCTTCCATGTCTCTGCTGTTTGCAAGTGTGTCTAAAGTATTAATATATAGAACAGAAACATGCTTACAGCCTTTCCTGCATTGACCTCAATCCATCAAATGTCTGTCATTAAACCACAACAGATGTGTTAAACTCATTCACTATGACAGTAAAAGTAGACGATTTGTTTTACCCAAACACTTTATAGGCGATGTTTGCGTTGCAGACACACTGGAGACATTCAGAACATCATGTGGATTTCAGCTTGTGTATCTAGAATTCACACGCTTTCATTTCTGTTGATTTGAGTCTTGTTTTACTTCAGTTTACTTTGTCTCTGCTTGTACTGAAATGAATGTTTTCCTCAAGATGGTCTAGAATATGAAGCTCTAGCTGATAGACGGCCGATGTGTGTGCCAAACTCTATAACACTGCCTGTCAGTGTCTGTGTGTGATGAACAGAGACGTCTGCATGTCTTCTGGACACGACACATTCAGATGATGCGTTCCAGAAACTTCTTCGGTGTGTTCTTGTGTTTAGCCTGCGAATGCTTGCGTGTTACATGAGCGTGTAGTGCATGCCGCCAACGTTCAATTCGCACACGCATCAAACCTGCACCCGAATAAAAGATTTTAGTTGTTGAAATATTCTAGATTTGTAGATGAAGTTTTCAATAGAGCACGGCCCTGACTTCAATCTATGGCAGATATTTTCTCATGCTGTTATCTGTTTCGATTATAAAGGATTAAAACAGAATAAACATGCAGATGACAAACCCTGGTGTTTACATGTACTGTAGCAGACAAACAAAAGCATTTTAGGGCAAATCAGATCGTGAACGAAACACTTTTATTGCATCTTTTTAACGACAATCGTCTATGACAAGTTTAAATTGGGTGACTCTCATGAAAACACCGTATCTCAGCTGAATGCAGTTTGATTTCTGTCCTAAAGTGCCAAACAGACATGATGTGCCATATGACAGCTGTGATGTGATGATTGATAATCACATGGAAAGATGGTAACAGTGTCTGTGTCAGACGTCTCTAATGGGATGTGACAATCTCTGGACCAACATTCACATCTGCATTTGTGTATGTGCTTGCCGTTGAACAGAAGTTGCTCTTCTGTCGTGTGTTTTGTGATTGAAGGAATGGCTTTATGACAAACTAATTTTTTTTTAAAGTTTACATTGTCTGAAGGATGGATTTCCTCGTGCCTGTGCAAAACTACTGACCAATGACACTAAACCGGGTCTCATAAGAGTCCCGAACTATCTGTTTTAATGCATTACAAGTATATTTGGCAGAAAATAACACAAATAACTATGAATTGTAATTGTAAAGCAGGTGAAATTAACGCCTCAGTTTTCTTTGAATGTTTCTTTTGCATTACTGTATGCGTATACTGTGTTACTAAAGAATAAACGGATAGAAAAAGACACAGCCCTGAATGATTTTATAAAGGCCACATAATAAAAATATTAAGGACTCAGTATTTATTTACTCCGTAAGACCGCAGGGAATCGCAGCAAATAGATGGCAGATAATGAAATTCTTTTTTTTTTAATCGTAAAACTGCCTTTGGATTGACCATGTCAAAAAAACTTTTCCAACAAAATAAAACAAGTTCCTTAGAGATAAAAGCAACACAGTCCAGTAAAATATTGACAGCATGAACACTTTGAAGGATTATACTTTATGTAGCAAGTACTAATACTAGTATACTTGTAAGTGTACTATTTTAATTCTACTTGGGACTAAACTGACCCATTTTTTAGTTTATGAACATTGTCCTCATATAACAAGTACACAAAAATTTAAATAATTCTTATTTTTAGTTTAAAAGTATACTAATAGCACTTTTTTGATAAAGTGTGGTAATGCAACTTCTTTTAATGAAACTAAAAGATTTTCAACCAAACCCAAAAACCTTTTAGAGTATTTTATTACCACTTTGTAGTTCCATACTAAACTCAGAACTGCAGGAAAAACACACGTATAAGAACATAAAAAATGTTTTTTTGTTGTGTTTTTAAGTGACAGCAATGCAGCGTTATAATCCAATGCTGTACAGCTAGAGAACAGACATGTTTTACGATGGGTCACCATTACCACATGAATATTGTCAACTCCCAGAATCTACATGAATCTTTATAATCTCTAAATTCATGCAAAATGACACTAAAATACATCCATTATAAAAGACTACAGAAACAGACCGAGTGAAGTCAGTTCAATGCATCAAATAAATGATTGAAAAAAACATCAGATTAACATTTCATTTCCACTATCAGTTTAAACCTACAGCACAAAATCATTCTCATAAATCAGTATTTTTCTGTTGTTTTCACATTAAAAATACTAGAAAAAAGAATCTTGACTAGAGAAGAAAAAATACTTACGAAAATATAACAAGAATCTCAATGTTTATTTTTCTTACCAATTATTCCTTTTTTTGTAAAAAATAATGTACAAATTAGTTGGACGTATACTTAAAAATGGGTATGAACGGTGAACAATATCCTCTTTATACTGGAAAACAACAAAAGAAATACTGATAAAAATGATTTTGTCCAGTGTAAGTCATGCTGATATGTTCTCCATGTAAACATTAAAGTCAATGATGTCTACTGACAATAATTTGACAATAACTAGAAATTATATTGTGTTAAAGAATAACAATAACCATTTAACTTATATCTATAATATATACTGTAGCTTTCTTACTGTAAACGAATGAAACCAATATATGAACATATAATATCTGTGAAAGGTTTTTGAGCTCATTGAGATTATTTGGCAGTGAGGCCCGTCACCTGTAAAGAGAATATTTCCATAAACTACATTACAGAAATAAACTTCTACAACTAACAACAACAACTGTATTCCTATAAGCACAAGTGGAGGAAAGAGTCCAAAACAGTTTCTTGTGCACCTCTTGATCTGGTTTAGTTCAGGTGATCTGGTTTTGGCTCAAAGTCTTTAATAGTTGTGGGACATTAGCAGAAAGTTTTATGAAGATGTGAGTGAAGCAGCAGCAGACACAGATGCAGACTGACGTTCATCTCTGATTGGGGTTTTGGCCCTGTGTTTGTTTGGGTCCATCATAGAGTTTTGTTGGGTGTTGTGGGTCACACCTGAGTGATCTGTTTCTCTGTGGCTTCTGCTTCATTCTGCTCATCCTCCTCATCTACACTCAGATCCAGCAGCTTGAGTTTCTCCAGAGTTTGTCTCGACTCGTTTCTCCTGCAGGACACAATGAAAAAACCAACGTTAGATAAACATCGTCTCATCCGCTCGACACAAGACTGTGCGCGTGTGTGTGCGTGTCAGACTGACTTCATCTGCAGGTGTTGGTCGAGCAGTTGTCTCTGCAGTCTGCTGTTGGTCTCTCTCTCTTCGCTCAGTTCTCTCTGTGTGTGTCTGTACTGGACGTCTCGTCGACTGCTCTCTTCTTCAGCCTCATTCAGCTGTCTCTTCAGCGAGCGGATGCGCTGTGTCATCTACACACACAGAATAACAGAGTGATTTAGAGAAGCGTGTTGTGAGTGTTTGACGCTCTCTGCTGGTGTGTAAGTGTCATACCAGGTCCTTCTGCTCTGTAGACATCTTGCTGTCCTCCTCCATCTGCTCCGTCAGCTCTTGAATCTTTCTCTCCAGTTTACTGATGGTGTTTGTCAGAAGCATTTTATTCCTGAGGAGAAACCACTCCAGTGAGCGAAACCTTCAGATAAACATTTAAAATAAGAGTACGTGTCATCGTTTTTAAAACAATGTGCGTCACCTCTCTTCTGTCCGCAGCATGTTCTCCAGTTCTTTAGCTTTGCTCTCGGCTCTTGTGATTGAATCAACTTCAACTCTGTTATTCTGAAGTTCCTCCATCTGGACACGCTGATCTCTCATCTAAAACAACAGCAGAAGAACATTAGAAACCCTCATGAAAGACCATCAACACACTTCTGAAACACACACACACACACAAACACACACCTGTCTCTCCAGAATAACCTTCTCACACTCCAGCTGTTCATTCACATCCTTCTCCTGTATCAGTTTCATCTGCAGCTGTTCCGCCTGAAACACACAAACACTTCATCACGACACTGATTCACAACATGACTTGCAAAATAAAACTGAAACAGTTCAACTTTAGGAAAAACGCTCATCAATGTCACTTTTTGTTCAGCTGTCCAATCACAGTGCAGGAGGGGCGGGACAAAAAGCACACCAACCAATCAGCACATTCTATTTGAACAAAATGATATTCCTGGACTAGTACAGTATTAAAATTTGTTGATTAAACTATCTGTGAAATCAGATACGAGTAGCACATGACTTCTGTATCATAGGATCCAAAGCGCCTCGACTGAAAACCGCTGTCAAGCTGACGTTTTCAGCTTTTATAACATCATATTTACTGTAGTTGCTCGTTTCATTTAAATATGTATATATATCATGTCTTGTCAAGCTCAGATTTTATGGATGTGTCATCATCTAGTTTTTAAAGCTCAGTCTCACTGATAAATGAATCTGATCTTGATATAATGCGGATTTGAGTTGTGATGTGTATTGACCTGTTCCAGAGCTCTCTTGTGTTTGGACAGCGATCTCTGCTCGTTCTCATGCATTTCTTCAAGATCACTCTCCAGATCAATGATCCTCTCCTGAAACACACACACAGTCAGAACACATACCACAATATTATCAGTGTGTGTGTGTGTGTGTGTGTGTTTGTGTGTGTACCTGGGCTAGTTTGAGTTGTTTAGTCAGCTCATCTCTAGATTGTGTTAGCGTCTGCATCTCCATGCGCAGATCTTCCACAGTTCTCTCGGCCTGTTTGCATTGCAGCTGTGCACGCTCACGCAGCTGAATCTCCTCCTCCAGCGTCTGCTCCTTATCACTCAACTTATACGTCACCTGCACACACAAGCATGCGCACGCGCACACAGCGTCACAACAGTGCTCTAGTTCTATGTTGTTGTGATATCATGAGGAGTTGTGCGGTGTTACTGACCTCTCCCTGCAGTCTGTTGACGATCTGTGTAAGACGCAGGAGCTCTTGGTCTTTCTCCAGGATGCTCTCCTCCAGCTCCTCCACTCGCAGCTGCGCATCAGCTCGCAGTTTCTGCTGCAGACTCAGTTCTGTCCGAGCCTGATTACTCTCCTGAAGAGCGTCTGCCAGCTGACACGACCTGACACGACACAACAACACATGTCTTCATACATGAGCATTCACAATCTTTTATTTAAATGGCAGAACTTTTTCGTTTCCTTTCATGAATGTGTGTGTACCTCAGTCTCCAGTCTGGACACGTCGCTGCTGAGCTCCACAACTTTCTTGGTTTTGCTTTCTTTCTCCAGCTCAAGTTCCTCCATGTTGCGTTCAGCCAGCCAGAGTTTCTCTGACACCACCTGAGAATGTTCTGTTTGCTTCTTCAGAGCTTCCTGTATAACACACACACAAACGTCAGGTAATCGCCCAACTTTATATGATATTGATGACTGAGACCAGTCTCAGTCTCTCTCTCGCTCACACACCTCTGTGTCATCTATCCTGTTCTTGAGGGACTGTTGAAGGAAGTTGAAGGCGTATTCTTGAGTGTTGGCCTCCACCATCACCTCCCGCGCCTCCTTCAGCTCATTCTAAAAACACACGTGTATCTGTGTTATTATCGATCATGTGCCGATGTGTCAAGCTCTATAGATGGAGTGTGTTTGTCTCTCACCTCCATCTGTTTGAAACGCTCGATCATGACGTTATTGTTGCTCTCCAGTTCTACGATTTTCTCTCTCATGCGGTTCATCTCGCCCTGCATCTGCGTGTTTGTGCGCAGCAGATCTTCATTATTCACCAGCAGTCCTCTCATCTCAAAGCGGATCTGATTTCTCTCTTTATCCATCTCGATGCTCTCAGCCTCCAGAAACTGATTTCTCTGTAAACACGCATTAATAACAAACAGTGAACATACAGCGTGAGGTCAAAGGTCATTCATAATAGAATCATGAGATACTGACTCTCTGACATTCTTCCAGCTGTCTGGTGAGCTCCTGGATGAAATCGCGCTTGTTTGGCTGGTTGTTTCGGAGGACAAATTGACCCGGGGGAGGCTATGGGACACAACACGTGACATTAAACACAAGTCATGTATGAGCTGTAAACACCTGACAGGCAACCAGCAAACACACCTGCACTTCACGTCTGCGGCTCAGACTTTCATAGTTAGCGATGCGTGAGCGTCGAGGCATTACAGGACTGTGAACCGGACTCGCATTTCTGAACAGGTTCACCTCTGACACGCCAGGTGACATCCCTTCCTGTGTGTTCTGTCAGAAACAGTTAGAACAACACAGACATTAACTTATGCAACACAAAAAATACAACAAGGTAAAATTGTATACACTTGTTTATCTCAACCAGGGACCTCAACAAACTTCCAGACGGAACTTAAGATGACTTAAAATGATTTAAAATAAGACAAGTTACTTCCTAGCATTAGGTAGTTTGGTTCTTGGGGGTTGTACTTTGGTTGTTTCTAAAACACATTCACATCTTTCTAGTTATGTCAAGCTCTAGAACATTTTTGGGGTAGTAATTGTAAAGTGGTATCATTTAAATATAGTTGTTGTGGACAGTCTTGAAGGTTAAGAAATGTCACACACATGATGTCATGAACACATCACATCATTATACTGCAGTACATGTTTTATCCTCTAGGTGGCGACACTTTCCTGCATCACCTGCAGCTAAACTGCACCATTACATCAAGTACACACTTCTACTGAGAGTCTAAAGACTTAAAAACGTCATGCTTACCCTGAAGTCGGACATTCTGTTTGGAGGATTATAGTCCAGCGACAGTGTTGCATAAGGACTGTTAAAAACTCTGGGTGGACTTTCAAATCCTCCCGTCTAAAAGAAGAAAACAGACATGACAATCTAAAATGAAAATATTATTTTCTTACACAGAATATTCATCTCGTTTTCTAGTAAAAATAAATGTTTTCATCTTGGTGACGTTACTGACACTCACTTTGTCTGACATACTGTCCCAGTCTCGTGACGACAGCGAGTCCATGGATCCTCGGATCATGGGATTCATTCTCGCCAGGTTACTGTTGGCACCGCTGTTAGCTGGAGAGCTCTCACCTCCCACTGAACCATTGGCACCGCTGGTACCGTTGGACCCGAGAAAGAGCTCATACTTAGGGTTCGAACGGACTTTAGGTGTGGTAGGTTCATCTCCGGACCGCTTATCACCGTTGTAGTTAGAATGCTGAGAAAGAAATGAGACGTGCTCGTGTTATAGACGTGACATCAGAAATGAACACCAGCATCAGACACAGTAGAAATGAAGTCACAGTTCTGACACACACATGCACATATTTAAAATACAAATCGAGAGCGCTCATGCATGGACAAAACACTGTTTTGCAATTTGTTTTGCAATCAAACATCAGGACGATCTGAGCGATTGTTAGTACTGAATGTGATTGATCAAGCGTGTAGTTCTGCTGGAAATCACACCAGTGTCATTAGATGATGGTTGTCAACTTCATGCATCATGTGGCAGACGTGCAGCTGATATTGTGCATGTGGAAATTCACAGCGAAGCGACACGACTTGAGATGACAGACGAGCGGATCGGAACCGGTGTCAGGGTTACTTACCGGATCAGGAACCAGCGCACCTGTCCTGTCCGGAGATTTATCCTGAGAGATCTTCTCATCTTTAGTGTGTTTGGACTTTTCTTCAATGTTTTGCTCTGATGTTTTGGAGGAATCTTCATCTTGCATTCTGATCTCTGATTCTTCTCTGTGCTGGTTTTTCTTGCAGTCTTCACTTTCTCGTTTGCTGATCTCCTGACTCTTCGTACCCTCCTTCTGCTCTTGACCTTTGACCCCTGACATCAGCGGCGTGTTCAGCCCTTCGCTGCTGGGACCAGAGAACTTGTAGATCAGATCTTTCACGCTTCCAGATCTCGTCAGATTGGATCCGGCGAACTGCGCCGCCTTCTTATTGGCCGTCCATCTTCTGTCCTCGTTCTCCAAGGTGACCATTCGTGTGGCGGTGACGGTGTGTCCGTTTGAAACGCTTGTGTTTCGCTCTAAGAAACGTGCTGTATGTTTGTTGTCTGTTCCCTAAAAACACATCACTCCGTTTTAAAACACAAACACTTCTGACTGTATCTCAGACACACACTCGTGACCTTTAGCTTTATTTCTGTTGAGAAATTCACTTTCTATCACTCGTCTGGCTTGTGCAATCATTTTTATTTCCAAGGCAAGACAGAAAACACCCATCTAATGACAGTACAGAACAGAAGAGCAGGACAAACACTGCATCTCATGTAACAATCCATCCAATCATTCATTCATCACATACATGACAAATATCAGATTATTCACACATAACACTAATAATAAAAAGCATGAGAACTGAAATGTAAACAGCATCTTTGTAGAGATTGTACAACAATAATACTATAGTCTTCTGGGTCTATGAAGGTTCATCTGATCATGTAGATCTCTGTGTTTAAACTCAATTCACACAGGAGTCACATGCCACAGCTGTGAGAATCACATGACATCAGTATCACATCAGCGACACCATGGCCGTCGCCATCGACTACCATCACCCAACCGCTGTCAGTCATGAGGTCAGTGTGTGTCACGCTTTAACAATCTCACTGTGTGTCAGATTAAGACGATATCAAGTGAGGGAGATGTCAACTGACAAACCCTGTGTGTGTGTAAACCGGTGTACAGTTATGTGGAAAGACAGAGTTAATGTGCCACTCGCTCGGACAAATGAAATTGCGTTATTATGTGTTAATCAGAGGGATCAGAGACGATGAAAGGGGATAAATTCAGATGATATAAGCTCAGATACTCACTAACAGCTCTTTTACAATCCAATATTTGCCTTCTGCACACAATCCCTGACAGCTGTAAACATGTACACACCATACACAATCTGACACAAACATGTGCTCTCATACACAAAACCACAATCCAGAGATATCATAAAGTGTAATTATGGTAATGAGGGTCCAGTAAAGGATTTTAATGTTTAATCCAAAGGCTCGCCCATCTCTCGTCCCCGGGGACTAGAGCACAGATCTGTGGGTAACAGGGCGAGCGTCTCCTCGGGTCAACACCAATGCCAATCACATCCAGCATTAAAGCTCTCTAAAGGGATAATCGCTTAATCTACAATTTAATGTGATTAATTTTCACCGAACCTGATTTCATTCTGTTGAAGGTCCCACGAGAGCCACGCTGCGTCTGTGTTTCAGAGCAGTAAATTGAAATAAACTACATCATATAAGCTCGTGACAGGCTGCTGTTTATGAATATGACGGAGATGATTAACGCTATGAAGATGCAACACATTTGATGAAATAAACTCTCAAAAACCCCTAAAGCCAACAACAGCATCACGGTCGCCAAGCAACAGCAGTACCCGACGATGGCATGTGGGGGCGGGGATTAGTATGCAAATGAGGTCAGGTCACGGGCCGAGAGAGTGGATGGAGCCGCAGCAGACCGTGGAGAGGTGATGTATGTGTTTAGCATGACCATCATCACGGAGTGAGTGTTCCCTTACACCATCAACATCACCACACTGATACCATTACATTACACACTAAGAATGAGAATCTAATGAGAGAATAATAAGAGTACAATAAAAAACCTAAAAATATAATGTTACGATTGTGAGAACAGTCGTAAAGTGTTCGTAAAGTGTAAAAACGAGCTTTATTTTCTTTACGTAAGTGAATGTGTGTATGGGAATGAGAGATGCACATTTGGGGTGTGTGTGTGTGTGTGTGTTTCCCCGAGGGGCTTCACAGAGTAACATATGGTGCTGAATTCAGGATGTGCCCTGACCCAGTTTACTGCAATCCTGTGTGTGTGTGTGTGTGTGTGTGTGTGTGTGTGTGTGTGTGTGTGTGAGTAAACTAAAGAATAGACAAAGGCTTGATTACAGTATGAGCAATAAATCCACTTTATCCCAAAAAACCTAAAAAACAAACTATAACTAAAACCAGATGAAAACTGTAGATCCAACTCCCGAAAAAAGTACTAGCAAAATGCTGGTAAACACCAGTAACTGTGTAGAAGAGAACAAAATAAGAAACCTTTTCTCCTTACCTCATGATCAGTTATCATATTAGTATTATTAATAAACTGTCTGATGTTATCAGAGATTCAACTTCAACATCAAGATCTCATGAGAAGAACTGAATGTGTGTGAAAGTACAACCAGTGAATAAGAAGAAACTAACAGGTCTGATAGAAGAGAAGAGCGTGAGAAGACTGCCAGGTGAGACGACAGATGCTCCAGAAGAAACAGATTTCACTATAACATCAGCAACATCTGGAGCAGTTTAAAGAAATACATATCAAAGACACACACACACACACAACTGTGTGTTTAAATATTATCTTCAGTTTTTTTAAGGTAATGTGAAGAGAATGATGATCAATCAGCTGAACTGTCAATTTTCCAGTCAAAACATTTTAACATCCTTAAAACAAAATTCATGTAAAATTTAATGACATTTTGTTTAAAATGATACAGTGAATATCATAATTCTTTGATTAGGAAATTCAAACATCACACTATTTATAAGATACAGTATTTCAAACGCTGACTACTATGATATTACCGTAGTACTGTCTATAAAGAATAATTATGGTACCTTTCTCATGTCACTAATAGGAGGTGCCATTGAACCAGGAATTTTGGACAGGGTACTATGATTGGTTTGATAAAACGGTTTGATATTAAACTGCTTTTGTCATTACCATGCTGTTTTCCTGCTCAGTCATTCCTGGCATCCCGTTTGTCAGTCCGTCAGTGGATGTGTCGAGTTTGTGTGTCTCTCGTCTGTGTCTTTGTTTGTCTTTTAACAGCCCTTAAATACACAAAAAGACATTTGAGAAATTCACTAAACCTGTCACACACAAATCTCAAAATATACCCAAAATCATCAGAAGACTTACGGTGTAAATCTGACAGTCCAGCGGTCTCTGTAAAGTGCGTTTGAAGATCTACAGCAGATGTCAACCTGTGAAACACAAACACAGATATGTTGTTTAATGTGTGGTTGATGTGTTTGATGTTATACATGTGTTCAGAGCTGAAGGTCATTATGTCTGAAGTCTCTCTAAAGGGTGTGTGTGATTGTTACACTAGAGGGCGCTGTGACTGCACACATCAACACTATGAAGTGTGCTCTAAGAAGTGACCATATAGACACACTGGAAATCTGAAGGGTGAAAAGGTGATTCATGTCAAAAATGTTATTATATAGTATATAGTGTATCGAGAGAAAGAGCGAGCGAGAGAGAGAGAGAGAGAGAGTCTCAGTGAAGCAGGTGTGAGCCGATGAGTCCTTTCCAATCACATCCATGATAATTTATGAGCTGAGATTTTCCCATCGTTCATTCCACACACACAGACAGAGAGATAAACACAACTGACCATTCAAGATCCAAACAAATGACAAAGCCAGACAACATAATCGTCTGAATTATAAATTACAAATATTGCAATTATTTCCGCTGGGATTAGATCTGGGCAGATCGTGTTGTAACTCATGTTTGAAGGGTGTGAAACACATGCATAGCACTTATGAGATTTAATGTGTCTGACTTTAATGATTAAACTTATTGAAATTAAGTGATTAATTCACACATGTGTGTTGATAAAATGACACAACTGTGGTCAAGTAACAACTTGAATGGCTTCTGATATCTGGCACAGGCTAATTTTGGTTCTGAATTTGAGGTTATGCAACAAATAATAATGTGCACAATAACGACAAACCCAAGGTGACATCGCAAAAGAGAACAAACCTGGCAGACGAGAAGCTCTTAAACAACAGCAGATTTACTGGAAGATCGGCAGACACACCCCTGTTACAACAAGATGTGCTGCAACTTGACCAACACATAACAACCCACGTAACACACACACACACAATCCGTCAATATTTCACACACACACACTCTCAAACACCCACATACATTCTAAGGCACTCATACAGTCAATCCAACTTTCACACACTCGCTCCAACACCTACAGTCTTACTCCCAAACACTGTCAAACACACACACAATTTCAAACGACGCACACGCTCACTCTCACACACACACTCTCACGCTACTGATGTCATCGGGGAAACAAAGTAAACTTACATGTGTTAACATGCAAATTAGACTCATAAAACAACTGTTGAAATCAGAGATTATAGAGGAATGAAACCACAGTATCCAAACACAACACCAGAGAGAGACAGAGAGAGAGAGAGAGAGAGAGAGAGAGAGAGAGACAGAGAGAGAGAGAGAGAGAGAGAGAGAGAGAGAGAGAGAGAGAGAGAGAGAGAGAGAGAGAGAGAGAGAGAGAGAGAGAGAGAGAGAGAGAGAGAGAGAGAGAGAGAGAGAGAGAGAGAGAGAGAGAGAAAAAAAGACAGACAGACATGTGGAGGATGATGGTAAATAATGACAGTAGGGCAGGTCGGGCTGGTTATCGGTGATATTCCCTCCCTCAACACAACATGAAACACAGAATGCATGTTTACACAGACATCAGCACACATCACACACACACAGTATTACACTGCAGCAGAGCATGCTGGGATCAGCACAGCTGATGTGTCATCAAGTTTTTAATAATTATTGAATTTAAACAGATTTCATCAAACCAAAAACAACATACCCCAAGATTTACTGGATTGACTCGACACACACACAGTCATGACGCAATGATTCTTTCCTCTGATGATGAACAACTGTAAGTGCATTATTGCATTAATGCATGCGTTATCTATATATGTCATCATCAGTCATTAACAAACATGACATCATTGCATAATGCTCAACACATTATGATTTCTTTATTCATATTTAATGTCTGATTTGCATATTTCAATGTATATATATTATTTAATGAAAATACACAAACATCTACAGCACACTGTTATGCATTGTGCAATGTCTTATGTGTGTATTTTCTATTGTTCAGGTGGTTGATTTACTGTTTCTGTCAGCAGATTTTTCACATTTAAGTTAATCTGTTTAATCTCTTCTGTTCAGCAACACACCATTACGAAATTCACAAACAATATCATAAATTTAACTCTATACAAATACTATATATACACAAGAGATCAACACAATCTTATGGGAATTTGTACGTGTTTTACAAGGTGGGTAACTCGTGCAAATTGGTACGATCTGATTCATACGTTTTAGGCTTGTCTGGGCATACATTGTTTTTAAAAAATGGCAAAATTTTGGTACAATTCACATTATACATTCCTGTGAGATCAAGCTGTATAGATATCTAGATGATATATTATTACTGAATAATTTTAATCTGTTTGTACTTTTTTGCTTTAATGACATGAAAACACATACAGACAGGGACAGACAGAGAGTTGTGTTTATATGTCGACCGAATCCTGAATCTGAACTACATGTAAAGATTCTTGCGAGTGACGAAACTCATTTGTGGTGAGATTGGACAGTATCAGTGCAATTAATGGACTGAGATGAAAATGAATCTGGAAATTTCAGTCCCAGATGGGAGTCCAGTCTCATATCAATCTGTCTGATCACACATTTTACCTGCTTTTACACACATGGATTTCACATTCAGGTACATGTACAGAGTCACAACACACACATGAACTTTAAGCATGAGCTAAACACAGTCGTCCAATCACAGTTTGAGTTTAAAACTAATACAAGACAACACGGACGAGTGTTTCAGGACAGAAAATGAGAAGCTAGATCGCCGTGATTCACAGCAGCTCATCAGAGAAGAAGCTCATTATGTTTTTATGATTCATCATTCATCATTAAATGCTGGAAACAAACCCTGGCCGAAAAAAACACAGGCGGACAAAACATTTCTGCTGCTGAGGCAGAGACACATACCACAGATGGATAGACAGACAGATGGACAGAGAGACACACAGATAGACAGAGGACGCTCAACATGATTTATCAATATCAACTTTAGGTTTAACACGGACAGAAAGACATAAAACTACATAAAACGAGTTCTACGGAGTATCTGACAGTGTATCAGACGGTTTAAAGCATCTTCATTGTATAACACACATTGTTTCTCATACTAGTTTATAACAATAGATTACAGTATACACATCATCCAGACTGCTGTCAATTCCACTGCACTGTGAGAAATGACAGAGACTGATGACATCATCGGTCCAGCTATGAGAATGTTTCTATTGCACATTTAGCCAGAAGCTCTAACAACACAAAGACAGTTTAGAGAAAATATATGAGATCCTTCAGAGCCCAAAGCATGTTGTGAAACCAAACTACACAAAGACTGCCTGAAGATTAACCCTTTACACACACACACAAATGACAAACCAATGAAACACTGACCCTTTCACATACACATTATAACAAATACACATTACACCAGAACATTTGCACAACACGAGAGAGAGAGATCACAAAGCGACAGTTCTTCTGACTGACAAACACACTGACAACAGTGTCTGATGTGGCCGAAAAAGCAAAAATTCTCCCAATATGGAGACGTCTGTCAGTGCTGAGGAGGAAAACAGGATGAAGGTCACATTCCTGTGTGCTAATAAAACTCTTTCAATAACTCCAGAGTCCACCATTAAAGCAGCAGAAACACAAACGCGCCATATAAAACACAAACTAATACTGTATTACTGATGAGAAATTAAATAATCCATAATTAAATCATTTTTGTTTTTTTGGAGTGTGTGTATGGGGATGAGGGTGTGTGAGGGTGGAGCTGTGAACTCAATCAGTGGCTGACAGCCAGAACACACACACCTTCCTCCTGCAGCAGGGCGTGTTTGTGTGTGTCTCTCTGTGTGTGTGTGTGTGTGTGTGTGTGTGTGTGTGTGTGTGTGTGTTGGGTGGGGTTGTGTTAAATCAAATGTTTTGCAGTAAAGTTTAAAGATGTGAAGAGCTCACGGTTACAAAACACACTGACTCACGACAACTCTCTCACACAACACCTGTAATATTGTCATCTCATCATCATGATAAAACTAAACCTGATTTATCACTAACAATCATCATTGTGTCTACAGGCCTTTTCTTCCCCAAAATCCCTCAGAGATTAACGTCATATCAATAATAATAATGTGTGAATTGTCAGTCAGGAGGCACTGTGAACACAAACGTCTCTGACCTTCAGATCCGATGTGTTTCCATCAGGTGACCTGCCTTCAGGCTTATAGCTGTTTGGAGAATAAGTGACTTTTACACCAAAGAAATGGTGCTTGTGTACAGAATTAGTCATGAAAACTTTTGTTTAAAGTCAACATGAAACCATTCAGAAATCGCTTCACATAGCAATGTTTTTCTTTGGATTAACATGCACATATGAATGAGAAACATTACTGATATTAACTGATAGATAACTATTGATATTGGTAAATGGCATTTTTAGGGATTAGGAAAGCAGTTTACTAGATTTTACAAGAGAACACATCCATCATGGACAGTAAATGCACTTTGATGAACAATATAATCAAACATTTGTAACGTAAAAATCCTTCATCTGTAACAGGTCGATGTCCAGTCATCATTTCATTTACTCATTTACGGCATGCATTCCTGTTACCACGACAACGTGACTCATTCCTTAAGAATTCCTTATAAAAGTCACTCCCACTGGATAAATTCCAAACACACCCTGAAGACTGTTGCTGAGAGATGACAGACGCTGCAAATCAGCGAAATGACACGACCATGTTCTGTTCTCGTCAGAAAATAAACTGACACGCAAAGAAAAAACAGGTGAAAGTTTCAGAATCTTAAAGAAACGTCTGCCATTAAATCACAAGAGCTAATCAGTACAGACAGGATTGAGTAAGAGCACAGATAAATTATGGGAGATTACAGTGAGATTACCTCTGAACCTGATATATCATCTGACAGTCCAGTGGATCAAAAACTAATGTGATTTACTGTTTTCTACACAAAACCATTCTTAATAATGTTAAGAACATTCTGTGAAAATATAACCTTGACATGTTTAATATTGACAGAGTAAGATTATGTCAAAGATTTAAATCATAGTGAAATTCATCTCAGATTTTTAGCCTGATTTTCACAACTAATGACTATAAATGATCAACTCAGACTGTACACCACATGAAGCATGCAATTTCAGCAGTTTACACACAGTTATTAGTTTTAATGATAACACTTTACCTCCAATTAAACCAGTTGACTTGACAGAGCCTTGGGAAATATACAATAGTTTAATTATAGCAAAAGTAAAGTAACCATGCTTTTTTGACAGATTGATTACCGCAGTTTAAATACCACAGGTAAACTATGGAGACCATAATATGCATTCATGCATTTGGCAGATTTTGCATAGACATAATTTTTGCTATTATGGTTTTATACATATAAAATAAAAAATATGGTTACTATAGTAAAATCATGGTTAATTGGGTTTGGGTGCTAAACTTTGATCAGATCAAATCAGATCAGATCAGCTGTGAGTGAAATCTTTTTTTGTCAACATTCTCAAGATATTTACAACTTAATCTCTGCTAACATGTGCTGTTCTGTATCTCTGGTCATTACAGCATTATGAAAAGATCTGAACAATAAAGCAATGATTAGAGAGACGTTCATGCATCTGCAGATCTGCGAGTAAACTTCAGCTAAGCAATAATCTGAGCTTTCATTCATCACATCATCTGCAGCCCTAAACAGATTATGTTAATATCATCCTGTCAATTGCAGTTGTTTGTTAAGTGTTTGTTAATAACAGCACAGATTTATAGTTTCATTTGCAGTCAGAGCATCTAAATCCAGATCTGGTGAGATGACGGATGATGTGTTGACACACAGATTTAAGAGTCTGCATGACAAATTCTTCTGGAAATCTGTCAGGCTATCATGAAACAATACATTATTCCAGATGACTGAAGGTCTGAATTCAAGCAAAACACACACAAAGGCAGAAAGACATTCACAAAAACAACAACTTAACACAAAAATGAGTTCAAATGTCTAGACAGAAGAGACCATCTTTTTCACTGAGCAGGAAAACCCAAAATTACATACTTTTCTGTCATTTAAGGTTTTTGTAAATTAAAAATTTAGAAATTTTCTTTGCACTTTTAAAAATGTTTAAAAGAAAACTGTAAATGTGGAGCAGTTTTGCCTTTTTCTAGAAGAAAATCTATTAAAACAATCGTTTAAAATGCAGATGATGCTGAATAATGATTCTTTCACAACCCTGACACCTGATCTCATACCAGCGGACTGCACACATCCCCCAACTGAAAGTTTACTTTGTCAGCTACATGAACAAACTAACAAACTTCATCCCAATGAAACTCAAATGATGTGCGGCTTCATTACGGCACAGACAGAAGCTCAATCAGGAGGAAATAATTGGCGAGCGGATATTGGGCGGTTGCCAGGTTTTGGGTTCGAGAGATTCTTCAGGAAGCCGGAAAAATACCAGACGAGCGACTTCACATGCAAATCAGACCGTAATGAAAACCAATAGAGCCAAAACAATGACTGATGACTGACACACACAAACTAACAGTGGACATTCTGTATTAAACACAGACTGACACCAGGCGAAGACAGGGAGTTCATGGCACCTATAGGTGTGTCTCAACTATTACGTAGAAAACAGCCAAAGGCAACTTACAAATGTGAAAACACGACAGAATTGAATAATCCTGAGGTGATGAGCGACACCCTGTTATTTAAAAGTTAATTATCATTATCATACAAAAAATCATTACACTGCTGGGATTTCATGCCATGATTTTATGAAACTGCATATCACTATGAACATGGTAATATCATGGTACTTTTCAGTGGCAACATTCAACATTCAATACTCAGCTTATTGTACATGTTTTAGCAGGACAGAAAAACAAGGAGAGCAAAAAACGTCTCAGAAAATGAGACATACTGTATCCAGCTGAAGTGATTACTGCACATTCAGCAAAACACTGTGTTTAACTGCAATTAATGCAGAAAGCAACATGATCTGAGACGCCACCCTCACTCGACATCAGAAGAGCCGATCGACCGTGCCCTCAGAGAATCTGAACATACAGTGCGTCAGATGAACACGTCTGCTGTTTTCGCCGCATCCCATGAAACCACAGACATGAGCAAACACCCAATAACAACACTGCACTACACACGCTCATAATCAATAATGAAACACATTTATTATTCACTAGAAACCTTGTCATGCTTTTGTTTTACAATTGCAGTGAAAGGTGAACTGAAAAATAAATGTAATGATTTTAGTATTTGGGTTAGAGCTCTAATAAAACAATAAACAGTCCTATTAATGACATTAAAGAGTCCTACAATGAGTTTAAAACCTGATAAACCTGATAATCCAGGAGGTTCTAAGAATGTTTCACAGAAGTAACATTTTCTGATTCTATATTATTTTTACAAAAAGTACTGAGGTGGTCTTATGATACAGTGATGTACCAGATAATAGTTCCATGTTATTTTGATAATCACTAACATATTCACATACCACAATACTGACATGGTCAGTATAATGGCCACGGTAGATATTATGTGAATGTCTGGTCTAATGATTTAATCCACAGACTGAACAGCATTGCACTTAAACTATTTCACATAAAGCTTCAACATGTGATGGGGAATATATAAAATGTTGTCATGCTGGTACAGCACAGCCTAAAAATATTCTGTCATATGATGATAAAAGTCACTAGAATGACAAACTCGAGTTATTACGCTGGGCGTATGTGTTTGTATATGAACAGCCGGCGACACCTTCATTCTGAACATAGTTTAAATGAAAGTTCTCAGGCTGAAATAAATTCCAAACATTCAGATGCTCACCGATGGCCGGCTGAGACATCACCTGTACCCTGATTCACATACGCATACACACAAAAACATTTATTCTGTTGACTCTAATCTGCTTTTACAGTTTTATCATGTTTACTTCATTATGTGTGTGCATTGTAGTGTATACTGTGTTTGAGTTATAAATTGTATTTAAAAGCTGAATGTGAAGGACAGCACAATGTGACAGGCTTTATAATGACAGATAACAGTGTGTGCCGTGGAAAACACGAGCAGCACAATGTTACATTGTAACACTTTCACTAAAGCACGATATGACTCACTGTTGTTTTCTGATGGTCGCCACGGCAACATCATGGAAAGTTTTAATGAACAGATGACGTTACATCAGAACATTATAAATAAGTGCGTCAGGGTGGTACACATACCTGTGCGTTCATCTCCCTGAGGACAAACGAACTGAAACAATAAAAACATTCCTAACGTCATTAATCATTTCCTCTAAGCATGACATCTGTTAGGCCCAAACCATCCCAAAACTCTTTATATTCTTTATATAGAGCTTTTTATATTATATTATTATAGATTATACTAATATTTGAGAGCACACAAACAAGCAAAACTACCAGTCAAATGTTGGGATTCATCCAGTGTTCACGCATTACAGTAAGAGCATATCCATGAAAACTATTACACAACATTATTAAAGTATTAGAAATATGCTGTGACTAAAGATGAGATCATTAATAGACACATGTCATATTAATCCACAAAATCAACTGCAGACACATTCACAACAACAGGTTGTGAGAATCGTGAGAAACACAAACTTTGTGTGTAAAGTGTCCGAATGTTTTACTGGTTCTGCAAACACAGATACAGCTACAGTATGACTGTACACACGCACATGTGTCTTAATCAGCACATCTATTCTGTCAGCAGTTCTGCTTCTAAATTTAAAGCTACAAAATCTCACTGTCCATGTTTAATGAATCAACATAAAGGAATGGCATACAAACAGAATTAACAGGCAAAGAAGTACAGCAATCAGATATTGACCAAAAGTCTCTTTCTCTAATTATTCAGAGACAATAGAGACGCTCCTCTCTCTGTCTCTCTCTCTCTCTCATTGTTCCGGGCGGCCTGTGAACACCCAACACATCAATACTTGAGCTTCAAAAAGCCTCTGCAGGTTCTGCAGGTTGACTGACTGCTCTGATGGCAAAGAGGAAGAATTTGTCCCTGTGAATAAACACTAAAACAATCCCAACTTTCACCTCGGCGCCGGGCGGGTCACATTCCGCAATGACTCTCACACAGCACAAGAACAATTAACACACAACAAACGAACAGGGGCCCGATTTCACCTTGAATTGTGATAACTGTGATAACAAAACACATGCGTGTTACAGACGCTTAACAGATCGAACCTTGACACACACACTATCACGACAAGCTCAACAAATAATCACTATATTTAACACTGTAAATGCATTTAAATGCATCTAAAGAAAAACGTACTGACACACAAATTCTCTTGTAAAGATAGTGTACAATGGTACAGTAATACTGAAAGATTACTCTATATGCTGTATTTAACTGTAAGATACAAAAAAGAACTACGAAACTTGTGTCTATAAAACACTGTCCTATAGTACATAAAGTACACATAGCGTACATGCCCAAAAAAACCCACGATATTACCACAGTACTGCCTGCTAAACTAAAGTAAACAATAAGATGAACATAAAACGCTCGAAAGCTGTTCACAGATCAGTCAACTTTACACACAAACACACAAAAATCCGCACACAGACAGACACACACGCGTATTTAAATCATTCTTATCAAGTAAATGATCGTGTAAAATAAAATAAAGATAACTTTTACCGTTCAGTCGGATGACAGTCCGTTTGTTCGCGTGTTGCAGGTGTATCTGATCCTGCTGGACGCGCGAGGTGACTTTCACACCTGGGCGGGTCACCTGCGTGAATGTGGGCGTGGTCAGATGACACACCTGCGCGTCTGAGCCACGCCTCTGAGAAACACGCGCGAGATTAGTGAAGTGAATGTGACTTTACTGTTGTAAATATGAGGATGTGATTTCTCTCCATATTTGGGAATGCTTCTGGTTCACATGGTCACAAAAAATGTAAGGAATTTTGAGTAGATTTTACATCTATTTATATCCACCTGCTTTTTAAGGTCCAGTTAGACATTCATTTTTATTTAAAAAATGAATCTGAAAGTAGAAGTCTGATTCCTTTCACTGAAGCACAAGATGTTTTTTGCACAGATTTAAGAAAAACAGATGTTTGTATGAGGTAAAACTTTGTGTGTGAATGTGTTGAATAATAAACAGACAAATACATTTACATTTATTAATTTAGCAGAAGCATTTATCCAAAGCAACGTTTATGCATTGGCAAATGTTTTATCCATAATGACTTTGCATTCAATCTATATCCATCGTTTTTATTATATCATCTATATTTATCATTGTCATTGGGGTATATTATTTTCATGTACATTTCATGCATTTGGTAGACACTGTCATCCAAAGCGACTTACATTGCATTATACTACTGTATTCCTACTGTATACTGTATTTATTTTTCTTAGTATGTGCAATCCCTGCGATCTAACCCATAACCTTGCCGTTGTTAGCGCCATGCTGTAACCACTGAGCTACATTATATCAAATTCTCTGGATCTCTACAAACTATATGACAAGCTTTAATTCAGGCCAGCAAACATGAGAAACTGAAGAAACACCAACAGTCAATATGTATTATCAACAACACAATAAAACTGTTGTTTGAGGCAAAGCTCTATAAAAATAAATATAAAATAAATAATACAAATAAATATTGTGTGCGGTAATTCACATGTCCTGTAGATTTCTATTGAAGGTGCACATCTGCCATCAGAAAGTTTATAGTAAATTATTATTTTCTGTGCTATTCTTGTGCATGTAGAATTCATGTTGTATTGTATTAATCTGTATGGTCTGATATTTAAATCAGATTTGACAAGAATAATTTTCTAGATATCAAGAGACACATTTTCTGTGAAGCTGCTTTAAAATGTTATGCATTGTGAAAAGCACTATACCAATACATGTAAAATTCATGCAAGTAGTATCTGTTATTGGGTGTGTATCGATTTCAACACACACGTGTATTGCTGACAGTAAGATCATTTTTCACTGACACATTCAGTCACTCATACACACAGTTCATATAGAATCTGTGTCATATCTCAAATCAATTTAACAACCCTGTGACCCTAACCATGTCAAACCTTAACCTGACTGTAATCATCTACCACACCCAACGTTCTTGTGCTTTGATTACTGAACACACTTCAGTTTTAACACTCTGTGTGTGTGTGTGTGTGTGTGTGTGTTTCTGCATTACTGAAATATGAGGTCACAGCTCGCACAATCAGGCAGGTTTTCATGCGTGCCACAGCGGGGAGTGGATTCCCTGCATGCCGCGAATAAAGAAGAAGTGTGAAACTTATTGTGAATTGAGAGTGTCAACGTCCCACCTTACTTAACACTTACTGTAAATCTGCCTTAGTTGTTTATATATTTATATATAAAATACACACTATAGTCATGTAAAATCATGTTTTACCACAGTATATCTGGCTGATGTGGAGTTTAACAGCACTGGGGGATGTTACTCTTTTGATCAGTCCACCTCTCCCAGTTTACACTGAATTTACACCAAAACAGAGAATTTTAGGACTGGGGAGGAGCTTCAATCAGAATGCGTGATGAGGGAGGTGGACTGTTTAAAAGTTGGAGTTTAAATACTAAAATTGTTATATATATATATATATATATATATATACAGTATATATATATATATATATATATATATATATATATAGACTTAGATATAGATTTAGATATAGATTTAGATAGATCTAAGACATTATACACTATGTTTATTAACCTCATTAATAATCTCAGTGGCTGTTTCACACAATGTAGGACTGATTTAACCTTTGACCTTCCTCATGAGAACATGTGGTCACAACCATCACACACGCAGACATAAACAGACACAATAAAAGAGACTCAAAATAAACGTACTCATCATTAAATAACACACACTCATGGTGATTGGGGTGAACATGGTGTCTGTGTATGCCAGTTGAACATGTCAATGACAGCAACTGTGAGCATGATGTTCTTTCAGTAGATCAGGGGGGATCGGAGCCGACAGACAGACACACATATAGCCGTGAGTCAGACAGACACACATATAGCCGTGAGTCAGTGAGACACACATGTAAACGTCACAGGATGAGATCGATGAAGTCATGAGACACAGTGTTGTGCTGCAACTGTTCTTACGCGTGATTCAACACGACTGAAACATGTTCACAGTGACGTCACTTCCAGAACACTTACAGGTACACTGTTTACAGTAAACTAGATAAACTCGTAAAGACAAGCCCTTATGAAAAGATGCAATTCAAAACCAAACAACAAAGGGTATGAATACAAAATACAAAATGAATACAAAATGCATGCTGGTACTAAAACTTTTACTTTTTGCTCTTTTAAAATGCTGACATTTCAAAACTACACTAAAAATAAAGATGCTTCGTGATTCAATTGAAGAATCATTTCCATAAAGAACCTTTAATATCCGAAGAATGGATGTTTTCCTCTGTTGTGGAAAAGGTTCTTTAGACTATAAAGAAGACATAAATATAAAAGAAAAGATGTGTAAAATACACATGAATTACAGTAAAATATCATGCTCATTAAATTATTACAGTAGATGTGAAAGAAGTAATAATAATAATAATATACACAAATAATAGTTTAAATGGGCATTTTTACTGTGTAGAAATGTTTTAATTTTATAATTTAAAATGATCATTATATAACAGATACACATCTGAAATTGAGAAAAAGCAGAATAAATGTGTCTCTATTTACTCATCTGCTGTTGTAGAAAGTAAAACCGAAAGCTGCATAAAATGACACATTTATTGCTAGAGATGATACTGTATGTACATGACAACATTGAGTATACTGTAAGTACAAGATGAGAAAAACAACTGATGATGAAGGATGAAACAACACTCTTGTTCATAACATAACATTAATTATAACATAAAAAACACAACCACACAACACACACACAATAAACAATTCATGACACACATGTCTGTGAATGTCTGTGTTGGACGTCATGTTTCTCTCTTTTCAAACACTGATGGTCGTCTCAAGCAATCCTGCACAGCTTTATCTCAAATTACACAACATAAAATTAATGAATTTAAATAAAATAAGTAAAATAATGCAACAAATGGAATGTTTCCACAAAATTAACATATTAAAATTAAAACTTTTTGTACTTTTGTCTATGTCTGTCAATGTTTCTGACATAAAAAAAGAATCACCCATCAAATATATGTCAAATATAGTTTAAAATGTTATTTGTTATTTTCTTCTTTTTCCTGTAATATGTGCATTAGCAGAAACACACTAGACAAGAGAAGCTTTTGAAGAAACATTCAGACTGAAGTGTACAGTGGTGATTCTCTGGTTCCTCTGTGATGATGAGAGGATTGAGGCCACAATTTATATATAAATATAAAAACATCTTTAGACTAAAGAAACACAGAACTCTAGTTATTGGTCCTGATTTGTTGATATTTTCTTCTTACTCTGTTTGAGAATTTCTCTTTGTGTTCAACATGGATTTTGTGATTAGCTCCATGTTGTTTATTTTAACCTTAACTTTTTCTCCACTGATTTAAAAGTGACATCTGAAAATGAAAGCATCCAGTAACTCAAATAAAAAACTCCAATAAAAACATCTAGACAACTTTAAAACAAGACACATTTACTCAATCAGAAAATTGATGTTGAATCTTGAATGAGGTGGGATGGAGTAAAGTCCAGGCTTCTAGAACGGCTCTCTTTATTGAAATCACACTCAAGTGACAAAAAAGAAAACGTATTTTTCCAAAAAAAAACTTTCGAGGACACAAAGCACGACGAGCTCCCATACAAACCGCAGATCTGTGCGTGAGAAACCAGCAAAGACCAGCTGTACGATGCCTCAAATAATCTTTATCTCACGAGCACCGGAGATCAACACGGCTCTGTTCTGACGATGAGAAAGATCGCTTACAGTTTAGTTTTGCATTTGACTTTTAAAAAAAATCAGTTAATAAAAGCAATAACAAGTATGTACATTATGAACAACCAAGAGGAAACATCATCTTTCCACTGTAATCATAGGAATCAAATCGGCTACAACAACATGATGAGCACAAGAGAATTATTCAAACATCTTTAGCACTGGCAAAATACAACTTCAGATGTTCAAAACTGACTGAAAGGACAAAAACACCATCATGACTGAAGCGAAGAAGCAGAAGTACTGATGTGTCACATCTTTAAACACCTCTGGGTTGTTGGACTCTTACAATTTAACCTGCAAATAAGGTATAAAAATGTATGACGATAAAAATCATCAGTTCTGAGGCCAGCGGTGATTGTTTTAAGCGTCATTATGAACCATCATCACTGAACAAGTCGAGTCCATTCTTCAACTCACTCTCACTAACTAGTGTCTCTTTACAAAAGTCATCATGAAAACGAAGATCTGATTGTTCTGGTCACATGATCTGCAGCCAATCACCGGCCTCTGCTCATGATTCTATTTACACAAATTTCCTCAGAAATACAATAAAAAATGAGAATGAAATGATGAAAGAGGACGAGAGAATTATCATATAGCTTTGATTCCCGAGCCCCAACCCACGTTTATAAAAGAAAAATCTCCCCAGAAATATAAACGTCATGTTTTTTTTTTTATGCTTTTGACCTTACTACATTTTCAATGTGACACAACACACAATGAATTCTTTTTTCGCCTCGTAACAAAAAAAAACAAAAAAAAACGATACAACGCATTTTCTAAACACAAAATAACAACAGCCTACATGTAAAAATATAACTTTTACATACACAATTTCAAAATAATCGTAAGTTTGCATTTGTTGCATACAATTTACAAATGTCTGTGTTTCCCTTGTAGGTGCGATCGTCACTCTGTATCGAGAGCGGACGAGCGTTCGGTCCCACGAGGCGTCGATCGTTATGAAAGAGTCCCGTCTCTTTGAAGAAAGAGAGTTCTCCACATGAAAAATCACTTCACATCAAAACTTCTCCTGATGCACTCCACGCCTCGCTTCATATACTGTATATATTTTTACATTTATATATATGTTTTTTCTAATAGACATTTTGCTGTCCGTTTCAGGGTTGATCTGGTCGATACTCAGAGACGTGTGCGGCTGCTTTCTTCATTTTTTTTCCTTTTTTGCAAAAGAAACCAGCACAGACGAACAATATAAAGATAAAAAAAGAAAAATAAAACATTTTACACATATAATCACACGTGTGTACTGTGAACTACAGCGGCTCAACAGCAAGCCAGTATTCATAAAAGCCGATAGCTATAATACAACGCTCAATAAACGACGGTGACGGGTGGAACCTGTGAGGTCAGGCGGGGCTGTGGGCGGGGTTATGGGTGGGGCCACGACGGGTGGACGCACCTTCTAATTACATATAGGCATACAGTACATTAAATACAGTTTACCAAAAAATACTTTTTTTTACCTTTTTACTTTTTTTGTTTAAATTCCAGGCCATAAAATACCTGTCTGCATAGACCTAAAGACTAACATTTCCTACGCTTGCATTCTAGAAAGTTCTGATAATGTCTCGTGTGATGATATGAGCTCTAAAAAGGCACATTGGTTGAAGTTTTGTTGTGTTTAAGTTGCATCTTCGGGCTCCGGAACGGGGTTTCAACAGGACAGCAGAAAAGCAAATGACCTGTTGGGTGTTTTCAGCTCAAATAAAGGTGTGTGCTCTTAATTTAAACCATGACCTCTAGGGCCATAAGTTTAGATGAGTGATCAGGTCAGGTTTGGTGACATGAGCCCAAACCTTTTGCTGTGGTGAAGAAAAGCCTCTGTGTTTTCATTCTCAGGGTCTGCTGGTTTTAAAACAGGTCATCCGTGTCAGATTTTACTCGGCAAAACCACATTTTCTTAACAGCTGCTGTTTACAAGCACACTTCTGAAAACAACAAAGATCATTATTGCAAAGCTTTGAGTGATGTCGTGAATTTCTACAACCCAATCCCATCTTGTTGTTGATTTAAATCCCCTCTCTCTCTCTCTAAACTCGACATTGAGAATCTGTTAAATGTGTTCGTCCGTTCAGACGTCCATGAGAAAGTCCTATGAGGCACAGCTACAGAAGATCCACAGTGTGGACAGGATTGCCATTGAAATCAGAGGACTGCTCTCTTACATCATCATGATATGTTTGAGAAATCTCCTGCTGTCTGCATGGGTCAAAGCTTTGTGTTCTGTTTTTTAGCAGGGAGGAAAATACAGATGATGATCCCACGTGATTTCCATAATTTACAGTAAATCCGTACAGATGCTGCGAGTCTTTAAAGAGGAGGAGAAGTTAAGCTGGTCGATAAGATGGAAGTTTGATTGATTCATTTAGGTTTAAGGGCAGGAATCAGACTGTCAGATGAAATGATTGCTCATCATTTTGATGAACTCTGGCAGCTTCGACCTAAAAGACAAAAAGATAAATTATAGTGTGTGTGTAGATAACATATATAAGATATATTTTAAAACTGGCAGAACAACAAAATAAAAGTTAGAGTTACAGTAATTTTGTATGTTTAAGTGGGTTAAAATGTGCTTAATTTTTATAAATGCAAAAATCTTAAAGCACAATAACAATAATAATAATAATAATAATAAACTGTCTTTATGCAAAATATTATTGTTGATTTTTAACTCTAATAAAAATCTTCAATCATATCCAATCATATGCCGTTGAAAAACATGATCACTTTTCTCCAAAAGATAAACATTTTTAAATCAATATACCAATGGACACACAGATTCACAGCTCAATTTAAACCTTAACCTGTACTGTACTGTATTTTATTAAATGTATTTATAAGTAATCAACTCATTACCAGAATAAAGTCATTTACACAGGGAACATATGAAACCTTCGACCCCTTGTATCTCTTCACACCCATAATGCAGTGTGAACATTGAACACATTCCTGATTTTATTGTGTTTGATTTATTGATATATATATATATATACATATACATGTATAGACATACATATATAGATATATATATATATATATATATATATAAACAGCTCTTGTATTTTTTTAAAGCTGTGTACACACATTACAAACACTTACAGCTAATCTGTTGTTAAAATGCGTCCACCGATCATCAGCTCTGGTTAACCATCATTCAATTAGTTCTTGGTATTAAACTTTACGTGGTTTAATGTGTTACTTTCCCTTTCATTTTGCAAAAACCGTGTCTAAACACAGTTGTGACTAATGTCTTTTGTTACTTTTCTGTATAAAATCGCAGTTTTATACATCAACAGTTGTTTACTGAAAGCAAATTGAGAGTTTGGTTTGGGTTGATGGCGTGTCGTGGCACATGTACAACAGCAGATCAGTGTTCAGTGAAATATTCTGACCATTCTGGGGGTGTGGCTCTTTACATTTGTCCCATGGGATTGGACGTCTCGCCCATGCTGTGGTGGGCACCGGCCAAGGAGTGAGGAGGACCGTCCGATGACACTTTCTCTTCTTCTCGTCTCTTCAAACACGCCGCTTTTGGATTGAGGTTCCGCTCTGGAATGTGAAACAAATGGTTACACAACACGGTTACACAACAACGTTTAATAGTTTACTGATAACACACGGTTTCACATGGTAAACGTGACATGAGGAATGCGGCACCATCAAGAGGAGAAAGAGTGTCATTACATCACATCTGAATCTGATAAACATGTCTGCTATGCTTTGGACCATAATACTATGCATACTACATACTCGAAGTACAGTATATGCTGCATTTATATACTGTTTAAACGTTTGTGAAGCAGAATGCAACATTTCATAAACATTCTTATAACATTGTTTAAGAGAAGTTAATATCAGCTGTGTTTAATGACTTTCACTAGAATCTGAAGGTCATATTGAGCACATAAACAGTGTGTTGCTGTGATACTGACCTCGGACCTGTTGTTCCAGACTCAGAATAACAGCGACGGCCTGATGTAGTATGAGCAGTTTGGTTTGTGGTTTGTCGCTCTTTAGATGAAGCTGCACCATACGGCCGAGCTCTTTAAACGCTTCATTGATGTCACGCACACGCAGACGCTCACGGGCGTTATTCGCCATCCTCCTCTCCTTCTCTCGCTCCAGTTTCTGCTCCGGAGTCAAATCCTCATCATCATTGTTACTGCGGGCCCGAACATGTGTTTGTGTTTGGGGACATAAAAGATAAAACATTTTGAGTAAATACATACAGACACAAGACATACTTTATAACAAACTAAATCACTAAATTTCACTAAAGTGAATTTTAAGCTTGCTCTTCTACTCTGTGATTCTTGTGAGGACAAGAGAAGAATTTCACCACACAAAAGTACACTGTAAAACATTTTTAGTACAATCAAATACGGATCATTTTTAATACAATTATATTAAATTTCTTAATGTTTTTACATTACTTCAACCCATCAAAATTTACTTATTTTTATCAATACATCAACTATTGCAAAAATGTAAAAATGTAAGTTGAAATGACTTGTAAAGCCAATTTGACTGTACTTAAAAAAGGCTGCAAAAATGTGTTACAGTGCACAATAATCATCGTGAATATCTTGAATATCAGTAATTCTTCAGGCTTGTATCTGAAACTAATATTGTGTTTTGTTAGAGATAATAAATAAATAATATAAATACTGTATCTTTATAAGGTTTTGGCCAAATGGTGGTTTTAGTTTAACAATAATGAAATAATTTGTTTCAAGTCACATAAAGCTGAAAATTTTCAACAATTTTAACAAGACAAACAAAATGATCAATAAAAAATTAAACACATCACAGAACATATCATCAGAAAAATTTCCTCTAGAAATTTACAACCAAATGAGTCAAATTGGTCTTTCCAGGTGAAAATCTATAAACTCAGAGGAGTTTATCCTGGAAATGATGTTTGTTTGGATGAATTTGGGATCCAGGTCGTGCCCTACTCTCATGTGTGAAAAACAGCTAAAATCTGGCTCAAGACCAGAGGAGATGATCAACAACCCAACCATGTGTGTGTGTGTGTGTGTCTCTGACTGTGTGTATGTGTGTAATCAAATATTAAAGGTAGGTTAGTTTTTACTGTAATAAAAGACCCAAAAAGATGTAGGTGTGTGCAGATGTTTACGGTGGAAATCAGAAAGTGTGTTTGTATTTGTAAGGTCTGTCATCTCAGTGTGTTTAGCTGCTTCTCAGATCACATGTCACTTCATCAAAGTCCAGCGTTTGGGGTTTGAATGAAGCGAGCTCACGGTACAGTTACCTAGATCTTGACCTCTCTAATGCTTTAAGATCCTTGCTGTCCATGTCTTCTTTCTTAGTGTCCAGAGATTTGCTGTCTTGAAGATTCTCATCTCCTTCATCTTCTGATTTAATATCTGAACTCACAGATGAAGTGCTCTGACCATGCAGACCTCCGGATAGAGCTGAAGAGAAGAAAATACAGTTAACACACCTCTGTCTGCTTTAGAACTGTAATGAAACATCTGATGCATGAATGATTTCACCATTATTATGGTTTTGAAAGTGCTTTATAAATAATATGTGTAGGCTTCCACAATTAGTGAAGACTAACAAATAAAATAAATAAAAGTGCATTGCATTGTGAGATACATTTACATTTATAATACAATAAAACAAATACAGAACCTCATGACAGTACATTTGCATTAATAATACACATCGTTTAGTTATTTCACCACACTAGTATGTGAAGTATGTGTGTTATGAGTGCTATGATGTTGTGAAGTGAGAGTATGTGAAATATTTGTCAGTGTTTGTAAGACAGCGGCTGGATAAAGAGAGTTAGTTTCACACAGCTGGACGGACGGGATACGTGATGAGAAGCAACAAAACAAAAGATTGATTTAAGACGGTCACATACGCACACGTGCACAAGCGTGTCTGACAAAATTCTGTATCATGTGCTCCAGCAGAATGAAAAGCATAGCTTGAACTGTTCCTGTATCAACTGCAAGAATAATCATTTCTGATGCACAGTTGTGTTATTTATACTGTTCTTTTTCATATTTTACAGCGTTCAGCACCTCATTAACTGTTTGGCTGGAAACTCCAGTGAGGAAAGCGCTTGCCAACATCTCCGTACAGAGAGCGAGTGTTCACATCTTAAATGAGCTGAGATCTCATGCTTCACTTCCAAGGTCAGAGATGATTTCCTTCTACATATTCATATGTGAAATATTGTTCAGTAGTGAGTTTAACACACTCATAACTGTTCACAGATTAGTCTGGTGCTCGGCCAGCGCTGCCGACGGCTGTGTGTGTTTCAGAAAAGGAAATATGACGTCTTAACAAAGCATGAAAACTTTATTGACTGCTAATGTGCTGTTAAGAGTCTTTTCTGCTGTTTGTGTGAGTCAAGATTCATGAACATTCATTCACATTAATGTTGTTTTATCATCATCAGACCCACTTTATTACTTTCCTCGTTTGTGAAATTACATAAAAATATTTTAGATAAGCCTATTTCACCTGATGAAATTCACAATTATTACAAAAAGTTATATTTATAATGATATATTCATGACATTTCAAGATCTTTATAATTTCTGTGTCTTATCCGAGTCTGTAAATCACAAGATTCCCAAATATTTTCCTGATTTCCTGACGGCAGGAATCCTGTGATGCTGTATGTGCATCTGTGTGCGCATTTTCTAAAATGGCGGATTGCAGTGGAGGGGGTTTGGCATCATGCCCGTTCTGTGCCCACAATATGCCAGCCTGCCGCATGTGTGTTGTGTGTGTGCATTGCATCTCACCCCTGTAAGGGTCGGGCTGACTGAGATCAGGGGAGGTGGCTGACTGCACAGGGAGTTGTGGCACTGGAACCTGACTGCTCCCAATTGAGTGACTACTTCTCAAACCGACACCATCCTCACGGTGAGCACCAACCTGGGGGAGAGAGAGAGAGAGAGAGAGAGAGAGAGAGAGAGAGAGAGAGAGAGAGAGAGAGAGAGAGAGAGAGAGAGAGAGAGAGAGAGAGAGAGAGAGATTCAGAATAATATGATACAAATGAAAGTATTTGGAATGTTCTATCATGTTTTTGCAGACACATCTCTCATCATTCACTCAGCTTTACCACAGATGAGCACCAGAGGGCGCTGTCCACCTTCACAACAACCTCAAGACTTCTCCATTTTACTGCCCCTCTCTCTCTCTCTCTCTCTCTCTCTCTCTGTTTAAAATACTTCTATAATATGTGAAATACATGTATGAAATAGACAGATAAAGCAGATAATAATTTCCCATAAAAAAGTGGACGCTGCATAGATCTTGCAGTGAAATGAACCAATGATGTAAAATATGTTGTTTAAGATGACGTCTGTATGTCCCTCATTTAATGCAACACGCAATGTAATGAGCTTACACATAAATACACTGAAACCTGTAAAACTGTGTTCAATAAATATTAAAACAGTCATGTTATTCGGTGTTATTACATTGCATGTTTATATCAGCGTCTGGTGACCGGTTCTTAAGTTATTATATTTCTAGGAAGGAAAATCTAGACTGACATGATTCTGCTTCCACACACTGCTAATGAAAGCTAAAGTTAAGCACACTGCATTGTGTGATACAGTATCTCATCTTATCTCATCTCATCTCTCTCTCTGTGGTGCTGAAATGACTGTGAATTTATTCAGGCAGGTAAAATTTAAAGTAATGTCCCACGATGCCAAGCAGGGAGAGAGTCGGATCCATCTGGCTGTCGTCACGTTCGCCAACACAACTGACAATTATCTTAATGCCCATATGCTTAATTGTGGGCTCCCTAATTCCCTGGATAATACACACATCCAGCAGGAATTGTGATTTGGCACAAGTCTCCTTCTTTTCTAGTCACTCTCTCTCTGTTTTTGTTTTAAGGACACAATCTGAAGCCCTGAGCTCTCTCTCTCTCTCTCTCTCTCTCTCTCTCTCTCTCTCTCTCTCTCTCTCTCTCTCTCTCTCTCTCTCTCTCTCTCTCTCTCTAATTCTAGTTAATCCTTTGACAGGGTGGCACAGGGATGCTATTGTCTCCCGGTGGCTCGATGCAAATATCAGAAAATGTCGTGGATAGACGGAGGGATACGGGAAGACGGGCTGTAAGCCTGTGTGTTTCTAATCTTTCATCATTCTGTGCCCCAAATGCAGAATGGCTTCTGGCCGCGGATTCCGGCGTCTGCCGTACATATTTAATAAAGGTTTTATATTTAAAAACTAAAGTAAATTACGACCCTGATGAGGTGGAGACGATACCCCAGAGCGGCTGTCAGACGTGCCACTGTTAATCTCCCAGAGAAATAGAGAAAAGACCAGACTTTCTGGGTCACAGGTGATTCATTTCATTTCTTATTTCAACTACCGAAAAATCACAAAAAGAGAAACTTTGTCAAAATCAAGAGTAAAAGTATTTGATTGTTTAATAATGTAAATGTTACTGCATTACATAGAGTATAGTGATATCAAAACAAAATTACCTGCAAATACTACTGGAGGCATCATGAGTAAACATCTTTTTTTAAGAGTGTACAAATCATCAACACTGTATATATATTATTGTTTTAAACTTTTAAGCAAATCAACATGATTAATGAAATGTTAGAGAGAGAGAGAGAGAGAGAGAGAGAGAGAGAGAGAGAGAGAGAGAGAGAGAGAGAGAGAGAGAGAGAGAGACCAGACTGCATACTGACAGCATCTCTCAACACACACACACACATCAGCACCTGCCTTAGCCAATCACAGTACAGCTCATTTACATAAAGGCCGTTTAAAGTTCTAGCAGCATGCAGAGTTTATTTCACAGAGAGCGAGACACACACACTAGAGAGCTGAAACTGCTTTAAAATACATCTACACACACACACACATTCATATACTCCTCTGTGGATTTCAGTACGGATGTGGAAACATCATTCTCTCAGGAGGGTCTGTCCGGGTGGTCTCGTGGGTTTATGGATGAGAACACAGGACCTGCTTTTACCCGGATTCCTCTGAACTCTGTGAAACAGGCCAAACTCATGGAGTATGTTCAAAGCAAGACGGAAATTGCTTCCTGGTGACTATATTAAATTAAGATGCTTGTTCCATCTCATTTCTAAAGCCTCAGACTTCCTCAAGTTTTACACTGAAGACTGCCTGTAAAAAGTGTGGACACATCCAATAAACAAACTATTATAAGGCCTATTTTCCATATTTAAGGATGATCGCAAAGTCATATCATGAGTTGGAACAGCTGCTAATGTGTGTGTACCATCAGGTTCATAAAACCTGTTCATCTATCAAAAGTCAAACAATAGACTGACAGAGTGTAATGGTTCTAAAAATAACTCCAGACAAAAGAAGGAACCAGAAAATCCTAAAGAAAATCCTAAGGATCACAGTGAGAACGGAGGGTAATTTTACTTTCAATGGCTGGAACAAACTAACTTCCTCCATCAGACTGAAGTACAGATGATGAAGCAGATTTAAACACAATACTGCATTTAACAGTCGGGTCAGGACCTGGAAATATAAAGGTCACAGAATCACAGGGGTCAAGGATCACGGCGAGGAAAGAGAAACATCCTCAATCTCTACACAAAAATACACAAGAACTCTGGCTCAAGAATCACACACACACATTGTCACACAGCTTTTACATTTTTGCGGTTAAAATAATAATGTTAATAGAATTAAACCAGCTACGATAAAGATAAAATAGTACATATAATAACATATGTCCATATTTCAATTAGTTTATATGAGGTTTAAGCGTTAATTGATAGAATAGTTAATGTGAACAAACAACACATACATTACAGCATATATTCAAGATAATTTCTATATATATATATATATATATAAGTAACCATTAAATTGGAATTAAATTGAAGTTATTCATGAGTCTCTCGCTGTGTTTCTGCCCATGTAGTTTGTCAAATCTATCAGTTAGCATGCTGCCTATGTAGACAGCAAGATAGTTCACTGTCTGTGTGTTCTTTTGTCTTTCTCAAGCTTTCTACATATCTTTCCCATGATTTCATACATTTACAGCAGATCTCTCTCTCTCTCTCTCTCTCTCTCTCTCTCTCTCTCTCTCTCTCTCTCTCTCTCTCTCTCTCTCTCTCTCTCTCTCTCTCTCTCTCTCTCTCTCTCTCTCTCTCTCTCTCTCTCTCTCTCTCTCTCTCTCTCTCTCTCTCTCTCTCTCTCTCTCTCTCTCTCTCTCTCTCACAATAATACTATACATATTATAATATTTACAAATGCCAAATTTCTCAGGGTTCTGTGTTTTAGAGCAGATGTTTTACCATCCACCTTAATATAACTATATACAGTGTTAAGCAGGAAAAAAATATTTATTTATTGGTATAAATATGTATGTTTTTTTATTTTAACAACCAAAAATGGCTTCCAATGAAGTATTAATTTTTCATACCTAGTGAAACTCTTCTGTTCTGTTGAAGCTGAACACACATTCACATTCAGAGGTGACAATCCTCTTGATTTATACAACAATAATGATGACATGACACTACAGTCACTACATCACTACAGTTACACATTTTACAGTTACAACTATTGCAGTAAAGTTTGCAGGAGTGACACTCGGGGGTGCAGGAGAAACGTGTGTGTGTTGTGGACAAAGCATGCTCTGTGCCGGCTGTTTCCACAGTGATGGGAGAGGGGCATGTGAACAGGGAATAGTGTGTCTTTGTAAAAGCCAGACACACACGGTCACGGGTGTAATTACGTGCTCTGTTTCCTGTGTTTTAGTCATGATTAACTGTGTGTATGTCTCTGTGGCCCAAAACAGCAGCTGGAGAAAAAAAATACATCAACTTCACGGACTGTTACTAAAGTCACCTGTGCTGGAGATAAACTTCTGCTTTATACTGTTTCTCCTAAAAAAACAAGAAATCTCACATGTGTTTCATATAGAGATGTCAGTCCAGTGACAGAGATCTTTAAACTATTCCAAATAATACTAACTATGCAATCAAAACACTGAGAACTTTCCGAGGTCTACATAGACAATTATTTCATTAAATACCTTTCTTCCTGTAAAACTCCTGAGCGAGACACACATACGCACAGACACACACACACACGGTCTGACGGCTTTGTGCTGAATCCAGCCTCTGCAGAAGATTTACTGCAGCTTAGACTCTATTTATCCTGAAAGGAGACGCGTTTAAAAGCCATTACGGTGTTTTAAAAGCTTTAATCTCTGTATCTCCTACAGAAGATCATCCACTGAAGCTGCTCAGAAGATGCTGCTCTGTGTGTGTGAGTCTGATGTCTGGAATAAACCGCTTGAAGTAAGTTAGTGTATCTATAAGGCATCAAACTGAGCTGATGGATAACTGACTTAGAAAAAGCGAGAGAGGGGGAGAGAGAGAGAGAGAGAGAGAGAGAGAGAGAGAGAGAGAGTGTGTGTTTAATTTAATCAATTTAATAAGGTGTTTATTTTTTATGTTTAAATATTAAAAGTTATAATAACTCTACATCACAACTACATCATCCTCAGTGAGTGAGAGCTGGTGCTTGATAACTTTGTGTACATTTTATTGTTTAAGTTTATGTACGCACAGTCAAGTGTGTTGAGAATTGTGTATGCAGATTTGCCTTCATACACCACAGTTGTGCATATGTAAGGTTTATACATCAGGCCCCAGATGTGAGTGTATGCAAATGACATCAGATGTTAGCTTTTTGGGTGAACTGTCCCTTTAAGAGCAGTATCACAGACACACACACACAGCTGTAAATGTGTGACGGTGGATAAATAAACATAGCTGTCAGTGAGACACAGAGCAGAACTTTAGGACCGTCCAATCACATGCCTGTATAAACCCACGCCTGCCTTTATTCATTTATATCATTAAAACAGCTCATTAACACTGGAAAATACTGCACACGCCAAACACACGAAAACACACTGCACATAACAAACACATCATCTGATAGATTTACACAATTCCTGAAGAACATGTGAGTGTGTTTGACCAATAATAAACCAAACATCAACACAGTTTCATCATCACTTGTGTGGTTGATCTCTAGTTGAGTTCTGTTTGGTGTATTGTGGGTTAAAGTTGCTGCTAAACAGATATGAACATATCTCTCTCTCTCTCTTCTCTCCTGCTGTTCTTTATTCTCTCCAGCTGTCTGAAGCTTTATGGATTGTTTCAAGTCTTAAAAAAACTTTAAATATGGAAAATATTAGCAGCATCTTTGCTGATGTTTGAAGTCGGTGTCTCTCTCTCGGGTTATTTCCTGTATTTAGTCGGGCAGTCTCTACCCATAATCCTCTGCTCTAACCTGACCTCATAACAAATGTCCAGAGCGAGACACAAGCAGCTACAGGCCACCGTTACACATCCACCACACAAATGATGTGTTAAACAGGGTGGGTTAGTTCTGTCACTATTTAATATGTTTGATCTGTGTTGACTAGTTGTGCTTATTTAGAATATATAGGAAGATAATTCAAACATCTAGCTGTGAGAGATTAGTTCTGTATAACAACCAGTAACAGAAAATACATTTTTCAAAATTTGTCAAAAGTAAAGACTCTTCTTTGTGTTCACCAGATATATTATACGTGGATCTAAACTACAAGATGATCTGAGATCATTTAAAGATCTTGAGATGTGTCCTGAAGTGTCATCCAGACGCTGTACAGAGACCGTCAGCGAGACCAGACGTCTCTACAGCATCTGAGCAGGATAAATATGACATTAAACATACACGCTTCTGTTTCTCATAAAATCTGGTACTATTCAGTCGCTCGTGTTAAACCATTAAACATTTTAATAAGAAGAGTCAAAGATTTGATCAGTAGGTGGCGCTGTCATGAAATGCTCAGATAACATCAAAAATCTTTTGCTAACAGCATCTGAATAATCTAAAACAAATTTCCAGAGCCGAACAGAAGAAGCTCTGAATCATTACTGACACAAGATTGATTGAGATAAGAAACTCCACTGACATCTCATACATCCACCACATAACACACGTCACGCGGGAAATGACATCATCATTCAGCAGCAGTGCGAGGTCAGAGGTCGTGTTGGTTCTTACCATGAGTGAGTGTCTGTTTGTGGGCAGAAGTCCTGAGCTGTATCCTGAGCTCAGTCCGCTCATGGCTCCATTATGAGAATGAGACGGAGTGATCAATCCGTGCATGTCTGCGTGAGTGCCGGGCATCGCTGTGGACGGACCCACTGCGTGACTCCTCAACACATGTATGGCATCATCTAAACGCTCCAGACGGTCCTCGATACGACTCTGCTGTAGAAACACAGTAAACACATTTCTCACACTGGGTTCTGGGGGCTTTGATAATCGTTTCAAGTAAACACTGTTAGTGTTACTATAGTAAAAAATTTTTTTTTGATGACAGTAGAGATTACATTAATACCACTGTACTGCACTTTTACTGCACTAAACTGACCTGATGAATATTTATAATAATTTTGAATATTTATAATTTTGTTACATAATTTCTTTACATAATAATCTAGATGATGTGCCAAAACAGCCCTTAAATGTACCATATTAATCATCATTTTCACCAAAATACCTTTAGGTTAACCTTAGAAGAATTAACCGTGGTTTAATTATGGTAAAAGTCTTGTAACCATGTTTTAAGATTTTAGTAACATTGATTATCTCTTATATATCACAGTTTTACTACAAATAAAATGGTTGGGTAAAACAATTATTATTGTGGTGAAAGTGAGACCATGTTAAATGTGTGGTTACAAAAACTATGATTACTATAGTAAAGCCATGGTGAATTTCTGTAAGAGTACTGCGATAACATGTTTTCAAACAGAGTGAGACGCTTCGAAATGTTTGTTTTTTGATTTGTTTGATGACAGTGTTTGATATCAGGTTGTACAGTATTTTTATAAGTTCAGTGTCTCTTACCAGAGAGTGCAGAGGAGGTTCATAACTCGGGGACGAGGCTCCCTGACCGTTCCTGGACCAAACAGCCGTACTGGCAGCTGGAAAAACGACAACAAAACATGATTATTGACTGATCATCGTGCAGGATCTCATGTCTGAAACATCAACGTCTTAATGAGACATTGAAATGAACATAAAAATGACATTATATATAAATATATATTGATGTATATATTATCTATGTGTAATAGAGACTCATTCTAAATCTAAAACTAAATCTGAATCTAAGCTTCTTGCATTCTCAGTGTCTCTGCACCCAATGTGAAGTTCGATACATTTTCTTTAGTTGTGATGTAAACGTGTGTTCATGATGTTTTATATATGAGCAGTTCAGAAGCTGTGGAGCTGATGACTAGACATCTTTTTATTCTTTTCCTCTCGTTCTCAGCCGTCCGCCTGCGGTCCGGATCACACAGGTAATTAAAAGGACCGCCGTGTTCATTTATTCATTCTTTCTCGACCTTCACCTGTTTGCGTTCGTGCCATCCTCTCATTACACATATTACAGCTAATTATGTTGTGTTTGAAATTGTACTTTTTTACAGAAACATGCATTTCAGACGCTTCAGCGTATTATTAAACCTCATTTCCAAACGCTAATTAGCATATAATTAGCACCGCATTCATGTGCAAATACATTTCGCGCGTATCCGCTCCGTCGGCAAAGAGAAAATTATTAAATTAGTTACTTAAACTTCCCTCGCATGTTTAAGTTTAAATATTAATTTGCGGGTGCGCGTTTTAATGGCTGTCGGTCTAATAACTTTGGCACAAATACCAATTAGGGCGCAGTGGTTTCCATGACGACTCTATAATGACGTGATAAGTCGTCTTGAGATGTCTGTCTGAAGAGCTTTTGCACAGGAACACTATACAATTCGTAGTTTGAGTCGCAAAACTATGAAAAGCTTTTTAACTTGAAATGGCCGTATTAAAGCACTCGTCCTGCAGTCACAGGTATGTGTTGGTGTAAACATCCTCTGAGTCTTTAAGATGTGCTGAGCATCTTGGCATGATGGCTACACTGATACACTTCCATACCACTTTACAAGTATGCAGTATTTATAGTGTAGTGTATATAATCCTCAGCCGTCTAACATAAATACACAGTCAGTGTTACCTGTGAGTGATGGAGGAGATCCCACGGGAGTGGACGGGTTGGATGGGAAGCTGTTGTTGGTATGATCGGGGGAATAAATCTAAAACGACAACAAACACACAGTCATGAAAAAACACACACAACGCTTTAAGATACAAAAGCATGTGTGTTGAAACACTTCTTTATGACATCAAATTTACACGGTTTACTTTTCTGATAAACGTCTTTAAAGTATGTTTCATCAAATCATGTGATTGTTATTTTCTGCTGATGTAATACAGGCTGTGTGTATGGTAAAATTATATTAAAAATGAATATTAATCAATAATCCAGATGGATTAAATCATATCCTGTCATACATTATTCATGTGTTAAATGTTGTTTTCTCATGTTCTACAAGAGTTCACTCACTGAAGCCAAAGCCTTTCCTAACGCATCTCCTGTCTGTGAACTGCTTCCTGCTCCACTCGACGATCGATTGGCTGAGAGACAGAGAGAGAAAAAGAGAGAAGAGGTCTGATCTAAAGGTACACCAGTGGAAGACTCTTTTCAATCTTGAATGATTGATGTCTGTGTGAATCAGATGTTGTGTTTCATACTCACCCATCCCACTGTCTGTGCCATTGGTGGTGGCCGAGCATGACGCCGTGCTGTAATGATTTGTGCCGCCGCTGCGATGGAAACTGGACATGGGAGGAAGACTCGGGTTAATCTCAGCCGACGAGTGTGACGGGTAACTCTGAAAAACACAACAGACACACAACAAGAGTTGAGATAAGCGCTTTACACGCAGCCATAATGCAGCAGATGAGATTAGAGAGACTCACGAGTCTGTCGTGTGGATGCAGACCGCAGTAACTGCTGCTCTGAGAGGCGTGTGCTGAGTTTCCCAACATGCTGTTGTATCCAGACTGATTCATACTGCCGGATGAACTCCATGGATCTGTGCTGTGATGACCGTCTGAAGACACATTTTATCATGAGACATACTCACAAATCACACAATCTGACAAACCTCGCACAACAAACCATTACTTAAGTTATTCAGAGATGTGCCTGTTATTGTAAGTCAGGTGGGTGTGTGGATGTGCTTTTGTGTGTAAGTCAGGTGGGTGTGTGGATGTGCTTTTGTGTGTAAGTCAGGTGTGTGTTATTGTGTGTCTCTTAGGTGTGTGTGTGTGGTTGACCTGGCATAAAGAAAGAAGTTGGGAAGCTGCTGCCGGCTGCTTTTGTGGATGGGTATCCTGGTGAATCACGATTATAATCAGCAGTGCTGGCGGATGGAGCGTATACCTAAAACACACACACAAACAACATAAGAACCTTTAAGAAAAATAACATTTCCTTTTCATATTTGTCTGAAACTGATAAAAAAAAAGGAACTGTTGCCATAAAACATTCAAGAAGAGAGAGTTGTGTTTTCAGAAACATACTGTACATCAGATCACAGTTTATACTCTTTCAGATCAGATCTTTCCAGGCACAATTGTGTATGTGCTAAAGAGCTGCAGAAGTTTAATGTTATACCAGTACACAACAATCCAACACAACAACCTGTACTTAGACACCACAATCTGCAATTTCTCATCTAATACCTCTATGAAGAAATAATCTGATTCACACTATTTATTCATTTTTAGCTCTTCAGAAAAAGATCAGAGAACAACACGCTGATACTTAAATAAAGTACAACTAACTATATTAAAAAAAGCTTAATTTAAAAAAGAAATGTCTGAGTAATAATATATTTACAGCAAAAGAGACACTCATTCATTAGATCTTGTGGTTTTTAAAGGTGGACTTCATGAAGTTTTATAGAGACCAATAGACACAGCTGGATTACTCTCCCATTAAACACGCGCACACACACACACACACACACACACACACACACACACACACACACACAGGTTGGTGGGATGCTGAAGGTTCCTCATTCAGGGGTTTCAGTCTGTTTTCAGCAGGTGAATTCAGTGTTATCATTTAGTATCTCATCTCTCTTACTTAAGTAGACTTAAGTTCAGTCTGCAGCACAAACACACAAAAGTGAGAACATTTACTGCAACTGATCCAGAGCAGATGTAGTGAAACATGAGCTCATACACACACACACACACACACACACACACACACGCGCACACGCACAGACACACCTGACCTCTGCTGACCTTTCAGAGTAACCCCGTCTGCTGCACCTGTGCTGATTTCCTCCTGCCACTTACGATACATGCCCATACACACACACAAACATACAGATGTGTACATGCACACACAAAAAATATATGAATACAAAATAATATACTGTGTGTGTGTGTGTGTGTGTGTGTGTGTGAGAGAGAGAGAGAGAGAGAGAGAGAGAGAGAGAGAGAGAGAGAGAGAGAGAGAGAGAGAGAGAGAGAGAGAGAGAGAGAGAGAGAGAGAGAGAGAGAGAGAGAGAGAGAGAAATTTTATGCCATCAACCTGCAATTGCTGTAATGCTCTACAGATGCAGCACAACATCAATAGCTCTAACACACACACAAACACCCACCCACACCCACACACTGGGTTCTGGCTTTACCATCAAACACTAATCTATTCCACATGAACCACGAGAGAGAGAGAGAGAGAGAGAGAGAGAGAGAGAGAGAGAGAGAGAGAGAGAGAGAGAGAGAGAGAGAGAGAGAGAGAGAGAGAGAGAGAGAGAGAGAGAGAGAGAGAGAGAGAGAGAGAGAGAGAGAGAGAGAGAGAGAGAGAGAGAGAGAGAGAGAGAGAGAGAGAGAGAGAGAGAGAGAGAGAGCTCACACTCCCTGTGGAGCTCTGGCTTCCTGTGGCTTGATTAGGGAGAACCGTGCAAAGACAAGTGTGTCCTACAACAACACCTGTGACTCTCTGTGTGTGTATGTGTGTGTGAGGTCAGATGTCAATACAGCCAGGAAACACTTTACACACACCAGCTCTGTTACTATAATAAAGCTGAATGTGTGTGTAATGGTGTCCAACTTCTTCGCAGCATGAACATTATTTCTAAACTCCTCCATTTATCTGACGACACTGGATCAGCAATTACAACATATGAACTAAATATTTTCTACAGTGGTTATTGTATGAAAAATGTAACTATCTACTAACATGTGTAAAGCACAGGAATGACATCAGTAACACATGACCAGAGAAACATAATCACAATCTAGAAAGACAAGTCATACACAACATAGTGCAAAAAACACACCAGTATGAATGAATATCAGTGCTTATAGAAAAACACAAAGCACACACATGCGTTTTCCATTCATAACACAAACTAAGAGAAGATGAAATGAGAATCTTCAGCATATGATGATGTCCACAGATACACAGTTCTATTAAAAACAGAATATTCATGACAGGTGAAAACAGAAACATGCACAACATCAGAAAACACATCAAAACATCAAACACAAAGCAAACAATCGGACTTAGATCAGAGGAAAAGCATCAGACATGACTGTACTGTGTGTGATGACTTCAGCATGTCAGAGCCGATCACATCTGATCACATTTACAGATCTGCATTTATCACTCGTCACATCCAATGATCTCAGAAGAGAAGAAACAGGAAGATTACAAGAAAAGTACAAACGCATGAACCGCTATAAAAGTTAAATGTGTTCAGACAGACAAGCGGTCGGTTTATCTGTTTATAAAAAGTGAGAGAGTCTTACAGTAAAGAGAACAGATTCATATAATATATATAAATTACAACTGTTTCAACACACTTGACCTCCATCAACACCACAGTCAATCCCACAATGCACCTGGAGAGTTTTTATGTTTGACCATTCAGAAATATTAACAGTTACTAACAGCTTGTACAACAATACTGATTATTGAAAAGTAAATATATGTAGGAAAGTTTCTCTAATAAGTAAAAAAACTGGTGTTTACTCAAACTAAACTAACACCTGCCATACAGATGAAGTCTTCACATTATCTATCAGTTTATCTTTAGACGCCAAAATACAGTTTATGAACATTGAAAAGCATCATCTGTTTTTTAGAAATGTACATTTATTCATTTAGCAGATGCTTTCATCCAAAGCGACTTACAAGGACGCTCATCGTCTGTCAAAGTGAGCATGTAAACAGCACATGACACTCATTTAAAGATGAAGCATGTCCATCCCACGGCCTTATGGGTAATAAAACACACACACACACGCACTCTCTCTCTGTCTGGTTAAAGTTTTCTTTCACTTTTGCTTTTCCAAACACAGAACTCTAACACACATGAATGTCTTTCAACATCTTCAGAGGACCAGGAAACAAACTAAATTGGAAAACTGTAAAATCAAGCAAAAAAAAAAAACTGCAAACAAACTTTAAAGGGGATAAAATGAAAGCGGAAACATTCCAGTCTTTCCTTTCATGAGCTTTGAGTTCTGCTAATGTAGGTCAGTTAGAGTTAATTCTGCATTCAGTTAAAAGGGACGAAGTATTATTACAGAAACCCAGAAACAATTACTGAACACGCACACAGACACACAGGTGAGGGATTTTAACTAGAGGCTTTTATTATTTGTGAACCCTTTCAAGGTACAGAGCTTTTGGCAAGTGACCACAGCGCTTCTAATTTACCCAAATTACTGCCAGATGCCTCACTGCACCAGCACTGGATTTACTCACACACACACACACAGACTGGAAAAGCAAATGTGCAGATCTCAAACAGGTCAAAATCACAGCATTTGTGTGAAATGTACATCTGTCAGCAGGAAAATCTTAACTGTAGGTGCACGTGGCATTTTCAGAGCGTAACAAGGCTTCATTTGTGTGTGTTTGTGACATGTTGACCCAGAGAAAGTGTTCGATGTGGAAATGGGCCGCAGAAAATGGCTGCCGTCCAACCTCATCTCCATGGTGATTTTCTAAAGGCCCTTTCATGGGACACACCAGAATCCGATTGGTCAGGAGAAGGTTTGAGCCCAGCGCGCAGGTCACATTACCAAAAATCAAAGCGAAGGAGTTCTCCCATTGGCCGGGACGTGACTCGCCAAGCCCGAAGCAGCAGAAATTAACGGTGAACGTTGAACCTCCAGCAAGAGCCAAACAGAATGTTCCGTTCCATCGAGATCCATCGCTCTGGATAATTCCCTGACATTCCTCAAACGCTCCATCCAGACATTAACATAATCAACGACCGGCGTTGGGTCGCGCGATATCTGATGGCGTATCAGCTCTCACGGCAGTTAAACCCTCGGCAAACCCCAGCGGACTGATCCCACAGCTATGTGCCAAATCAATTTGAAAGGATTAGCAGGAAAGATTGAGGGAATCTGGAAAGATTTAAGTGAGACTCCAGCAGCCGGTGGACGTGTGAGAGAGACTTTACACATGGAGGATGAGATGCTCTGATTCACTGACTCTCATCGAACGATCATGGACAGATAGAAAAGCTCGGTGTGTGTATTACAAAGCCAAAAAAAAACATCCAGCGGTGAAGAGCTGATGATGTGCCAGCTGGCGCAAATATAAACTGTCAATGTAAATAATCAATTGATGGTAATAATTAAACAAAAGAATTTTAAAAGACTATTTTCAAGGCAATAAGAATGCAGCATACACACACACACACGCACACACGCACGCACGCACACACACACACACACACACAAACACACACAAAGGCATATACACATCTGCACCACATTCAAAATCTGGATGCAAAATTTGTTCATACTTATAAATTTATAATATAAATTTTGTCTAAAAATGCTTAAAACTGCAATGTAAACTAATCATCAACAGGTAAAACAAGCACAAACTGGTAGTTTTATGCAGTTTTGTCACTAATTATACACTGGGAATATTAATATTTAATCATTTTTAAATGTAAAATAATTTATTTTAACAATAATTCCAATATATTCATTGGTGTATATTTAAATACCATGTATTTAAATAATTTCCATGTTTTTATTTAATAATTTTTTCTTTTTCACCTTTTTTTAAATTAAATTTGCAACATTGTAAAAAGTGCTAACCCTAACCCTATAAAAACTGAATTATTACACAAAAACAATATTTTTATATCATACTTTTCATGAAAATGTTTACTAATTGTTGTAAAAACATCCTTAACAACTGTTAAATGATGATGCAAATGAATGACTGAATCAGAGTCTTGAAGTGAATCACTGAAATGAACGTCTTAATATAAACTGACCTGTGGAAATCAGTTAAATTTTCCTAATACAGACTATTAAAATATCTCCGTCTGCTCTCATAATAGTGAATCGAAACAGTTACGATCTACCAGTGGAGTCTTACTGAAAATTAATGGAAAATCCAAAAACTGTTTTTTGACAAATCACACAAATCACAAAAGAATAAGTTCACATGTATCACAAAAAAAAACACATCGGCAATATGTGAAGAAAAAAGCATCTGTTTATCTCACCGTCCTAACCCTGTGACCTCATAACACACGCCATGTGTGTTAGCCATCTGCACACACGCACACACACCACGTCAGCTATTGTGGTTCTGTTGTAAACTGTGTTGTTTTTAAGGAATCTGACATCAGTGTGTCTGTAAAACCACCTGCTGACCAACTACATAACCACTAAAATACAATAACAGTGCAATGTAAAATCTCTCTGTACAGACAAAACACCCCATTTATAGAAAAAATTATAAATAAGTGTTTTTTATTTATTAAATGTGAATCTTCTGCTCATGAGATGTTCCCACTGAATGAAAGTGTTTGAGTTTCTGAATGTGTATCAGTAAAGTCTCAGACTGTGCCAAGATACTAAAGTCTTCATTCAAATACTTATAATTTACTCTTCCTAATCTTAATAATAGACACACTTGTGTCGACTATTTATCCACAGAATATTACAAACACCTGACATCAGAGAAATAAGATTATAGTCTGACACCAGACCAAAACACATCTACAGGTATATAACACACACACATTTACACAACACACGTGCTCGTAAGAGAGACAAAATGGACATTAAATAAACAAACCAATCACATAACGTCATGAGCCAGACAGAGGAAATATACAAACCGCACACACACACAGCCCATATAAAGTTAATTAGAATTAAGATGAGGTCTTGTGTGTTTCATGTTTTCAGGGTTTGTAATGGTGAACATATGGACAGAGCTGCACTTCAGAGGACCGGATCACAGACGCATTATTAAAATAATAAAGCCAGAGAGATCAAAGACTGATTACTTCAACATTTCAAACTTCAGGCAGTTTTTCCTCAATGCTATTTTAGATCAGGAAAGATTCTGTTCAACATCATGTGTGTTCATATACAGTAAGATCAGACGTCCAGAAGGACAAAATTACCATTACGGCTCACAAAAGCTCTTTCTGTCCTCAATGGTAAAATGATTCAAGAATAAATCAATAATGTTTGAGTTTTCTTCGAGATTTAGACTTTAGAACTTTATATAAAAACCAACTGTAACTTTATAGAAAAATTAAAGCTAAAAATGTGGACACATGCTGTACATCAACCATTTCTTAAAACAACGATCCAGATGAAACAGAGTGAATATTTACACTAAAATTCAGAATCGTGCCACTGTTAATATTATCAGCTCTTGTTATTTCCTATTTGTGTGTTATTTTACACAAATGTGTCTTTTATATTAATAAATGCAAAAGTTAAGAATTCAAATGTATAGACTATTTAACTTAACATTAAAAAATTTCATGTGTTTGCAGAGAAAACAGCTGCCGTTCTTTAAATGTTTGGCACAGGATGAAACTCAGCAAGATCTCAGTGACGGACAGAAATAAAGACCGCTGCACATGTCCAACACAAAAATACACAAAAACACACAACACTCTTTTCAACACAACTCACTCAAATACTTACTTAAATCTCTAAAACCACTATAATGCAACAGTGTTTAAAAACCATTAAAATTGAGCGTATGATCCATTTCAACAAGAAAAAGATTTTGGCCATTAAATTTGGCATTCTGATATTTATTCTGTCCGTTCATTTTATAGAATTTGTCCTTCAGCCCATTACACACCTCTTGTGTAGTCTGCACTGTGTTGTGTATATTCTGTGTATATACTTTTTTGTGTTCAGTTTTACAATACCAATCACTGATATGGAATGTTTGGCCACCAAACACAAAGCTTTTCTCATCTGTCTCTAATAACAGGAAACAGATAGACACAGAGAGAGAGATGCTGTAGAAATGTCTGTCTCTCAGAAGGCCTGTAGATTGTGAAACCTCAGTCATGCAGGGAATGTCAGGGGTCTCCATATCATCCAGACCTCTTCCGACAGATCAATGAGCTCATGTCCATCTCTGACACGTACACAAAAACACACACAATAATCGCACACACCTGCCACAGCCACCTCAGATTACACATTAGAGAAACATCAATCTGTTCACCAAACTCAAAATTAAATACTTTGTAAAATCTTAATTTAGTTGTTAAATCAAAAGCATCATTAAAGAGAACCATGTGTGTTTAAAACACAGAAATATGAAAGAATAGATATAGAGGTTGGAATTTTTTTCCTCAGCATTCACTTAAAGTGTTGCATAACACAACAGGATTATATGATTATATTTCACAAATTCTCCAGTTCACATGTTAGTCTGTGTGTGTGTGTGTGTGTGTGTGTGTGTGTGTGTGTGTGTGTGTGTGTGTGTGCGTGTCCGTGCGTGCGTGTGAGTCCAGCTATTCAGACTGAAGAATTTACTGTGCTGGAATAATGCACAAATTTTCAAGCATCTGGTCAGCGAACTGTATTTAGACGGGTATACAAAAATATATATATATATAAATTGTTGAAAATAAAAGAATATCAAATACCTAATTTTAAATAAAACTACAAAAAAAAAATATATATATATATATATATGTTAATATATATATATATATATATATATATATATATATATATATATATGTTAAAACACTTTTTAGTTTATTCATATTATTAATTAAAATGTATTAAAACAATAAAAAATAACCATTAAGTAATTTCAAATATTTAATATTTTTATTTAAATTGTGGTATTACAAATCTGTTAAATTATTTTAATACTTACTGTTAACACAAGGTCCCTAATTTAAGATTACACGTGTTAGATTAAAAATGACATTTTTGAAAATTAAAACATTTTCAAAGCAATTCAGTTTTACCAAATTTAAGCAAATCCAAATATTAACTAAAATGATTTTTGTTTAACATGAATAACATATTGTGTAAAAATCCACATATAAACATTCCAGTGTGTTAAAATATAATAAACTGTGTTCAGCGTGAGATTCTCATGAGGTAATTAAACCGCAGGAATATTCACACAGAGTTTTAGCATAACAATAGTGCAAGCGGCCGGCGCTGTTTAAACCGTCCTCATGTCTAAAGAGCTCTTTTGTTTTTTTGTGTGACGGCCTTTTGTTGATTCATTAGTCGACCCAGTATTTCTCTTCTCACAGAGACCCCGAGAACCGGGTCGCTCTCGACCGCCCGCGAGCCGTCCACACGCCCGACGTCAAGCGGCTGATCTCCGCAAAGCTACCGGGACGAGATGATGTTTTCCTGTTATTTTTGTTGTTTTTTTACAGCTAAATAAAGACAAAAAACAATCCCAGCAAGATGCCTGGCACCAAATCAAGACCAGCACAACGCTGCGACCCCGAGACGCACAACGGCCCGACAATCCTGAACACTGGAGTGGATTGTGAGGTCGTTACATACACACACATATCTGCTGTGTTTATAAAGAGAGCACATACCATACACACACACACACACACACACATGGGCCTACACATCCCAGGGAAAGTCCAATGGGTCTCTTTCTGTATAGCCGAAATAAAACGTTTAGCTTCCGGTAGAAAATATTAACATTATTAATTATATTTATTATTAAATGTGATGATATGATACAGAAATTATAGTTACACAAATTTCTGAAGTATCTGCAGCATGAGAACAAAGCAAAACAAACTTCATAAAGGCAAACATTAACCCGTAAAACAGGCCAAACTCACGCTGAAAGTTTCTCTCACACATGACAAATGTGATGTGATGGCGGGAAAGCAGATCTTGAGTAGAAACAGCAGGACGAATGTCAGACAGAACACAGGCCTCGGGCAACCCGACGACCCACAATCAAATGACCTCGCTTATTTTAAACTAATTACCTTATTTTACCTGACCTTACCCCAATAAACCTCACAAGAGTGATGTCTCCGAGTAAATCTCTCTGGAGACGTCTCTGTCAGAACTGAAGTTCTAAAAAGTGCAGCAAGTCTCACGTTTCTCACACTTTTCTCTGCAAACACCTTTAATTGTTTAACAGCTCACAGTTTAAGACATCACCATCATCACCATCATCAACAGCAGAAGATGATCTGAGAAAATCTCTCCTCCCTACTGAACATCTCAGATATTTTCACAGCTCTTCTTCATCGTCTTCTCTATCTTTCTTAAATTAAAGCATTTAATGTTACAATGTGTTTTTTGATATTCATTTAAGATCTTTTAAATAAGTGAAAGCATGTTGTGTTACCCACAATATCACTCACACATATCAACACAAAGTATTAACACCTTACACAACATCAGCAGCTCAACAGCATTTACTGCAATAAATCCTGTACCAAACACACACACACAAGCATATTTTGTTGTGTTTTTCAGATTTAAAACTACACACAGCAGATGACACACAGCTTCAGGCCGTGACAGATGAGAGTGAATGACAGTCAGACTCACCGCTTTACCGTTGTAATAGTACATGAGAGATCCTCCACTCACGCCCGGGATTGTGTACGCGCAATACATGCTGCTCTTCTCCTGCTCTCTCTCTCTCTCTCTCTCTCTGTGTGTGTGTGTTTATCCTTTTCAGACTCTCGCAGACAACTTTAAGTTTAAACTCTCCTTCCGTTTCACAACAATTCCTGCAGTCGCATTTTCCCATATGGCCGGTCCGAGCATGCTGAATATGCAAACGAGTGAGAAACATTCCTGACGTCGGCTAATGGGAGGGGGTGGGACGGGGGCGTGTCCTAAATGAGCCTGAGTCCTCCTCTCTCTCTCTCTCTCTCTCTCTCTCTCTCTCTCTAAACTCAACATCTCACTTCAGTTAATATAACACACACACACACACACACGCACGGTAAATCTGGAAGTGATCCTGCTTTGAACTTTGTCGGCTTTTCAAAAGGGACAAAAATGTGTGTGTGTGATTTTCCAGACATTTTATTGCAGCATTGAACTAAAGGTTTCTTTCAAACTCTCATACACACGTTTAAAACAACAGAAAGTGTGTGATAAATCTTTAACATTTTTTCTTTTTTAGATCATATCAGATAATGTCACACTTCTGTCTATAAAATAACTGTATCTACACAAACCCACACAAGCTGAAACAAACCCGCAAACTTATAACCGTGAACCCAACGACATGCTGAAAACTCATTATCACTACAGACAAACTCCAACACCCACAACATGACAATACATAAATAAATATTTTACTTTATATATGAATTATTTTTACCTTTGAGGATGCTCATAAAGGAAATGTTTGTCAGATTTTGCTCAATTTTTTTGACAAATTAACACGCAGAGGGTTTAATGATGGCCTGAGGAACAGTATAGTGACAGAACTAAAGTCCATTATACACAAGAATACAAATGCCATTAATAGACTCTCTGTGTCTCTCTCTTTTTCTCTTGCTTTAATTTGATTAAAAGGCGAATGGCAGGAGGGATTCATACACGCACATCTAATAACTCCACCATCTGTCTGTAACACTGGCACAACACCAGAACTGAGACAGAGAGACACAGAGATGTATACACATATATGTACTGAGAGAGAGAGAGAGTAAACACTGCAGACAAACAGCTCCTGCTTCCTCCCTTATTAATGCAAGTTTAACTATCTGTAATTCATTTGATTTTTAGAGAGAGAGAGAGAGAGAGAGAGAGAGAGAGAGAGAGAGAGAGAGTGAGAGAGAGAGAGAGAGAGAGAGAGAGAGAGAGAGAGAGAGAGAGAGAGAGAGAGAGAGAGAGAGAGAGAGAGAGAGAGAGAGATTCATAAGAACATTCCAGGGGTTTGAGGTGTCTGACCATTAACAGACACACAGCACACACTCAAACCAGTGAACATTGATGAAGATGATGCACATGAATCTGATGATAAAATAAAGCAAGTAAGATAGACAAGAAATAAATGAGTATTAGACTCTCAAATATTACATGAACCAAAACAACACTCAAAATAAAGAACAAAAAGTTAGAATAGCAATCTCTTACAATATATCTATATATATATATATAGATATATTGTGAGATAAATCTATACCCAGAACTTCAATAATTTAACAATTATTTAATATCATATCTGATAATCCTGACACACGTCTGCATCAGAGCATATTCAGCACAAAAACACAGCATCTGTGTTCTGTGTCACATTCTGCCCTTTCTGTTCATTTAAGTGCTGTTGTTGTTTGTTGTGGTCGGCTTTAAAAGCGCTCAACCCTCTCTCCCCCCCTCTCTCTCTTTCTCTCTCTCTCTTTCTCTCTCTCTCTCACACACACACACACACACACACACAACCCTGAGATTAGGATGAACAGCACTTGGATTATAAGCACACATTTCATTCAGATTTCATGCTCGGAGGATTTTTTGCTCATTAGAAGCATGAGTTGTCAATCTCAGAGGATCCAGTTTGAATCTTTTTTCTCTTTCTTTCTCTCTGGGAGTTCAAGGGCCTCAACTGCGGCTCTAAGGGCCGTTCAGTGTCTCTCAGAAAGCATGACACCATATGTGTTCACAGAAACACTACAATTCACAACACAACACTGTCTGAACATTTCACTTTACTCCTGAAATAGTGAAATCAATGCTTGCAAAATTTTACTACAATATTTCTTCTCTACTGAGCGAAAAGAAAATCTAATAGAATAGACAACTTCATTGTGTAAACTACAAACACAACTTTAAACTTATTACACTACAATAAATGAATAAATAAATGCCATGCACAACATTTTCTGTATTTTGCCTGTACTCCATAAGTCAGCACTGCTAACAGTATCTGTTAAATATATAAATGATGAAATAAAATGACCTTAATAAACTTAATAAATAAAATGAATTCAAGTTATATTGATCATATCTAGTTTTCCCAGATCAATTCTCTAAACATGTGAATATATAAATAACTGCTATAAATATAATGAGTTCAGATACTGAGAGAAGGAAAGACAAATAACACACAGAATAATTACAAGAGTTTGATTGTCAGATTACACAACCTTTAACTAAACAAACAGTTTTCATTTCTCCTAACGCTAAAAGAGTTTCATAACCTGATGCGTCCAGAGATTTCACAGCATTATTCTGCTTCTGTTGTCTGTAATTCGGACAGTGATTGTCTGTTTCTCTTTTCTGAAACCCTCAAATAAATTTAGCAAATGTTGATTTTTCACCCAAACCCGTCCGAGGGTCTCGTCCAATGAAAATCTTCCGCCGGCTCAGGCTACAGATTCTAACAAACATTAAACACAGTAAGGAGGCAATTATGTATGCATGATTTAATCTGCAACTAATTAATATGCAAATGTATTCATATGTTAGTTACTAAATTAAAAATGCAAAGCAGTCCTTATGGTGAATCTGTGATTTCGGCACAAACAGAACATTTGAAAATAAAAGCAGAAAAACAGAGAGAGAAACTTCATGAAGTCGAAGATGCTCACGTTTAACAGCCTGTTGATTCTAAAAGCACAAAATCATGTTTGTGTGTTTTAATTTTTTTATTCAAAGTCAATGTGGTTTTTAATTATGTGAGTATGTGCAGATGGGCTCGTGTGTTGGACATCAGCCTGAAAATGTTACCGCGGTAATCCAGCGTTCACTCTGTTTCAGCTGATTCTCAAATTCTGGTTAAAGGTTTTTGTCTGATATCAGTCCTGGCATGTGCAGGGAATTCTGGGATGTGGGGAAAACACACACACTTTCACACTAAGACTAACTGGGTGGTTGGGTGGAAAAGTGACCAAGAGAGGATTTTATTAGCAGATAAATTGCCAGCATTGACGGCATTGACTGATGACTACCAGCGTACAGATATTCATCTGCTGTTGCTGTTCACAGATATTTTGCTAACATCATCTAAAAGTTCTCTTAAAGTCATCAAAAAGCGTAAAGTAGAGCATTCTATCGACATTATGTCATTGCTAAAAAAAATCTATAAAAAATTATTCCTACATTGTTAGTAGAAAAAACATTTTTATGACATATTTTTGTCACAGACCTTTGCTGTACTGTATACAATATGGTTGAGATTAAGTAAAGAGTTAATGTAAACAAAATGTACACTAAAATTAAACACCATTCAAATTTATTTCTATAGTGTTTTTTCAGACTGTTGCATTGTTGCTTTTCTATGGCGAGGTTTAACATCTTCAATTTTAAATAAAACTTAAAAAAATAGACAACATAAAAATTATAGAAATTTGTATTTAAAACATAAAATACAGACATACACTCTGGTGTAGTGTTTCTAGTGAAATAAAGATGTGCGTTACGTCCATACTTCCCCCACAGTCACCCTGAGCATCTCTTCTGAACCGAAGGACAAATGACACACTTTCATTGGTGCCACTTTAGTCCTCGACAGCAGCCATGTGCCCTCACACTTATATACACATCTCTCTCTCTCTCTCTCTCTCTCTCTCTCTCTCTCTCTCTCTCGCTGCAGCTGTGGTCATCAGCAGTTTTAGACCGGCACTGTCCCAGTGCATGCTGCCCGACATCCCAGACACCCAAAAATAGCACAAAAACAAAAAAACTGCAATACCTGTCTGACAATATACAGAAATAAATAAAAAATGACATCACACTTGTGTTTGTGTGGAGTTATTTTACATGACAGATTAGGAAAATTAATGTCTAAATTACAGATTTTTTTTGAAAATTCTGCAGAATATTCCTTTAAATCTTGTACTGTAAAAAACTAAAAGTCTAAAGTCAATAAAATTAAATAAAATGAGTTATACTTTTCTAAATTATGTTAAAAGCAGAGATAACACACACACATCTGTTTCTGTTCAACAGCAAACCCACTGGGTAATAAAATGGATTTTAACGCTGATATATTTGTCCAAATTTAACTGATGCTTTAAAAACTGTGTTCTGAGCCAATTATCAACAAAATCATCACCTTAAAAATCAATTATGACATTTCTATGAGCAATATGAACTCTCTTCCACATACTGTATAAATAAACCTGCTGAACAGACAGTGGTTTGGCTGAGATGTGACGAGAGAGTTTAGATTCTGAAGCAGCACAAGATGTCTGGACACACATACGCACACACACACACGCACACACACACACACACACGCTCACAGGAAACTGACTTCATTTCCTCTCTGTATTGCTCAATGGAAAACACAGTCCAATGAACTCAGATAATTCACTTCTGGAGCTCATCTCAGCATTCACACAGACACACACAGTCCATATTATAAGTATGTGTTTAATCCAATTATACATATATTTATCTACTCATTGAGACTGTTTAATCACAGCAATAAGCCACTTGATGTTAGAAGACCCCTTTACCATGGTAAAATCCCTATAACAAACAGCCTCTGTGCTGAGAGAGGGAGAGAGAGAGAGAGAGAGAGAGAGAGAGAGAGAGAGAGAGAGAGAGAGAGAGAGAGAGAGAGAGAGAGAGAGAGAGAGAGAGAGAGAGAGAGAGAGAGAGAGAGAGAGATTTTCAGAGCTGACAGCACCAAACAAAAGTTGTCTCTTTACACAGCGCCAGACAAACAGAGCCGAACGATTCATTGTACTGCTGCTAAACATGAAATGGCTGCCGTGGAGGTGAAGAGAAAAACAGATGGATAGATGAGGACACTGTGAAGCAGATGAAGAACATGACCATCAAATATTTTCCATTTTATCATCTAGTGGACAGAGATTTCATCTCCACAGAGGAACATTTTACTGCTTAAAGATCTTTCACTCCAGCTGACAATTATATTTCATTTAAATAAAACTTCACAACATAACATAACTACACAAATGAGACACACAATATGTGGAACATAACGCTGCTCAGATTATGCCTATTCTCTCGTGAAGCTCCAGAGACGAGACGTTTGAGATTACTGGGGTAGATGGAGAAAAATCTGAGACGTACTGCGCTTCACAAACCCAAACTCTATTTATAGACGACACAGAAATTCTTATAAAAACCAGTCGCTGTGTTTTTCTTCATGAAATAGAGAGATGAGGAGGAATAGAGGGCCATGGGCCGCTTCATTTCAGGTCTTGACTCTGGATGGATTTTTGGCAGTACTGAATGAAATGTGAACGTTTATTACAGAGAGATTTTTGTGAAACGCCCCACCAGCAGCGCTGGGCCGAAGCCAAACACACACAGCTGCTTCTGTCTTTCCTTCCCACACATTTCAAGATAGAAAGAAAGAAAGAAAGAAAGAAAGAAAGAAAAAATCTCATGAGGTCATTTACGGCTGCTTTCACAATTTTTTTCGGACGGGCAGACAGGTGAGTCAGGGTATAAATATGACACGCCACGGCTATTCTGTGATATATGTTCACCGATAATCATTTAGCTCATACCACAATAAAAGTAAAGCATTATTTATAAAACAAAACAATCTCTCAAATCTCTCAAAAGCAGAACACTGTGTTTTTGAAAAAGGACAATGACTGAGGTTGTCAATATCAAAACATTACCAATAAAAAAATCCATACAACTTAAAAAGACTTCCAGATATACTGACTGATTTTATTATTCTTTTATCTTGATTTTTTCATTTTGGGTTTCTTTTGTGCTCCACAGAATACAGAAACGACATGAACGGGTGATTAAATGCTTTTAAGAATCTGAGACACTAATTAAAGTTACAAGATCAAGAAGTGAAATTGTTAATTTTCTTGTTTAAATTCTTTATGATGGTGAAATAGACTTCATCTGTGTGGAGAAGACATGGCTGCAGGAAAGTATGAAATGAGATGACATTGTGCACCAATATTTCACCAAACCGTTACACACACTCATTAAGATGTTGTCCAAAGCACCGAGGTTCACACACACACGCACACACACGCACACGACAGCTGCTGCTTCTTTCTATCGCTGAGTTTTGGGTGGCAGCCAAAGTTCTACCTCCGTCTGCGCGCTGCTCCGTCCGCTACCTGTCACTCAACCCGTTACCATGGAGACCCACCTGAACACCCCCATCCATCCATCCTCACGGTCTCATGCATGACAAACACAGAGAAATGACTGATGTTTGTTTTTTGTCATGGCATTCAGTGACACTGGAGCTTACGGTCTGTGCAGTCACATTTTAAGTAAAAAATAACAAGTGGTAGCAGTTTTTGCATAAATTATTTAAGAATTTTGCAAATTATTTAAATTATTTTTGGGACCATTTCAGAATTTTTTGCACAGTTATTGCACACCATTGTTAATAATAAATATATACACACATAGTGATTTAGTTAAATTGAATGCATAAAATTTTTAAATAATAATAATTATATATTTAAAAAAATGTATTTGTTTTGATTAAGACAAGGATAATCCTTACATATAAGAATAAAAAAAATCCCCAAAAATATAGATTTACATTTTTCAAAATACAACAATGGGGTTATATGTGACCTGAAAATGTTTTTATAAGATTCACCATTTCATGAGATTCACAATTTAATATGCATCGTTATTATGCAATTCTGATGATACAATATAATATGAAAAAATAATTATAGATGTATATAAAGTGCTAAATATTGTGACAATGAAAACAGAAGTTATAAAATACTAAAACATGACATCATAAAATGATATTATGAAGATGTTATGATGAACAACAGAGTGTTTCACATATGTTTAGGTGTGTCATCTATTAACATCACTGTCTTACATGAAGCACATTAACAAAAAACTAAATCTGAATTTTTGGCGACACAAACAGTTTGTCTTGCGGTGAGATTGTAGTCTGAGAGCAGCTGACAATAAAGTTTAGCAGTCGCCTGTGTGTGTGTGTGTGTGTGTGTGTGAGTGCTCTCATCGCTCTATTGTTTGTAGATGTCATTGTGGGGCATATGCTCACATGGCTGTAGAATCCACAAGAGCGCAGTTAAAAAACACTAAAGTATATTTACTGCCATAAATGTGCACCGTTCAGCCTTATAAAAACATGCAGACAGACAATTCATCTTTATAAAACAACAACATCACCCAAAGCACTTCAATATTCCTCCATAACGCTCAACATTCTCTCTGAGCGCACCTGAAACACTCCGGCCAGCAGAAACAAACACACTCAAGCAATCCTACCTGTATTTAAACCTTCACTGAACAAAAGAACAGACGGATCTGAACGGCAGGTTTAATATTTAAAAAAAGTTAAACCTGAGATGCATCAAACAGAGATCCCACACACAGAGAGATGCAGTCGCAGTACCGCATGCAGTCTGTAGAGGGAAGACAAGCTCTGAAAATAAACCCGAGATTCTGTCCCAACTGAGCATTTTTATCCACCAAACTTCCACCAAAAATTTCACATCAGTGTAGACCAGCAGAAATCACATCAAACCTTTTGGATCTTCCTGACAATCGGAGCTGATAACTTCCAGTGTAAAACATACACCAGCATCATGTTAAAATCAATAAAACAAACTTTAAAACAATCATTACAATTGTGTTGTTGGCCTTCAAAATGTTCTCTTACGTAAAAAAACGAATTATATTTCAATAAGATTACGGTCTGAGGATCAGAAGTGAATAATTGTTGATTTATGCATCACTAACACCTGAGTTCTTTCATATGTGATATATGAACGAGCTGTGATATATGGAAATGAGTTCTAGAGATGATTCTGTTGTTCTGGTGATGGATGCTCTTCAGAACTCAGTCAGATGTTATGACGGACAGAGAAGAGCTTTACTCGCTTTATCACATTTACTTTAACCGGAAGGTGTAAGAAAAAGAAAACATCCATCAAAAACAAATGTCAAACACAAGCAGTCTGCTTAATCCTCCATCACTACACTTCATTATGTCAAAGCTTCTGTACACTCGCACAAAATCGCAGATTTATTATCTATAAGAGTCATGGATCAATATCTGAAAGAAAATTGATCAAACATATATATATTTTTTTATTGATAAAGCCAAGATTTACAATCTCACAGCTGATAGAAATATCATGATTATGCTCTTTCAATTACTGAAAATCAAAGAATTGCAGGTGGAATTTATCACATGTAAAATATAATATAAATATTTGTATTACTATTAATTTAATGTTGATTATAGGTTTACTCATTAATTATCTATGTTGACTATAAATGACGAAATATTAAATACTCTGCTAAATATAAATATAAAAATATAAATGTAATTTAAACATGTAAAAATAGATCAAAGTAAAGCATTCATTAATACAAACCTTACTTAAAATTAATTAAAAATACTAATAATTATGGCTTGTTATTTATTATTTATAATAAAAAATATTATAATGACTGGAGATGCATACAACATGAAGTAAAAACTGTTCTGTCAACATGTGAAGTCAGTGTCCAGCAACCACAACATACACATCCCAAACAAAAAAACACAAAGGTTGTGGTGGAACAGCAGTTGTGTGTCAGTGTTGTATGTTGTGTTAATGTATCACATTTAGTTTTTTACACGCCTGTCATGAGAACACTGAAAAATAACACACAGAGACCTGCAGGAGAATGCAGCGCTCTCACCTTCACAAACACAAACCGCCGGCCGTGTTTAACCTCAGCACCTCATCAGGAATCTATTATAAGATCTTTTATCTGTTCTGCCTCTTAAAGAAATAAAGCTCAACAGTCTCGCAGCGAGTCTGGCGTCCTGCGGAGCGTCTGAGCCGCGACCGTACATTCAACAATCATTAGTGTGTCATCAAACGTCCGGTCCGACACACACACGCCACACAAAACACACAGTCACACGCTATTGTAAAAGTCTAAAGTCTCGCTGTCTTTTCACTAAGAACAGCTTCGTGTCGAGTATCCGGCTCTGATTTAACCTCTGAAAGAGCCTTACGGTTCTACATGACTTTACAAATGCCATTACAGATTATCACAATGAGCAGAGAGATGTGAAGACTATTTGTGATCTTGAGTAATATTAAAACACAGATGTAAAAAGAAGAAAAACGTGTGGGTTAATCCTGATCTCAAATGAATCACTGTGATTCAAACACATGTCAGGTTAATAAACGAAACAGACTTACAGAGGACGGTAATCCTGGAGGAACCTTACGAACTTTTTTCGTTTGGACTTCTAAAAAACAAAGAAAGACAAAAACATGTTTTGTGTGTTGCACGATCATGTCAGAAACCATTCAGATGAAAATAACCCGTCACACAATAAAAGGTTTGTTGCAATGAAATGTCACAAAATAATAAATGAAGGATTAGAAATAAAAATCATTGTGGGTATTTCAATGACAGAAAGTGTGTGTGTGTGACAGGTGAATTGTGTTCTGAAGGTTGATGTGTTTTCTCAGTGTCATCACCTGAAGGCCTGAGTCGATCTGTTATTGTGTTTTATTTAAAAACAGAAATAAAGGTTGTCGATTTGAAGGTCCTTTAAAACAGATGAAACTCAAATATTGAGACATCAGTGGAAAATCTGTAATAACTATAAACCTTTTTGATGGAAAAAAAAATATGCAGAAACATGCAAATATGCTTGTGAATGATTTTACTCACACAAAAACAATCACAATAATGATTTTAATATTAAAGCAAGAACAGAACAGAAGATGACAAAAAAAGGAGAGATTGAAGCACACAGAAGAAGGTTTGATAATGAAGATGATGATCTCACCCATTGAGTCAGTGCTGTGCAGGGCTCGACGTCGCGGGTTTCCTGCGTAATGCTGGTAATACTGGGATCCCAGTTTGGTGGGCGACACCGTCTCAGGACTGACCATTCCCACCTCACCTCCCATGAGACTGGACTGAAGAAAACAACAGATAAACATTTACAACTTCAATCACGTTAAAACACTTTTCAATTTAAACAAGACGCCACACATTCCTAAAGTTAAATGCAACCAGAGACCGACTTCACTGAAAATACATTTTTAAACATCAAAGTCTTCAGAAACATTTCCAATAGTTTATTTTCCTTTCAAGATGCAGAAAGAAAACACGACACATGAGGGAAATAAAATGAAAAATACAGGGACAATTATAATATGTATTTATAACGATTCTGAAGGTTGATTGAGTGTTTTTGTACAAATTCATCAAACAGCAAAACAAGCTGAATTTAACTTAAGGATTATTTCAATAACATAATTTTCTGTGATGGTATAAATTTATGTAAACACACAACAACTGAAGCTTTCATCAGCGTTATAAATGTTTGACCTTCATAATTAAAGTAATATATTTTTTAAATAATTTATAAATATCACAGTTTGACAAAAATCCCTGAAGTGAAGTGAACTTACCCTGAAGAAATTCTTGCTGTCATGACACTGTTCACATCTACACTGTTCTGATCATAGAGTCAAATAAACCAGCGCACACTTGCTTCATTTCCGTCAGAGCAAACACAGGTATCCGCGAGACGGACCGGTGGATATTTGTTTCTGTGATGTGGGAAAGCCCCGGGCGCGAGACGACACGCAAACTTCCTCTCAAACTTTTTAGGGACTCTCGGGGGTGACGGTCCCGGGCCGGGGCTCATTAGAGGACGTGATGAAGTGGAGGGAATGTTTGTGTGGAGCTGAATTCAAATGACTGCCGTCTCACAACAGACTTAGCGATGCTTGACTAGAGCCGCATTCACATGCAAAACAAGCTAAATAGGCCAATTACGTCTCGGCCCCCGGTCGCAGGCCTCCCCGCGGAGGAGAGCCGGGTCTGCCGCCTTTCACATGCTAAAACAAAAGAGCTCTTGTTTTAAATAAGTCAGCCCGTCTCCCAGTTAAGGAGGTATTTTTGGGAACCGGGGGGACGGGGACACTAAAACAAAAGTGTCTCATTTTCCCCGAGACGGACGGTTTCTCCCAAGCGCTCCGTTGCCCGGCAACTACAATCGTGAAAAAACCCTGCGCTCCCATCGTGCCCGGCGTCACACGGAGTCTCGTGCCCAGTTTTGGAGCCGGCTTGGCACGGGAACCCAGCTGGCATCCAGAGGAAATATTAACAAAGATAAATGACACCCACCTGAAGATGCCCGTGAAGGATTACGGGCTGGTATTAATAACAGCAGGCGCATGCTTGCATGGGCACCAAATGATGATTGCCAGAAACACAGAAGACATTAACGTAATTGGAAAAGTGCAACAAACAAAAATAAGCGACCGAAGTGAGAGAGAAAGAAAACCACAGATGAGGCTTTTAATATCTCAACTATTTCTCCGAGATGGCAACAACATTAAATGCAAATAAAACTTTTGCTGAATTCTCCACATTTTTCTCTTCATCTATAAAGACCCCAGAAATCTCACGTTAAGGTCTTGTCAATATGTGGTCTTTTATTTCTCTTTTTATAACATTTAAAATGTTGTCTTTTTATTTTTCCAAAGTGAGAAAAATCAGTGACAACATTTATACCTAAAAACATATAATATTCAGAACAGCAATAAGACCATGTTCAAACTGATGCTTTTAAAAGCCAAATGTTTTTACTAAGTTTTTCTATAAAATCTTCAATAAACCAGAATGGAAATTAAAACTCCACCGTGTTTTTTAGTTTAAAACAAACTCACAGCCCAAAATATTTTAGGAAGAAAGCAAGCAGGAGAGAAACAAACAGTGAGATGGATGATGTGCAGACGTAAGAATGAGTGCAGAGGGAAACAGGGAGAGAAAAAAAGAGCAGGAGGTCTGAAACAGATGAATGAGGAACCCTACGAGCACTCCATCTCATCCATGCTAAATGGCTTCATGTCTGAAATGGCCCACAGTCTGAGGGTCGGACACCCAAGGAGCGGACCACTCACGGGGGGGTTGGTTCACTGTTTTAAACTCCAGCCACACCCGTGAGATCTGACCACTCCATCCTTCCAAACATGAGATCAAACTGTCTTTAAACTCCAGCCAAACTCACAGAGAGAGAGAGAGAACACTGTCCATCCTTCCAAACCGAAAGAGATCAAACCTTAGTCTAATGAGAACCGACAGCAGAACCCACAGAGAGAGAGAGAGAGAGAGAGAGAGGAGAGAGAGAGAGAGAGAGAGAGAGAGAGCAGATGTAAGACTGCTTCAGCTGAAGGATCATCATAAGTGTTCAGCTTGAAAGAGTCTAGAAGATGTTCAGAAGTGTTCAGAACTCCATCATCATGGGTTGAGAATGAAGAATGAAGAGAGTGAGCAGAGTTGACACGATCAAACACAAGAAAGCATGAATCTGTTTTGAATCATTTTTTGGGGTTATTATATAATGTAATACTTTCATTTGTGTTATATCAATGTTTTTGGTAACTAATTTGTAAAAATGTATACAGAATGATCTCAAAATTTGACTGGTACTGAATGTTCCTGTATGCATGAAACAAACAGATGATAAACATTACATAAAAATATCTCCATGACTCATTATTTTAGCTTCACTTTCCACTGTGGATTTGGCTTTAAACCCCTGCTGATTATGGAGAAAAAACATCTTTATGGGTCATTCCATGTCAACTCAATCAGTAGTCCCTGGCTCAAATGTTTGATCTTGATATTTATTTTTCTCTATAAAGAGAAGAAACAGATTCTACTACAGATTTAAGATACCAATCTATGTGTACAAACAAAATAAAAGTCTAAAAATAAAATAAAAGGTTTTTTTCAGTGCCTGTAATATGGCTCCAAATTTACATGAAAACTGTCATTTTGACCCACCTCTAAAAATACTGGATCACTACATGAATTTTCATCCATGCGATTCAATATTTATTTTTTTCACATTCAAGTTTAGGTTTTGAACCAGGAAAAGTTTGACACTGAATGATTAACATCACAAACATTTTTTTTTTTTTTTAGGCTCGTCAGATCATGAGCCTGTAAGTGTTCTCGAGGTGTCATCCGCCAGTGAGATCTGATGTGATGTCATACGAACTTCAGAGTGACCAGTCACATGATTCTGTCTGCTTATGATGAGCACAGATGACCGTGTGCTGTTTTTCTGCTGTAAATGAGGGAATGGACGACTCTCTCTACACATCATACACCTGACTGACTGAAGTTTAGATATTCTTACACAGAACTAGATTAAAAATGCAAAATAACCGTATTGATTTCTGAGAATATCACTAAATTCCACCTGCTTTATTAAACATTCAGACATTCAGCAAAGTGAGCTCAAGTCATACTGACTGAAATGGTTCTAATATTTCACTTACAGTTTTCTTAAAAGTAAAGAACAACAGAGTATACTGCATGTGTGCAGTGCGCAAGAAGTTTTTCATCATCAGAACACAACGCTTGCATTGAGAACAACAACACTTCTCACACACACACACATGCACACACTTGCGTTTGAGTAATGAGGCAGTGATGAGTGCTTCCTGCAGAGCAGAGGTCAAAGGTCAGAGATCTGTCTCAGCACCTGCTGAGGACTGCACTGATGACACAGCAGTGTGTGTGTGTGTGTGTGTGTGCGTGTGTATGATGGACTAACACACCTTTATGCACATGGTCCGAATTAAATACCAAAAACACACTCATACACACACACGCACCCGTCAGAGTTCTGCAGGAGGAAACTGGTGCATGTAAGCGTCTCCTCCAGTCGGGGGAGTTTCAGGAAGGAGCCATTAATTATGAGAACACAGCACACCTGTACACACACACATCTTACAGGCTATATTAGTGAGGAGCTCTCCAGTGTAACCAAACCTGAACACACACCTGTACACATAAACTGCTGACGCTACAACACACACAGAATCTCAGGTGTGTTTCAGACTCATACTTAGTTCAAAGTCACTAAAACATAAGAGGAGAGATCTGGACAGATCTTACTACACCAAGTTTGTGTGTCTGTCAGTTTTAATGCGTCATAGATCAGACAGACCATCGTCACCTGTTCAGCCTTCCAACAATCCTCTCTGATGATGTTAACATACATTTACAGTGACTTCAGACTCACATGTCAGCATCACACACACACACACACGACACACCCATCAGTGTCAAACTGAAGCTACACACAGCCAGTCAAAAGACGAACACTTCACATGTCGACTTCTTCCTGTAGGAAACACAGCGAGACAAACACCTCTGAAACGGACCGCTGCCAGAACCTGAGAGAGAGAGAGAGAGAGAGAGAGAGAGACAGAGCTACACCTCTCATGTGCTCATCCGGACTGCATCTGTTAATCTGTCTCACTCTCACTGGCTCCACACCTCAATCACACACCTCCTCAGACGGAAGTCATTCTGACTCCAGACATCCGATGCTTTTTATCTGCCAGCTAAAACGCAATGAAAAGGTAAATGCTTGTGTAAATGAATATTTGTAAACCCATTAAAGTGGAGGTGAAGCTGCTGAAAATAGATGAGAAACGCGCGTGTGTGTGTTTAAGAGTCCTCACACTGATTTCTGGCCCTCGTCTGAGAGTGAAGCTTTAACACAGGAAGAGGAATTGGATGCAAAAGACTCGGCAGGTGAGACACACACACACACACACACACACACACACTGAACGGGTCTTTTTACAGCAGGGCTTTTAACAAGGGGCAATTAACACGCTGACGTGCAACAAGGAGAAAAGTACTCGAGCAGACAAGCAGCTAAATACGAGAGATACGTCAAGAGTCACAAACACACACCACGCACGAGTGTAAATCACGCTTCTTCAGATCAAAAATATTCTGGCAAACATCTCGAAATCAACATCAAATCAGAAACAAGTTGAGAAATTACATCTCAAGACTCAAACAGGGCACACAACACACAGTAACAGTTTGCTGATATCTGAAGCTTACATATGCTATAATACATTATAGCCTAAAAACACTTTAAAATATTTTTTTATACATTTTAACGCCATTTAGAGTGCACTGTAATACTTTCTATTATAAAACAAATCAAACAAACAACCAGAAAAACAACAATATCTGCAGACAAAAACAAAAATAAAATGTGGCTTATTATCAATAAACATAGTTACAGAAGGTTTTTCATAACTAGATTTCATACAAACATACAGTTAGAGTGAGTGATGCATTAGGTCCCATTCTCTCTTCTGATTGGCTAATAATATCTACCAATAAAGAACAGTGTGCGGAGAAACAATTGGACAGCTGTGTGTGTGTGTGTGGTGCATTAGTCTGCTGTGGAAACATCTTAGGAATGTGTGTGTGTTTCCTGTGCTGGATCCCAAACTGTGATTGAGTTACTTTTTTGGAATCAAGGAGACACACACACACACATGCACACACACGCACACAGATGTTTCCATACCAGAGCTCAAGTCAACTGCAGCTGTACTCTCTCTCTCTCTCTCTCTCTCTCTCTCACACACACACACACACACATGCGCACAAACACAGCAGCATCATGTGTGTATTGTTGTAAATGATACACATTCTCATTTGACCTGTGAGTCAAACGTGTTTGTTCTGTGTAACACAATTAAAACATCTGTAACTTTCAGACAAAAACAACTCTTATGTGTGTTTATATGTAATGTGTTTGTTTGTTTGTGTGACCTGCAAACCCATTTTTACACAACTTAACCAAATTTCCATTTGCACAGTCCCAGAATAATCCTTCATGTCAACTCTTTCCATAATTCCGCGTTATTATTTTTACACCGTTTATTACAGCACACAACCAGCTGAGACCCTGTGTGTGTGTGTGAGAGAGAGAGAGAGAGAGAGAGAGAGAGAGAGAGAGAGAGAGAGAGAGAGAGAGAGAATGTGTGCGATAGAGAATGTGTGTGTACTGTGTGATGATCCAGGTCAGAGGTCAGATCTGAAAAGAGTCTTTCTGACTATGAGACTGAAGGATGAAGATGAGGATGAGTGTGTTATGCAGTATGTGAGTACTTGCTGGAGTACATCTGTACATCTGGAGTGGTACATTCACTGGAGTGGTATTTACTGACACAAATCAAACAAACCGCATGCAAGTCTGTATGATACACTCAAAGCTTCAGAGGAAATCTGAGACTGACGCTTGTCTCACAGCAGCATATAGCTGAGATTCAGAGAAGGAGATTTCAATACAATGAAGGGAAAACTATGAGCTGAATAAAAGAGAGATTATCTCAGAGTAATATTCAGAGTAAAATAAGAGGAAATGTCCCAGAATTCAGTGCGGCTCTGGATTGTAAGGTAACATAAATGCTGTCAGATATGATCTTCATCTCTGTCACTCACATCTCACAGTCTGTCTTCACTGATGCTTTTGTCTTGTAAACTGTCAGGAGAGATTAATTTAAGAGCTGAAGAGACCCTGCCGACGACCCCGAAAACCCAAACCAGTGAGAAAACTTTCCACAAACTCACAGACCGCAACCATTTACATTTTAACACCAAACGCATCACTTCAAACTTCATTTGCATGCTGGAATAATGAGTGTCATTTACATGACTGCCATCCTGATGAGACTTGTGTGATTGTTGGGATGCAAAAAAAAACTTTCTCACATCTCAGCTTAATGTTACACTAAACACCCCCAACACACACAACACACACAACACACAAGACAGTTACAGCAGGTCTGTTTACAATGTATAGGACATTCAAACATCCGTATGTTTCTTTATATAAACACACATGGTGTTATATATGTAGATACATAGCTGTAGGTGTTTATACACGGTGAACTGTATGAATTCATATATGTGCTTTAACACAAGCTGACCATCTGCTTAATGTAATGTCTGCAATGCAAACCAAATTATTGTTTATTTATGTATTAAAAACAAAAATCATAACATCTGCTGTACATGTAAAATGTTACAATTAAAAATATTAAAATAATACAGAAAGATGAAATCATAGCGGTAATTAACTAAAACATTTTTATTTTTATATCTCAAAGCAGAAAGAAATGTTCACAAAGGAAAAAATTAAAATGGAGAATGTGGCGTGTGCTATTTGTGACACTAATGCGCTCAGACTTGACAGGATACAAAAGTCTGCAAACAAAAGTCTCAACATGAGCTCAAAAATTGGTCAAATTCTGATGATATTTTCATTTATTTTCTAGCTCTTGTAAGTCAATGAAACATAACGAAAAACTCCCTGAAGTCTCCTGAGCCACGAAAGAGCAATCTCTGAGCAATACATCTTTCTCTTTATGACAAGAGAGAAAAATCACAAAACAGATCTCTAACATCTCAATTGCTTCACTTAGACAGTAATGAGATTAAATGAAGTGCAAAGACAGGCAAAGTCTACTGCTTCTCAAAGTTTCTTTTTTCAGATAAAACATCCGAGACAAACCGAAACTCCACACAGAGTCGCCCGAGCATTTAAAGATTAGGTGATTCATCCTGAGAACCAATCAGCTTAGAAAAATAATCATATGATGATTTTACCTGATGACAGCCGTGTATGCTGGAGTCCCGGCCGAAAGAATACGACCCTCGCTCTGATTTACCTGTTAGAAACATAAGTGAGAGAACATTAAACATCTGCTTCAGAAATAAAAATAAAACAGAATCCAACACGAAAAATAACCTTAATGGATTTAAAACAAATCCAGGGTGTAAAACACCAAATCAACACCGGTTGCATGAATTTCTGCACATTATAGAGAACAAACAGATCTGAAACAGAACACACATCCTACTTTGTAGGATTTCTGTGAATTAAAATACACAAACCAGAAACAATAATACCCAACAATTTCTTTTCTCACTTAAGGTTAGTTCTGTCTTTTATTCGTCTTCATTCGTCTCATTTGTGTTTTCTATAAAGTCTTGATGTGATAAATCACCTGCACACTCAGACAGTGTTTCCTCATTACATCATCTGTCTTTGTTTGTTTCCCGTCTGATATTTCAGCAGTAATAATATCAGTTTGTCGTGATCTCACACAGATTTTTCCCAGTGTTTGTATGAGGACGTCATGCTGAAGTTTCTCCGGAGGTTTTGACAGGCTACGAGGGCGCGCTCAGAACACGCATGACAGCCCTTTATTACACGGCAGAACACGCGGCTCATGAATAAGTGGTTTTGTTATGGATAATAACCGGCTCATAATCATCAGCTAGTCAAAGACAAACCGACTCTGACTCATAAACAGCAGCAGATTATGGATTATATGTGGAGTTTCCACACTGCAGCCGCAGCTGCGCATCATCGCTGCCGTTAGTACATGTTATCCGAAATACAGACGGCATACATTTTCACAGCAGAAACTGCTGAGAGGCACAAAAGAAGTTGCTATTTTGCTTGTTTGGGTCGGTAGCTCATTGCGCTAATAAATGGTGTTGACAAAATGAAGATTATGTCCAATCTATCACATCCATCCACACACACACACACACACACGTAGAGATGCTACACTCAGCTGAAAAACACAAATCCCAGACGCATCTTCTGCCGTTACACAACAATCCCACTGATTTACATTCAGAAGTGATCATTATAACACAAAGACGTCTGATCAACACACTCACATCAAGCAGGTAGATGAACACAGAAATGAGCTGTGAAACACACATGCGCGCGCGCACACGTCTCATCTGTGCCAGAGTTTTTAGGGATCAGAGGGGGCAGGGGAATGACAGAGACAAAGAGAGACCGAATTAAAAATATGTTTAACCTTCTGAAACACTTCATCAAAACAGCGTCAGACGATCGACGGGTTTCAGAACATGAACATCAGACAGCTGCTCCATACAAACATCATGACAACATCAGATAACAGAGGAACATTAAAACATGTTAACTTAAAAAAAAAACACTTCAAATGAAATAACAGCACTTCATCAGACAGATTTTTAGGTTTTGTAGCTGAACGCTTTTCGTTACATCCAAATGTCTTTACAAACCTCATTATTCTTTATACTGCATCTGATATGTAATATTTAATAAATGTTACAGTATAGCAGTCTATTACAATTTATTTAAAAAATGAGAAAGCAAATGTAATCAAATAACACATAATAAAAGTTATGAAATATTAACTCTCTGATGTATTATTTATTATATCACAAAGCGAATATATTATTTAAAATACTAAACCATGTTTATTATTTAATATTTTTCTTATACTTAGTATAATTTTACTTTTATTTTATTTTTTTATTTATTTTAGAAATGCTATTTGATAGAGTTATGAATCTTGTAAAAATAATATTGCATTTATGTTGTCATAAATCAAAAATATAATGGCAAATATTTAAAGCACAGTCTCACAGACTAAGTGAATAAAAGTATAAAAACAGTCCACTGTAAACTAAAGTTCATTTTTATAAACAATCCAGACGTCATATGAAACAAGGACATTTAGAGAAGTTTCCTAACATCTAAAGGTGAAAGACCCACAATCACTATGTTTACAAGCCAAACATAAAACATTACTGATCCTGATTAGAACTACAAGACGACACATTATTTTCATCTACTGTAAGTGATTTGTCAATGGCATTAATTTAAGTTAAACAGTGTGAAAGAACAGCAGATAAACAGTTTGTATAAGAGGAGAGGAGGAGTAAAACACTATTAGACAGCTGAGGCCATGAGCAGCCTTATAATGAACAATAATTTGGAAATGATGCCTCCTGACAGGCAATTTCTTGAAGAAAATTAAGCTGCACAATGTTTTTCTCTCCTCAACCCGACAAATATGGAAGTGTTCCAGCGTGGCAGGGTTTCCTCTGCTTTCAATCCTGTTTGATGCGAGGTCTGTGCTCGAGGGGAACAGAGGGGCGCTTCTCTCGCCCCGGGGAGAGAGCGTGAATCTACCCTTCACATACGACCCTCCACAGTAAAACCTATAGCCACGTAAACCACATAAATCCCACCGCAGGCCAGATAAAAACCTCTGAAAACCAGCCAAAGCCACGGGCCGCACGCTAAACTACAGCACACCACAACAGAGCTTCATTTGACTGAAATCAGCATTATACAACCATACAATAAATACTGCAAAAATGAATGAAATATCCTGATTGACAGCACTGCACAGAAAACATATTTTATGTGCAAAAATCACATGCATACATGTTGTTGAAATGAAAGAAAAGTGATCATTCTGAACATAAGCTTAATCTCTGTAGGAAATGCAAGTAAAATATGTGCATATATAATTAGTATATTATATAATTAAAATATATAAGAGCTAATGAGCATAATCGAATATAATAACTTACTTAATTTAGAATGAGAGAGAGAGAGAGAGAGAGAGAGAGAGAGAGAGAGAGAGAGAGAGAGAGAGAGAGAGAGAGAGAGAGAGAGAGAGAGAGAGAGAGAGAGAGAGAGAGAGAGAGAGAGAGAGAGAGAGAGAGAGAGAGAGAGAGAGAGAGAGAGAGAGAGAGAGAGAGAGAGAGAGAGAGAGATATGATGTCAACAATCTAAACAGTAAAGATAATTTTCATATATGGAAACTAAAATATTAAATGTATATAATATGAATAATATATTATAGATATATAATATATATCACTCTCTCTAATTAAACAACTGTACAATATAAAAAAATCAAAGTGATAAATGTAAATATCAAGTAAGCTATATAATATAATTTCACAGAAAATTTTGTGTTTTCAGAAAACTGTTTTCAGTGTAGATTTCTGATCTTCTCCAAACAGCAAAAATGAATTTAGCAGTTCAGCAGCTTAAAATAGTTTCAGTGAGGTCTGACGGAGAGAAAAGACGGCGTGTGTGTTTGAAAAGAAAAGCCCGAGTGCTGTTCCGTCTCTGATAGAATTATGAAGTAAAGCTGGCACGCGGCCGCTCCGGAGAGCCCTGATTGGTCAAGGTCGGGTACGAGGGTTGGACGTGCGACTGTGTTCTCGTGCCAAGTTCATCTTTAAAGAAGCTCTCAAAGAGATTCAGGTCTGGCAGCCAACATTCACACAAAACCTCTTTAACACGACACACGCTGCTTCAGTCCTGCAGGTTCATGAGGATATATACACACAAATGCGATCAAAAACAGTCTCTATGTTTAAACTGTCTAAACATAAACTTCTTTAAACTTTAAAACCACATGATTGAATATGTCATCAAGTCCCTTTAAGTGATGTGAGGTTCGAGGAAGATAATTATTAAAACCAGAGCTAAAGAAAGTGCAGGAGGGGGAAGGGTTAAAGAGGTTTTGTGTGGGGGAGGCCGTGACGCTCCGTACGGACATGAATCACTTCGGCTAATACAACAGTTTCCATGACATCGGTGGGCATCAGGCCAGCGTGCCGACAAAGTCTGAAAGGTGGAGAATGAGACGGCACAGATCCATGGGGAACTGGCATCAAAACACACACACAACAACTTAAAACACTATCCTTCCTCCAAAAGCTCTTTAAAATTAATTTTACACATTGTACCGTGAGTCACCATCAGCGTGACCCCACTGGCGTTGAGAAGTTGGCACGAGAACATTCAAATGAATGGTTTGTGGCCTTCGCGGTTTAGGCGTAAACTGTAGACGTTTCACAGAAAGCTATCGATAGTCAATCGAGGGGCTGAACTGCTGAATTATAATTCTGCTGTGCCGGTGGGGGGGCAGCACACTTGTTAAGTTCTTTTGAAAGCGCTTGATTACGTTCCAGGCAGATTTCCCAATGCAAAACAGCCCTCATTAAATCACCCTCACCCACCCAAACCCGTCCGCAGATCAATATAATAAAAAACCTTAAAAACCCGACCCCAAAACAAGCAAGCACTTGGCAAACACGAGAGGAGCACCTGAGCTTTACACAAACACGAGGTGCCGTTCTGGGGTTGCGCCGCTTTGAATACATTTAGTAATTTGGCACGTTTTCACCGATGGAAAATTAACCTCGGCCGGTGTTACAGTTTTGGCATTAGTTATAAAGTTGAACAATTATGTACAAGTGAAAAAGTTGGAAGTGGATTTGTATGCATGTGTGTGTGTTTGAGAAAAGCCTCCGCTGGTAAAATGCGGCAGACACTGCAGATTTTTTCTTGGCTCGGTGACAGCGTTAGCTGTGCCAAACCCCGCGGCTAACGCGAGTAAACCACGCACAGCAACAATCCACAAGCTCTGAATCTTCTTCTCTCGCCGCTGCGTGTCATTCAACATATTCTTCCGGCGTATCGATTTCTATACGTGATTGCAAAATCTTCTTCATGTCAACAATATACTTCCTGTTGTTTTGTTGTGCTTTTGTCTTCTACCTCTCATGTCTTTTGTTCTGAAACGCAAACAGACACAAAAAGACGCCATTTTTCTAGTTCATCAACAACGGATTTGTTTCTGATGCACAATAAGAATTCGAACAGCATATGAGGATTTCAGCGTGTTTATAGACTCAAAAAACAAACCCGAAACAATGTTCTTCATTGTATGGAGTAAAACACGGCAGTAGGGATTACCTTTGCTATCAAAATCCCAACAATGCAAAACACATCGCACAATTTACCACAACAATAAATAAAGAATCTCACTAAATCTTGTGTGTTTTGTTCTGTCGTTGTTATGAAGCTATTTTACTTTGTGCAGAAGATGGTCTTAAAATTCAGATCTGTACTGTTTCTGGTCTGAAAAAGAGAGACAAAGACAGAAACACATCAGTGCCAAACTAAACGCTTGTACGAGGCTTTAGCCCGAATGGGTTTATAAAAAGAGCCCGTGAGCGTGACCGTTTAAAAGTGTACGGGCCGAACGCTGAACATCCAGCTTCTGTCACAACAATTACCTGCAGTTAAACACCAATGACAGCGAGAGGAGAAATCAACCCGCCATCCTACAAACATCTCACAGCAAACGTCTGAAAACATTTACTTCTGCGGCAGATAAAACGCTCGCTTTTTCCTCCAGCGCTGGAGGTTGTCGTGATATTTCTTGCCAAAGCGTGTCGAAGCAAACAGAAGTGAAATACTGTAGTGAGCCGCAATCTGGCCGCCGTACAGAAGCGCTAGCAGCCATTTCACATCTAACATTAAAGTACATGAAAAGGGTTCAATAAAACCAGCTTGAGAGGAGTTATAAAAGCAAATGGCAGATTTGAATAAGCTTGTTTAATAGCCTTTAATAGACTTACGCTAATAAAAAATGTCCTTTTCAATTCATTTTAGCCCTCAAGGTGATCTTACTTGGAAGAAAAACTAGTCCAGTCTTAGAAACTATTCAGCAAATATAATTTCGGCAAACATGAACAGTAAAAGTTTAAAGAATACTTTCTTAGTGCTGCTGATAATGTCACACCTGATGAACAACATACAGTACACACTCATCTGAACCTATACAACCTGAAGGAAAACACCTGTAAGAACCTCGATGTGCTATATCCTGTAATTTATGTCCTTTGTCATTTGAGTCTGAAGACAGAAATCATGTATCTGATGAATGTAGTAAATGAGTTCTTCTGTCCTTAGTCAGCATCACAACACTCACTATCAGCAGTGCACTACATTCTTTACATACTTCATATAAACACTTCTGATTGGCTGGAGCATTTCACAGCATCCAGTCTGCAGTTACACACCATGATTTCAGACTCAGTCACAGTATCGAGCTACAACATTATCATATAAATATGATATATAAAAACTTTGGGATTATTATCTTAATATAATATTAAGATTATTGATATTAGTATAAAATGAATTCTTTTTAGAATAATTAACATTGAGAATAAGAGCACAGGTGTGTGTGTGTAAGAGAAATAGCATCCGATTTCATGTCGAGTTTAACATCAGTTTGTCACTGAGCCAATGACACGTTTCGCTTAGTGTTTTCTGTGAGCGTAGAGCTTATGTGAACATGAGAAGGAACGTATGAACGTATGTGTGTTTTTCCCGGAGCCTCTAATGGCGTCTGTGCCTCCCCTGGTGGCGGTAATTATGGACCTGTGGTGGCTTTATGTGTATGTGTGTGTGTGTGTGTGTGTGTGTGTGTGAGAGAGAGAGAGAGAGAGAGAGAGAGAGAGAGAGAGAGAGAGAGAGAGAGAGAGAGAGAGAGCAGGTGATTTGTAACAGCTGGAGGACGAGGCTACAGCTGCAGAGAAGTCTGGGAAACCTGTGCTGTTCATCACACACTGCTCTCACACTGACCAATCAGCTGCCTGTGTCATGATGAGCTCACAGTTCTGACTTGTGTGTATTCAGACAGTAAAGAGTCATTTCGTGTTGACTTCTCTTGTGTTTTGCCTGGACATGAGGATGAAACACCTCATCTATATGACTCTAATATTACCCAGAACCCCCTTCAACGGTTCCACTCCATCAAGAATGAAGCATTCAGACCGGGGGGGCAGATGGATGATCTCTACGGGGGGTGGGACGACACACACACACACACGGGCGTGTTGGCACAGACCTCAGGCAGGTGGAGACGGGCTGGTACGGCTCGGTTCAGAAGCTTTGGCAGAGACTCTGATTAGAGTAATCACACAGAGGACAATCACATCACACACTGAATATAAACCATCTCTCTCTCTCTTATTGCTCAGTGGTTGCTCATTTATTGCTCAAGACAAATCTAAAAGTACTTTCTAAAAGAAAATTCATTCAAAACTCTTGATATTGAGATCTCTGACGATTGCATTTAATCTCATATACTGTCTAGAAGAAACAACTGAAATGTTAAAGAGATCTCATGTATGATTTCTCTCTGTAAGCGTGTGTAACGTCTCTCTTTTTATTCTCACTGATTTCTTTCTAATAGTCTGAGATCTGTTCGTATGTTTCGGCCTTGGAGCTACACTGAAAGATTGTGAGTTTTTCTCCTGACGGTGAGACATCACACACCTGAGACTTCTGCTGGCGATTCTTAGAAATGTGTGTGTGTGTCGTGTTTTATTCCACTGCTGTGTGATGACAGACATTCAAAGGCAGAAACTGGGGAAATTCAATCATCAAGTCTTAACGTTTTACATGTTTTCAAGCTAATTTTATCTTTAAAATCTTTCAAGAGCACAGAACCTTAAGATGTCAAGATGTTCTTCTGTGATCATCCCACTATTTATTTTAGTATTCATGTTGTTGCTGCTCTGCCTCTTATTTATTCAAATCTTTTTCCTGTTCACTTTTCTGTCTCTAAACAGGCTGCGGGACGGAGCGCCGCCAAATATGAAGAGATGTGCGGGAGGCTCAGGTCAGCGTCTCCAAGCGGATCGAGAGCGTGTTTGAGGATGGAACCTCGTCGCGATCCTTCATACAACCGCCTGCAGCCGAACCACACGAGGCGTTAGCGCTTACAGCAAAAATCTGCTTCCAGAACAATCCATTACAGCTGACAAGTTAAATGTTCCATGCGACACCATATGGCAGGAGTGCAGCTCCTCGATACAGGACACACTCAGAGAATGCATCACAATTAAGGTGTTTGGCTGCAGTCAGATACTTCAACACTACTCCATCTTCAGTCTGTCTTCTATCATCATCTCACACTCTCCTGATCATCTGAACATTTCTCATCTACGGCACACACCATTTTAACCCTGAGAACCAAACACACGCAGACAACACGTGTGAGAGCGTCCTGAATTTACAACACAAAACAACACCACAATTACTGCTGATCCTACTACTGTAATGTGTCACTAGTGTAAAATAAAATAAATATTGCTTTTAATGCAAAATATTATAGTAAAAAAAAAAAATTCTATTCTCACTAGCAGCTAAAAAGTGTAAAATATACTAAATGTAAAATATATACTGTTACAGGTTAATGGTTCAAAGGTTTCAAGTCACTTTACCGAAATGTATTTTCATGATCTTAAAAATCTTTTGATCTAAACGTGTATGCCTAAATGTTTACAATTATTTTTGTAGAGAAAAATGTAATTGTGGCATTCCATTACAAATCCACAATTTAATTAAAAATGTTTTCGATAAATAATTACTGAACTTTGACTAAACAATGAAGAAAAATCAGCTAATAAGAGTTTAGAATAGAACTCAATACTGTTAAAAATCATCTGAGGTTGAGACAAGAAACTGACTGAGAAAATGACAAGAAAACACTTTAACTACTTATTACTACCATATTTAAATACTAGATTCTAAATATGACCTTGTTTTTCATTATTTTGTATTTTTACATAATCATTTTTTACAACATATTCCATATTTACATTTACATTACTTTACAAAAGTTTATAATTACAATTATTATAAAATCTGTAAAAAAAATCTGTAAAAAATCTTTGAATGAAGAATGAGTAAGTGACTCTAAACCTTTAAACAGCTGGCCATCAGTTTAATTTACTAACCTTCAGTATGAGCAATAACAACATTCGGTCTTTACTAAACATCACCACACATGACAGATCTTGGATCAGTTTTAAGAAACAGCAGTGATATATATATTCACTGCTTTCTCCATTCAGTGCGTCTCTGATCAGAAATACTCTGATATTGAAACACGTGAAAGTGTCACGTGATGAGAGAGAAAGAAGACGTGTATAAAATGAAGGGCAGGAGATATAATGAGCCTCACACCTCTGTTTAACACCAGGGGCTTGTGGGTAAAAACAGCCACTGAACAGCTGGAGAAAGATAATGAGAGTGACAGAAATCCACCTACTTCCCGTTACACGAGCGCTGCGTTCCGTCACTTTCTTCAGCGCTTCATTCACAAGCAGACGTTTAACAGGGTTTCAAGGTCGAAACACTCCATCACACATACTGATGTCCAGAAACGGCCTCGTTTTACAGCGGTGAGGGGCACGCGGGGGAAGGTCAAAGGTCATGGCCCCGCTCTTGTACAGCCGGTTCGGGTTAATGCCACGGCAGGCGCTCGGTGGAGGGGTCGCCGTTCAAAAGAGCCGTGTCAATCTGCAGAAGACGCAGACGGATCCACTGCCGCACACGCTCACAGATCAACTGCGCTGAACTTATTCTATTATTCTGATATTTAAGACTAATGAAGATCAGATTGACATGTGAATGATGGACAAATATTAACAGACATAAAAATGGTGAATTTAATCGTTTAAATGCTGTAAAAGTGAAGTGTGTGTGTGTTAAATAATGAACTTAAATCTATTTTCCTCAAACTTGGTACAACAAATAAAAAAAATCAGCAGAAACAAAAAAAGAGGGAAAAAAGAAACAAAAGGGATGTTTATGTTTGAAACCCAAAACCCCCCCCCCAAAAAAAACACACAACACACACACACAGATCACACATAAAGCTTCATGACTGATACTGCTCTCCACAATCCACACGAGACAAACATGCCACTAAACATAACATCAAACATCAAATCTGATCTATCTCTTCAAATCTATTTCTTATTATTTCTTAAGGAATTTTAAAAGAAATATCTGAAACACTTTAAAGATATTTTAATTAAATACAATTGAAAACTCCATTAAGTCTCATGAGCAACATCTGAGCCAGAACGGGAAAAAAGTGCAGATACGACCTCCTCTCAACACATTAAAACAAACTGAGTATAAACATTTCTTATCAAATTCTTCCAGATCTACATTTCCTCAAACATATTCAGAAATGATTATGGACTGCCACGAACATCACGAGTGAGAAATAAAGCATCAAACAGGAAATGTATTTGGTTTTGGTTGTGATGAATGACTGTATATCTGTCAGCTGTGAGACTGAAGGCACAGATACACCGCTGATGCCCGGAGGACACCGCCAGAACCCTCCAGAACCCTCCTGTTTTATAGGATACATCAGTGTGTTGGTGCAGGACAGGAAAACTACTGATGCCACAAACACTTCTCTTGTTATTTCTAAAAATAATGCCTACTTAAAATCTTAAGAAGTCTTTATTTTGACTTAAAATCAGCAACTGTCATATAATTCTGTCAAATTAACAGAAAAGAAACAATTCAAAATAATTGTGCAAATGTCCTATCTGAACAGCTTAAAATTTAGTTTAGCACAGAATACAAACTCCCGGCATCTAAGAGTATAAAATGCTGTGTTAAACACACACAAACACAGTAAAGAGCTGAACTCTTGTGTGTTGTGAGGGGATTCCATTTTAGATTGTATATTGTGTGTCAGCTGTGAGATGTTGTGTGGCATCGCTGTGCCAGACATTTAACACACAACAAAAGACTCGGCCCATTTCACCAGGACAAAACACAACATTTCTGTACAATATAACTTCAAAACTCTTCATCATTTGCCTCCTAGATTATATATAACGTGATGTCCTGCGCTAATCTGTTTGTGGAAATAAAACAAACTAATATTCACCAGGAATAAAATATTTATTTTGAATGCATTTTTTATAACAAATCCTGCAACTTCTGTTGGGCTGAGCTCAGAGGAATGTGATTTTGTCCTCTGTGGGAATAAACTTTCCTGCTTTTTATCAGTGTTTATTCAACGGCCAACACTGTCGCCACTGTGCAAATGATTATTTTATTCTTTTGTCATTCAAATGAAGCACTAAATTAAATACAGACACATAAACACTCAAGTGGCTTAAAACCCCGTATGCCAGAATGGCAGATTTAGCTCAAACAAATCCGCCGGTGTCCTGAAGCCCACGCCACCCAAACCCAAGCACAGAGAGAGAGAGAGAGAGAGAGAGAGAGAGAGAGAGAGAGAGAGAGAGAGAGAGAGAGAGAGAGAGAGAGAGAGAGAGAGAGAGAGAGAGAGAGAGAGAGAGAGAGAGAGAGAGAGAGAGAGAGAGAGAGAGAGAGAGAGAGAGAGAGATATGAAGCTCTGTGAATGTGTCTCTCAGCATGTGAATGTGTGTCAGGCTGGATTTAACGTGACTCTCTCTTTCAGGTGTGGGATAAGATCCTGACGCAGCGTGTCTCTCTTTCTTTTTTCAGGTGTGGGATTAGAGGAAAGATTCCCTTCACCACAGCATGTAAATAACCTTTCACATCAGAAAGCGTCTGTCACCTTTAAAACTCTTCTGAATGAAAAACGCCGACACTAGTACCACACTTACATTTCCCACAATTTCATTCAACAGAAAGTACCGATTCAACACATTTAGATTGTTTTTAAGTGCTGCATCAAAACTTCTGCCTCTCCTCCTTTATCTCTGCAAAAACATTTTGGATTGAATTAATAATTATGAACGAGTCTAAAATATTAAATGTACAGTGTTGCACTGTTTCGTGAAAATAGCTTTTGAAACAACATGTACTTTAAAACAGTATGTGACAATAAACAGCAGCTGGTAAACATCCTGAATATAAATATGGCTTTTATTTTAACATTTTCAATCCAAAATTCCTAAATTATAATTAATCTAATAAAACAATGATTTGAGAGTTAAGTATTAAGGGACAGAAGGTCATGCTGATATTATATATATACAGTATATGAGTTTAAAATCAAGTTCAGACGTGTCCCTCTCGTCTATCGTCATCTGTTTATTCTGGTTAAGGTAAAAGTATTAATTCTCTGGTATGAAACTTTTAGTCAGACACATTCAATGTTTAGAATAGCATCATGATACTTTAACTATTGTCATACTAACATAGTATCATTTCACTAATTTTATTGCATGTGATACTGTATCCCACAATGCAACTTAACCCTTCATTAAATTACAACTGTATTCATGTCTTAAAAGAGAGTAACACAGCAGAATTCTTATTAAAAATGTAAAGAGAAACACGAGCAGATTTCCCCAGATTTTCACTCGTGATACTCTGTTAACTCAAGGACACACAGTTGTACAACAGTGTTGTGTTGCAGTCAAACACCCGTGTGACACACACACACACAAAAACACACACGTGCACACAGTGTAACCGAGTGCAGCAGAGCTACAGCTCAGCGGATGGACGGACAGATGCATCTCTGGATTCCCAGCAGCATCACCCGTCTCTCTCTCTCTCTCTCTCTCTCTCTCTCTCTCTTTAAACACACATCAGGATGGTTTGGTGTGTAAAGAGTTAAACTTCTTCCACCCATCGTGCCAGCATCTCATTTACATACGGCGCTTTCAGTTTTTCTCCCCCCCAAAAAGTTGGCAGCACTCCTGGTTTTCCATAATGCCAGCATTTGGGAATTGTGCGTGGAATGAAGCCGATCCAATCTCCTGCCTGCGACATGCATTTTCATTAATTACAGCCTTGTCAGCAAAAGCATTATCGAAGCTGAATATGAAAATGCTAATGAGCGCTCATTTACATATTTTTCTTTGTTGGAATGTCATTAATTATTACGTTTTATGATGATGAATGCAGCTGTCGATGTTCTCCCAAGCATAATTAGCTATCAGAACGCACCGATACGATCGGCGCGCGCTAAACTTTCCCCTCCGATCCCGAGAAGTTTCTTCGGGAAGGTCTGTCCGACCAATCCCAGAACTCGGGCGGCCCCCGAACGCCTCGCCGCGGCTGACACGAGACCCAGCACAAGAAATAATCTGCGAAAAAAGCCGCTTTAATTAATGCGCTCCTTAATTACTACAGCATGATGTCAGCGACTTTAATTAAGAATTGGCTTGGTTACAGAAACTCCTGGCTGTAATAAAAGTCATTATAGAGACGAGCTCCAAACCCCTTCAGTGTGATGTGTACCGCTCATTAACACACACACACACGCACGCAGAGACTTGTCTCCAAGGATACGCTTAAAAATTTCATCCTATTTTTCATTCGGTTCTCACTTTTTTTAATAATAACTCAACCTCTGCCATTCTCTCCATCCAGAATTTTTTTCCGGTCGGGAAAATGACAGAATCCAGTTCAGGAGGCTGAGCCGCTGGGATCAGTGTTTATCAGTAAAACAGAAAAACAAGGCGAGGCAGATGGGCCTATTACACATGACCAAACCGATCCATCAGCGCTGAAGGGCCCAGGTGCAGCCCAGCCGCGCAACAACGCGCCATTTCACAGTCTGTCACACACAAACACACACACACACAGTCCTACATGAAGGACCCGGTCCTGCTCCCGTGAGGGCTCATCTGCAGAGCACACACACGCATACACACACACACACATGGTCCTACATGAATGCCCTGGCCCGGATCCCAAGAGACCTCATCTGTAGCTTCTGCCTGACTGAGCCTGACCTGATGTCTTCATCACACACACAATCCAGACTTTATCTCTTGTACAAAATGTTATAAACAATATTATTAAAAAAATATGGGAGAATCTTGATTAAGACCAAACCTCTGTATTTTAAGATTTAATTAAAACAAATGATTAAAACCAAATTAAATTCATTAAGTTAAAATCAGCAAGTAAAATCAGTGCAGCTCAGATCTCAAACACCTAAATGAAATGAAATCTAAACTCACAGCGACTCAATGTGACATAATGAATATCACTGTTTTAATAACTGTGTGTGACAGTCAGTTAGTGGGTCAAGAGCTCAGGGGGCGTGTCCTAAAAGCAACAGACCAATCAGATGTCTATGTGTGACTCCTAATAGTAAATAGGTGTAAAATTACTGTGTCTGCAAAAACATGAGAGCACTAATGTGATTTTACGTCATATAGAAGTAATCTTTTTTGTTTGGGAAGTTCTTAAGAGATCACATTATATCTGAGCACATGAGGTCAATTTACACCTGAACACACCTGTCAGATCAACCTCTCTTTCTCTCTCTCTCGGGGTCTTCAGTGGGGAATCAGGGAGTGTGTGACCTGTGGAATGATGGAGTGTGTTAATGAGATCAGAGGAGGTGAGGAAGAGGAGGAGTGAGCCGAAGGAATGAACCCAACCCATCGGTGACCATCTGTGTGTGTTGATAGGTATAACAGAAGACAAACCCCACACCCTCGCCTCTGTGAAATGCATTACACCTGTGAATCTGTGTGTCTTCACATACGCTTGACATGAACTCTATAATGTATTTACTAAATATTATCAGATGTTACTTCATAAATAAAGCTTACATTCAAATATATATATAATATAATACACTCTAAAAAAGGATGTGTTATTTTTTAACACATTTTTTGTGTTATGCTGTTTAACACATAATGTGTCATTTTGTGTTAAATACATAAAAGGGACAACACATGTTGAGTTGAAAGTAACACAGGTTGAGTTAAAAGTAACACAAAATGTGTTGTTTTTAAATTAACACAAAGATGTGTCTAGTTAGGGACAACACATCTGTTTTTAGAGTGTACAATATAATAAAAAAAACCATAATATTAAATATACATATATAGTTTTATATCTAATGGAACCTATATTTACAAATAAATCTATATATAAGTTTCATGTATTTATGTTTAAGTTAAAATAATAAAATAAATGATTTTACTCATTTTCATTTTCTGTTTCAAAATATTTTATGTAACAAAGTAAAATATGATAGATCTTAAGTCATAATGCACCAAAAGCAAGAATGTGCAGAATAGTCGCTGTGTTTCTTTCCTCTTTGAAAAAAATCTTCTAATAAATTATAGGCAATCACAAAGGTCAGCAGTTTTCAAACAAACTTCTCTATATGCAGAAAAATAGTGCAGGCGGACAGTAAAAAGTGCTGCTGAATAAACAGCACTGAAGTATGTGTGTTATAAAACTGCTTGCAGGAGACAACAAGATTCTGCCATTCCCTAACTGCAGCCCAAACCTGCTTACAGTCCAGAACTGTTGTGTGCTTCATTTAGCAGGTAGATGACAGCACAACTCTACACACACTGCACCTGCACACACACATACCATACACACACAGACACACATGATCACACACATACACATTCAGCCTGCAATACAAACAAACATCCTAAAATTCTGGTGCTGTGATTGGCCCTTATTAAACACCTCTGTGCTTTTACAGACCTGAACTGATGTTTTCCTTACATCCATTAACACACATGCTGACACACAGATGTAAATGAGCTCATCATGCACATCTGTTAGCGTGTCGTGACTCACGGGTCGTATGTTTGGAGTGGACTTTTGACTCAGACAGGAAGTGATGTCATCCGTCTGCTTAGAGCTCGACAAGAAGGAAACATGTAAAGACAAACACTCAACCTCACAAACAAATGCTTTGTCAATATTTTAGAGAGAGAGAGAGAGAGAGAGAGAGAGAGAGAGAGAGAGAGAGAGAGAGAGAGAGAGAGAGAGAGAGAGAGAGAGAGAGAGAGAGAGAGAGAGAGAGAGAGAGAGAGAGAGAGAGAGAGAGAGAGAGAGAGAGAGAGAGAGAGAGAGAGAGAGAGAGAGAGAGAGAGAGAGAGAGAGAGGAGAGAGAGAGAGAGAGAGAGAGAGAGAGAGAGAGAGAGAGAGAGAGAGAGAGAGAGAGAGAGAGAGAGAGAGAGAGAGAGAGAGAGGGATGAGGGGTTTAAGTCAAGCTTTATTAGTCCTGTTCTCTTCTAGCAGAAGTGGATTATCTGATTCACTGATCATTTGCTCACTGAATGACATAGAGATGGCCAGCGGCAAACTCAGGCATTATGGGTAAATGAGCAACAATACACATCCTCTCAAAGATGTCTGTGAGAAAGTTTCAAACACTGGACATTAGTAATTGTGAGTAACACATTACTGCTGTTCATCTTTACAGACACAGGAAAACACACTTCACTTAAAAAAAAATACAAATTTTCCTCAAAAATGTAATCCTCAGATTCACAATTCAGACAGATTTGTGAATCAGACTGACCCTTTCATCTGAAAGATTCTGTTTAGAAATTACACACCACTATAGTTAAGACTCTATTCAACAGAGATATTTAGTTAATGAAATACTCAGGAGCAGAACGTAACTAGAAAATATATATTCCCATGACATTTGGCCTCTAAAACACCTGATATTTGTCGGTTTCTGTGACTATAAGGGATCCTGCATTTAAAGTCGGACAGAAATATCTTGAGATTCAAGTATGTGTGTAGTTTTCTGCTGTAACATCATCATTGTCATCTCTTACCTGCTAGTCTGGAGTTGACGTACGGTGGAGAAATGCTGTCATGTGACCCCAGATCCCGACTGGTCATGTGACTGTACTGTGAACCGTCTGCATAATTCTGCTGAGGACAAAAATAAAAAATGTTGTCAATTATAGGAACATTATCTATCTATCTATCTATCTATCTATCTATCTATCTATCTATCTATCTATCTATCTATCTATCTATCTATCTATCTATCTATCTATCTATCTATCTATCTATCTATCTATCTATCTATCTATCTATCACACTGAATGAGAGTCATGACAGCTTCTCTATGGGTAAGACATTACAGGTCACTGGAAATAAACTCTCCTAAAACTTTCTTCCCACAGACAGCGATTGTAAAGTTCATGAGATATTTGACATCAGGCTGAAGATGTGAACACATTTGCATTCAGAGGACGTGTTTGTCTTGCGTGTGGAAACTGCTCTGTAAGCACGTCCTTGATTCACCTCTGCGCTCCTGATCACTAATTCTGCTGATGTCAGACTCGCTGTAGCTCTGAAGACCCTATGAAAGCAACCTTTGACCTTTTGAGATGATGCCGTCAAATCCAGAGGTGAACGGATGAAAATAAAGTCAACAGGAGTCCAATCAAAAAGATGAAGATTCTGACCCTTCACAACTAGTGAGCTGACTACCTAGATGATATATTAAAGCATCATAAACACAAAGAACATTACACAGCCCTGTTTAAGATCTAAAATCTAAGACAACACCTATAAAGACAGCAACTATGTTTCCAAATGTAATCATGTTCTTCAGGTCAGTATTTTTGGTATCTGAAGAGAAGTCGACAAGACTCAATGTTCATGAAAGTGACAGAGTCATTAAATAAATATAGAAATATAATCTAGATTCACCTTTGTGGCACGTACTCCATTTCCCCAGGATGAACTCGCTCTCTCTTCAAGATCTACGAGAAACAGAAAGATAAAGACACAACAGATCAATCCCTGCATACAAAATTAATTTAATCATTTTGTTCAATTTGCCATTACAGAGTAAAGCCTGTTTAAATCTGTGCTGGAAAAATTTGCCATATCTTACTAACAAAGACCAGCCTTTTATATGACAAATGATTTCCCACAATCCCAGTAAAACCAGTAAATCTCTTTTTATGATGTAAAGACATCCAGCAGAACCCGTATCTGAACGTTAACATACTGTAGATGTGTTTCACTCACCACCAGCAGAATAATATTAATACAACAATCTGTAATAATTAATGAGAAGCGCGTGTCTCCATCTTTACACTGTTTCTTGATCTTTTATTTTATGCATAAATGCTTCATTGAATTATTGAATGTGTAATCATTTAGAAAACATCTTTCTCTGCTTTCACAGATTTTCTCCCACTCACAATAAAAACTCATAAGCTTTTCTTCTCGTGCCGCTTGTAAAACTTCACTTCAAAGTGTCCCTGTGCACGCCGGCGCATGAAAGACACACAGTCTTTGTTTAGACGTTCATTTATGGTAAAGTCAACAGCTGATAAAGAAGCTCCATTCAGAGACATTCAGGCCTTCATGACTTCAAGACAAACACAAGATTTTAAAACAGCTCAGATGAAAACTTTAACAATCTGTCATCACTGAGAGATGGCCAAAACATCTTTGTACAAGTACACATACACCTTTTATGTTCCCAAACACATTCATTAAGAGATTAAACTCATAATCCCAAACTCACAACAGATTTCTGTGTCAATTTCTAAAACAAATTTTACCCAAAATCAAGGTAAAAATTATTAATATAAATAAATATATTATAAAATAAATATTTTTAACTATCAAAATACAAAATTAAACACATTATTTTACTGTGTCACAATTTTCAGGATTATTTTGTAATTTTCATAATTCTCGTTGATTCTAATTAATGCAATTCAGTATTTTTTGCTGTACTATAGTAAAAATTATACTTTTAAGCAAAAATGAAATGTATATGTAAATATAATGCATGTTATATATGTAATATAAAAGGAATAGTCCATTAAATAATTTTCTTATTAGTCCAAAATATTTTTCTTTAATTATATGTATACATACAAATCACAGGATTTGAGGTCAGAGAGAAAAAACATAATCTTTGCACCTCTCAAAAATAGTTTCTCTCTAAAAGCCAGTTGAGGTGAGACATAATGAATTTATTTCAGCACACACACAAACACACACACACACACACACATCCATTATTTATCAGACTCTCTCTGTGTAATTTATTACTCTGAATCTTTCTCCTTATCAGCCACTGCCCATGTGGAAGTGCTCACGCTCACACACACACACACACATTCCCATATTCTTACACACACACACCTTTCACCTCTCAAACCTCTTCTAGCACCTGTGGTCCCACAGCCTAAAGCCAGAGCAAACCAATAAAACCATATACTGTGTGTGTGTGTGTGTGTGTGTGTGTGCGCGCGTGTGTGCGTGTGTGTGTGAGAGAGAGTTTCAATCAGGGTTTGAAATGAAGCATTTTAACATCAGATGTATTAAACGGCACATTAACGTGAGGTTAAAGCTTCAATCTCAGCACCCGCTCTCATCCGCGTGGCATACACATTCACATATATAATCTCTGTATCTCTTTAACATATCAAGTATATCTCCAAGACAGCAACGAGATTAAATACAAAAATGAGAGAATAACAAAAAGATCTCTTAAGAATCTCAGACTGTGCTCTGATTTGTTAAAGATGCTGATGTCTCCAATCAGCATCCAATGGTTATAAAGGATGATTCAGAACTGTACTGCATCACTCCTCCAATCTGATCCACACACCAGTAACATCACATCCAATACCATTCAGAACCAGTTAAATCCACTATAAACAATCTGACAGAATATTTTCTGTATTATTTTGCTTAATATTTTTCTGCAGTATGTAAACTGGACACAGCATGTGAATTTTCTGTACATATAATATATTCCAAAAAGCTGTATACTGCATATTTGTCAATATTTATTTGCATTTATTTACATTTACGCATTTGGCAGACACTTTATCCAAATCTACTTACAGTGACCTTTGACCTTCTAATCCTTATTTGTGAAATATTCTGTGTTTTGATAAACTAGTTGTTAAGTATACAACGTGCTCACACAGCAAAAGTTACACTGAAACATTTATCACTGTATACTGTTTTACACACAATGTTTTTTTACAGCATGGAGTACAGCAATATTCCACTGGAAAGACAGCCACATGCAAACAAAACAGACAAATCCAGCAGTGTTTGTTATTCACTAATTCTGGAAGTCCTCAAACAAACGTCGAGCGGCCCGCTCTGGCCTTGTACTACATTAATAAACCAATAAAATAATCCTCTGACATCATCATGGCACGGTAAATATTGACCTGACAGCAGCTCTGTGTTCATCACAGGACACAATATTACCAGAAATATTTACATTCAGCTTTCTATTACTGTGTGTGTGTGTCCAGCCTCGCATCAGCATGTAATGAAGTTACAGTGACAGATGTGTGTGTGTGTGTGTCTCACAAAGATGAAATTAAAGCACTCTGACACAAAACAGACTCACATTAATAGTGTTAGGTGTTCTGTCAGAGACGAACAGAGTCTGTCTAACTCTCCAGCTCACTGTCTATCCCTCTTTCATCTGTCGCTCTGTGTGCTCTCCAAGCAAACCAAAGATAAAAGAGTCAAACATGAAACTCAATGAAACGAATAAAGAGCGTGTGACATGATCAGACAGTGTGTCCTGTACACACACACACACACACACATTAAAACAAGAGATCTGTTTGTCGTTACTCCATCACGTTACCTGCGGTATTAGGCTCTACACACTGAACCTTTGTGGCAGGTGAGGGCTTACAGCCACCTGTGACGCACACACACGCTGTGAGCTCATTAACCCAGACCTCTGCTCTTGCTGTCAGCTAGACTCCCACATGTCAGTCCATCAGATGACCTTTAACCCTCTGCTTTCATCCATGACCAACACACCTCACCAGAGTCTAATAACACATCCGTCAAACACACAAAGCAGAAAACATCACAACAGATAACACTAACGTCAAACAAAACACAGATCATTAATCCCAAATGAAAGATGAATTAATTGACTTAAGGCATTGACTGATCTTCTGTCTCATGTCAATGAGGAGATCAGTTTCTCATTAGTGCTCAGAAGATTTAACATCAACACTGAGAGAGATTATAAGATTGAGAATTCAGCTCTTCAGATTGGATGAGATCCGTTCGTAGTATTGACAATTTTAGCGGGATGTTACTATGAGTATTAGTGATGTAAACGAACATCAATATTTAACTTATGCTGTTGATTGTGTGACAGATATGAATCATGTGATGAGGAAAGATGTGATGTAACTTTACTGGTATTATACTGAAAATTATACTGAAGAATAACCCTGAGACACATCTACAGATCAGATATTTTTATTAAAAGAAAAGGGTGGTCATGCTATAAAGATTTTACCACAGTAACTCTGCTTCATGTAATGTCTAACCATAATAAAACTCAAGAGTAATTCAGAAGCTGGTCTGGGATCAGTGCTAAAAGAACACTTGACTGTTATTAACAGGTGTTCAACAAACTTTCTCTCTCCCTCTCTGGAAACATGCCATCATCATTCCCAGAAATTCCTCCAGATTCCAACATTCCCAGAATGCACCTCCCCCAGAACAAGCTCACATCTGGAGACACAGAAAATGAGAAACCAGAGGGAGTTTCTCAACCGCTATAAGCACACACACATACACACACACTTTTAACCAGAAACATCTGCGCACACACACACGTGTATCTCTGATCACATCCAGATCAGATCAATCACAAATCAACAAATTAGATGTCAGGTATTCAGATATTTATACATGTTAACACTACACAAACGGATCACGCACCACATTGTAACATTTCTGTGTTTTGAGAAATACAACTGCAACAGCTCAATAAACAGCATGTTAATATTGTATAACCTACAGTACATATCAGACATAATAAGGCCAGTACAAAACAAATCAACACATACACACTGACAAACACACTACATCTACAACAAACAGCATGTACAACAATCCATTCAACAAATAACATGTATAAAATACATCAGTTCACTTCTACACTTCCAGTGTAAACTTTCAAAGAGTTCCCTATGAGAACATGCCGTCAAAAAGTTTCATATGCAAATGTGATGAGATGAATAACTTCACAATTTTACTCTCATTAGCATTCAGACTAGCGTACATTCCTACCAAACACTGATTCTGACCTCAAACATCATCAGTGAAAACATCAGATCTTCAATATCATCGACATCTACAGTTTGTATAGCAGCTACAGTATACAAAACATTTTACTGTCATTTATGACCCTGTCTGTGAAATTTAGGCTAAAATAATAAAATTATGAGATCAAAAATGATGAAAATAGGTAATACATGTTTATTGCTGTAAAAATAGATTATATGATATATTTCTAGATAGAGTATTTAAATTTTCATTCATATTGCTGAAATGAATGATTTTGAAATGAATGAATGTTTTATTATTCTGCACATTTTTTTTTAAAGTTTTACTAAACACTGATTTCAATCTTTGACGTGGTTATACTCAGTCAATATTAAAAATACCAAGATTATGTTCTTTATATTTTGTAGAATGATTTTATGTAGAAAATAGTAAATCACAAAAAATGACTTTCAAAGACAGACTTTATTATCCATACTGTATAATATCATATTAAAGAATACGTGGTTCTGAGTAAATTGAAGAAAGGTTTAAGATGTTAAACAGTCATGACAACACAACCAGTTTTCTAGAGAACATATTTAACCACAATTAACTTCCACAAAACACACATCTGTCTGCTTTAAATTCAACAACAACAATCTCTTTAAAACCATTCACTGACAGATGAAGAAAATGAATCAAATATAATGTGATACACAAACAAACTGTTTCTCTCTCTCTTTACCTTGAGCTGTCTTCTGTCATTACTGCAAAGCTCCTGTAAGACTGAAAACTCAACACATCAGGACATAAAAACACTCTCTGAGGGCCAAACAATCTCATATCAAACATTTAATCAAATATACCATCTCTCATCACACACACATCACATTTACACCGCTTACACACAAATCACTGCAGAATGAGATGAAATACCTGAATTGTGAATGACTTCAAAATGTCATTAACAATGATTTAACAGGGACATTAGGACTTTCTTGTGTGTTTTGTGTAACTGCTTTGCTTCTTAAGTGGGTAAATCTGAAAGTCACACAAGAATAAACGTTCTTTCATCATTTATTCACCCTCATGTCATTGTCAAATCTGTATGACTTTATTTCTTCTGCAGAACACAAAAGAAGATATTTTGAAAATCAAACAACATTGACTCTCATTGACTTCCATTGTATGAACACAAAACCACTGAGACATTTCTCAAAATATCTTCTTTTGTGTTTCACTGAAGAAAGAGTCACAAACACATACTTTCAGTCTCACTGTAAAAGTTCTTTGTTCCTTGTTGGACTGATATAAACCTGTTCAAATGAGAAATTATGTAAGCCAATAAAATTAAAGCCTTAAATTCCTTTGAAGAAGGTTATTGTATTTACATGTACTTTAGTATAAATAAACAGGATTAAATCAGACAGAGAGAAGGACAGATGACAGGAGATCAGTCATTACTACAAAAGCTCTCTGGGATTCTCCTTCCTGTACGAGACTCAGGGGAACGACATCATTTCCTGTGCTCAGCTCCTTCCTGCTCATACATGAACAAAGAGAGTCTGTTCCACATGTGGCCCTAAACATGACCTCTGACCTCACCACACACACAACGCAGCAACAACGCTTCCTAAACACATGTATATCTGGGAAAGAGTTTAAACTCATGTTTATGATGTAGAATGTCTTATTTAACAGACAGAAGCTCTGAAGCGTGACATCATATGTTGCCAATATTCTGCTTCGGGGCTCAAAATCATTTTCCACCCACAATCTAGTGTGACCGGCCTCTTACACGCTTTCCTCCCAATGATGGATTGATTTTATAAAGCAGAAAAATAAGATGACAGATTGAGTTCCATCAATCTGCAAACTCCATTATGTTTAGGTCGAGTGTTTTATCTTATCCCGCGATATTTTGTTTCTTAAAACGAATTCAGTATTTGTTCCCACATCCTGAAGCGACTAACATCTCACCACACCACAGAGAAAGTTCAGATGATTCATTCTACCCCGTCAAACGCGGCCACGGCTGCTTTCAACATCAGAAACCAGAGCAAATCCACAAAGGCTGTGAATGATGAAGCCGTTACTTATATTTAGGGTATGGTGTTTTTATAACGTGACGTAAAGCAGATGAAACCACACCTGCAGCTGCACCAAAACCAGACAGAAGAAACAGTTGAGGAACACAGAAGCGGCTAAAGATCAATGTGATGGGTTAACCAAACCACACACACACGCACACACACACACACACACACACACACACAGGCACTACAGCTCCTCTCTCTTCAGACGTTGGTGGTTTGGTTTCCTGATGGCAGTTACAGATGTTTAAAGGCTCATTCAGGAAGCTTTTCAGCTCTAGATGATGTCTGGATGATACAGCTGACATTAGTATTCTGTATTATGCTAGACAGATACAGGTAAAATGAGGTTAAATGGCTTGTAAACTACCACATATGACCACAAAATAGACTTTTAGACACGTTACCATAAAATACAGTGGTATTATCATGCATTATATAATAAGTGCTGCCTACTAGTGTCCAGATATAAAGCTGTGATTGCAGGCAGCCAATCAGATTCAAGCTTACTGATCTCTGTCCATTATTAAACAGAAGCAGAAAACACATCAGCTTGAATGAAAATACAAGATGCCCTCACTTCTCAACTTAAAATACCACACATGATAATGATGATGATGATGTTTGACCTTTCATGACACTGGCAGTGAAATAATCCATCATTAAACCTCCAGTAACATACGAGCAGCAGGAAAACAGCTCACGCTTCATTATAAAACAATACAGCGAGAGAGAGAACTCCTCACTTCCTATTTCCTGTTTTCCATCATGTGGATTTCCACACATTGATTGTGTTTGATTACTCATCCAGATCTAAACAAAAGATCCAGCATAGGTCACAGCATAAGGATCTCCATTAAAAAACACCTCAGTTAAAAATGTTTTACTGCCTGATTGATGAATCACTTTGACTCTCTAAATGCAGAACAATGTCTGTCCCTCTCTCTCTGATCTCATTATCATCTCAATAAACAGTCTCATTCAGACTCATTTCTGGTCTGTTATCTTACACAGACATGAATGAGACTCGTGACATCACAGATGAGTCACACAAGTGTAAAACACCACACTGCATTTCGCTCCCCAAAGACCATCATCATCTCCAGACACATCGGCCCGAGCAGCTCTCGCTCCGTCCGTCTCTCTCCATCACTGTCTCTACTAATGTTCCTGCATGTTTACCTTTCAAATTATTTAGTGACGGGCTGATGCACTGAGCTGAACAGATCAACAGAACTCGATCTAAACTCACAATGACACTAAAACACTCACATCAGCAGCCATTTAAAATCCTGAAGCTCTGAGAGCAAACGTCTGCGTCTGCAATGCAGACGGCTTCAGTCAACAAAACAGGGCAATTTACTTCTCAAGCAAACTTTTAAAACTGGAAAACAAGATAAAAATACTGATTCGGACGTGAGTTTTGTGGCGCAGCTAATGAATTTATCTTTGTCTAGATCATTTGTAAAATCAGTCTCGCATAAATTATTTCACTGAATGCAGAATTTTACATACCAATAGTTTTGATCCAAAAAAATGTTCTGCTTGTGTTTATGGGCGGATATGATGACAAAAACACAATCGTTATATTCAGTCAATAGTCCGTCCCTCCCTGTTCTGAATCTGTCGATGAATTAAAAAACTGTGCTGTAGACACACACGCAAGTTCAGCAGAAGAACATTCACAGCGAAACAAACTGAATCGTGAAGCTCTAGTGTAAAAACACGGTAATCACAGCGGATATTAGACCTTAATGTTTGATATGTGGGAATGAAACACTGCGACTCTTCAGCAGAACTGTGAGCTCTTTTCAGATTTCACCTCAATACCCAGAGCCATGAAGATGCCATGGAGACGCTGTGGAGGAGAGACGGCGACAGCAGCGATGGCTCTGGGATTGACACCTCACTGTCACCCTATTCTTGGTTTAAAGGAGTCAGAGTGAGAAAGCGCTAACAAGTTACCAATCACCGTGGGTGACAGCACTCTCTCACTGCAGGACACACACGCACGCACGCACGCACGCACGCACGCACGCACACACACACACACTTCACTTTCAGTAGTAAAAACATTTTTACAATCATTTATATTAATATTAACAACTTAATTTAGTATTAAATATTTGCATAAACTAAATATATTAAATTAAAACAATAACATGTAGGCCGGGGCTTTACACAACTAACACACAACACGCTGAAGGTCTCTCTCTCTCTCTCTCTCTCTCTCTCTCTCTCTCTCTCTCTCTCTCTCTCTCTCTCTCTCTCTCTCTCTCTCTCTCTCTCTCTCTCTCTCTCTCTCTCTCTCTCTCTCTCTCTCTCTCTCTCTCTCTCTCTCTCTGTAAGGCATATCAGATGTCTTTAAGTAACTCCATTAGAAAGCTATTACAGCTTAATGTCTGTCTAAACGCATTATTAAACTTCAGTCAACCTCTGAATATTTCAAGATAATTCTGATTTAATTTGGGAATATAATGGAGACTGTGAGTGGATCCGCTGTCAATTCATTCATTCATCATGTTCTTTATCAAAGTGATCCGTTGCTCTTGCATTTAACAGAATTAAATCTCTCTCTCTCTTTCACAGGGCTCCGTTTCAAAACACAGTTACTGCATCACTGTCTACATGCTGTATACAGACAGACAGACATTAACCTACATGTGACCAATGTTTGTACATGTTTAACGACTCTGTAATCTGATTAAACTCCCAACAAAGATGGTCTCTGTATTAACTCTGAATACAAATCATAAAAGTAGAAAATCAATAAAGCAATAAGGCAGTTAAAGCAATACAATCAAAATAAAAACTAAATATTACAATTGTATTTTTATTATCATTATTATTAATGTTATTATATCCAATCATATGGTAATGTATGCATTATGGAAGAACACACTACTGTCTTACAATCCAGAGAAAAATGCAGGTAAGTACTGTAGGACATCAGTTGAAAGTTAAGAACGTTTAAAAGAAAGTTCTCAACTAAAGCCAACAGAGAACCACAGAGGAATTACACACACTTTTCCTCACTAACACACACAATCACATGCACACACTAACTCACCATCACACACAGACACAAAAAAGAACAGCTGGTCTTGAGATGAACCAGGGAATTCTGAAGATGTTCTGACACACACACACACACGTGCACGCGCACACACACAGAACACAATGTGATGTGAATCAGTAATATCATTACAGCAGTAGGACAGACACACATGACATCTGTCTGATTCTCTTGAGGATCAGACATCATCTCATACGTCTCCTGTGGTGTTCTGAAGAGATAGACCCATCATCTGATCTGAGCTACCAACATTCATGTAATACAGTATCTCTATAGTCTTACTGTTTGTCGACAGTTGACTCATCTGTGTCTATTTTTACTTTCCAAAGAGAAACACATAAATTCAGTGAAACTACATTCATTCTTATGAGCTATATGACCAAACAACATCTAAGAGTTCTAAGATATGGGCTAAATACATGAGTTAAAACCAAATAAACAAATTAAAAAATAAAGTAATTGAGGTGAAATGTTCTTTAGATTATTTTTAAAAGCACTTCAGGTTCGTTTATTAGTTCTGAATGAGATTCTTCTACATGTTCTCTGTATGTATAAAAGAGATTCACTGCATGTCATGTAGTGCATGAAAGAATGTTAAAAATGCTCCATAATCCAATATCTGCTGATTCAATCATACATGTCATTAAACTAAAGAGGACAGACCTGTGCTGCCATACAGACATCAGAACAACTGTCTCCATGGTTACATGGAGGGGGCGGGGCATAATTAGCAGGAACTAATCACAATCCACCAGACAATAAACAAAGGACGTTTCAGGGATAAACAGGCATAAATGTATTGCGATGTCTGCTATGATCCACGTGAACAGCTATTAGTTCATATTATAAAATTAATTACATCCTCTACATTCAAATTCACATCACTATGACATCATACACAGAATATAACAACCTCTGAATGAAAGCCAACACCGGCAGAAAAAACTTTTAAAAGGCAATTCAACGCTTGTGAATATGTGTTGAAATAAAACCATTAAAACATTAAACCCAAAGTCGTTGTACATCAGACTGATGGCGAGACACAGGTGAGACTATTTTAAACCGGCGATGAAAGAGACGTGTACGTTCAGCTTCAAGGGGCAAAAAGTCTGTGTGTAAGTGAGTTCTGTTAACACATCAAAAGAAGACATATGCTGAAACATTAATACTGTATCAGACGCAGCCAAGAGCACACATATCACTATTATCCAAACAGTAGAGCGACGCCAGGCGTTACGACACCTCAACACACCTCACTCGCACTCACCCGACCCGTCCCACACACACACATATGAGAGAGTCAGACCACGTGTGTGATTGAAAGAGAAACGCTGGGTTTTTAATAGCCTTGTAAACAAGTTGACTGATGAATAACAATATTGTGTGTGCGCATGTGTTTTTTTGTCTGTGTGTTTGTGTGACATGTGTGGGCGAGTCGTCTTTGCTTAACGCTTTTATACGTGCAGAAAATGCAGTGAAGAGATGAAAAAAGAAACAAGGACGATATAAAAGCTCAAAGGCTTTGGCCGTTATCCAGATCTGAGTGTGAAACGTTCTTCATTTCTACAAAACTTCTAACTTAATGATAATGATGATGATGAATGATGATATCGTATGTAAGCTTGTTTCTCACAAGAGTCAATGTCTGTTAATTCACTCGTCTCACAAAACCCGTGTAAAACGAAATCCAGGTTGTATCATCACAGCAACAAAAACGTGAAATTACATTTGCATAAATGAAGTCTATTTTAAGCATTTTGTATAACTTTTTGCATTAGACATAAAGAGGGAAGAAAATTATTTTACTGTAACTATAAAGTACATTTATACAGTATATTTACTTATAAATGTAAACCATACCATTTTTGTATATAATTTTTTTATACATAAATAGATACAATTTTACAATGTGGTGAAAACTACAATTTAAATTTACAGAAAATGTTTTTGGTTTTACCTTTAAAAAGTCCTCATCATGACACTAGAATATTGTGTACTCCAAAAGAGTCACAAAGTTTTACAATTAAGTTTTTGTGTCTTTTACAGATACAGTCCATAAGTACTGGAACAAAATTTCTTTGTTTGCTGTGGAGTCAAGAAATGTCTAAACATTAAAAGGTGAATATCAGACAAAAGTACAGAATATCAAATTAAATTTCTTACCTGTTTTAATATATACAATTTACCAACTTAATGTGAACATATAGAGACAATTGGCTGACAAGTGTTAGGTGATGAACTGTGTCCTGATGCATTAATAGTTTACACATCAAAAGCAGAGAATGTATAGTATCAGTTTGTCTTGCATTTGCTGACAACACATAAGTCGGGATGAAATGTTGTTTTGTTTTGTTGGAAAAGTAAGTATGTGTTAAAACATAATCAAATGTTAAGAAAATTCTCCTTCAGTAACATCATCTTTAAGTTTCTCATCTGCCAGACAAATAATAAGTAAGTTAATCATTACAGATCACAGAGAAATAACAGCACAGATTCTTCTGCACACCACATGATGTTCAGCAAGCATTCAATAAAAAGATTTAACACTTGGCAGTTTGTTTAAATAGCGATGTGATATGAGTTTCTTCGTATTGCAGAACACAATAGATATATATATAGTATTTTCTTTATGCAAAATATAATTTCTTGTTTTGGGAGACTTTTAGGGTGAAATATGACTCAAATTTTCACTGATCACTGGTTGAGTTTCAGGCGGTTAGGGTCTAGACCTTTGACTAAACATGAAAGAGTTTGACTTTACATGTCTGTACTTGAGCAGCATGCAACACACACACACACATACACCAGGACACTAAGCATCTATTCAACAAATCACGGTTAGTGCACCATTGCCAGCTTAACAAAAAGCATTAGAGAAGGACAGAAAAAGAAAGAGATAAAAGAAGAGAACAGAACATGTGAATCAAAGCCGTCAGTGTGTCTCAGGTTAACAGAATGTTTCTGTAAAGTGACAGATCACACCAAAACTCACTCTCATGTCCATCTAAACCTGTCTGACTTTGTGAAACACAAATGTCTTTAGCAGCGGCTGTATTGTCAAGCGTTGTATTCCAGTTGTTCTGAAGTTACACAACAGCATTGTGTGAGGATTTCACACTGTTCCTCAAACACATGTATGACATCAGCAAACCTAAAATATAGTGCACAAGTCATACAAACTACTTTTGTAATGGTCTAATTCTTAAATAAAGCTTTCTGGTCTTTTTGAATCATGCCACCATAACAGATCACTATTCATTCAAACATCAGCTTTGTGTTTCACAGAGAAAAGAACATCATACGAGTGAGTAAATACTGACGTTCATCATAGGGCAATTTCACCTTAAAACAGTTTTTATTTACATGTATATTTGGATGAAGTAACAGTTGAAGATCAAGAATAAGACAGTAAGATTGTGTTCTGTCTCAGATTGGAGTTAAAAACTGAAAGTTTAATTTAATTCACAGCGACACATTTCTGTCATCTCCCTTCTCTCGCTTATAACTCTTCTTTAGAGAATATCACAACAAACTGTACGTGTGAAAGCAGTTGTGTGTGTAAACAGGTAAACATCCACTCTGCTCATTTGCAAAAGCTTTAGCACGGTGAAAACAATTTGTGGCGTCTGAAAAACCCTTTTGCAAATGAAGCTTGAAATATTTTCTTAAAGTGCCGATATGTTTCATTCACACTTCGGTTTCAAATGCGCTAAGGAGCAGAGCGTTTTTCTGGCAAGCGCTGGTTTCTCTCACTCTCTTTCTCGGTTCTGTGTTGTGTTTTCTGCAGAACAGGACAATCCCACTCGATGTTCTGCTCATTCAGGATGGAAACAGTTGCTCCAGAACATGTGGCAGTCAGATTGCGCGTGTGGGGGCGCAGCAGTGGAATTCTCTGCGTAATTAAGTCCACACACACCTGCCCGCGTCCAGACGTCAGGGTGAACTCTGCACCTGTTACCGTGGAAACCAAGCGGGCACCAGACAGGGAATTCCGTAAGATCCTGGAACAGCCGACGTGAGGATGGAGACGAATGAACGCGTGCGAGAGATACCCGCACGCAAGAACGGGTATATGAAAGACAAAACACCCCATAAGACAGAAATGTTTTCATATTATATATAAACTGAGATATTGAGAGAGTATCAGTGGAGATCATGTTTTTTCTTCAGTATCTGAAAATAAAATCGCTCACTGCTCTCAATCTATTCGTTTTTTATTACAAATTGGTTATTTTTAACACAACTTGCATTGGTGAAGGCTGTCATTTTCAATGTATAAATAAATTTTAATCTGTATAGAGAGAGAAACTGCTCAGCTTACTGTAATTACAGACCTGCTGTCAGATCTGAGTTATATTAAGCCTTTATACGGATTGGTCATGTGACTCGTTGTGGAAAGAATCCAGTTAAAAGCTGAAAATAAGAACCAGGGTTATACAGTTTCAAAAATTAAGGTTCTTTAAATATTTTTCACAGTGATGTCATAGAAGAACCATTTTTGGTGTTGATAATTGTAATAATTAGATCTTTAGCCCATCAGTGGCCCAAGAGTGTGTGTATCAGTGTATATAACTGTGTGTATTTACATATGCCAATATGCGTTTCTGCTTTTCACATTACACATCAGTCCCAACCCTCTCCACCATCCCTAAGAGAGGCGAAAGAGGCCACGAGACTCCGCCCCCCGCACCGCATGCACTAAATAACAGAGCTCGCTTCATTACAGCACACCTGCAAAACTTTCAGAGGGAAAACAAGCAGCCAGTGAGTGAGAAACCACACAAAAGTCTTTCATGAGAAAGAGAGAGAGAGAGAGAGAGAGAGAGAGAGAGAGAGAGAGAGAGAGAGAGAGAGAGAGAGAGAGAGAGAGAGAGAGAGAGAGAGAGGAGAGAGAGAGAGAGAGAGAGAGAGAGAGAGAGAGAGAGAGAGAGAGAGAGAGAGAGAGAGAGAGAGAGAGAGAGAGAGAGAGAGAGAGAGAGAGAGAGAGAGAGAGAGAGAGAGAGAGAGAGAGAGAGAGAGAGACACTCCTATAGTGTCTGGTTACATTCCTCTCTTTCTGTCTTGACATTATAAAGGTAAATCTCACAGAACTTGTCAAAAAACATCTGTTGTGTATTTCTAACAATCAAAAGAAAAGAAAAGAACATCTATTTTGCATTACGAAAATTTTATCTAAATTTATGACCATTGTGTTTTTTGCACTGTGACATTACAGCACTGTTAATAAATCCACTGACAGACACACACATGAGGGATATTTTCACATGATCATTTTGTGGCAGTAAACCTTAGTTTCTTAGTTAGTGTTTCTTGCGTGTGACCCGGTGGCTGCTGTTCATGTCACACACATGCAAAGCTAACGGCTTCTGGAATAGATATTTAGTGAATAATCAGAGCTGTCAATGATTCAGACTGAGAGATGAGATGGACACTAAATCAAAGACTGCTGCTGCAAACATTACCACCTACTGAAATATGACACACACACACATAAACAAAGATAAACTGCAAATGACACACACACACACTCAAAGAACTGACGAAATGGAATGTCAGTGTGGCATGTCACACACATACACACACACAGTAGTCACACATACACCAAGACTGCCAGATGTTCAACTGCCTCTTAGGAGAATCAAGACAAGAGCTCGCCTCTCATTTTACACACACACACACACGATAATCCGAACACTTCAACTTGACACGTCCTAAAATTCCCATCATGCATCACACCATGTGAATAACTTCAGGAATTTAACCTGAATGCTGACTGGCTTTAATGTTTCCTATCTGTCACCGGCTAAATCGAACTGATCATTCACTAAATTCAACTCAAATCAATTCTAAAGGATGTGGTAAAGGATGCTGATTGGTCGGTACTGTGATGATATGTCGTGAATCATCTGCAGTTAGTCTATAGATATCAAAGCACAGCATTACATCATAGAGACCTGAGTTTACATGTCAAGCAGATGTAGATTTACTAACAAACTATAAGTTTAGCATCAGTTTTCCAAAAAAAAAAATGACATCATAACATACACCAAAATTATATTAACATGACCTCTCTGATAAAAAAACGTATCTGGAAATTTTACATCTACAACAGCTTGGCAACCCCACCGCATCAAACAAGCATCTCGTCAACAGTCTAGCACTGTGGAAGAGAGTTCAGCAAGAACAAAACTTATTTAGAAAATGTAAAACTTTTAAGAATGTGTGGAAGCCGAGAACAAAATCAAACTGGAGTGATAAACTAAGTAATCTGAATATTTAAGATGACAATATCAGTCAACTGATTATCATAAATTATTTTTTTACAGTCGACCTACACTTATTTATTAAAAAACAATTTGTTCAATTGTTTCTCCAGTGTCCGGTCCTGTATGTGAACAGCTTGGACTTTGTAAACTGCAGCTCAATGACAAAATGTTAAATGTTAAATGTTAAAAGTGTCTCCTACATGAATAACTGTAAATGTAATATAGTTATCATCTGACAGCATCACTGTACCACAGTATCATCAGAGTATTTTCTGTAAGTCACACGGCTCAATGATTCAACTTCCTGTTTCTCTTCCTGAGGTCATGAACTCTGAACACAATAACACACAGTACAGAGAGACAACAGATGAATGAAATACAGTACAAACAAAACAAGCGTACGGTTAAAACTAGTGAAAACAAAACCAGACCACATGAAATACAACACACACAGACACACACGGTGAGATTAACCTGTATCACTGCTCAATTACTGTGGCACATCTTACATCACAACACTTGACAATCCACACACACACACACATGTGGGGTGTTTTAATGAAAAGTTCAGTGTTTCAGCGCGCACCTCACCTGCCGTGATAATTACACACGTGCTGCTGTTCTCATGCCTTTATTTTCAGAAGGATAATTACACTTCTTCTGAATTCCTTCACCTTCAATGCTATGAGCAGGTGTGAGACGCACAACCAGAAAACAAGGTGTGCTGTTCCCACCCCTGCACACAAAAATCACACCGCTGCACTGATGAGAGAAAGAGCGACTGATCACCCGACCAGATTCTCACTGCTCACACACCGCTCTTATCACATCTCAGTTATGTTCTATTTAAGTTTCTCTTAATCTTCTTTAGGACTGAATAAAACAGACACAAATGAGACAACAGCTGACATACAGTACCAGTCACAAGTTTGGAAACACTCGCTGTTGTTTAGGGGTTTTTTTTCTTCACATTTTACAATTCATTAAAATCAGGAAATAACACAATTGTAACTGTGGGAATTATGTTATGACTAAAAGCATTCAAAAATAAATTTCACTATGTTATATTTGATCATCAAGTAGTCCCCTTTTTCTAGAATTTGTAAAATCATATTCATGATATTTTATTATCCAGCTTCTTGAGATCTCAACCTGAGAAGCTTTTAAAACAGCACTGAGAAAATGCTGAACTATGCTGAACTCTTATCAACTTTTATCAACTCTTATGTAATCAATTCCAAAAATATTTTTTAAATAAAAATTTAGTTTTTAAAGAAATTAAAATGTTGGCACAATTTATATTTTTATTTTTATATTTTTTATATAAACATTTATACATTTATATTTTTGTCCACAAAAGTCATTTTTAAACATTAAAATATACACCTTCAGATGAAAAGATTCTTACGATCATGAGAAACATTTTGTTTCTAAACTTCTGACTGGTACTGTACAGGATTAAATACAGTATATGATGGTTATAAAGATAAATGAGATTAAACAGAGAGCAAATGCAGGCTCAGATGTTATAGTGTTTCAGAAGAGATCTCAACAATGTCACAAATTCAATTTAAATCTGCAAACAACAATATGGTTTTAAATATTTCTCATCAAAATGATCCAAGGACAGATTATTTTAGCTCAAACTCATAATGTATCAAAACAACACGCTCATTTTAAGAGAAACAAAGATGAGAACTCAAACCTTCTAAGCTATAAAACAGCAACTACTTTATATATATTTTTTATATTTAATGATTCATACAGAGAATTCTGACTTTTGATTGAATTGATGAGATCTTACATACGTTTAGATCACTGGTGTCTGTTTAATAATGGAGATATTAAACAGATGCTGTTAAAATCTTTCAGAAACCTGTTTGAAAAGAGCTGGGCGAGTTTTTTTCCAAAGGTCATTGTGAACAATGTTATATCAGCACCGCACGGTGGGTGTTTCCCATAGATGTCATTACCCACAATGCACTGTGCTCCTATTGTTACTGTATAAGGGTGTTGAATCACCGGCGGACAGTAGCGTCTTTAGTCCGTACACTTTCCCAGGCTGTATTTTTCGTCATTATTTAGACTCTAGACGGGCTGGATGGGAAATGACAGCGAGTTCAGTTCAGCCTGAGCTTTTGTGTAAAGCGTCGTTGTGCGACACAAATAAAACAATGAAATGAAATTACGCTGAATTTAAGGGAAGCGAGAGGCTGGCTGGAGCGCCTTAAGCAAAGCTGACAGATGGAAAGCAGACTAGATTAGCCATCACACAACCCAAGAACACTAGATTACATCAAACTGAAGTCCACTAGCTAGACTTAACAAGAGTCTAATAGAAATGCTCTCAGAGAAAGCGAAGTGACTAAATCTAACGTCAAGTAGACTTAGTGCCAGCCGACGTTTCACTCAGGAGATCAGCTCATGAAAACAGGAAGTTGCTCCGGCTTCACTTCCTCTCTCTTTCCGAAACAACACAAGCGGTGCTCGCTCGTCCTTCAGCTAACCCGTTTATCAGCCACATCCAATTATATCTCATACGTTAGGTTATGATTCCAGCTGACATGCTTATCAAGGTTGTTTGGGAAACTTAAACATGAAAGAAATAAAAACCAGCAAGGATGAAATATTAAGCATTTTTCCTGCACAATAACATCATCTATACAAAGAAAGAAAGTAAACAACATGAATTTTGACTTCTACCCCGCGCCGCATGCGGTCTAAATGACATAAACGCTGATCAACATGCAGCGAATGTTACGTCTGCACCTTCACGGCCGCTTTAAGAGCCTCATTTCCAGGTCAAACAAACAGCGTGTGAGAGTCCAACGCAGGTCTTATCAAAGCAGCGGAGAGATAAAAGAAAACGTTCACAAATGCACACGGAGACGTTTAATCTGAGAGGATGTTCTCTACAGGACACAACAATGTCAACAGCAGGAGAATCCAGCCAAAGACACGGTGGGAAAAACTCTGCTGACGTAACGGAGGACACACAGGACACGGCCAGCGAGACGGAGGCAAGACTGCTTTTGTGGGCCGAGACACAAACAAGTTGAAAACAAGACGAGCTATTGTGCAGAACCGCAGGCCCGAGTCTGAGGATCACAGTCACTGGGGGCCGCGAGGGGTCGGCGTGTTACGAGGGTGATGGTCGGCTGCGATGAGCACTTTTGCCTTTTAGAAGGACATTTCTCACCTCATCATTTAAATCTCTTCTTCATTCATGTAGCTTTCTATAGATTCATAGACAACAAACAATTAAAGTGAATTTGAGAGAGAAAAACACATTTAGCAGAGCAGGCCGACAATAACACAACAGAGTGCGTGTTTATATTGTGACACAACTCTTGTGACACTGTCTTGTTTAAAGACGGACTGATTTTTTTATTTTAGCAGGAAGAAACAACAGCAGGTGTTTCACCTTGAAGCACAACTATCATGTTTTGTCTTTTTATTGACGTCAGATTCAGCCATCAGAAAAACTCAATTTTAGCGGCTGAATAAATGAGTTACATTTTTTTCTATTATCTACAGTAAACTACAATCACTACTGTAAACAACAGTTCTGCTCATGTTGCAGTGCATTATGGGTAACAGAAGAACACCAGCACCATTAGATTCAAACTCCTAAACTTAATCCACAAAACCTAAACAAACTTCTCTGTGAAATGCCTACACAAGCACAGCATTTTATAAATGTAAATTAATAGTCATTAAAAACAACTCCATCAAATACACCATAAGGTTATTTAATAAACTGTATATATATTTAATGTGCAGCAATATAAATAATTTATATTCACTATAAATAAATATTCACTTGAAAAAAATATTCATAAAATAAATATTGTATTGTTTTGTATATATATGTATTATGAGGTTAAGCGTCTTATTTTTATAAAGTATTTGAATCAGTAATAGAGTAATGACTAAACTGCTCAAAAGACATTAAAACTACATCAGATCTAAATTTTTATTCATATCAACAGAACGTTAGAATAAACTACTATAACCACAATGCAAATACAGAAATGAATTATGTTGGCAATCATTTCTACAGTTTTATATCCAACAGATGTTTTTTACTACTCAACAGAACCCAAAACACTGAGTCCAGTAATGAGAGATGATAAAGAACCTACTGACCCAACAAGACCTAAAATACATAACCACAGAGCTGGTGTAACACAGAACCAGAACTGTGTTTCTACCAGACGCTACAACTTTCGGACAAAAACTCTGAGAAAACAGCTAAAGGTTTAACTAACAGCGTAAGTAAAGACTAAAGCGTAAGCGTAAAGACTTAAGCGTCTTTATTCTTTGATTAGCATGTAAAAGTAACATGAATTCAGACAAAATTACAATTTTTGCAAGAAATTTACAATCACAAATATTAAAATTCTATTTATCTAAAGAGCTGAAGGTGCCAACACCCAATCAGAGTTGCCATAATGGGTGTGGCAGTTGTGTCAGCCTGATCCTTTAGTTTTTCTTTTACTAAATCAAATCGGGACACAAAAAAAATATTTTAAAATCAATGCCTTAAACCTCAAGGTGGCAGACGAAACGTTAAAGGTCTTTCTCAAATCATTTAACAAATTTCATTCAGACTTTATGACATGTCAAACTGATTATTAAAAGTTTTTTTTTAAATGCATTCATGGCTTAGTACATTTTTTGTTCAAAAAAAAAAAAACTAAAAATACAGCCATTAAGCCAACATATTTTTATCTCCCACAAACCAAACGTGTGAAGGAGAAGATCCAAAGCCTCTGAAAATCTCACTATTATAAGCAGGATAATTATTAGCATTAGATGGCAAATTGTAGGAATAATATTGCTATTAAAAGCTAAAATGCTCATTAATTCCTAATCTGAAGCAGAATTAAAGGGTTTGATATTCTGCGCATCTCTCCCCCTCACTGCCGTTCGCTCTTTTCTTCAGTCGTTCTGCTGGAGACGGAGTGAGACAAAGAGTTTCTCAGAGGTGATGGACTGTGGGAGGAGGAATCTCTCTCTCTCTCTCTTCATCTCTACACTTAATGCAATCGTTGCCTTTTGATTGACAAGCATAACCAAAACAGAGCGATGTAAATAGCAGCATGAAGCAGTCAGGCTCTGTGCCCAACACTTTATCCGCCCGCCGTACAAACGCTTTAAACAGGAACGCAGAGTTATTAAAATAACCCCACTTTTCACTGTGGCTTAATAAGCTACGCCTGTTACCGCGAAACAAACGTACGCCACGCGGGCCTATCCGCCGTCAGCCGAATTCTCTGGAATGCCAGAGACTGGCACGGGAAACGGGCACGCTTTGAGACACTACCCAAGATGCCACACAAAGAAGAAGAAGTGCCAGATACGGGTTTTAGCATCTCGGAGACGTTAAGCTTTCGAACAGATAAATAAAACGTAAATTTAGCCCAGTGCCCACACGTTTGTGTGACGTGTGTGTTATTTATTTAATATGTATGCGCTGTTTATTCCTCAACCATTCACACTTTATAAAACGTTTCCTTGCGTTTCGTAGCCAACCGCAAGTTGCGTGGCAACAGACTAGCTGTAGTTTAGAAACCCCCCAACCCCGCCCGACTTTCCAACAGCATAAAACTGACACACAATTCAGGGAAAAGCACAAGAAGTGAGGGGCAAAAGCAGGGGGAGGGAGGGGGGCATGCAAATTATCAAACCCTAAACAACCCATGAAAACAATAGCAGCCATTGAGGGTGAGGACGGGCCGGGCCGCAGCGACAAACACTCTCTGCCCTCCATCTGTGCCTTCACATCATCATACCAGTGCATGTTAAAAAACACACACGCTGCGTAAAAAGCCTGCGCAGGAAAGAATGCTGTATTCCATATGTTTAACTGCTTTCCGTCAGCCTCACACAGTCTTGAGGAAGAGCCGCCCCTGGGGTCAAGGTCATTTTTATTTGCCATTGCAGTTATTTATTTGTTTTATGCAGGAAACATTCATCAGAGGCTAAATTAAATTCAGCTTGCTCACACGCAGCACAAAAAAAAACCAAACTAGAATTTCCTGCATCACAGCAAATGACATTACAACCACCAACGTAATAAAATGTCAAGTTTTATAAAAAATGCATTTTAACAATACAAATCTCTGCAAACCCTGCAGGTGCGCCATCCATATTGCACAAATTCTGCAGCAGCGTGATTTGAAAACAACAATGTACGGCATTTCAAACATCTGCCACAACAATCAAACTCGCATCAAAAAAGATGCTAAATTCTCACAACCGTGAACTGTGACTCTGTCACACACACACATGCACACGCATGTACTGTCACACACACACACATCTGAAGTTTTGCCAGGACTCGTTTAAAAGACACCCGGTCAGGACGAGGTCACAAATACCACAATATCCACACACACTTATATTTAAAGCAATTCAGCCCAAGTGTATAATTACTTTGTGACAGGGGCCTGCTACACAACATTTCAAGATAAAACACACAGCAAATAAAACAATAAGAACAGATCCGCACACAGCACGAGTCAAAGACGTTTCATTTTCATTTGACATACTTGAAGCAGAGAAATGTCCACTGCCCAGAGACGTTGGTCCGTTCTTTCCACCGCTGACAGGAGGTGAAAACATCTACAAAACAATCATGACAACAAATTAACAACTTTCATAAACCTGCACTGAATGACAAAATATAAATCACGTACTTTTATATAACAGCATCATCTATTAGATCATACTTCAATAATACATTGTTTTCAAAATATTAAAGGGTTTTAACTGTATTACGTTACAGTTAAATTAACCTACATTATAACTGTATAAATTTTAAAGAAAAGATTTATATTCTTTATATTGTCTTCTAATGCAGTTGCAGAGACAAAAGCAAAGAAAATCTCACACTGTGAATAAATGTTAATAAATGAAGATCAATAAGAGATCATAATGACATAACACCTGTCCTGGACAAATAACCCTGACTGGCACTATAACCCTCTGTCTGTCTGTCTGAACACAGCAAATACAGACAGCTGGATTATTTTTGGAACTGGGTTCATAAAAACACATTTCCTGAGTAAAAACTTCCCAAAAGCATTTCTCACAGGATACACATTTGCGTTAGACTAGATTTATTTTTTGACATTGGACTCTGATGAAAGCCATCAGTCCTATAATCTAGCCTAATCTCATGTCCCCTGTCAAAAAATCCTAAAGGAATGCCAATGGAATTTCTATCATCATTTGGAAACAGTCCTAATGGATTGAATCAGGAATCCCTTCAAAAATCAAACAACATCCTGCTGGATAAACAAAATAATTTTAGGGGTATTTTTTCTTTTAGAATACAAGTTTATTCAGCAGGATTATTTGATTTCATTAAAATAACATGTATATAATTTCCATCAGCATTGCGTTTGGATTTTTCCAGAAGAGACAAACACAACATTTATATGAATCTACAAAAGAAATGAAAGAAACACAAGAAAGACTGAATAAAGTGGGATATACTACCATTGATGTGGGGAACATTTTCAAATCGCTGTTTCGCATCTACAAGACAACAGAATTACTAATGCAACATCACATCTATCAAATCGACAAAAGCTTGTGCAACTTTCTTTCAGTCAAAATGCAATTACGCACAATTACGCGGCACGGTCCGTGCGCCAAAGTCATCTGTAAAAGACTTCTACACAAACATTTGCGCAAAGAAACACAATGCAATGTGACACAACCAAACAAAGTGTGAACATTGACCTACAGCATGGAGACAGACAGAAAGTGGCTTACCGCGCTGAAATCCAGTAAATCGCTCAGTTCCTTATCCGTCCCCAACGCGGCCATTCTCTGATGATGGTGATGATGATGGTGATGATGCATTTTAGAAATATCACATAAACCTAAAAACATGGAAACAGATCGCAGTGAGAAAACACCCGATCCAGGAGGAGCGAGTCTGATCTTCAGAGAAACACACACACACGCGCGCGCACACACACTCACTCACAAACGCGCGCGCGGACGGACCCACGGAACGATCGAGCGAAAAAAATCCACTTTGCGAGAAGAGCGACCGGGATCAGATGAACATTGCGAGACGCTAAGGGAAATTGGCTGCAGGTATCCGGCGGAACCGACGCGCGCGAAAATCAGGTGGAGAAAGTCTTTCCAAGTGTCCCTCCGGAGCTCCGACAATCCGAATCGAGAAACTACACGAATAACTGCGTGACAATATGGCTAAGATAAACGGCGAGATATCTTTCTGATGTGTTGCAATCCGTGTTTTCATTCACGGGACTGTGAAATAAACGTGGAGCTTCGTTCGGCTCGCCGGAGATCTTTGCGCACCGGATCACTGTGCGCGTACAGCCACCTACTGTAGAGCTCTCCATACATCCATCCATCCATACACACCACACTATACCTGTCAGACTGGAATACAGCACAGAAAAAAAGAGGACTCACTGTATCCAAAGGTTATAATAAATACTAAACATGATTTTGTTCATGGTTTACTAGATATAATTCTTCTGTTCTGTGTAAGGACAGGAGATGTTTCAAAACCCTTTAAATGACTTTAAATTATGACCCATTTCCACTACAGAATATTATTTTTTGTATAGGAGGAATCAGGCATTGTAAAAGCGTCAACAACATTTAAAGAAATACATTCACAAATAGATTTAAAAAAAAATAATAATTCAAAAATGTGGTGTGAACTTACATTGATTTCTAAATATTTTACATTATCTCAAATGTGACCTTCACTGAAATGAAAGATACATGTTGACAGAAAAACAATGTCTAAAGGCCCACCAGACTATAAGGCTATAAGGTGGATGTCATTTTGTTACACAACATGGCAATAACAAACACTACAGCACATTCCAACACACATGCAACATCTTTTCTTTCTGGGGGGTATAGGATGTGGAAAGTTGGTCTATATTGACAGTCCATCTATTTCTGTTATGTTACTGATGTGTAAAATAATTATTGGCGTTATTTTATACGATTTTGGAATATAAAAACGAACTATTTTCTCTTCATTTCTAATTTCTCATCATGAGTTTATGAGAATTTTCAATGAAGGTCAAACTTGAGCTAAGAACCAAGATTGGGCTCAAAAACACATGACGGCAAACAAACTAATCATCAATATCAATATCAATATCATCAGACTCATGGTATTAATAATGATCTGGCTGATTATCAGATTTGTGATCAATACATTTCATCATATTTCAGATGTCATCTGTTGTATATCTCCAGTAAAGTTCTGAAAGCACAACTGGCAGTTTGATGTTGTTTGTACTGGTGAATCGCACACACTGCAGTAGCATCTGTTTGCTCTATTTTTTATTAGAGTATTTTTTAAGAGTATTTTATGCTCTAGACATCATTCAGTTTTTATTCGCCTGCAGTAGGTCTGCACATAACTACAGGGTTTTCTTTGTAAACACATGTGCACTTTTAAATGCATACAGACTACATTAAGAATCGAGACGGTACTATAATACTCAATGTGATGCAGTAATGAAGGGGCCAAAGAGCACACTGATGTGACATATGGCATCACTTCCTGTTTGGATGTAACGCCCCCTGGTGGCTTTATAAATTAAAAGGATTAATTAAAATAATGCTAATGATTGTTTGGTTTTTGACCAAAGCCCGTGATGTTCAGGTACACTCAGTGTCTTTAAAACACACACCAACATTTGTCACAAGATTTGTCACAAGACAAATTCAGTCACAGAAATGGTGTGTTATTGGTGAACGGTCTCATTTGTCTATTTTGTGTCTGAAGATTACATTACCAAAGGCAAACGGTGATAATTTTACCTGTTAACTGTGAAAATTTGACCTGTTGCATGAGTGAAGAATTTTCAGGGACAGACCTTTATTTCTGGTGGTGGATGATGTAACTATATGCTCCTCTGCCAAAAAAGCATCTTTCTCTGTTCACAGATTTACAAAAGACAAGCAACATATAAATAAACACAATAAATGAAAAACACGTATGAAAAAAAAGGAATTATGCAATTATATTAAACGCTTCACCTGTATGCATTCTTCAGCCACGAGGTCAAACTCTTCATCAAATACTTCAGCGTGTCACGCACCTGCCGGTCAAATCACATTAATCAAACTTATAAGTAACACTTACATTTAAACATGTTTGTGAAAACAGAACATACAATGAAAAGTTGTGTACATTACTAGCAGCACAACCACAAACTTTGTGTTTAGATGTGTGAAAGTTTCAGTATTCACAACAGCTTTTTTAGACCGTAAAATTATTGCCTTATTATGAGCAGACCACAACAACAACTATAAAACAAAAGCCAGTGAAGGGTAAAGCCACGGGAAGAGAATGACAAACGCTCACATGTGATTGGATGAAACAGGTTGCAGCTGTGGAAACAAAGAGCCGTGTGGATACTGATTGTGAAACAGTCTTCACAAACTTCACATCATGTGAAAATGTCACAGTTGTCTATACAACAATTGGGCCAATCTGGACGAGATAAGAGTTTACTGATTGTAGTTTAGAAAGTTACAAATAAACTCAATGTATATTTGTATTTTGTGTATTTTATTTATTAAGATTGCCAGATTCAATAAGTAAAAAATAATACACAAAAGATAAAACACACAATGCTCAAAAGCAAAATCTTTCATTGTCTTAATACTAAAACAATGAAGATGTACACTAAGCTTTTAATCCTGTGATTCTCAACGTCTCCAGACAACCAAAGACTCCTAGTAAAGATTTCATCATCAGATCTACATATAAAGACACTGATGGCACACGTGATGATCTCTTCACACAGCCCATCCTCTCTCTGATCCGACCCAGCACAGAATTAATCACAGGATCAAACTGATCTCTTGCTTGTTAGTGTGAGCCGGCCGGGTTTAACTGGGTCAGAGGTATTACAGAGAAGTGTTTGGATATCACACAGCAATTAATGATTAGATAGAAACGGATTGAAAAGGTCACGTTTCGCAGTGAAACGAGAATAGGAATTAAACTGTGATTTAGTTTTTACTGCTTTCTGTAGACATGACCTCCAAAAGAAATAAAGATATTAGACCTGTGCAGAGCATGAACTGAAGCGGAACACCAAAATCCACAAGACCTCAAACCACAACAAATCACCTTTCTTAATCAGTTCCTCTCTTGTTTAGCTTAATATCTTATGCAATGCTGCTTCTTGAAAGAATGTTTTAGAGATATTTCCACTAGAAAACAAGACAGGTTCACCAAAGAACCTATCTGTCAACGGTTCTTTTCTTTTTTTAACTTTTTGTAGTCTAAAGAACCTTTATCCACTACAAAGAACCATTTGTGAAACAGAAAGATTATTGGGATGTTCAGGCAAAAAAGGTTCTTTAATGGCATCATGAAGCACCTTTATTTTTAAGAGTGTATCAACCTTTTCTTAGATCTTTCTCTAATATTCCTTGTAAAAAATGCAAAACAGTATGTGACAGCAGTCAATAAAGCGAAAGCTATGAAAGATGTTCCTTACACAATCTTAAATGAAACTAAGGTGAATAAGGTGGTTGCTAGTACGATAGTACGGTTGCTAAGGTATTCTGAGAGATTTTAGCATGTCGCCACAGTGTGTTCATGGTGATTTCTTACAGGTCCAGGTCAAGCGCAATTATATCCTCTTACGGCCGTCACATCTGTGGAAAAATGCCACATGAATCAAGGAATGTGTTTTACTGCGCAGCGGCGCTAATGCAGGTGTGAACGAACGGCGTACAGAGCGAAAGAGAAATTATAAGAGAGACTATTGAGTATTCTGTGATTTACCACACTGTACTATATTTACCACCCCAACAACTCCATGTTCTGCTTTCTTTCCTCCATCAATGTTAAACCTGGGGAAAATGAGGTAAAGCGGTGTGTGATTTTCTTTCAGAAGAAAGGACAGTGAGAGACACAGAGTTTGATGAAGCAGCAAGTGGATTTGGTGGAATCGCTGTTGTTTTTCAACAGAAAGGATAGAGGACTCACCGACAGGAATGATGACATGAACACAGCCTCCAGCTTTCCTTCACAAAACACTAGATTTGCCAAACACCTGTGGCCTCCGCAGGCCGGGAGCAAGCGAGGGAGGGAGGCAGTAAAGTGCTTTAAATTCTGCTGAATACCCCGGCCATGAGACTGACCCAAACTATGCACTTACAGATTGAGTTACAACCCCCCCCACAGACACAAAAAATCCCATCCCGACCTCCCCGGATCACTGTCCTGCCCCCCAAACCCCAGCTGAGGCATCTTCAGTATCTGCAATTAAAACAATGTGTCTAACAGACCTCTGTCATTCTGAAGCAGCGGTCGACCCACAACCTTTCCACCACCCACCAACCTCTGCGTGTGTGTCAGAGTTTATCCCAGATATGTGTTATTAGAAGCTGAATGCCAAGCAGATGGTCCTGCGGTTGGTACAGGTGCCACAGGCTTTGGAATAAAAAATCCTGTCCGAGTTCATGTCCGGGGCATTTCCTTACTGCAAATACTGTGAGGGAAAAAGAAAAACATGTCTGTGTAAATGAAAAGGTTGGTGAGGGGTTTTACACAGTAATGAAACTAATGTCTCACAGTACACAGTACTACACAGTAATGAGTCAAACGTGAGAGAATTAAGCCGATTGATAAAACATTTAAAATATGTTATTATATAAAACTGACATATCAACACTCAAATTCATTCAGTACAGAAATAAACAAACTGACTGTGGCTTTTTGCACAATTACAATTAATTCTACACATTTAAAAACAATATTATCCATGTAGAACACATTAACTCTATATGATTAAGTTCATAGCCCGTTATCCTCTTTGAAATGGTAAATTTAATCTCTTGCAGAGATATATAGATAAGAACTTATACCTTGTTATGAAATGACTACAAGGATATTTTTTCAACACAACCCTGACCAATAACAGATATATTGGTGCAATAATACATTTAAAATTAAAAACCAAAAAATAAAATATAGACATAACATACTAGAAAATATGATGTGTCTTCTCAAAACATTTAATAAATGAAAAATATATGTATTGATGACGTAAACACATTGTTTACCAAAACGAATAAAAGGCTGGGAATTGTTTTTGCTAATGAAGGTGAAATTAAACTAATTTCACTGAAAGTAAACTAAGTCATGATACACCTTAATAAGGATATATAGAAGAACAGAATAAATGTAGTCTATTCATTCCCTTTACTGTTGACAGCAAAAGAAAAAAATATACACCATTTTACAACGTTAGAAAAGAAGGAAAGCATCAAGAAAGATGAAAGAAGGTGACGCAATGAACTAAATATTATACAAATGTACAATTAAAAGATTAATTTTTCAAGCTCATTTTCATACCATCACAGCTTACAGGATAAGGAATAACCTAAAATATCTCATCATGAAAATGAAAAATAAAGCTGCTAAAGCATGATGCCATAGGAGAACCATTTATGGCTGAATGGTTCCACAAAGAACCTGCAACATCCGATGAACCATTTTGCCTTACAAGAGAAGAAAAAGGTTCTTAAGACAAAGGTTTTTTGGGGAAGTACAGTATCACTGTAAAGTACATTTTGAAGCAGATTTATATTTACTGTAATGGCCAAATAAACAATACTTATGATATTTACAACATTTCTTAATTTTAAATCTCCACCAAATCACATCAAATAAATAATGAAAATGCGCTAGATTGACAGGCTTTAATCTGAGCACAGGTCACACGTCAGTCATGATTATCCGGAGCCCTGCAGCTCAGAGCCGCTATGGTTCTCCTCATGGGGATATTTGCATCTCAGAGGCCTAAAGCTGGTGATAAAGTGTATGTTGAAAGCAGGACGGTGGCAAACCGGCTCTTGAAAGGCGGGTTTGATACAGGAAAACTGCCGGCTCAGCAGATGGGCCTCTTTTAAAATAATCTTCCTTTTGGAGGAGCGGGAGAGCGGCGCGCTCCTCTACCCGCGCTCCTCTCTTTGGACGTGGAAATAAATGAGTACTCGTGTGGGCCGTGGCCTCAAAGGCTTCACTTCATTTGACTCCGGCAGGCAGGCAGCAGGCAGGGCGACCGCAGAGACCTCGGCCCATGTGCCCAATCTCTCTGTGATATAAAAAGACTCGAGCGTCGCCTCTCGCTGATAAAAACTGCTCGCCGCACAGCGGTTAGGGAGTCGGTCCGGCATCTGCTTTGGGTAAGATGAAGGTTTATTTACGGTGGAGGGAGAATAAAGCAGAGGGGCATCAGAAATTAGGTGATGGGGTTGAAGCAGAAGACATTTTCTGGATGGCGGTTAATCCGTGAAGATTCGCCGCACCACCTACACATCACACATCTGTGAAGACTTCTCGCTACCTCCACTTCTCCAAACAAGCAGAAGCTTTGACTGAAGCGTTCAAGCCAGTTTAGAGTTTAATCTACAGTACTACAGACTTCACACTGTTATTTATGTAAATGAGGGATTTTCTGAACAGAAGAAACTCATCTTAGAGTTTTCTGAGTAAACTCATCGCAGATACTCTGGTTAAGACCTCACGCATTAACCCCGAGGCCTTAAAAATATAATTATTGACCACATGTTGCTCTTTTAAACCTCATTAGACTGAGATGAAGTTCTCTGTTACTTCAGAGATGTTATTTCAGATGTTTCTCCTGAGATTAAAAAATAAATAAAAACAGACAAACGAGTCAATCATTCACATACAGCAAGAGCTTTAAGATTAAAGATAAATGTCAATATAAAATAGAATTTGGTAGAATATGATAAAAATGTCTGGCCTTTGCACATCTCTTCTGAAGCTCTACAGGAGACACTGGTGAGATTACTGGAGTATTTTAGTTAGAAAAGAAAAACATATGATCTTCATATGATTTCACTGCTGTCCAAAATAAACAACTGAGATATTTCAACTCCACAAACTGTAAATCTCTCAGTGTACGAGCGCCTGTCGTTCAGATCCACTGACCCCTGAAGGACAGGAGCCCTCCTGCTCGTCTCGGCCCGACGCGGCAGAAATTATCAGGGCTAACGAAGCGTTCGGCCACTCGGACTGATAAATATTTATTTGGAGAAGGGAAATGAATGTGAATGGATGTGAGAAGGTGTGGTAAAGCATCATTGAACTGCGTTGGCATGTCCAAAGACCATAATAATCATAATAATGTCAATAATCCCACATTACCATGAACACAGTACACACACACACACACACACGCGCACGCTAACACATAAATATATACATATATACAGCTGAAGGTGAAAGCAAAAAAGAAATGACATCATGACCACGAATCTATGAACATACATGATACAATATTTATAAAAGCAGGATAAAAATGGTCAACTGTGTATTTTGAAGCTGACATTAGATAAAATAATCTGGCTGAAAACTAATCTTACATAATAATATTAAAATGAAACAAACTATCCTGTCAAAATAATGTGACAAAGTAATTCAACAAAATATGAACAAAAAATGAAAGTAAACTAGTCCTTACTAACTTTGTTTTGAAATTCTGAGACAATAAAATTGATAAAAAAATATAAAACTTATTAATAGTCCCTTTCCAAACTCAGAGCACCAAAGTTGCTGTCAAACATTTCAAAACAATGAATGAAATAAATTAAACATCTAATAGTTCACTAATAGTTGACTGTGAATTCCCATCAGTACCTGTGAGTATCAGCTCAACACAACACACGGTTTGACAGTCAGTTCCTTGAGCTTTGACTTGACAGCTGGGACCAATTTTAGTCCCCCCACCCCTCCTCCTGTCCCTGTAACCCCCCTGATCAGAACCTTACAGCCCCCCTCTATCCACAGCCCCCCTTTACCCCTCAGAGGGTTTAAGCCGGAGGGAACAGCCACAGCGCCAAACACTTCCAATTATATCTCCCCCGCCAACGTGAGGGCCGCCTTTCCCTGCCTTACAATAAACACACACACACCAGCACACAGGTGCAGGAATGTGCACCGCACACACACGCACACGCAATTACATCCTCTTACGGCCGTCACATCTGTGGAAAAATGCCACATGAATCAAGGAATGTGTTTTACTGCGCAGCGGCGCTAATGCAGGTGTGAGCGAACGGCGAACAGAGCGAAAGAGAAATTATAAGAGAGACTATTGAGTATTCTGTGATTTACCACACTGTACTATATTTACCACAGTAAAAAACATTTTCAACAGTTTCAGAAAAACACATCAGGTCAGAGATTCTTTCACAGTTAATCTTAAAGAAAACTTTGACCTTAAGAATTAAACTTCAGTGTGTACTTGGGTCAGTTAGCAACACCCTAGCAACCACCCAAAACTGTCTAGCAACACCCTAGCAACCACCCAAAGCAGCTCAACATGATGGCAGGCAGCCGGCACATGTTCTTCAGGGAATCTAGTTTGTGTCTTAAGGAATTCTGTGCCTCATTGTTTCCAGACCTCATCCTGCAGATGTTCGATCCTGAACGTCTATTAGCAACTCAACAGGAGCACAAACTCTTGACTAAACACAAGACATTAGAGCAGGAGAACTGGCAAACAAAAGCATAAATGAAGATTTATTGAGGACTACTACAATAAAAACGTTGAACAATAAAAACTTTAACTGACAATCAACAAGAAATTATTTGAGTTCAGTTCAGTAAAGAACTTCAGGAATGTTTTGGTAAATTTATTTCTTATTAAAGTGTTTGTTTATCGCTCTGTTGTTTTCACTTTTGTAAGTTGATTTGGATAAAAGTGTCTGCTAAATGTCTTAATGTAAAAGTGTAAATGTAAAGAAATAATTTACCCGAAAGTGAAGAGTCTTGATTTATTTACCCTCTCATGTCCAAATCTTTATGACTGACATTTTTCTGTGAAGCAAAAGCAGAATGTTAAAAACACAAATTGTTTTATGGCACCATTAAGTCTAAGAATGTGTACACATATTAATCCAAAAGAATTTATACAACAGCGTTATATTCCTAACCTTAGGGGGTTCTTTTAACCAGCTTCAAATATTAAACTCATTATTAGTTTATAATAAAACTAAACTTTATTTAAAAATATTTTCAAATATTCTGAATGAAACTGCACTGCATCTGGAGACACAGATTTACAGAACACAATGACATCATTTGCTCATGAATAAAAACAAGTGCCGCTTCATCTTTATCTCAGTGATAATCCTGTTTAAGCAAAAATACCTCAAGATTACAGAGCACTTTACAGAATATCATGTAAAAACCTGTATGTGATGATGATGATGAGAGTGTGCAGGACTGAAGGATCGCACGCTGAAGGACCAGATCAGTGTTCTCAGATCTGTGAGCTCAGCAGGACTTTAATGAATTACACTCGTTCCTCAACTCAACTGATGGTGAGACTTTGTGGGAAAAAAACAGTAAGAGCAAAACTCAGACTGAAAGGTCATTTATAAAAGACTGTGAAAACAGTCACAGTAAATCAAAAGGCATGTCTAAATATTTAGGAGCAAGAGAGAAACAGTGAGCCTTCAGAAAAACAATAACAACATGTAAGAAATGAGAGAATCCTGCTATTTAATAATGCACGTTGTGCTTTTGATTTATTTAAATTGTGATTCTACAGTAATGACACTATAAATTTACTGTAAATAAACATCTGTGGTCTCACAACATAAAACCCTTTAAACAAACAATATTTAATACAGTAACAGTTATTGAAAATTCTGCAAAATATATGGATTTATTTAGAAGAAAATAATTCGTAAATATTTGTTCACTTTCATGAATTATACAAAAAAGATTTTAGCGAGTGCTCGGCTGTCATATGCCATCAATAAACGCCGCTGGTTTTGGTTACGTCTGACGTGCTTTGAGCGTAAATAGTTTTTAAAGTATTTCTTTTATCAACACAGATGAAAGACTGAAGAGAAAATGCTTTAAAGGAGAATTATTTCCACCAGACCCCCCAGCTGCTTATTTTTACCCATGATTCATTGCTCAAGACATCAAACCAAATGAGCGCGCTTCCTTCAGTGTAACCCGGGTTCACACGACATTCCCTCCTGTACATTACTGTACGGTAAAAGATCCGACTCTGCCGAGCTCAAAGCAACGCAAAGTCTGCACGACACCAGTGTGTGTGTGGCACTGAGAGAGACGCACCTCTCTCTCTCTCTCTCTCTCTCTCTCTCTCTCTCTCTCTCTCTCTCTCTCTCTCTCTCCACAAACATGTCCTTATGTCTCTGTCAGTGTCATCCTGCTGGCTGTCAATCATCGCCGTGGCAACACAGGTGTGTACACATGTGACTGTCTCTTAGATCTGCGCTGGTGAGGCTGCAGGCAGTAAAATCCCACTTTTCTCTTATTCAACAAGGCCTCTGTGTGTGTGTGTGTGTGTGTGTGTGTGTGTAACCTGCTGCACATTCACATCTGTTTCAGTTAAACTCTTTTTTTTTTCTCTGCGTGTCCAGAAAGCGTTTGCGACTATGCAGAGAATGAATGCAGCTGTAGGGGAAATACCAGCGCTCTCGTAAAGCTTATTAAAAGCATTAGGTCGCTCTCTACACACACGGCTCTGAAACACAGCTAATGAAAAGAGGATGTTCGTTTTGAACTAATAATCCTAAAGGTTAATCGAAAGCTTGACGTGCAGGTTTCGAGACAAAGAGACGAGATACTCTGACATGAGCGTGGACGGATCGTGAAATAGTTGCGAGTGCGAGAGATCTGGTGTGTATAAATAGAAAGTTTTGGAAGAGCACATCTCACCCGAATCAATGGTCTGTCAACAGTCTGCCAGCGTTTCATCTGAAACGAACAGAAAATGGCAAATGTTTTACACCAATGCTGATTTGATAAAATTGCATAAAATAAAAATCTCTTTATTCTTTGACCTACTGTGCAATATGATTTCAATATCATGGTATCATCAAAGTTATTAAAATAGCAAAAAAACTGTATTTTTATACTTTTATACTAGTTCAATAAAATTGTACATAAACATCACAAAAACTAATGATTTAATATCAGGGATAAGTACTATGATATTACCAACTAAAATATAACAATATGTTTAATCACAAATGACATCATATTTTACACTATTTCATTTGTGAAATAATGTAAATAATTAAAAATGTAAAATAATGAAACATAATACATTTTACATTAACATTTTATGCATTTGGCAGACGCTTTTATCCAAAGCGACTTTTATTTCGGAGTATGTGCAATCCCTGGGATCAAACCCATCACCTTGTTTTCTAGTGCCATGCTCTAATCACTGAGCCACAGGAAATGAATAAAACATAATAGAGGAGGAAAAAGTAGAAAACACTGAACAGTTTAGCAATAGTATAATGAAGTAATTTTATATAGTAATTTTAATTAAAAAGAGTCTAATAACTGTTATATTACAGAAACACAGTGTTCAGAGAGAGAACAAACCAGTCATGATGCCTGCCAATCTCTCTCTCTTCGGTCTCTCTCTCTTTCTATGAGTGTTGGAAGCATGCTAAAGCAGGCCAAAGTTCAGAAGGGTTGCTAAGCAACAGGCTTGTCAGTGCCTGGAGCTGATTGTCATGGCCTGCAGTGATGCCAGGCAGCATCTCTGTGCCAGCCAATGCCAACCCATCCGCCATCTTTCAGCACGTCACCGAGAAACAGCTCGAACACAGCCGATGCCGCTCCACTGTTTAATACTGAAACTCAACACAGACACAAAGAGTCTCATGAACACACAAACAAACACATTTAAATACTCATTCGAACACATTTAAGCACAGAGAGAGAGCGCAATACTCCTTTAGAGAGAGAGAGAGAGAGAGAGAGAGAGAGAGAGAGAGAGAGAGAGAGAGAGAGAGAGAGAGAGAGAGAGAGAGAGAGAGAGAGAGAGAGAGAGAGAGAGAGAGAGAGAGAGAGAGAGAGAGAGAGAGAGAGAGAGAGAGAGAGAGAGAGAGAGAGAGAGAGAGAGAGAGAGAGAGAGAGAGAGAGAGAGAGAGAGAGAGAGAGACTCACATCTGTCATGTGTGTCAGACAGTCACATCTGTCCCATTTCTGCTCTCTTTAAAACCTTGAGATGTCTCTCCAATCTCATCCTGCATCAACAAGAATGACATTAAAACTACAATTAAAAAACAATCATACAGATCAGTTACAAACCCTAAACAGCCTCACTGTCTACCTTTTACATAGTCATCTACCTTACATGACAACTTCCTCTAAATGGTGAAACATCCGCTATAAAACCAAACAACGAAGTATGTGCATTCCCTGAGATCAAACCCATGACCTTGGCGTTGCTAGCACCATGCTCTTACCAACTGAGTTACAGGAATTTGCCAACTATATGTTGTTTGCTAAACACTGAAAAAATATACCATACAAGAAAATACAGCATCTTTTTTTGATGGCATGTCAATTTATGACCCTCAAAATGGTGTAGTTACAAAGTAGTCTGCAAAGAGGATATACCTGGACTGTGCTAAACTGTCTGTTTAGATGCTCACACGCTCTCGCTCTCTCTCTGGTGCCCATCAGTGGAAGGGTGAAGTACTGCAACAGTTAAACAGAAATAGAAAAGTACTTTATTTGTAGTAATTAGGTAGTTATGCTGTGGTTTAATACTTAAGGCCGACTTAAGACTGATGATCATGTCTTTTATTCACTCGTTCATGTTTATGTGGTTGTGGTGCATCTCTGAGAACTCTCAGCCAAATCATGTCTCGTTTGCATCAGACTGATCAAAAACTAGTCACCATGGTCCAAGAAGCTGCTGGAACCGACCAAACCAATTAGCGGTCTGTTCTTGCTTGCATCATCAGTTCCCATGGCAATGGAGCTGGTGCATGATGGTAAAGATGCAGGAAACAAATTTTGACATCAAACGAAGATTCTTCACTGTGAGGTCTTTAAGATCATCTTTAAACTCGTGGAATACTGAAGACAGTCTAACAGCATTGAACTATTACTGCAAGAGACTAATACAAATACTGTAAAAGTATACTAGACACATGCACATTGCAGATAAAACGATTGTCATTCCTCTTTTGAGGGTTTAATCTTATTCTGTTCACAAAGGCTACTGCATCCAGATCAAATTTATTCGGGCAACTGATAACTGACATTAAATCTGTGTAGTTTGTCCAGAACCAACCAGAAGGAGCTGCTGAGATTTCACTTTGGGAATAGAGCAAACCTGATAAAACATCTGACATGCATGTTTCATTTACTGTTAAACAACAAGACGCAACATTCACAATTTGGGGAGTGACTCTTGCATTTCATAAACGCACACAAAAACAAACATTTAGAGCAAAAAATCTCAGAAGCAACTTAACAATGTATGTGGACATTGGTTGAACCCGCACGCACACGTTTTTCCAGCATATATTTTGTGAATCATTGAATTTTGGCAGTGTGAAAAATCACCACAAGTGCCCAAATGAAACCAGACAAAAATATACACACACACACATGCAAGTGACCTAGTTTACATTCCAGTGTCTGTATGTCATGATTGTGTGTGTGTTTCATGCAGGTGAACAGCTGAATTTATTTTACAATGTGTCTGGTCAACCATCTTCCCGACACAAAGAAAATGTCCAAAGTGCCAATAAGAGTAAAAGACAGGCGATTATAATATAAAATATGTTTCCATGGCTGGTAGGAAATATTTATTGCAGGTAAATGTTCTGTATTCACAATCATTGGCAGGTGTGTAAAAAAGTTACTTTTGGACCTCATACAAACACACAGCTTGACAGCACCTGTGACCACCATCAGACACTCTGAACACACACATTGATGACCTCACGGGTCTCAGCGGGGTCATGTGTGTGTGTCCACCTCAGAACACACGATCAGAGGGCACGCTCACACACTGCCTGCTGCACAGATGGGTACTGTACACCAACCCCTGGCAAATACACACAAGCACACACGTCTCCCACATTCTCCAGCTTTGAAGTACAACGACCATGACTCTAATGAGCTTTAGGGACAGGTGGAGGATTGTGGTATTTCCGCTGTATGTTAAAGTCATGTTAGGCGGTGACAACACCTAATTAAAACAAGTCAGTCGCACACAAAATCTGTCTGAACAATGCATTTTAAGTTCTTTGTGAAAGTCCTTCATGATATTACAGCTGTCATTATACAGTAAATGTCAGTAGGTATACATTACACTGCAGTAACTTTTCCATATGTAAGTGTTACTTCTATAGATGATCATGTCAGGAGGCAGACGTGATGAGACACCTGTGTTCTGGATTGTCAGATGAGCGGGAGGGGCGGGTGGACTCTTGATGGAAGATGTCTTTTGTGTCATGATATGAAGCACCAAATTAATGTCTGTCACCAACACCTCCTGCAGCTGGACTCTGTGCGTGTGTGTGTGTTTGCGTGTGTATGGGGGCCACATGGTGCAGGTTGTTCATGTTGAAGTGGAGGGCTTATAGTGCCCCCTGGGGATGAATCTCTCTCTCTCTCTCCCTCTCTCTCCTCTCTCTCTCGCTCTCTCTCTCTCTCTCTCTCTCTCTCTCTCTCTCTCTCTCTCTCTCTCTCTCTCTCTCTCTCTCTCTCTCTCTCTCTCGCTCTCTCTCTCTCTCTCTCTCTCTCTTTCTCTCTCGCTCTCGCTCTCTCTCTCTCTCTCTCTCTCTCTCTCTCTCGCTCTCTCTCTCTCTCTCTCTCTCTCTCTCTCGCTCTCGCTCTCTCTGTGTGTGTGTTTGCACACCTGCACTATTGGGGGAAAACCCTGCATGTCTCATGCTTCATGTCAATGATGTGTAGTGGACTTCTGAACTTCTGAAATAAAAACTACCCTCGACTCAGTTCAGACAGGCATCCCACAATTTTTTATCTATAAATTTCCATGACCTTCCATGAACCATTTAGACCGATATGAAAATATGTGAACCACGAACCAAGCAGCATTTGGCATTAGAAATTCAGAAAAATGGTTGAGAGATTAAAAGACATAAAACCACTAGCTGATTTTTGTTTAAATAAACGGTTAATGGTTTTAGACGGAGAGACAGAAGGATTTTAGGTATTATGATTAACTGATGTAAATAGTTATTAATAGGAATAAATATGAATAGTTATGAAAATATATTATATAATATATATATATATAAAGATATATAATATATTTTTATATTATTATATTATTGGAATATTTTCATTGTAATAAATTCGTAAAAATAAATCAATTGATGAGATGCACTCTACTGAATGGTGACGTGTAGCTCATGATTGACAGGTGTCAATCAACACAGCCGCACGTCATTTACTCACTCAATGACAGAACAGCGTCATATCTATCCAAACCGACAGCTATAAAAACACACAATGCAAAAGCCGGAGAGAACTTGCGAACAGGCAAAAACAGAAACTGAGAGGAAACCAGTAAAAAGAGAGGCCGTCCTCTCTTAAACAAATTCCACTGGCGTCTTTGTAGGGTTTTATTTGGCGCGTTTGGCCGCGGGCCGCATCTGCGGGCCAGCTGTTAGCGGCCGCGCGCTCCGCACCGCAACAGCCAGCGGTAATTGCTAGTGCAGGATATTAAATGTAGTCGATGAAAATGTTTACTGGCGATGAATATGCATAACGATGAAAAGAAAATGGCAGAGGCAGATTAAAAAGAGAGGCAGCTTGTTTACAGGGGATAGGAAAGAGAAAACAGGCGAGCGAGCGGGCGCGCGCAGGCGGGCGCGTGTGGAATGCTGCTTGGCCCGATGCCTGAAATAGGAGAGAGGAACCTTTGGGCGAGGCATTAGGGAGTAAAGCAGATGGTTTGTGAACCTTTTATTAGGCAGAAAAAAACATTAATCAAAGCGAGGCAGAAAATGGCAGCAGCTCTTTGTTGTAGTGTTGTTTTTTTTGCAGGAATTGTTGTTTTTAAAGGTGTTTCTGTGCTGTGTGTTTTTCTATCGTGGTTTTAGCACCGATGCGCACAGCCATTAATGACATGTTTCTAATGCGTGTGAACGACATAAAACTTTACCACAGTAGAAAGACGAGAGACAAGCTGTCACTATTTTAACTCCGGTGGATATTTCTTAAAAATATATAGAGGTGTCTCAATATACAGGTATTGACGATAATCGTGTTAATACAACACCTACAACATTTTATTTAAGAGCTATAATGGTCGGTTATAATAGTTTTAAATGTGATGCATGTGTCAAAAAGAACAAAAAAACATAAAAGAAACAAAATTAAAGATGAATTTGAGCGAAATTTTCTAACAAAAAAAAAAAACAATTCATATTGTGATAATATCGCTATCGTAAATTATTTTAGCCATGATAATCGTGTTGTGAAAATTGTATAATGTGACATCCCTAATTTAAAACACAAGTGATAACTCACAATTAAACATTAATCTTTATTATACAGACCATATTTGCCCAAATGTTTTCTGGTACATTTTCCAACACTTATAGCAAAAGTTTGATGATACTGGAATTTAAGCAGGAAGATCAAATTTTGTAAAATAAAATTATGTTAAAGTTGGTGTGTTTAGCTATATACAAAAGCACAAATATCCCATACTGCTGACACACACACACACACAGACACACAATGGCTGCTGCTACAGACAAACTTTACAGATAAAACAGAAACAATGACCATCAGCTGACAGCCAGGTGTGTGTGTGTATGTGTGTGTGTGTGCCAGCTGTTTCAGACATCTCTTGTCAGGTGTGTGTGTTTGTGGTTTCTGGTTATAGCAGCACAGGAGGCAGTGCTGTATTATTTTTGTAGTAGGCTGCCACAGTCTGTGTGTGTGTTGCAATGACCTACTTTAAAAACACCAGAATCTCATAGTCCAGTTTCACTTTCTTCTCGACACACCCACATGACATATTTAGACATTCCTACAGAAGAAAAACATTCAACATCAAAGGTAATATCATTATTCAAAACAAATCGCTAATTGTTTCTCATTGATGAGCACATTCTGCTCGTTCTATCCTTTTGTTATGTTTAAACAAGACCCTAGAAATATCACATCTTTTCTCATCTTAAACTGTGATCAGATCAAGTCACTCTATTCTCATTAAACTTACCCAAGAGAAAATTATCTGACCTATACAGATTAACTCTAAAAAATCTAAGACAAAGTTAATAATTTAATATTACCTATATTTATTTACTCTTTATCTTTTGGTTGAAGCATTTCAGATATTTCTATGATTATCACACATCATTACCATTAAATGTCTTTAAATGTGCATAAAACCCAGTATATCTTAACTGGGAAAATTATTTATTAATACTTCCTGTAGTTAATTAGCAATTTTTTTCTTTAAAGAGATTTATATTTTGTAAGGGCAGCTTTTGTTTGTATTTTTATTAGCACATTATCAAACTGTAAATAAGTTGGCATGTGACAGCATGTCTGTCTGTGTGTTTACCTGCAGAAGTCATGATGCTTTTGCTTTAAGAGTTCTGATCCAGAACAGGGCGATTGAGGGAGGAATCTATTTGGATAAACATAAGAAACAATTATTCATAATTAAACATCACAAAAGCACATTGGCATATTCCTATTAGCAAAGCAATTTAAGCCATCTCGAACCCTGGCATTGCTTTAAAGTCTATTAGAAATTACAAGCTCAAATTGAATTTGGCTGGAGTTTGCGTGGACCAACTTGCCAGAAATAAAGAGTTTTTTCCACCGTTTACACGGATGAACACACGTGTGTGTGTTTGTGTGAATTGCGAGATACACACCTCTCTCTCGTCCCATTCTTTGAAGTCTTTCCCAAAATTCATTTTCTTCTATTAGATTATTTATTAAATGTCTCGTTTGCACCTTTTGATTTCAATGTCATTTTGTGAGTCAATTTCCTGTGGAAGACATCATGAGATTCTGAGCAATGAGCACATTCAAGTCCATGAGAGGAAAATTCATTTTTAACAGTATTGTTTTTGTTACACACAATCTCACACAGATTAAGTAACTAACTGGTGGAAAATATAATTATAAACATGCAGTAAATCAATTATTTCACATTTGAAAAAACTGAATGACACAAGTTTTTGTTCATACTCCTCTGTTGAGATTATTTTACATGCAACTGTACTGTAAAATCGTACATGTGATGTAATGATTATCACACAGCGGAACGTCTTATACTTCCCAGTTTGTGCACGTTTCTCCCAGCGTGTAGTCGGTGCAGCTCTCAGGTCGCTTTTATTGTGGCTTTATGATCCTCAACCTGCTGTTAGAATCATAAAACACAAGACGAAGAATCCTCATTACAGCAGAATAAGTCTGAGAGAGAGAGAGAAACATAGAAAGAGAGTCTCTATCAGTGTGATCATAGATCATACACACTCTCAGGACAAACACAGACGCTGCGTAAATATGAACATAACACAACAAAGACCCAAAAACTACAGCAGAACCTTGTGACAAAGTCAAACCGCGTCAAGATCAAGTGCTCTTTACATGTGCTCATGTGCATTGCTGTGTCATAAGATACGTAATAGCTCTTCATCATACATTTATTTTGTAGCCGATTATAAAATATTTCAAATTTTTCTACACATGTAAAGAAACAGTAAACACCACAACAGCACCAGAAATGCTCCCAGCTTCACATCAGCTCATTGCCACAGAATTAACTTGACTTGTCCTTCAATAAAACAAAGTCATGATTAAATAATAAAGTATAATAAAGTATACCAACAACAGACAACACATGTCTGTCAAGTTTACACAATAAAATAATAAACAGGTTTCAGCCATTCTTTAATAAAATAACAATATCTATATTTCTGATTTTAAAACTCTGAAAGAGCCAAAATTATTTAATTAAAATCGTCACAAAATCAGTTTTGTTGAAACTGCAACAGACTTTAATCTCAGCAGTAAGATGAGTTTACATAGATGTGATTTTGGTAATAAAGCAGAATAATGCTCACCGTTTGTTCAGAGAGAGTCTGACAAACATCAATGTTTTGATCATTTACACAGGGATCATCTCTGACAAACACAGATGTTTCACACACAGTCAGATAAACGTGCACACAATAGTGTCGAGTCTCTAGTGAGATTCTTCGATGACACTTCTGAACCAGCTCACTTTACCTTACTGACATCCACACATAACACACAAATCTGACATCTCTCACATGTCACTCTCTTTTAATCTGTGTGAGTATTTCTAGCCTTAATTTCTTTTGTCTCCAGTTTGAGCGGTCGGATCTAATCTGTGTTATTTTTTCGGAGAAACCACCTCTGTCTTGTTTGCTCTTTTATTAGAATTTAACGTAAATGACGAGAACTATCTATAAAGTTAATGTGGATAGCTCAGGTTTAGTTTAGATTCAGAACTTCACTACCGTTCAGGAGAAGTAATTGAGATCTCATTGATGATGACAGCTCTGTGTTTCTCTCTCAATGAACAGAAACACAATTTTACACAGAACTGATTGACACACACATGAAAGGAAAACAAGTGCGTTTGTATGTGGAGGTGGCTGGTGAAATGAGGTGTCTCTGAACACTTACATCCCTCCATGGTGCCATAAGCACCATGATAGGCACACACACACACACACACACACACACATAATGACCCACGAGTAACTATCCACCCAGCTGGTGCTCCCTAAATAGGCTGTTTCTAAAAAACCCATGACCCCAGCACCACACTTACACAAAACACACACTCTTGCACAAACACATTTTTTAATGTAGGTTAAAAGAAAAAAGGAACCTTCTGGGATTTACAGATTTAAACTTACATTTCAAAACTTGCAACATGGCAAAGCTTCCTCCATTATTATAGTGACAGCCATAAAGTCACCTGCTCCAGCCAGTAAGATATTTTTGACATTTAATCACATCAGAACAAACACTCATTCTTGAGCATCTAATCCAAATCACAGGTTGAGAATGACAGAACGGCGCTGGACGTGGGCCGGAGCATAAAGGATCGCTTCATTTACAGCCAGGACACGTATAATTACATAACCGCAAAGAGTTTGACGCTCTCATCCGCACCAAAGTGCCATTTTATCACAATTACAGAATCAAGCGCAAACCAACAGGGACGGATGATTGAAAGATTACCAGCGATGTGTGTGTGTGTGTGTTAATGGAGTGTGATGCTGTGTCTGACCTCACTGCAGGTGCATGAACATTTCTGATGGTGTTGGGACAGAGAGAGGCAATTTCCTGCCATCCACTAAAAAACAGAAAATAAAACAAAATAAACATCTGAACCAAACAATTCCGACGGCTGCCAATACATCACTTAGTGTTGACCGCTCTGACTTTCAGGGCAACAATCCCAAGCAGCCAAAAGCATAATTAGAACGTCTGATTTTAACAGCGCGTACAGGATCGGACGGAACCGTCCGCCTGCATTTCTGCAGCCCGCTGTTTAAACACAAGCAACAGGTCAAAGGTTAATTACAGACGCAGAGCGAATCGTTTAGGCAAAATCAACGTCTATTACAACACGAGGCGGCTGCATTCTGATTAACCGGCACACGATCCGTGTTCCTGCACATCATCACTGAACTGATGAACATCTTAACAAGTCTCAAAAGTGCAAACCTGCAAAGTCAATACATACACAAAGTCACACAATTTAACTTCAGGAACAGAAAAATTACAATCAAAATACTCTCAGAATAAATGCCCAGAAAAAAATGAACAAGATCCTTCACAATGACCTTGGACGAGACACTTTAGTGTTCCTCAGATTAACAGACAAACAGCAGAAATAAACAGAAATCTCAATTCAATGGTTTGATTGGCTTTTATGATGCACTATAAGCTATGCAAAATAAACTACAGTCGATAGGTTTGAAATGACACATTTAAATGCCAATTTTGATTTGAAAGCTACAGTGAAAGAGGAAGACTATAATATGTACACTACTGGTGAAAGGTGACAGGTCACATGACTTAAATGTTTATCTGACCTTTTCACCTTTTGATCTAAAGGCAAAATATCTGGATGTTTAAAATGAGTTATGTGTAGAAAAATATAATTGTGATGAGATATTAGTTTCTTTCATCACAAAACTAAAATATTTTTGACATGGACCAAATAACAAAAAACAGCCAATAAGTGGACAGAATAGTGTGTCTAAAAGCATCTCTGGGTGAGACCTCAAGAAAGTTCTTAATAAAATGACAAGAAAACATTTCTATAAATCCTAGACAAACAGAGAAACACTAAAGATGAACAAATCACAATGTGAAAAAAAGAAAAAATTGAGCAATTGACTTTAAACCTTTAACCAGTAGTGTATATACATATAAAAAGTGTTCTCCCATACACGCATCAGATGATATCAAACAAGAACAAATTCAAGAGTACAGCACTCCTTATCATGACACATACTGTGAGAAACTTCTAATCTTTTTATTTGATAATAACACAATGAAACTTTCACACAGCAAGAGAAATAACACAGTCCTATTTCACAGTATGATAGATGTGTCCCATCACACACGGGCCGACTCTCTGACCTCTAAACTCATCTGAGAGTTGCACACGATTGCAGCATACATGACGACAGGATGAAACGCATTAAGAACAAAATCTCTCATTTCTCTGACTATTTGTGCACCAAATGGAACCAAACGCCGGTTATTACCTTAAAATTAAGGTGTATCCACATACTCTAACAAATACATACATGTATATACAACAATACGCAATGTCATGCAGACAGAAAAAAACACACAGCCCCACACACAAAGAACATGCCTGTGTGTCTCAGATGCGTTCAGTCACACATGATAAGATAATAACTGTACCCTCAAAACATGTCAAACACACGTAAACTCTTTCTGATGGCTGTCGGTGAGAAACACGTGGGAAATGGAGAGAAAAAGAGAATTGAATTAAAAAGAGAGGTGGGAGTGATTTCACACATCCAAACGTGTGTCATTGAAGCGGCTTTCCTGATAATCGCTGCCGCGCGCGTTTTGACAAGTCAAATGTGTTAGATTTTACCCAGAGTGCAACGCTCGAGTCGGAGTGTGACAGCTATGCAAATTACAATAGTTTGATCCTGCGCACACACCTCTCACTGAGAACAGAGCGGCAAAACCCAAACCTGCAAACACACCAATACTGGCTCACATCAGGACACGTTCACATGAAAGCAAAGGAGGACGTTTTTCTCCAGAATGTCTCCTTTTAGGGTTTCAGAAAAGATCTCTCAACAACGTCTCCAAATGTTATTAGATTTGCAATGATAACAAAACATCTTAATACAAACTCAAACATTTCTCATTAAATCTTCCACACCATCCAAGCCATCTGTTATTCACATTGACTCTATTCTCTCACTGTATGACAAAACTGACTCACCTGAAGTTATTTTTACTTCTTCAAGTCGTAATAGAATCGACTGAATTAAACTGAATTAAAATACACAAACCAGAAGCAATAATACCCAACAAATACAGAAGAGATGATTCTTCAAAAACCATAAAACAGTTTTTTAATATGTTTATTTATAGGGAATATGGACTGTTATAAATGTGACAATTTTGAAAACAGCAACTTTACCTGACTATGAAAAATCATGATTTAAACATAATCAAATGCTTAAAAAACTTCGAGAAAGACCTCACATGAGTATTTAAACCAGCAAATATTGACATCAGAACTATAAGTATGATGAAAACCTTTGATAAAACTTTTTTCCATTTACATGGAAGTGCCCTTCTCACCTTGTAAATCATTAATGGCTATTTTTCTTTCCGAAATATTTCAATTATTTAGTTTTATGCAACTAAAGCATAATTCTGGTCAGGTTTTGGTCTTCAGGGCTGTGAGGTGATAACCTCTGACCATTAAAATATATACTTCTGCAAAGTCTGTACACTAAAAGTCATTGTGTAATAATGTGTCACTTTTGACCTCCCTGTGAAACAAACAACGTCCTTGTTTTAATTTAGTTTTGTGCATTTCTGAGACGCCATATTAAAAATTCTGTATGTAAACACGCAGGTGGAGCGTTGGGTCCGCACAGGGACATCTCAAAGTCTTGTATAGCTGGCAAACGCTACACAACTAATAAATAAAGCAGGAAGTATCATATATTTAGACACGAGAGGTTGTGTTGACCCGATCGTAAACACAGACGTGTGTGAACCCACGAGAATCCCCACACACATACACACGGGAGAATTATTAATGAGAGCTGCTATCCTGGCATCTCTGCATTGCGGACACACGTTTCACACTGTAAAGGTGAGGCTCTTCATCAAAGGAACATCACCCCCACCCTCCCGTTTGGAGCACGTCCAGAAATGACAAAAACACCGATCCGTCCGAGGAGTTTGTGGAATTACTGAATTAGCATCGCCTTCAAGTTTTGCCCCTTCCCCAAAACTCCCCCGCGCCGTCTGTCACACGCATGCGGGATTATTATTCATTAGAGCGTGGCGTACAGAAGACTGGTGACACCCTCTCTCTACCCATACTGCACTGGGTCACCGAGTGCCGTCCCCACGGTAACCAGGTACAGACACACGGGCCATCTGTTTATCAAAGACTGACATGTCCTGAGGATAACCAATCAGACTGAAGCACTGCAAGAGAAGTTTACGAGAAACATCACAGAGGAAGAATTTCGACTTAGTTCAGCAACTTTAACAGGGATGTTTCTTATAAAAATACTGGAAAAATAAAGTTTTTATCAATCGTTTTCATCACACTAATAGTTCAGATGTCAATATTTGGTTTAAATACTTCATGTAAGGTCAAAAATGATTTTTCATAGTCAGGTGAAGTGCTGTTTTCAGAATTGTCACATCCATAACAGTCCATATTCTTCACACATGATTCAATACATTGGTAATACACTTTCTGTGAGAATTTATATTTCAAGTTTTGACTGAAAATGTCACATGCATAACACTGGAATTGCACAAATCATGTTCTGATTTGAATATCCGAGTTCATCTGAAGATCTAAAACTATTCACTGTTGTCCTCAAATCTGAGTACAGTCTGACAAACTCTTCACAGAGACACATTTTAGATTTCTAGAATCTTTTTTTCAAGAGAAAGATCTGATCATTTTCATACTTCTAACATGAGTAACATGTTTCTCTTAAAATTCATTAGGATGAATACAAACACTCACAAACAGACACAAATGAGACAGCTGTTGATAACAATAAGAATACAGAGATATTATTTATATTTAAAACATACCTCAGATCATCTGTGGCCTTTTTTTCAGGAAGACCATCTGAGAAGCAAAGGTCTCCATTTGTTCTCCATTCCATTTCAATGCTGTCTTGGCAGAAAAAAGAAATTTCATTTTAAAAATCTATTAGTTTTTAAGAACTAATATCGACCTCTGAGGTATAAAACAAAAACACATTCATAACAACAAGGTAGTATAAGCCAAGGAGTCATACACACCTTAACATCAGAGGAAACAAACCTTTAGCATTTCACAGCATTTCTACTATTGTTGTTTGTGAGGTCACAGGTGAAGAGGTCTTCATCATCTTGAACTGCAGGCACATGGAATTTGTCAGTATGTGAACACTGTTTTGACACATGGAGGGTGATGTGTTATGTCTGCGCAGTCACCGTTAAACGCTTGTGCACAAAAACACTAAACACAGACACTTCACCTTTGACCTCTGAACCAAAAGGTGTTCAGGTGAACAAGTATGAACTGCAGTTGAGGTGTACTGTGTATTTGATATATCCTCACTTACAGGTAGATCAAGTAAATGTTTGTGTATCACTACACAAAGAGCCTGGAGCTCAACTGCAACAGAACAGATTACCAAGAAACCAGTCTGATTTCTCTTTTATATTTCTGTCATATCACCTTCACCTCCTGATTCACTGACTGACAATTACTTGACAGCAACGGGATCAGTGATAACATTAATAAAGGGATCACGCTCTGCCACGCGGGTCTCGCCGTGGAATTAGTGAGCTAATCTAATCTAGGAAGGGAGCGCGACAAACCCGTCATTAGTTCTGCCTCTCTCGAAACGTGTGAACAGAGAGCAAAAGACTCAGTTCAAGCAGTGATCACACCTGACACCATATCGCTCGCTTACTCGCACCTGCCAAACTGAAGCCGTGCCACAGTCTTACCGTGTTCACACCTGGATCTGAATCAGACCGCTGCTACCAACCACAGGCATCTAAAGCAAGAACATTATAATATTCATCATCAGATTTATGAGCTCATAGTGCTGGCATTAAACACACAGGTTTACATTTACAATAGTTGAATTTCAGGACATTTCTGTTGTACAAATAGCAAACCAGAGAACGAGAAAAAGAGAGAGAGAGAGAGAGAGAGAGAGAGAGAGAGAGAGAGAGAGAGAGAGAGAGAGAGAGAGAGAGAGAGAGAGAGAGAGAGAGAGAGAGAGAGAGAGAGAGAGAGAGAGAGAGAGAGAGAGAGAGAGAGAGAGAGAGAGAGAGAGAGAGAGAGAGAGAGAGAGAGAGAGAGATTTAATACTCCAGCACACATGAGGGTCAGTGTATTAAACACCGTCTCCCTGATGGAAATACATGTTCTTCTCTAATACTTTAATGAATTATTAATCACATCAATTGTAATTAAATTAACAGGGATAACAGTGCAGCAGAGCCGGAGAGATTACTGGACAAGCCATAAAATAACCTCAATCAGGAGATTAAACAGCTTCACATTTAATGACAAAATGAAGAGCGGGGTGAGCGAGGTCTCGTTCTAAATGCAAACAGTCAGTAATAGTATTAATGGATAATCTGCTCATGACTATATTAATGACCTGGAACAGAGCTAACCAAAGCTAAACCTCTCATCAAATACCGCTGTTATACAGTATTTTATATATAATTACTGTCTGTGAACCTTGTCATATGTTACAGTGACCATTCAAGAATAAAAACATACAAGAAATACAGCAAATAAATAGATTAAAATATTTAACGATGCAGAAAATCATTTTCCCTATTAGTATAAGATTCAGAACACATATCTTACATCTAAAATCTCTTAAAAAAAACGTCATTTTTTATATTTTATAAGACTTGATATCAATTAATTTCGTCGCTCAGATTACTTACTTGGTTAAAGGATAAAAGATTGAAAATATATTTACTGTTAAACAAAACAAAAACACAATGTGATGTTTTTTGCAGTGCAATCAATCAAAATACAAGTCATTCCTTGAGCTTACATTCTTGTTTGATTAAATGTCTCATGAAATGTCTAAATGAATCACAATCAGCGTGTAACACACAAATCTGTGACATCAGGATTATACTAAACATGATGTGGCCTGATCCCCTGCCTGACCTCTGACCTTTCCCCATGATCTTAGGTCAAACTCCCCAGGGAGAAAGATCCAAAAACCTCCATTAGCAAACACACAGATCAGAATAATCTGACAGCAGTCGTGAAAATCTCAGAATGTGAGAATACAAGAAACAAACAGAAGAATGAATGTGTGTGTGTGTGTGATGATCCGAGAGGTTTCATTAATGGTGGGCTGCCGCAGAGGAAGTGCCTCTGTCCGCCCGACTCTCTGCCAGATGAAATTAAGGCCCAATTATTGATAAATGAAGAGCACTTTTCACGGAAGCCGTGCCTGAAGATACACGCCGCATCTGTCACACGCACACATGCAGCACACACTGCTCACTCAAGTGTGACATCGCATCCTGTGCATTCATCATGCATCTGTAGGAGACCAGCGTGTGTGTGCGTGATGAGCGCGTGATGAGATTCTGCATCAGATCTGATGAATCCAGTTCTGCTTCTTCTCTCAACGTTGTTCACTTTGTGTGATATCTGATTAATAATATTGCACACACATCTGTCTGCCTGTCTGTCTGTAGTTTAGAAAGAACTTTACGTTGTAACATCTAAGTTAACATTTCAGAAATGAAATGAAAGAAATAAAAGACATTTACTCAATCTAAAGGGTCCATATGATAATATTTCAGTGAGTTTCTGACAGACATGCAACATACATGTTCTGAGTGGATGTATCACGCAGAGAATAATCAAAGCATTTCAGACAACCAAATGTTTGGACTTACTTTATGTCTATTTTTAGTTAGTTGTACTTTTTTGTGAAAATGTATGGGATTTGTACCAAAACCCTTGTTTCAGTTAACTGCATTTAAAGTGTTCATACAAAATGAACAACATAAACATCCCTACATCCCTTTAATCATATACTTATAAATTAATATTCATTTCTACATTTGCTGTATTGTTTTAAGAATATGTTTTCTGTACACCTTCTTTAAAACAAAGCAAACAGTGTAAGTGATATAGACATAAAATTGACTTACATTGCTTGAAAGTAACGTCATTCCAAAGTCATTATGGAAATAAACTTGAATTGATTTGTCCACATGTTTCTAATAAGACTTGACATCTTCTACACAAAACAAACAGTGATAAAACTCTTTCAATTGTTTCTTATGTTTTACACAACATGACATCATCCAAATATCACTGTTATCATTGACCTCATGGGTAAACAATAGTGTGTGTGTGTGTGTGTGTGTGTGTGTGTGTGTGTGTGTGTGTGTGTGTGTGTGTGTGTGTGTGTGTGTGTGTGTGTGTGTGTGTGTGTGTGTGTGTGTGTGTGTGTGTGTACCTGTACACTCCTCTCCTCCTGTCTTGTGTCTATCATACAGCAGTGTGTGGACTTCTTCATTACTCAATACACTGTTAATACTGCATCTTATTCTCGTGATTTATTGCAGAAACCGGATCCCCCCAGCATTATAAATCTGGATTATATTTGACATATTCCCGTTAAAGATCTGAAGACGCGCGTCGGAAGTGACGCCATCGCAGCGACGGCGCGTCTCTTTCATACCTTTCCTTAGCAAAGCGCTTTAGTCACTGCAGCAGCGGCTGTGAAACTGAAGTTTTTGTTAGCAGGTCTTAATAAACATCCACTATGATAAGCCTCATGCTCGCTTATATACATCCAGCGCACCTGACAGAAAACAGCGTGTCCCTGTCTGATTCTCTCGATTCTGTTGCTTTTGTGAATCGCAGTGATTCGGTTGATTTTTTCTGCATCTTTCAGCAGTCTGTATACATTTTAATAAATGACATTTATTTTTACAGTCAGTTTAATGATGAACACTGTCGAATGCAGCTAACAGTTTTGTCCCGTTTCCAGTTCGAGGGGGCGTGGCCTGGTGACGTCTCTTCTTACGCTCTAGTCTAGTTTATATATTAAAATGATAAATATTATTAGATACTTTCTTGCATAGTTCGTTATAATTTAGTATAATTTAAAAAATGTATATATTTAAACTAGACTACAAATAATTTGATTTACTTTTTTCCTATGAGCAACAACACTATAACATTTTTCCACTATTGCAGTATGTTGTTTTGGAGAAATCTACATCAGAATAAAGTTCTGCCAGAAATGGTCTCCATAAGAAAATATCATACATAAGAAGTAATCTACCCATAATGCCTTGCAAAGCCCCAACACCTCACCTGGCCTTTACACAGCAGTGCTGAGAGCAGAACACCTGTCAGCCTCTCTCACACCCTGATCATTGTGTTAATTGAATGTCAGGAGAGAGAAGGTGTCAGGACAATTTACTGGAAACAAAGATAGACATACCACTACTGCAAATGTCTCATCAATTTGTAATTTATTAGTTTTATTTCTAAATGCAGCTATTGTTTATGATTCAATTCAGTGTTGGGGAGACTATAAAACTCTCACCAGAATTTAAAGGTAAAGTACAATAAAGTTACTCAAATATTTTGCTACAGAAATATTGATTTAGGGTTCGGCTTTGCATGTTTCTCGCCCTCCTGTATCTGCAATAAAACACTTTACCCAAACCAGCTTTTATCTGTTTATAAATGACAGGCAGCTAATTTAGCAGAGGATATCACATCACGGGACAACTAGACTTCAGTCTGTTGGACAGAAATTCAAATTTGTGTGACCTGGATGTGCTGTTATCAGTGTTAGACGAGTGATAGTTTAGCCGTCAGACACCAGAGCGTGTTTAATGATAAAAGCTTCATACTGTTTCTCTAATCTGCAGTAGTTCTGGAGCACACCAGGACAGACACTGAACGTTGTAACAGCGTGACTCGCTTGGCTAGATGTCTATTTATTTTTCAATTCCTTCATTATCTGTTGGCTGTTGTATGTTCCGTTTATGGCCTTTAGTCCTTATGTTGAACTTATTGAATATTTGGGCAATTCCAGCGTTATGGATGTGACATTTTCAGTCAAAACCTGAAATATAAATTCTTACATAATGTTTTATTATTAATATCATCGGTTTATATTTCATTAAAGCCGTGTTGGTAGACTCTAGACATCAGAAAAATATCAGTCTATACAGGAGTTATTGATGTAAAAAATACACAAGTTTTTAAGAGGCAATATTGTAGGATTTCTGTGAATTAAAATACGCAAACCAGAAGCGATAATACCTCAATACGATAATATATATAGAAAAGATGACTCTTCAAATAACGTAAAATAGTTATTTTAATTTTCATTTATGAGGACTGTTATAGACATGACAATTCTGAAAACAGCACTTTGACTATGAAAAATCATGATTTAAACCTAAACAAAATGCTTTAAAAACTTTGAGAGAGACCTCACATGGGATACTAGAGCTCAAGCGTGAGATACATCAGCTAAAAGACGTGTTTGGTTTAGGTGGAAGAAGGTCTCACTTCTTCCTGTTTTCATGTTTTCTGTTAATAACCACAAAGTGATAGAAATCTCATGATAAATGAATAGACTATAATATTATTGCTGGCATTAATAATCATTTGGGCTCTCTGGATAGGCATACAGAGGCTGTTTTCCTGTAAATAGTTGGGTAATTACGTCTGTGAGGAAAAAGCTTGTTATCTACCCATAGACCCTTTGGCTGGTGCTTTGAAATATAGTCCTGCCATGAGCTAAAGTCACTGAAACCTCTATTAGTGTAATCACTTCTGTTTACAGTTTATACTGTAAGACGCTCCATGACTGATATAGACACAAACTGATCTGAATTCAGTCTTTAGTTTTAGCCTAATTAAAAAAAATTCTGTAAATTCTGTTATTTGTATAGTCTTGTATAGTCTCTTAGGGAATAAAGGTGATGTGGGAATATTCCTCACACATGGACTGGGAGTGCTGGGATACGTCCCTCAAACACAGCACCATGAGAGTCGACCCAAACACAACAGTGTTAGTGTGACATTGGCCCGTGTAATCCCTCTGGGTTATGACCATCAGAACACAACCAGCGGAACGTTAATTAATCTCAGGATTTATTCTGAATCTGCACAGCAACAACCCTCATAAATCACACAATATTTCCCGTCTTAGAGCGCTGGAGAGAAATGCAGGTGTTTGTGTGAAAATGATGTATCGTGATACACGCTCGACTCTGATCCGACCATGTAACAAACATCAATCAAACAACAACGTGTTCATTGCCACCTTCTTCATCAAAACAAAGATGACAAACTGTTTGCAGAGGAACAGAGAAGAATTCAGCCATTTGCTGAAAATACTCAGCACAAAAATCTTACAGATCACCAATATTCAATAATGTCAATAGTCAACTTTATTTAGTTAAATATCTTATTTCTTAACAAGATTAGAAATTAAGTAATACATTTAATATTTAAATATTCGATTAGACATTAGAATTTAAATCTGTTGTTAATATTTACTGATGAGTGTGAGTTTAACCACACACACAAATAATATTACCTCTTTTCAGAATAAAAGTATTATCTCTCTCTCTCTCTCTCTCTCTCTCTCTCTCTCTCTCTCTCTCTCTCTCTCTCTCTCTCTCTCTCTCTCTCTCTCTCTCTCTCTCTCTCTCTCTCTCTCTCTCTCTCTCTCTCTCTCTCTCTCTCTCTCTCTCGGAAATGGTCTGGCAACAGTTCTGAACATGGCTGTAAATACAGGTTGAGTGGTTGTGGGTCAGACGCAGCATGACCCTGCAGGTGTGTTTTATCCTGACCTCAACACTTTAACAAACCTGAGAGTCATTTATGAACAGATGTTCGGTCAAATCAGATTCTGATCAGACATTTCATTCTCCGTCTGACATCACTTCACAGTTCTCAGATCAGCTAGAATGAGAGCGTTTACAAACATCTCTCACAGATTCATTCTTTATCTTCCGAAGGGTCTAGATTCGTCAGCGGCGGTTTGGCTGTAAACTCAGCACATCTCTTAACTGCTCTCAAACGGACACCCTTAACCATGAAAGCAGCCAGATCAAAGAAAGCTCATAATGGCTTGTGGCGTGAAGCAGTGCGCACTACAAAGCAGTACACTAATAAGGGAAGTTGAGAAGAGCTCTTGACAGAGGCAGAAGAGCCGTGCAGATGCTGTCCGGGCACACGCGTGACACACACGACACCACACGAGAGCCTCTTCACATCAACTCAGCCAGACTGAATATTAAACAGACACGCTGACGGATCTCTCACAACATCATTTCAGACTTATTTCTTTCTGACACAACAGCATGAAGTTCATCTTATGTGGCCTGTTTACTGCCCATACTCCCATAATGCACTGCGACGATATCAGTCAAACATGTTAATACTGAAAAATACTGATTAAAAATAAAACACTTAAATTACAGTGTGTGTGTGTGTGTGTGTAGGCCTCATGTTTCTAAGCGGACATTGATTTGGCGGCACATGAAAGCTCACACATTAGAACAGCATCACATTCTCTAACACAATTTAGCACTAAGATCTGCTACAGCACTGCCAAAACTGCTCGAGTGCCACCTTCACTTCCACATCTCTCTCTCTTCTCTCTCTCTCTGTTGCTGGAGGTAAAAACAGATGCTCTTAGCACCCTGTCAGGTTCAGGCTAAACGCTATGCTAAAGCACTATCTGCTCACACACACTTTCAGGTGTTTGAGAGTGAGAGGAGATGATCTGTCTGTGTGTTTCTCTCTCTGTTTCACTGAACTCTGGTTTTTCATGAGTGGGATTTTATTTTGAATGAAATCTACTTGTGTTGCTGCCTGTTATAGGAAAATAATATATTATACAAATATTAAATTACACACTGCATAAAGATACACAGACACACACACACAAGCTTCTGTATTTATTTCTGACCCATTTTAACAAAACCAGATGTTCAAAAATATTGAAAGTATAACAATTTACTGAGGGTTTTAATGTTATACTCTATCAGTTCACACACTTTTTATATTTACATATTTGTATTGGCATGTATAGAAGGTACAGTCGTATCCAGAATGCAAGTGGGTCATTTCAACACCATTAAACTTTTAATGTAAAGCGGATAACTCTCAATGTACACAAAACATACAGACAGAGAACATTTGTGTGACGTTTGGCTTCTCTGAGGATCAGCGCTGGTGTGTGTGTATTTTGGGTTTGAGGTTTGATAATTAGGAGCCATCTGATAAAGCTCTCGATCAGCTCTCATCTGCGCCTGCACACGAGCGGAAGAATAGCTGAATTGCTTTCATTACAAGATACACAATACACTAATAACAGTTACAAGATAGTAAATTCATGGGCTAATTAGAGCGAGATGACTGATATATCAGAAGCAGGTTGTTTTTGATCCTCTAACAAACGTGGGTCAGTGTGAAGCGGCGATGTCATTGTCAAAGAGTAAAGCTGCCGTGACGTACAGAGCAATTACTCTCAAATTATTTCAGCAATCAGATGAACAGACTGAATGAAGTTTGGACTCTGAGAGCTGCTGGCAAAGTGGCCGTCCACATATTCATAAAGAACAGAAAGAGAGAGAGAGTAAGAGAGACACAGATGGAGGGATGATGGTGGTAAACAAGCAGACAAACGGGATGTTTACCAAAACAATGATAAATCATAACGCTCTTCTCATCATTTTGGAAAGAGGAGAGAGGAAAATAAGAGGACAGCATGATGAAGTGAATAACTGAGGGAATAATTCTCTGCTTGTCAGAAATCAGTCTGAAGTCTTTTATAAATAGATTTGTGCAACACTTCAGCATTTGAGAGAGAGAACGTCACATTCAAGTGTCCAAGTGTCTCTGTTATTAATGAACATTAATCAACAGTTCAGGTGTTATAGACTGACGCCTCTATATACCTGAGAGAGAGAGAGAGAGAGAGAGAGAGAGAGAGAGAGAGAGAGAGAGAGAGAGAGAGAGAGAGAGAGAGAGAGAGACGGATCCTCAGAACAAAGAGAGAGAGAGAGTCTGGAGAGAGAGAGAGACAGACAAAATGGCTTTCAAAGGAGAGAACGAGTCTGTGTCACTGTGACACTGAGAGAGAGAGAGAGAGAGACGGACCTGACTGCTGACCACAGACACACTTTCTCCTTCACTGTGATCAATTTAAAGAGGTGAGAGAGAAAATCTCAAACCTCATCCCACAGTTTTATAGCTCTTCAGAAACAGATCAAATGCAGATGTTACTGGGGGAAAACAAATATCCATCAGCTGCTGCTGAATTCATTTATCAGCTTCACACCCTCAGAAACAAACTGCTGCCTTGATCTGATCAATCTTCACATATAGTGATTATATCTCACTTCCTCAAACCTGCCTTTGCTAAAAACATACACTTCTGTACTTTACAAATGTTTTACTTTTTTATAAGTCAGTTTATATATCCACACATTTTATTATTTTATTGTATTCTAGACTTTATTCACCTTATAGCACCTTATTTTAATTCCTTATTTTAATTCCTTTATTGTTTGTTGTTATTGTGTTATTGACAGAGAGACAGAGAGAGAGAGAGAGAGAGAGAGAGAGAGAGAGAGAGAGAGAGAGAGAGAGAGAGAGAGAGAGAGAGAGAGAGAGAGAGAGAGAGAGAGAGAGAGAGAGAGAGAGAGAGAGAGAGAGAGAGAGAGAGAGAGAGAGAGAGAGAGAGAGAGAGAGAGAGAGAGAGAGAGAGAGAGAGAGAGAGAGAGAGAGAGAGAGAGAGAGAGAGAGAGAGAGAGAGATGTAATAGCCTCATACACTTTAATTACACATTCTATTCTTCTCTAATTGCTTTCAAAGCAACAAAAGCAATTGCACATCCTCAGTAACAAGCAGGTGACAAAAGCTCAGGTCAGTTAATAACATACTGTGTAAACAAATGACCTCGTAGATTCACATGAATAAAGACAATACACTTACCTGGAGAATTCCAGCCTTATGGACATGACATTTTCAGTCAAAACTTGAAATATAAATTCTCACAGAATGTATATACTACCAATATATTGAATCATCTGTTTATATTTTACTAAAGCTCTGTTGATAGAGTCCAGACATCAGAAAAATATCCATCTATACACAAGTTATCTATTTTAAAAATAAATGGAAATATCCATGTTTTATGGATGTGACAAATAGAGAGTTTTGAGTGCTTTAAAATACACAAACCAGACAATAATACCCAACAAATGACAAGCAAAGAAAATAAAATAATTATTTTTTATTATAATTTTCATCTGTTCATTTTTGAGGAATATGGACTGTTATTATGGATGTGACAATTCTGAAAACAGCACTTTACCTGACTATGTAAAATCATGATTTAAACATAAACTAATGCTTTGAGAGAGACCTCACATGAGTGTTTAAAACAGCAAATATTGACATCTGAATATAGTATAATGAACAGTATAATGAAAACCTTTGAGAAAAACTCAAACTCAACATTTAATAAGGTTTAACAGGTTCTGTTAAATGTCCATGAATAGAGAGATGACATCATCTACCTGCAGATAAACAGAAGGCAAACAGTCAAACCCTGACACCACAGATTTTACAAATGACATGTTTCTCCCTACTAAAATGTTTAAATCTTAATGCTTTTCATACATTAAAAGCAGAAAGAGAACAACAAAAGATTGATCGACAAACACAAAACGCTGGTGTTGATTAAAAGACTGAGAGTAAATAATGCACAGAGAATAAATAAATCATGTGGATGCTGTGGGTTTTTCCAGATGTCCAGACATTAACTGACTGTCTGAAACTGGAGAAATGTTTGTGTATTTCTGCAGAGATGACAGCCAGACAAATTCAAATACGGCTGTATTTATTTCATTATTTCATTATTCACAGGGCTGACGGCAGATTAACAGCATCTTTCTCTATTTCTATCTTTCTTTGCTCTGTTTTCCACACAGAGAATGTATACGTTTTGTTAAATGAAAATGTTGATTTCACTGTCAGAGTTTTTTTATTGCTGTATGAAAGCCATTACATTCAACAAAAGTTCATTTCAGATCTCTCTCACACTCTCTCTCGGGTTCTCCTGCAGGCTAAATGAAATTAGTAGGGTGCTGAGTAGTTTTGTGGCTGTATTTTCTCGGCGGTCCGTCAGAAGTGCTTTGCTGCTTGATTACCTCTTCCGTCCTCTCTCACCCTGTGGCATCACTGCAGGCGACGCCACAACCACGACACCTGGACCCTGCGCCCCCCCACCCTCTGAGAGACGACCACTCGAACCAGAGCACAGCTGTTCCAAACCTCTGCCCCGCACACACACACACGTTCAGAACATAGCTGCATCATTTCAAATCAGAAACTTAAGACTTCTGACACTCTCAGAAAGGTTTTAGGGGAGCCTAGTTTGACATAGATGCACAAGATAGACAGGCAGAGAGAGAGAGAAAGAGAGAGAGAGAGCGAGAGAGAGAGAGAGAGAGAGAGAGAGAGAGAGAGAGAGAGCGAGAGAGAGAGAGAGAGAGAGAGAGAGAGAGAGAGAGAGCGAGAGAGAGCGAGAGAGAGAGAGAGAGAGAGAGAGAGACATGTGTCTTTGGCCCAGTCTGCAGATGTTGGGACAGCAGATGCCAGCTAACCCAATGTCTGTCTACAGCTGTAGTATCTCACCCTGTGGGACACACAAACACACAACACACTCCAAAGGGACAAACACGCGGTACCCGGTGACGTCTGGGCTCGACCTGCGCTCACAGACAGGTTCAGTTGTCTGGTGGCTACAGGTGAGGAGAAGTGATGCATTTGCACTGTGATGCGTTTGTGTCGTGGATCATGTAATTGTGGCACTTCACCTCTTTCATTAATCTTTCATGGGCTTTCCAGCTTTGGGACGCTGCAGATCTCCAGAATGAAGCGATGTGGGTCGCAGACATCAGGATTATAAAGCCGAGCTCACAATGACCACGGTCAGCCCTTCAGTTGCTGGAAGATGGTGAATCTGTGTCTTACAGAAATAGAGATGTTTTGAGGGTGTGAATGTGAAGTTCATTTACAGAACATGCTCCACTTTTACAGCACAACAGATGGTGAAGTTCTCAGAAGGCCAGAGGTTGAACAACACAGATCCGAAAAACATTCACACACACACAGAGAAACAAAGAGAGAGTAAGAAAGAGTAAAAAAGCAAACTATTATTTTATTTTACATCCATAAATAAACTAAGCAATGTTTTTCTAAAAGTGTTATAAAGAAAATAAAATCAAGCAGGATTTTTAACATAATCTCCTCCGCTTATCATTTGATTGGGCTGCTTATAGACGCTGACACACACAATAGAATTAAAACTAACCGGATTCATTTCTGAGATGATACATGGACACCAGTCGCAACAGAATCAAACACGTACCGTAATAAAGTCATATGATACACACTAGTTTTTAAAGTATATGATAGTATTAAAGTGTATTGTTTTAGCAATGATGACCTAAATAACAAAGACTTTATTTATTAATAATACTGTATTTAACGTTGCAAAATACTGAAATAACTTTATAGTAATTAACCCTTGTAAGTGACCGAATCAAATCAGCCAGGCAGAACCAAATCCTCTCTGACCTGGAAAAGTGGAATACTGGAATCTCACACTCCTCCTGGCACACACACACACACACACACACACACACACACACACACACACTAAACAACATCCATCTGCTCCAGTAGAAACTGCTCGGGGAGAGAAAGACAGAAACACCGTGTGAGAAATACCGCACACATACATGTTTTAGCTTTACGGTTTTAACTTGCACTTTCGATTGGCCGCTGCAGTAAAATTCCTCGTCCACAAATCTAGTTTCGTTGTTTTGGTTAATGCATTTATTGTCAATAAATAGTTGTGAAGCAGCAGTCAGCGCCCGAGGCCAACGTTCAGCGCACACACTCCAACCAGAGTGATGCTGTCAACAACGATTGGTATTTCCATGGTGATGGAATCCTCATCAGCCAATGAGAGCGTGAGATGTCGGATGGGCTCGGAGGCAGCACCAGAAGGCTCTAGGAGCTTTAGGAGGGATTCAGACCATTAATTGAATATTAATGCGGCCCGCGCTGACACTAGTGTGATTAGACTAATTGATCAGCTCACCGTGCCAAGATGTCAACCGCCCGTATCCCACAATCCTTCATTTTCAGCGGCCTTTCATATCTGCATGATTTTCTCTCGTATCACAGATGTTTGTTTAAATATTTGTGCACCTGATGGTGTTCAAAAATAACGGGACGGATATAACTTTTGCTTTGTAGGCAACGTGGCACCTGAATAGTTTCAACAAATGATGAATCTTTACACAACTTTGTCTTGAGGTGGAAAAATTCAACTGAATTCAATTCAAATGTATCTCTATAGATCTTTATATAACTTTACATTGTTGCAATGCAGCTTAACACACCTATCAAATCAAAGCGTATTTAACTGTATTAGATGTCAAATCAACAATGGTATTGAGAAATGTGGAATGAAATGTTCTCAGAGAGTTAATTCAGTCATCATTTACTCATCCTCGTGTTCTTCTACACCCGTATGCTGTTGTTTTTCCCATGGAGTGGAAAAGTACGATAAATCATCATGTCTGTCAAGATCCAAAAACTAAACTCATCAAAACTATAAAATAACACAATGTAACTGAGAGAATTACGTTGTGACTAAAAGCATCCAAAATAAATTAACACTATGTTATATTTGATCATCTTCAAAAGTAGTCATCCTTTTTGACTAGAATGTGTAAAATCATATTCTTGACATTTTATCATTTTAAACAGCACTGCAGAAATCTATGCTGGACTATTATTGGCTGTGTTTTAATTCTAATTTGCTCCAAGTAATCCATTTTAAAAAGATTTTTTAATTAAATTTTAAAATAAATTCTAACTTAAGAAAAATAATATGTTGGCACAATTCTATTTTTGTCTACATAAGTAATTTTAAACATTAAAATATACACCTTCAGATTAAAAGATATTTAAGATCATGAGAAACATTTTTGTCAATTGTGTCTAAACCTCTGACTGCTACTGTATGTTAACTTTAACTAAAATAACAGACTGATGTTTGCTGATAATGACAGAATAAACTCTACTAAAATAAACTAAAAAATAAATAGAAATAAATTTGTGTTTCTTTCGATTTTATGGTGAAATATGACCAGGATCAGTTTGTGAGATCCTGTAAGAAAATGAAAATATAGGTCAGTTGAACTTCACAGCTTACCGTTTCATGGGTTATGAAATAATCTAAAGTAAAGTACAGCACGACACGCGTACATCAGAATAAACCTCATCAACTTCACAACAGGAATGAGAAGTGTGTCCTAATGAAGCTCGCATCACACACACAGAGAGTTGCGCTTAAAGAGAATTCTAGAAGACCTACAGGAAACAGGCACCATTTGGCGTTTATGTAAATTTGCAAACAAAATGGCTGCCTGCCAATTCCTGTCAGTTTGAACAAAGCTTGCCTCGCTGGCAGGGAGAGAACGTTAAGGCGGTCTCGATCTGCCGTCGTGCGTCAGAGAGGGCCGCGCGAACCGTTCCACCTTAAACTACTGGGTTGAATCGGTGGAGTTGCGGTCCATTGTGTTCGTTCGGCAGAGGCTCTGATGTCGTCCGCTCCTAAAGGACCACTGAGTTGTCATAGCAGCCGTTGAGCTGGTGCCAAAACAGCACCTTGTTAAAACCATCGCTGTTGGTTCTCCACGGGTTCCACTGGGTTCTTTAACCACAAATGTGACATGAAGCATCAATGTTATCTGTGATGGCAAGGGCAGAGAAATGCGTGAATTCAACTTATTTTATTCAGTCAGACTTTACATGATAAAATGGGTTAACAATCGAAACATCTTATCAACCACATAACAACGGCCCATCATCACTCACTTTATCTTTAAAAACATTTTAACCGATAAAAAACTTTTAAAGCTAATTACTCTCATCAAACGTTACATCCTATCTCCCTAATATTTTGTATTCTGCAATGACAGAATCGTTACGACAGAAAGACTTTGAGAGAATCCACACAAAGCACACCACAGATCTGCTCGGCCTGGGATACTTCATCCCAAATGTTCATTAACAGCGTGTTGATGAACGACCAGCACCTGATAGTCAGAGATACTGAAACCGGTCTATTAATTACTATGATTATAGTGCCGTTTCTGCTTTAAAGCTTAATGCGGAGGAGAGTTTAAATAATGCACATGGCTGAAGAAGACGCTTCATCTCCAACAGGAAGATAAGTGTGAGGTACTTTCCACAAATAAAGAAAATATTTATTATCTAAGCTAAGATTAATTGATATAATTGGGCAGCATGTATTCTAGAGTAATAAAGTGTTTGCTGGAGAAGAATGTGAGATATCTGCTGAACAATGGGAGAAGAGTTCATGTGTTTCTGGTCTTTGCTTTAAAGATTATAATGTAGTATACAATAAAATACATGATGGATAACACATATTCACAGATAATGTAAGGTAATGCATTACACTCATGAATAAGCGTTATAATGTATCATAATCACTTTCAAAACATGCAACTGACTACAACGTGTAGTATACAGTATTATAGAAGAACTGAAATGCATTAAAATACTTTTATATATACAGGATTTTGAAAATAAGCAAACAAACACACACACACACACACACACACACACACACACTGTGTGTGAAGATCTTTACCTATACACTCATGAGGAAACAAACCTGAACCAGAGGAAAAAACAAGGTAATTAGTAATTTTGGGAGTCTATTAATTTTACAAAGTTGCCCAGGCACAGCACACAGAGACACTATTTGCTTACCTTGTCATTATGCAAAAATATATTAGCTAATTATTTTGAATAATGCAATTAAGATATGCATATTTAGCATAAATCTCACAATGGAAGTGTAAGAGTCAGCAGAGAGGTGCAGAAGCGGGCCACCTGACACAGCATGACATGAGTCCCAATGGAATATAAAGAGAAGAAGAGAGAAGAAAGAAGGGGAGAGAAAAGGAGAGAATGATGAGATGATGATGAGAGGAGAAGACAAAAAAAGAAAAAACAAAGAAGAGATGAGAAGCATAAAAAAGAGAACTAAACAGAGAGAAGATATGAAGGGTGACTGTGTATCAAGCTTTCCAAATGTAGAGCGCTCTACATCCATCACTGATTGTGATTTATTCAGTCTGGAAGCTGCCTAACACCCTACATAGGCAACAGACAACAAGACTGTTCACTTGATATTACAGCTCAGACATTATAAAATATAAAATGACCTTCTATGATATCAATCAAGAAACATTACACTGCAAAATATCATTCTCTTAATGAATCACCAGAAAAATACAGCGATAGAAAACAGACTGTGACTCTGTAGTGCAAAGGTCATGTAGATCCGGGCTGAACCATGACCTTACCATGATGAGAGAGAGAGAAGAATGGATCTCTGTTAACACACAAACCAACAATAATCACAGAGATACCAAGAAGAATGAAAAATGAGTGAGGAAAAAAAAAATGTGTAGCCTGCAGCCTTGAAGCTGAGAGAGAGAGAGAGAGAGAGAGAGAGAGAGAGAGAGAGAGAGAGAGAGAGAGAGAGAGAGAGAGAGAGAGAGAGAGAGAGAGAGAGAGAGAGAGAGAGAGAGAGAGAGAGAGAGAGAGAGAGAGAGAGAGAGAGAGAGAGAGAGAGAGAGATTGTTGTGGGTCTCAGCTGGCATTACACCGTATTGAATTCTTGAATAATGCTTTTCCACACACACACTTTCATTAACTTCACACAATCTCTCATTTTACTTGTGTAAAAGTAGAATGATTCTGTTCTGTGTTAAACTCTTGATTTTGGGTTGTGGATGTGACAATACACACCATATATATACATATGATATATTAAACAATATTATCTAAACTTTTTAAGCCACATATTTACTAAAGGTGATTCAATCAACATGTAAGAGTACACTAGAATAGAGATGACCTCTAAGCTCAAAGAGAGATTTAAAGCCAGCTTTGACTTTATTTTTACAAGCTTTATTGACAAAAGTTTTACATTGCTAAAGAATTAGTAATATAACATATACATGCACATACACATACCTACAGGTTATATAACTATATATAAAGTAAAAAATTATACAGATAAAGTAAAAAATTATACAGATGTACACACACAGATTTCTGAAGATTTCTGTCACAGTAAAGTTTCACTTTCTTTAATGTCTATGATGGGAATTGTGAGGATGCAGAGGTGTTATGAGGGCGGAGAGAGACAGACAGACAGACACTAGGGGTGAGCTGCTTATCCAGGCAGAGCAGAAGCTGCAAGCGCATGTTGTGTGTGTGTGTGTGTGTGTGTGTGTGTGTGTGTGTGTGTGTGTGTGTGTGAGGTTAGTAGATGGAGCATGTTTAATATAATTACACAAATCCTCCTCATGAAGCACATTCATGTGAGACAGCCCTAATACCATAAACACAGACCTGCAGGGAGAGAGAGAGACAGACAGATGTTTGGACAACACCAAATGAAGCGAACACGCTCACAACACGACTGTCATTTAACGGCCACTTTTACATGACCTTATGTGAGAGCGAGAGATGTGGGTGAGTTTGGGTCTTTAGTCACATGACTGACATGCATCACCAAAGTAAAATCTATTTACATCAAAACATCCATCTATGTTCTGGTTCTTTAAGAACCCAGAATCCAAAACACTGACCTGAGGAACCCATTATTACACATCAAGTTTGTAATCTCAAGAACTCAATAGCACAAAATGGCTTCTGTCATTTGCTGTTGGCAAATTCACACTACTTTTGTCCATAACTTCATACATAAAAATGAGGAAACATTATGTTATTCTTGGACAAGAAAGGCTCATCTTCCAGATTGGCTGTGCTCTTAATTGTCACTATAATAATAATGAAAAACAGGAAGCTGATTTTGATTTCAGATGAATGTAGGCGCAGATTGAAATGTTGAACGGAACCAGAAGAGAATGGATTGCGAGTCCTTGCATTCTAAATAGAGAACCAATCACGGTTCCCGGCGGACGGGCTGTTTCTGGCAGCCCTTGAATAAATCTGGCCCATGGATTCTTCTGAATGGTCTGATTGGGTCCGGTGCCAAACGTGATGATGTATTCTGTTTAGATAAAGTACCACTGAATGTTAATCAGATATTTGCTCCAGATTGCCAAAGTGGCCCTTACTCGCCGGATCAGAAAGAAATTTTCATCTTTTCTTTTCTTTTCTTTGGTGAACAAAGAAAACTTGATCTCTTTTGTCATGTACAATGAATTTCCAAATTACTGATTCCATATACGTATCGTATATATATATATATATATACACACATGTATGAAGCAATAACATAAAGGACTTAAGAAAAGAGGAGAATCCATTTGTTGGGTGTTATTGCTTCTGGTTTGTCTATTTTAATTCACAGAAATCTTACAAAGTATGTTGCCTCTCAAAAACGTGTGTTCGTTTTTGCCACATCTGAATTTATATTTTACATTTTGACTGAAAATGTCAATGTTTTTACTTTTTCTTAAGACAGTGTAACCCTATGGAATTATCCGGGTTTTTCTACGCTGAGCTGGATGTAAGCTTACAGGTCCAAAAAGCACCGCTTCTGCAAAACACTATTACATCTAAATGTTAAAAGCATTAAAAGCCACACAATCATTCATGTCAGTAGCACAAACGGAGCGAGAAGAGCTATATGCTTAAGTTTAATACTTCAATTAAACAGATTTAATAAATCAATTAGTCATCAAACTCGGCATCAATCTCACGGGTATACAATATTAGTGATAACCCGCCTGACAGACAAGAAAACAAACTCATGGTCACACACAGTTAAAATAATCATTGTGGGTTTTTTAATGAGCTGTAACAAGTGCAGTGTCCTCTCTGTGTGTGCCCGACATCCCAAAATCCTTTGTAAAAATGCCCCCCACAGAGGTCTACCCATCATGCACCACAGTGATACCCCTGCGCGCTGGCGTCTGTGCCTGTTGATGGATGCTATGCCAATTTCCGGTGTCACGTAAATGCTTTGTGCGCTTTTTTCCTTGCTCGCTTTTAAATATTTGGAAGCCTTTAGGGAAGATGCATTATTCATTCAAAATTACATTTCATTTGAGGGAGAAAAAGACAACCTGTAAAGCAAAGAGGGGAAATCTTCAAAAATCAATTATATTCCTGCCCTTAAACAACACAGAGGATCTGGCAAACTGTTAAACCTGTATCTCATATTTTATCTTGCATTAGGCTGGAAAACAGTAGATTTGGGAAGATTAAATTACTTAAGTAAAGTCAGTATTGAATAAATCGTGCTATATTTTACATTTATCATCAATATACATACAGTTACACAAACAGAGACAACAACAAATTCAGATCTAAATTTGTCTAAAATATAGAGAGACACTAAACACTGATAATACCAGCAACACCATTATGAGGCCATGACAGACATCTTTAAAGGTCTAGTACACCTAAAAAAAAATAAAAATCTTTTTAATAATTTACTTATCCTCATGACATATCAAACGTGTAAGATTTTCTGCAGAACACAAAAGAAGATATTTTAAAGAGTGTTGATAATCAAACAACATTGACCAACACTGACTTTTATTTTATGAACACAAGAACCGAGTCAGACTGTCCATTACAACACTGTATGAGATTGTTTATCATTTTACAACAAAATGTAACTGCAGTCCTAATGGTTAAAAGAATGTTGTTAATTTAATGAAATAATTTTCATCATTTTACTTCTGTTTATAGACACACAGGATGGTGTTTTATTGGTCACGTATAAAAAAAATAAATGAAGAGCTGCCAGAAACAGGGCTGATAGTTGCTCATGCGTGTGTGTGATTGTGTTTTAAGCACCGCTCAGATGTCAAAGTTGGATTTGCTGCAGGTTTGCGGTACAGTGTTGATGTTTCTGTTTATCCTATGAAAGTTTGATATGACAGATATAAATCATTCAGTAAGGAAATGATTGCCGCAAACAGAACGCGCCGCCTCTCGCTGCATGCTGAAACATTCATGCTTTTTAAGTCATAAATTATGACATTGCAATTTCTGTGCCGCAGGGATAGAACTCCTCTTCCGCCACACACACACTCACGCACACACAGCTGGGACGAATGGCCCTATAAACATAACTAACATCTTTTTATATTGTGACCTAAATATTTCTCTACATGAGAACATCTTTCACCAAATAACTTGAGCAGAAACAGACTCTTGGTTCAACAAACCAAATATGATATTACAGTGAAAATCTAGTTTCACTCATTTCTGATGATCTTTGCACATGTTTACACTTGAATGAATTAAATATTTCAGATGTGAGTAAAATTAATTCTCACCCTGTCTGACTTTCCTGCATGTTGAGCTGGTAAAGTAAAAACATTCAGAAGGTTCAGAAAAAATCATGAATGTTTTCAATATGAAGGTACATAGATGGGTTTATTCTTGTGAGGATGAGAAAACTTTTATTTTGGGGTGAACTGTTTCTTTAAATCTGAAACAGCAAGACAACCATTAAAAGCTGTAAATGGGAATGTTTCAGCGGCACAGATTGTCAGGTTCCACGCTCTCGTTTCTCTGCTTTTTTAGTTCAGGTGTGATGTGTCTTAAGATCACTGTAACATATGTGAAGAGCAGAATCCATATGAAAGACACACAAAAGCTCTGCGTCAAAGCGTCTGCCATATGCCAGTTCTGACAGCCCTAATAACACAGCGCTGATATCACATCAGATCTGTGTGTGTGAGATTCTTTTCATATCCACTCGTTTAAATTGACATCTTCACTTCACTAGACTTCACCAACACCGGCGAACGGTAAACCCCACTGCAGGTCTATCACGAAACCATGATGTGATTTAAATACACAACCCCCCACACACTGCAAATACACAAACAAATGAATTAATTAATATATACATGTGTTACTTTATTTTATATGTGGGCAATTCCAAGCAAATGTCAGCCTTACCATGAAAAAGGGTTTATCAAAGGTTTCCATCACAATGATGTCAATATTTGGTGATTTAAACACCCATGTGAGGTTTCTCTCATAGTTTTTAAAGCATTTATTTATGTTTAAATCATGATTTTTCATGGTCAGGTAAAGTGCTGTTTTCAGAATTGTCACATCCAAAACAGTCCATATTCTTCATAAATGAACACATTAAAATGAAATAAAATAAATTAACTACTTTATGTTCTTTGAAGAGTCATCTCTTCTTCATTTGTTGGTATTATTGCTTCTGGTTTGTGTATTTTAATTCACAGAAATTAAAGTATCAAAACAAAGTATGTTGCCTCTCAAAAACAGTGTTCTTTTTTTGTCACATTTATAACACGTGTATATTTCCCTTTTAAAATAGATCACTCATAATAGATATTTTTCTGATGTCTGGACTTTATTAACAGGGCTCTGGTAAAATATAAACAGATGATTCAATATATTTGTAATAAATACATTCTGTGAGAATTTATTTAAAATTTTGACTGAAAATTACAGATGAACTTTTAGTAAATCACTAGTTTTGGTAAAATACTTGGATTCTTTTATTTTATTTAAATCAAATTGTCTTTCTAAAACACATCTATATTAGCTTTTATCATTTTCCTTTGAAACATATAATATAAAAAACAAATAATAATAACATAGTTCCCAAAACACACATACACACTGAGAAAAAAACAAAAATGTTTCAGACATCTGGTTTTGTGTTAAACTTTTGTTAAAGCTGATGAGAATGTGTGTGTGCAGAAGAGGTCAGGCCGATTCATAAGGACTGATCTGACTAAATCACACGAGACTGTACTGAGATCAGTGCTTATGGTTTAAATAAGAAGTCACCTGCTGTGAGCTATAATGAACATATGAGACTAATTCTGGATCACAATCAGGAATTTTCCAGAAACAATAAGGAACGCTTTCCTTCCCGTTCACTTCACTGACAGTCTCGACAGACTCTAAAAGAGCACGACAGCTGGATTTACCTAAAACTGAAACCAAAAACTGAACAAAACTGGAACTGATCAGTTTCATACCACTATTGTTCTGCACAGTATATTTGTACAGAAACAACCTACTAGATCAAACCTGTCAAAAACATGCAGTAAACAACAAAGCAAATGTGTGGAGTATTGTATCCCACAATGCAATGCAGAATCTCAACCTCTCATTATTTTCTCAAACCAACAAAAGGTAAATTTCAAGTGAATTACAAGCAAAACAACCACATATATTTTGGAGATGAAAACAATCGCTGAAATAATTGTGAGGTCAAGTGACATTAACATAGCATACTTCCGATTACATGTAATTAATTTAATATAATATTTTTTTTAAATGTGAATATGGTGTATAGTGTGCGACAGTACGGCATACACCACTATTCCTGTTCGAAGCAGAGAGGCCCGACTGGCACAATCTCCTCCAGTATTCTAGCTCACGCGGGGGCACGCCGGGCGCTGGCGGCGGTCCGATGTCTGGTGGAATGATGCCAGTTGACTCGGGGGCATCGGGGGAAGGGGGGCTGTGAAAGGAGAGGAACCCTGTGCCAGGATCAGCCTGTTCTCTGGGCAACAAAAGACAGCACACATTCAGCTAGCGCGATGCCAACCGTAGGCCAACGTCGCTGTTCGACGACAAACTCGAGGGGTGGTGGTGTTTCTGAACAATGTGCCAGGACGAGAGACAGCAGCCAGAGATGTGTGCATGACAAAAACTCACACAGACAGACGACAGGAGAGAGGTTCATGTCCGTAATGTATTTTTAATCAGGAATGGATGAAAGATGGTGCTGGTTCCTGACACAGGAATATGTCGGGTTGGAAGACGACAGATATTGTATTCAGTGATCAGAGAGATTAAAATGAGCAATTCCAGCATTATGTATGTGACATTTTCAGTCAAAACTTACTTTACTAAAGCCCTGTTGATAGTCCAAACATCAGAAAACTATCAGTCTATACACAAGTTATCTATTTTAAAAAACAGAAATATACATGTGTTATGATTGTGACAAAAAAAGAAGCATATGTTTTTTGAAAGGCAACATATTTTGTAGGATTTCTGTTAATTAAAATACACAAACCAGAAGCAATAACACCCAACAAATGGAGAAGAGATGACTCTTAAAAAAAAACATAAAACAGTTATTTTATTTTAATTTCATTGATGAGGAATATGGGGTGTTATGGATGTGAAATTCTGAAAACAGCACTTCACCTGATTATGAAAAATCATGTAAACATAAACATAAACAAATGCTTTAAAAACTTTGAGAGAGACCTCACACGAGTATTTAAAATAGCAAATATTGACATCTGGGCTATCAGTATAATAAAAACCTTTTTTTAATTGTAAATTCAACATTTGCAAGAAATTGCCAAATATAAATTACAAATAAATGTATTACACTTTCAGTGGTGGATCGGAAATTCTTCAGAAGACATACGATTTACACCGATGTAGGACAACTGGGTGAAAATAACGCCACAGCCTCACATAAATCAGAACATCATATAGAGGAGCAGGTGGACTCAAATAACACTGCCATCCACCTGGAACATCTTAGCAACTGCATGGCAATGCCCTGGCAACAACCCAAAACACCATAGCAACTGCATAGTAACATTCTATACAGTCAGGACACCTTAGAAATAACATAACTGCACATTGGCAACTACCCAGAACACCATAGCAACCGCATAGCAACGTACTAAAATCACTCAGAAGCAGCATTGCAGCTCCGGGTGTCACACAAACAAGATTTTCTTTAGAAAATTTTTAGATTTTTATACAGTTTCTCAAATTAATATTTTTAAATGTAAACAGTAGTACAATATTACGTATATAAAGAACATTTTGTGTATGTAACGTCAAACTTACCTAAAACTACGAAGTTTTCTCAACCTGCAGCCAAGCCCTTCGAAGTCACATGACCAGCCCGCAGGCAGCCATCTCGAGCGTGCTTTCATGCTTCTGATTGGCTGAGAAGTGCTGGCCGCTCTTAATTATTATATTTTTTATAATTATAGAACGTTATTATTTTTCTTTAGCACACATGTACACTAATATTATAATTTATTTGGTTTTCACTAAATCATTAATGTATTAATAAAAAAATAGTACACAACACGAACACATCACAAACACGTTTAAAACTGAAGAAAAAAATAATAAGACTGCCTTGAGAAATAAGGAAAGGGAATGTAATGTGTTAAGTCTAATGTAATGTGGTTTCATTTAATCTTTTCTCTTTGTTAAACTAGTGTCCTGATCCAGACAGCAGCTGGTACCAACACAAACCCTCCTTTCACGCATTTACTACATTATTGTTTCAGTGCAGTCCAACATCCTGACCTGGGATCAGCATCTCTTCTCTCCTGCAATTTAATACAGAACAACAGGATTAAAATCATCAGGCCTGTAAAGAGACTTTTATAGCGCGTCTTCCTGCAGGAATGACTTTATAACATTACCGAGCTCGTTATACAGAGAATTAACCACAAATACAGGTGAGACTAACTAGTTAAAAATGATTTTTAATGTCTCTCTTCCAGAGCTTTGAGAAGGAATAATGTATACATACACACTGAATACTGTTCTCTAAACAAAACATTTATAAGATTTATTTAGGATGTTTGACTGCTTTAAATACATGATGTATACAATTAAAGTGTACAAATTCTGCAATTAGATTTAAATTCCGCTGGATTTAAGCTGGAAAATAAAACAAAATAATTTTGGTTTATTTTTATATTTGGGCTAAACATAGAAATAACGTATTGTGTCTATTATTAAAACTACAATTATGTGCTGTTGAGAATATTATTTAATTAGATTTTTGTTTCTAAAATATTTTCGGGCTGCGGTATATTTTAATTTTTCGTATCAAATAAGTTTTGTTATGTTATAGTAATATAATATCTCTATAAGTCTTCTCCATGAAAAATAATTTCATATAAAGATCTGTGTGTGTAATTTAAAGACTCGCCTAAAAAGCGCAACAGAATTTACTCAAAATAAAATGAAGAGAAATTAAAATGAAGCACTGTTATTTTCATTTATCATTTAACAAAAATTTAAATCAAGTAATTTTATATGCGAGTTTCTAAATTATTCACATCGGTCGAATCATTTAGAAGCCGGATTTCATATGAAACAGATTGAATTGACTTCAATAATGATCAATGATGTTTTCAGTTTAACCGTTAATAATAATAATGTGTTATGGTCGTGAATAAATAATAAGAAATAGCCTAATAATAAGAGAGTAATAAAAGAAATTAAATAATAAGAGTTACACAATTTTTCCCCTGTTGAAATATTTGCAGAAACACAAATTAAAAATACGTTTGCTTGTTTGTAAAAATAATATGCATTTTTCTATCTATTAAAAATGACATTTACATTTTAAGCACTTGTTTACAATACTTGTTGTCTCCTGAACACACACCACATTAATCAGATTATTAAAATACAAAATGCACATTTCAGTGTGATTTTCCACCTTTCATTATTATTTCTAAATGTAACGTTGTAGCTAAGATAAGAAGTAAATAATGTTCCAGATATACGCGGTGCGTTTGAAGAGATTTTTTGACGACCGGAGGAGTATTTTTGTTTTAATGGTTTTATTAGCGGAGCTGCGGGAACTCGCGTTCATGACGCGGCGTCTGCTGCCACCCAGCGACCAGAACCGGAACAACAGCACAGCGCCTTCATACACCTGCTGCCAAAATCACATTTACATTCAATTCATGACCCTAAATAATGTAAGATTCAAAGCTTTAGATTGAACAGCAACAGTTTGAAACACATTAAACAGCACAACTGTTAAACGAACAAAGACAGCCACAGTCACATGCCTTTGAAAAAGGATTGACTTTATTTACAGGAACATTTTCAGGACTTCAGATAAAAATGATTACAGATACATGGAGCCTCATTGAGACAAATCTGTGTGTTCTCTCTCTTTCTCTGATGGTGAGCTTAGGGACACTTCCAGAGCTCTGCAGTGTGTGTGTGTCTGTGTGTGTGTAAGTGTGTGTGGACTCTGCCCAGTCATGTTGGCGAAGAGAGACGTCCGTGGAGATTGCAGCAATATGTTGTGTTGTCTTTTCCTCTTCAGTGACTCTCTCCCTTCTTACCCACAACCTTTAACGCACACATTACAAACAACATTATATATTTGCTAAATATAACTATAACATTCAACAAAATAATGTAGAGATAAAATAACACTTAAACATCAGAATTATAATAAAATCTAGACCCTAAAATGTTTTGCTACATTACTGAGTAATATATTTTTTCTTTGATTATATCCTTAAAAAAGTGTTTTGATGAAATAAAAAAAAATGTAAATCTTATACATAACATGGCAGTGGTTAATTGTGCAATACACACAAAAAGCAATTCAAAATGAACATAAATATAGTCATTTTTATTTAAGAAGTAGTTCAAACCTTGTTCTTTTTCTTTTACAGCTAAATAATAAATCTGAATAATGATCTGTTGTGTTTTAATATCATGCTGTGATTGGCTGAGTGAGTTTTGGAGGTGGAATCCTCACCCGTTTGAAGTCGCTCATGTTTGTCGCCTGGACAGGTGTTCCGATAAACGTCAAATAGTTGATTTTTGTTGTCTCCTCATCACCTTGGTTTGACTTGACGAATAACTAAAAATAAAAACAAGTAAAGGTGAACAACTAAAGAAGGTTTATGTCATGAGTATTATATTATGTTGTGTACTGTGTACAGAAATTTTCCTGATTGTGCTTAAGCAACTGTGTTTGTGGCATAATATCCATTTCCACAAAACATAATTTTGACTCATTACTTAGAAGATACACACAATGAAGCGAAGTCACATCTAAGCAAAAACTACACATCGAGCAGAAAACTACATCCAAATGCCCAACCATCCATCTAAAAAATAACCCCACCCAAGATTCACACACTTCATTGCTGAAATGACAAACATTTGTATGAAAGAACTGAAGAGGTTAAACAAAAATATACGCTTCACTTTTTTCTGGTAACCTACTTGACCTCTATTGTAAGTGCATTACACATTACGAAAATAAAATAATGTATCTAATACATGACATAAATTCTTTTTCAAAAGTGGAAAGTTTGTACAATTTGAAAAATTTCACAGTTAATTATGTCTTGGACACTAAACGAATACAGACAACAAACAGTAATGTAACTTACAGTGACGCTGTTGACGTTCTGAAACTTGACGTATCTGAGAGGGATGAGTCCATCATCTTTGTAGTCTTCGTCAGACAGATCCAGCGCCTGAGTCGCTTCACTGCTCTCTGCGTCATCAAAGCCCAGTGACCGAGGAAGATTGATGAAGATCTTCACGCTCTTTGGAGCTTGAGCTGAGAAGAGAATGAGACGGAAACATACAGAATGAAATGGATGTACTACAAACATGCTGAGATTGCATTACAAACAGACAGACAGAGGTGTCTTACCTAACTCTGCACACTGTAGTTTCATGGAGAAGAGTTTCACAGGCTGACTGAAGGCGATTGTGACCAGAAGCTGAAAACAGACAGAAAATTTAAACACCAGATGATATTTACTGTGTAAAATGTTCACATGTTTTGTTCTCAAAACGTAAGAACATGAGTAAAGGCAGTGATTCACTGCAGGCTATTTAGTAAAGTCTCGGGTTAGGATTAAAGTCTAAATGATTCTCACCTGCTCATCGCAGTCTGACTCCAGGTAAGATGAATCCTTAATCAGGCAGTTATCAAATCCACAGTCATCGCTCTCGTTCAGACATTCACATCCGGCTTTATGTACAAATGGCATCAGGTCCATCTGAAAACACACCACACGTGCATTACATTTACACAGTCAGATTCATCACTTCAGGTGTCTCACAAATATAAACAAATTCTAATTTTCACCACATAGACATAAGAAGAATGATAACATAATTTTCACATATATATCAAGAAACAAAATTTACCTAGCATCAGATTATGCCTCAATTAACATTTACTGACACAAACACTATTAAATCAGTTTTGAATCATTTTAAAGCCACTTTAAATACAAGGTAGAAAGAAAAACAATCAAACGAATCTATCTTATAGCAATGTAACCCAGTGTAAATAAATAAAGACGGTGAGAACTCACATAGCCTTTAGGAATATCTGAGTCCTCGTTGCTCCCAGAATCATTTTCCACATGCTGTTTGATTTTCTCTTCTAGACCTGAAGCGTCCGCACCCTGATACTGGTCCACACGCACTTTGTTTCGGAAAAACAGGAACGTCGGTGTTGCTGAGATATTATTGGCTGCTGCTGTTGCCTAGAAGATGGCCAATTGACAAGTGATTAAAGATCTAAAGCACCAGAATATTGTTGGAAGGAAACCTGATGTATTAAATCGGTCTCTCTCACCTGACAGACGTGGACATCGACTTCAAGAAACACAACCTGAGGATATTTGTTGCTCAACATGTTGAATGCTGGAGCTATTCTGACACAGGGACGACACCTGAACAAAGAAATAAATAAATAGTCAACACTGACATTTGCATCAACATTTACACCACCAATATGATAAAAACTTTACTTTGGTGTGGTTGATGTTTACATTAAATTGCTCTAATGTAAAGGGTCCAGAGACACAAATACAACAGCAGATATAATTACCAGCTCGTTTTTCATAAAGCTGATATTTAATATTTATACTGATGTGAAAACGGCAACTGTGAAGCAGTGAGAAAGCTGATATGTATCAGACACACTAATATGAGAATCATAATATTTTATATCATAACACTACAATACTAGTATTAGCATGAACTATTACTTTCATTGACTATCATTGTATTTTCAAAAAAACATGTTACTATAGTTTTCAGTGTTACCTTAAATAACAATATGGTCATGCTATAGTTTTTGGTCATACAGGACCTGAACAGATCAGAGTGTGTGAGTCAAATAGAAAGAGTCAGTGTATTTTGCCAAGTCATGCTGGTGTGACTTTACTCGATCACATCTCTTAGATTCTGGTATGTGTGTGTGTATTAGTGTATCAGGACCTGCTCAATCTCTATGTGTACACTGTATGTGTGTGTGTGTTCGTTTGTTTCGGTTCGGTTCGGTCGCAGGGGCCTCACTCACTTGCCGACTCACTCACTTACTCACCCGCTCATGGTGAACTTCACCACGGCCAGCCTGGATCCCGCGCCGCTCAGCTCCGCCTGGAACTCTGGGTCCGTCCCGATCACCTTCACCCCGACCATGACTCAAACACACAGATAATCGATCACTGATCAGCAATGTTTCACTTCTAAACAATCAGACAGATCAGAAACACTAAGCAGCTCCGCGCGGCACGACCTATCACACTTCCTGTGTAGTGATGATGACTGCAGGCGATCTGACCAATCACAGACGGGAAAGACAGGCTGGGGAGGGGCTTGAACAGCGTCATGACGGAAGCGGTCGTGAAGTGTCGCAAAGCATAATAACCATAGTAACCGTCTAAAGAGCTGTCTTACGATGCTATTTATAATAAATATAAATAACTCACAGATATTTTTTTGCAAATTTGTATTACAGAAACATTAAGCTGGTGCAGTCATATTTAGAAAGGAATAATGTATGTGAATGTTTTGTTTATAAACTGAGTTCAATGACTTATGATCAAACTGAAGATCATTTTAAAGTGTCCACTGCCATCTGACAATCATACAGTAAAATTATAACCACCATTTCGATTACACGTAAAAAACACTAATTTCATGGAAAATAAAAGTTTTTTCCCTTAATTAAAAAGAATAAATGATCGTTGTTTTTGTAGGTTTTGGGTGCATTTTTACATTAGCGTAGTGAATGTGTGAGTCCGGTGGCGTTTGCGCACCGCCTCGCGCGCTGTTGCCATGGTGACTTGCGCTAAAACCAAAAAGTAAACCTTTCGTTTGGGTTTTTAATGAAATAGTAGTGTTTCAAAACTTTGTTAAAACATGAGCAGTATAAAAACATGGAGTGTTTTCATGCTTATGTTGGTGATGCTGAAGCGGGCAGCAGGTGAAGATGGTGTGTTTATTATGTTTCACGTGCTGTTCCGATCCGTTTAACACCAGCAATATCTGCATTAATTACAATATAATGAATGTGCATCCTACTTTGAAGTTTTATGTCTGTTTGTGCATGCGGCAGATAGGAAAGCCCAAAAACAGAGACATGAGGAGATGGCCTTTAGAAATAAAGATGTGTTTTCTTTACTGGATGTGGCCACTACAGGACGACAAGAGCAAGTAGGTGTATGACTTATCTCCAGACTATCACAAGGTCTAGATAGAAATAAATAATTGCAAAATATATGATCTAAAAGTTACAATACAAATATTTACAGATATTTAACATGTTGTGGTGTTGTGGGAGAGTAAAGACACCCCCTACCTGGACTAAATTAACCCATTTATCACTTTCTCTCATCTTCACCTAAACCCCTTCTGACCTCATGCTTGTATTTTTGGGGTGAACTATCCCTATCCTCATACCTGCTTGTATTCTGCAGGGTCATGGGGTGCTGGAGGATATCCCAACATGTTAGACTTTAGGCAAAAAAAACACCTGGGTATCTCTGAACATTTCTGCCTAATTTACATTTAAATAAATGCTGTCTTACTCACCCTGACACAAACAGTTTGATCAGTTTTGTTTACTTTTCTTTCTTACAGCTGAGAATAGTTTGTTGAGAATATTTGTTTGTTGTTCTGTTTAGCTCTCGGATCAGATACCTCAGGAGGTTGTATTACTTTTCAAAACCACAGTCTACATGGAAGCAGCACTTCTGTGTCTGATCCTGCCATATGGAGTCTTTCACCTGCACTGCTGGGCAACAGTAAGACTATCAAATACTCAGTGGTGTCTGCTAGACAAACATCACTGTTACTGCATATAATTCAGTCGGCCTTTTTGTGCAACAGACATGATAAAGGTCCAGTTAAGCCTATTATAACACAGATAATTGGGGGCCGGCTCTTCTGCTCTTCTTTTAGTTTCAAACTTTATTTGAAAAGTTAGGCAGATTATCTGGTATCAAAGTGTGCCTATTTAGTTCTCATGACCAAATGATGTGTTTTAAGAGATTTTCCACAGTATAATTTGCTGTTTCATTACTATTATTGATTTATTGCTGATTTTGCACAGTATGAGTTTGCTGATTCATTACTTTTATTGATTTTCTGCTGAATCAATCACAGCTCTTTCAGAAATGTCTCACCACAAAGCAGCGAAACTCTGAGATCAGTGAAGAGGAAATTGAGATGGCTGAGACAGAACGTCCTGAAGAAACTACACATAGCATATTAGATGTGATAGTATTTAGTGATGCAGAGGTGTAAAAAATTATATATATATATATATATATATATATATATATATATATATATATATATATATATATATATATAGGCATATACTTTTATTAAATAATGCACAATTTATTAATTGCACACTTATTTATTAAATGCGTTCTTTTAGAATTTGTGCAGTATACTTTTTTGTTGTGTGTATTTTTTATAAATGTGGCAATGAAAAGGTTTTGAATAAATAACTTTCTGTTTTTTACTTGAATTGAGTCTCCTTTATTTAAAAAAAAAAAAAACTAACTATATAAAAACAAAATTTTTCTTTAAAGAGATATAATTTATGTACTCGGAAGCAGGAAAGATTTTCCAAACCGACCGACAGGCACAAGCAACCAATTACAAACAGGCTTATTAAATATCCCGCCCTCTATCAGCATATCGACAAATCAGCTTGTTCAAAACAGCATCATCTTGCCAACAGGCCAATCAGCAGCCGAGGCGACAGCGCTGACCGGCTCGTGTGTGCGTGCGCGCCCGCGTCCCCACTCAGTATCTCGTGTGCGTGTGTTGGTGAAGAAGGAGAAGACTGTCAATACTGTACGTTTAACAGAGCGGATTCTCTTAACACAACCGCCGAACCGAACCGAGCTCATCTGAACTCTACTGTACGCATTATGGCGGACGAGGGCGTCGCTCAGATGTCGATCCGTGAGTTTAATCGTGAGGATGTTGATGATGCATAATATCTGCAGAGGGTTGCGTCAGATTCATCTACTTCCTTTATCTCTCTTACTGTAATACTGTATTCACATAGAACACTATACTGTACTTATACTGCACTCATATAGAACACTATACTATCCGAATACTGTATTCATATTTATATAGATCACTATACTATACTTATACTGTATTTATATAGAACCCTATACTATACTATACTTATACTGTATTTATATAGAAAACTATACACGGCACTACACTATACTATACGAATACTGTATTCATATTTATATAGATCACTATACTATACTATACTTATACTGTATTTATATAGAACACTATACTATACTAACATTGTATTCATATATAACACTATTGAACATATATACTGAATACATATAGAACATTATTAAGTATTGTGTCAGGTTCATACTGTTTAATGGCTACCTTCTATACACTGCACTATACTACTCTGTACACACACACACACACACACACACACACACACACACACACACACACACACACACACACATGCTTAACTACACTTCAGCAGTGTTGCACTAGTATTTCACCACTTAGACTGTTCATTGATCACAAGTTTATCCACACACACACATACACGTGATACTGATGTAATTGCAGAAGTGTGTTTATTGTCATATGGCAGCTGAATGTTGTTTTGTGCTGTAGGAGAGCTGTACGTGTCTGATAAACAGGGCAGTGATGTGGATGGAGATGGATCAGAGCAGAAGCCCTTTAAAACTCCACTGAAGGTCTCATCCCTTCTTCTGTTTTCATACATAACTCTGTATTTGCTTAGCTTTAGTTCAAATAATGTTTAAATTATGTTGTGTGTTATGGCATACTGTATTTCATTTTTTCTAAATACTAAATATTTTCTGTTATATATCCAGGCACTGTTATTTGCTGGAAAAGAACCTTTTCCCACCATCTATGTGGACTCGCAGAAAGAAGGAGAGGTATAACACAATAAAACTGAATTGATCTTTTTTATTTTAAACCAGAAGATAATTGACTACAGGCAAAACTTATTATTATATAGATGTATATGCAATTTTCTCAGCTTCATGAGCCAAAAATATACATTTTTAGGCACTAATTTAATGACACTAATGACACTGTTTCATATAGTAACATCTTACCTGTATTTGTGTTTTTAGCGTTGGGCCGTGATCTCTAAGACTCAGATGAAAAACACAAAGAAGCTCTTTCAGCGAGAGCAGATGAAGAGTGATGCTAAAGAAAAGAAGGAGGTAAAATCTCTCTGTTTCCTGTCTAGTATTACATCACTGTATTGACCAGCACGCCGTATCTATAACTTCTCTGACATCTGTAATCATGATTGACAGGCTGAAGACGCCGAGCGCAGGGAGAAAAATCTGGAAGACGCTAAGAAGATCAACATCGAGAATGACCTCAGCCTTCCCGAACCCAAAACTGTGAGTGTCCCTTTTAGATCAGACTTTTTCTGGGAATATGAAAATGAAAGTGTCACGGTTCTTTGAAAAGATCAATAACAATCAGTTTTCTGAATCTCTCAGGTGAAGATTAATAAGTTGGAGCCGCTCAGAGAGCAGAGGGTGAAGGTGTTTGGGTGGGTCCATCGCTTACGAAGGCAAGGTGAGATGATTGAACTCAAAAGGACTTACGTCATCATCCAGAATTCATACACTTTGTTTCTCACACACTTGCTGAGGAAACTTCATGTTTTTATATAGTCTCATGAAGACTGTAGAAATTGCGTAAGGGACAGTGTACAGTCACCCAGTCATAATCGTAAATTATTGCACCGCTTTCTATAATACCCTATTCTGATTGGTCCAGTGGTCTGACATCAGCAGCCCCGCCCACTTCTGGGTGATTCAACATTTAATTACCTCTCTGGGCTTCTAGTCACCCTGTCTGGGTTTAATTTGTGATTTGTGGAGTGTTTTGCAAATACACCTGGCAGTCTAGATCATTAATTGTTGTCTGACAAGTAGGGTTGGTATTGTCTCTGATGTTGTGTGTTAGTTCTCATGTGATTTGTCTTGTGTTTGTTGATGTTTTTCAGGGAAAAACCTGTTGTTTATTGTGCTGCGAGATGGAACCGGTTACCTGCAGTGTGTTCTCACTGATAAACTGGTACTGTGTGTTTTATTTGTTTTTAAAGACAACTAGCACATTTATCTCTTCGTTCTCACTATCAAATGTCAAAATGGTTGTACTGGGAAAAACTGGGGTGCTTTATTGACATTCAGTCTTAGACAGTATGTCATTGAGAAATGGGTAAATTAGACCTTTTCAGGGTGTTATGGACTGTTATGGCATGTCTCTGTGTTGTGTGTGTAGTGTCAGTGTTATAACGGTCTGGTTTTGTCGACGGAGAGCACAGTGGCTCTGTATGGAACACTGAAGCCGGTTCCTGAGGGCAAACAGGTGAATATTTACCCTGATTAATTATTTCTGAGCTGTATTACACTCAGCTGTTTACAATAAGACTCGTCTTGTTTTCTTGTTGTGTTTTGCCAGGCTCCAGGTGGTCATGAGCTTCACTGTGATTTCTGGGAGCTGGTGGGTCTTGCTCCAGCGGGGGGCGCTGATAACCTGCTGAATGAAGAGTCTGACGTGGACGTGCAGCTCAACAACAGACACATGATGATCCGTGGCGAAAACGTCTCTAAAATTCTCAAAGTCCGATCCACCGTCACCCAGTGCTTTAGAGAGCATTTCTTCAGCCGGGGATATTACGAGGTCATTACCATGTCAGCTACTGGAAATAAATTTGATCAGTTTTTCAATGGCAGATATCAATATTAGGGTTGCTGTTAAAATCCTGATGTTTATATTGTACAATATAATGATACACACAACATTTATAAAAGTGTTTGTTTAACACAATATTTACTTCACAAATTCACAAAAAAGAAAATATCTGTATGTTGACAAGGCAACATTTCTGTTTATTTCTGTTAATCTCAAAATGGCCATATATGTGATTTATAGGTGCTGTTTATTCATGTTTTTTTTACACCATATTCCACATTGTTGTTGCTTTTTATTTTTCTGCTAATTATAATATTAATCTATGTGGTCCATTTAAATGTAGAGTCCTGTTTGTGATTTTTACAGATAACTCCTCCCACGCTGGTGCAGACGCAGGTGGAGGGCGGATCAACTCTCTTCAGTCTTAACTATTTTGGTGAGGATGCGTATTTGACGCAGTCATCGCAGCTCTATCTGGAGACCTGCATCCCTGCGCTGGGCGACACATTCTGTATTGCGCAGTCGTACCGCGCAGAGCAGTCCCGCACGCGCAGACACCTGTCCGAGTGAGTCGACAGTCTTTATAAAGAATGTTTGTCACTTGCCTGGTTGAATAAAGAATAAAGAGGAATATGTTTGTGTGTCAGGTACACCCACATCGAGGCCGAGTGTCCCTTCATGACATTTGAGGATCTTCTGAACAGGTTGGAGGATCTGGTGTGTGATGTAGTGGACCGTGTTCTGAAGTCTCCTGCAGCGTCTCTGCTCTACGACCTGAACCCTGTATGACCTGTGACCTCATTATGCATTATCTGATTAGTCTTAATGAGTGAAGAAGTTTTAATATTTGTAAAAATGTTTTCTTGCAGAACTTTAAACCTCCCAAAAGGCCGTTCAAGAGGATGCAATACACGGAAGCCATTGATTGGCTGAGAGAACATGATGTTAAGAAAGACGATGGGACGTATTATGAGTTTGGAGAGGTAAAATGTCTATTTCTCCTGCGCCTTTCTCTTGGGACCTTTAAAAAAAAAATTGGATAGAGAATTCTTTGGGTTACGGTTCTTTCTTTAGAAGAAATGTGAAATTAAGAAATTATTTAATCTTTGCCTTTAAATGAACCTTGTGTGTTATACAGGATATCCCAGAAGCCCCTGAGAGACTCATGACTGACACTATTAATGAGACCATCCTGTTGTGTCGTTTCCCAGCTGAGATCAAATCATTCTACATGCAGCGCTGCGCTGATGACCAACGGCTCACTGAGTCGGTCAGTGTCAGAGTGTACAGATGAGGCATTTATAAGTGATATTAGATCAATTCAATCTTGGCTAATATGTGTGTGTTTGTGTCAGGTGGATGTGCTAATGCCCAATGTGGGTGAGATCGTTGGAGGCTCCATGCGTATCTGGGACGCTGAGGAGCTTTTGGAGGGTTATAAGAGAGAGGGAATTGACCACACACCTTACTACTGGTATACTGACCAGGTAACAAACATTTAGCCTTATTTACCACATTAACAGAATATTCTGGGCTGTTTTATTTATTGTATTTATTTAATGAATCAATGGAGTGTGTAACCATGTAAACTGTGTGTGTTGCAGAGGAAGTATGGAACATGTCCTCACGGAGGTTATGGTTTGGGTCTGGAACGCTTCCTCACCTGGCTGTTGAACCGCCATCATATCCGTGATGTTTGTCTATATCCTCGTTTCATTCAGCGCTGCAAGCCGTGAGCACATACACACTCGCTGAGACCAACCTGCCAAAAGAAAATTGCTCATGTACTGTCATGACTGGAGGAAAGACCACATTTATATGTCACGTTAAATATCTATTCATGATGTGGTTTAAATTATCCTCTGATGTTAAAATCACTGTAATATTCATCTGTGGCATAATAAATAAATGACATGATGAACGCTCATGTGTTTGTGTTTATTACAATATTTTGCCAAGCATGTTTTCCTGTTCGCTATACTCTGTTTGAAAGAAAATTATTCTATAAGATTTGACTTTTAATATTATTTATTATTTTACTCTCTCTTTAATATTTACCTTGTTTCCTGTTACTGTGATATTAATAAGGCTTGAGTTGGTTGAATATTTGCTATTTGTTGTATTGAAAAGCACACTAGATTTAGATAGATTGCTTCTAGTGGAACCAGTTACAACAGGAAGTGTCTGTTAAAACAGCCACAAAAAAAATTCACTTCCTTATAGCTTAACACATGTTTTTTTCCTTATTTAGTAGTACCTGAAGAATATAATCTGTATTATAAAACAGTACCAGTCAAAAGTTTTTTGTCCACATTTTACAATAGTAATAAACTCATCAAAATATGAATCAAGTTGTAACAATTGTAACTATGTTGGGACTAAAATCATCAAAAAAATAGAATCATCAAAAAAATTGAAAAATCACAAATCATACATGACATCTTTATCATCCAGCTTCTTGAGGTCTTGAGGCTTTTTAAACAGCACTGCAGGATTTTTTATCTATGCTGGACTCTTTATTGGCTGCTTTTTATTTATTATTTGCTCAAAGTAATACATTAAAAACATTTTTGTTATCTATTTAAAGAAATGATATGTTGGCACAATTATATGTTTGTCTACAAAATACTTTCAAACTTCAAACTGAAAAATACATCTTCAGATTAAAAGATAAAAAACATTTCAGTTTCTAAACTATAATTTTCTGATAGAATACCATTTTTCTATCTACACGTAAGACTTTATATATAATTTATAATACACAAAATATGAGCAATTTACTTATCTTACTTATTTTTTATTGATATATTTTAGAAACATGTTTCTGCTTTAAGTTGTTTTCGTGCAGATTTGATCAACGAAAGCGAGTTTGATTGGTCCGCTGAGCTGTACGTCACTCGCCCCGGTTTCCTGGCGAGCTGACGTACAGAAGGGCGTGTCGTCGGGTGGAGCCATGATACGTCATCACGCACTGAAAACAGTGACACTGGTCAGCAGCTCTATATCGGAATTTGAGCGCTCGGAGGAGAAAAATAACACGTTTGATTGTGCAGCTCGAACACTTCTCACTTTTCTTCATTTGAAAGACGCGAAGAATTTCCTCACAGCTCTGAAAAATGGCAGTTCTGGGCAGCGCGTGCCGGCTCGTGCAGCGTAAGTGCTTTTACCACCCTAAATACACACATGACATGTGTTCATTCACATGATTATATAATGGTTTATAGGACTAATCCTGCAGAACTGACGGTATGAGGACTGAAAACATATGTGCTTCATGTCAGATCACAATGCGTGAAGGTTAAAATGTCTCCGTGACTTTTCCTCTGTATTCCGTCGGCAGTTTATCACAGCGCGCAGATAAAAGGTCTGTTTTCATCTCCACTTTAATGTGCGTTAAATGACACGACGTAACACTCTCGAATCGTCAGTAAAAAGCAGGAGATAAAGTTATACATCATGTTACACAACACATGCTTTTACAACTTGCGTAACTGCGCCGACAGCGACACACAGCGGCAGAGTGACGCGACATCGAACGCTACGGTTTCAAAATGTGTTTGAATGAAAAATGTATAAAACGTACAATTGTTTATTTCCCTTAAATGATATATGATATGATATACTTGGATATAATTTAATTAAATGTAGTATAGAACATAATATAATAAACATACTAAAACAATGAAACCATAATTTAATGATTATCCAAATAATATAAGGATAAAATGTGATCGATCTTTTTATGTTTTAATAATTTGTTCTAAGTTTCTTTCATTTTTACACACTATAATAAAGTTAAACAGGAGAAGGACAAACCCCTTTTCTCATTCTTTAGGGAATTTAATCCCCTAAAGGTTCATATGAGTTCTTTGTAAATCTGTTTTAATTCTCATAAGACTTTATGTTCAAATGTTTCTTACATCTTTGTTGACTCAATAAACTGACTAAATGTTTCTCAAAGGATCCATCACATGTTGTGTTTGTTTCTGCAGTGGTCAGACGCAGTCCATCGGGTCTGTGCGTGAGCATGTTTCCCAGACGACAGTCAACGGCTGCAGCAGCTGCGTTTGCCAGTTCGCCCACTCCAGAGACTCAGGAGAACAGGTCTGAGACCAGTCTGTCAGCAACAGTCTCTTTTTTCTCTCTCTCTCTGTTCTGCAGGGAAATCATCTGATCACACTGAGAAATCCGCACGGGTCTCATGAACAAAATTACATCCAACAAGGGTTTTACAAGGGATTTTTTCCAGTTACACAAAGAGCTTTGTTTTCCTTAAGTCTTTATAAAGGAGTTTGTGTTGTGGTGCTTTAGATCCCTGTTGCTCAACTGGTCTGAAATCAGATTCAATGAGCCACATTAAAGTCATTATGAAGTAGCTGTGAAGTCTGTAAAATCATCTACAGATTGAGCTTTATACCTTCACGAGTTCATGCTAATGCTCCCGCATTGTGTATGTGATATATTATGCATGTATTCTCTCAGTATGGAAGAGAGTTCAGCATATCACACAGCAGGACACATCAACATCCCAAAAGACAGAACAGGAAGTGACTGTAAAATACAGGATATTTCCCACAATGCCTCATTATCTTCTTGCTATCAGTTCTGTGTCCTGTGAGTGTTTGAAGTGGAAATGTATCCATAACATCACAGTCTATTTTAAACTTTCTCTGCTGAGGAAATGCCTGACTATATTATATTAAAATTTGTATATTATATGAATATTTGACCATTTCTGTTTGCAGGAAACCCAAAACAGGGATTCTGATGTTGAATATGGGCGGCCCAGAAAAACTTGAAGATGTTCATGATTTTCTCTTGCGGCTCTTCATGGACACTGACCTCATGCAACTACCTGTACAAAAGTAAGAGCAACATATTTTAAAAATAAATAAATAAATAGAGTTAATTTCTGTGAAAAATATAGTTCTGTATCGGTGTGACTTAACATGCAACCAAAATCAACCTTATATACTCTTAAGAAAAGCTTCTATTCTTATTGTGCACAATTTGTCATTTCAATTTTAAGAGTTTGTAATCAACCGCCTATGCAACGACTTTTCTTTTCGACTGATCTTATCAGGCCTTCTTATATTTCAACCCATGAATAAAAACACTTTCAGTTGATTCCCAACAGAGAAAATCAAGTCATTCATTGTGTGTTTTTTTGTTGAATATCCTATTTCACTGACTTTAAAAAGACTCTCTGACTCTTTTCTAATTTTGTGTTGTAGCAAACTCGGTCCGTTCATAGCCAAACGCCGCACACCAAAGATCCAAGAGCAATACAGTAAGATTGGAGGAGGATCTCCTATCAAAGCCTGGACCACCATGCAGGGGGAAGGAATGGTCAAACTCTTAGATGAGATGTGTCCAGAAACTGGTGAGAACATGTGTTTATCTCACTTACACACCCATGATAAGCTGAAGAGCTCAAAAAACGTTTAATGCAAACTGATGAAGGGGATTCTTCCGTCAGAAGATCTAGTGCTAGTTTTATAAGGAGACTTTGTGTAGAAATGAAACGATAAAGATTTCATACCAGCTCACATGTGTGTGATGTTTTGAGGGGTGGAACGTGTATGTAAGAAACTCAGATTCAGGCACAATATAATCTGAGTGAAACAGAGTAACGGTCAGTGTTGAAAAGAGCAGAATAATGTGATTCTGTTGACTGCTGATAAATACACACAGTGTGTGTGTGTGTGTGATAGATTAAACCCAGAGGAGTGTCTCTCACACCCCTGATCCCAACGCACACACCTCAGATAAAGTCAGAAGCATGAGACTCGACCTCTGTATGAGCTCCTGAATAATGAAACATGCCGTAATGTGTTTCACTGGATTATCTCTCTGTAAACCTGATGAAGAGAAAAACAACAGATTCAATCATAGATATTGTATTAAATGTAATGAGCGCTAATACCCTAATGAGTGAATCTAATGAATTATTTTGTTGGTTGTGTGTGTAGCTCCTCACAAGTTCTACATTGGTTTCCGGTATGTTAATCCTCTGACTGAAGAGGCCATAGAACAGATGGAGAAAGATGGAGTAGATCGAGCCGTCGCTTTCACACAGTATCCACAATACAGCTGCTCAACAACAGGTACACACACACTTTTCTTAAAAAAATTTCTATTTATTCCCCTTAACTCCACCACTAATACCTTTAGCATTATTAAATAATGTTGTATGATTTTAAGTCTTTCAGTTCGAAGACACAGGAAGTGTTCTAATAAACCAAGTTTATGTTGTAATAGCCATTGTGTTTTGCCAGTTTGTTTCCTCATAAACCACATACACACTCACACACATTCATAATCTGTGTGTGTTTGTACAGGCAGCAGTCTGAATGCCATCTACAGATACTACAGTAACCGTGGTGACAGGCCGAAGATGCGCTGGAGTGTGATTGACAGGTGGCCCACACACCCTCTACTGATCGAGGTAACACATGTGAATATGAAACAGCACGCATTTATATTGTTTTGTAAAAAGAGTTCAGCATCACAGCAGCCCATAAAACACAGTTTCAACCTTTGACCTTCTGAAAGCGCAATTACACATCACAAGTTTGTGATCTTCATTTCTAAAAAAGAGATGCCCTTACAAAATCTGCGTTAACACTTTCATATTCACAATATTTCACTTTGTATTGTCTTGTAATGTACAACACATCACTGTTAGTTACAGAAAGTTATTACACAACAGGATCTACATAAATGATAATGGTTGTCATAGTAACAGGTCATGAGAACAGAAGGTGGCGTGTGCTGTGATGATTCTCAGATAAACAGAATGTGTTTTAGTGCTTCATATCAATCATGTGATGGTTCGGCCAAAAATAGCAAATTCTGTCATCATTTATTTACGCTCATGTGGTTTGTAAACCTGTATGTGAGCTTTCTTTATTGTAACACGAAAGAAGATATTTTGAGAAATGTCTCAGTGGTTTTGTGTTCATACAATGGAAGTCAATGAGGATCAGTGTTGTTTGATTAAAAACATTCTTCAAAATATCTTCTTTTGTGTTCTGCAGAATAAAGAAAGTCATGCAGGTGTGAAAGAATTTAGTTGTAAAGATGAAACAAATGTGTAGTGATGTTTTGTTGTGTGTCAGTGTTTTGCAGAACATGTTCGTAATGAACTGGAGAAGTTTCCTGCAGAGAAGCGAGATGATGTGGTGATCTTGTTCTCCGCTCATTCTCTGCCCATGTCTGTGAGTAACACAACTTTATATCTAATGCATGACACGCATTCATGCGTTCAGAAGCATATATCAGATGTGTTTGTGTTGTGTGTGTCGAGGTGGTGAACAGAGGTGATCCGTATCCTCAGGAGGTTGGAGCTACGGTTCAGAGAGTGATGGATCGACTGGGTCACTGTAACCCGTACAGACTCGTCTGGCAATCAAAGGTCAGAATCACCTCAGGTTAAAATTGACCTGCGGTCAGTCAGATGATGTTTCTTTTAGGTTTTTGTGTAAGTCTTATGTGAGAACAGAGACAACCGGTGGTGATGTGCTGTAACTGTCAGTGTGAGATGATGTTTAGGTGATTGGTGTGTTTTGTAGGTGGGGCCGATGCCGTGGTTGGGCCCGCAGACTGATGAGGTCATCAAGGGTCTGTGTCAGCGCGGGAAGAAGAATCTCCTGCTGGTGCCCATCGCCTTCACCAGCGATCACATCGAAACTCTTCATGAACTCGACATTGAGTACTCGCAGATCCTCGGAGAAGAGGTGTGTATGCTTTATCATTTAAACAGTTATTAGAGTTATTAGAATTATTAGAAATTCATAAGTCCCACAGTGAAAATCTGGCATTTAAAATTAATATAAACTTGGAAATAGACAAAGTTCTAGTGTTTTTTTTTTCTTCAAATTTTCTTCAAAAACAACAATGTAAAAGACATTCTTTATATAAAATATGTTATAATATAAACAAATATATTTATATTTCATAAATAATGTCAAATGTAATATTCTGTTTTAGATGTGTAGTCAAATCTAGAATCAAGAAACTTAGGTAGCTGGTTTAGTTTCCGCTCATCAGTGTATGTGGTGTGAACTTCACTGCAGCATCTGTTATTAACAGCGGCCAGAGAGATCTTTGACCTTTGACCCCACCATTCTCCTGTATCTGAGAGTCATCCATCACAGTATAACTTTGTGTGTGTGTGTGGCTAGAAATAAAGTGTCTAAAGTTTCTCTCTCTCACCTGTGCATTGATCGTTCGCCCTCTGCTGGCCTCTGATGTGATCTGATCTCACCCGCAGACAGCAGCAGATTCTCTCGGATTGTCTTGATTTCTGCTGCTTTTCTCATGCTCTCTTCAATATTTCATCAACGTTTACTGCCAAGTTTACATGTACTGTACCACAACTTTGTCTTGGTATACTGCTTTCATGCTTTTTTTCCTTTAGCATTTAACATTTTGTCAACAAGCCAACAGCAGATGATGCATAACAGTAACAGAGTCAAACAAATCTTAAAAGCCTTTTTTTGTGATATTTGTTGAATTGTGTGTGTTGTGTTTAGTGTGGTGTGGAGAACATCAGGAGAGCAGAATCTCTGAATGGAAATCCACTCTTCTTCAGGGTAAGAGAGCAGATCTAACTGTATACTGTTTATAATGTTGTTCATGTATATCTGATGTATTTTACACAGCTGAACACACAGAAGGAACTGTTAACTCTCTCTCGCTCACTCTCTCTCTCAGGCGTTGGCCGATCTGGTTCAGTCTCATCTGAAGTCTGATGAGCAGTGTTCCCGTCAGCTCACCCTCCGCTGCCCGCTCTGTGTCAACCCCACCTGCGGTCAGACCAAAGCTTTCTTCGCCAATCAGAAGCTCTGACCTTTGACCTGTCAGTGGAGTGACATCACTTCAGGCTCGCACACTTTCCTCTCTCATCCATATGGCAGCTGTAGGTTTGTTGTAACCCATCCAGGTGTCTGTGTGGAGGTGGGAACATAAACAGCACTGCTTTCATTGACCTCAGCGTGCATTCCACAGAAAACATCATCATCAATGCTTCCCTGCTCTCTGTCTGCATGTTCACGCTACAACGCATGTGTCTTCCTGTGAAAACCGACATCGCATGGAACAAATTAACAACATTTTCAGAAATTAAAAATGAAAAGGTGCTAAATTCATGTGTATGTAGCGAATCAGTTTGTTTTAAAGGGACAGTTCACACAAAAACACTTGCAGCTCTCGTGTAACTTGGGATACATGAATATAGACTTAGTTGTATATACTTTTTTGTGAAGTGTCAAAGCTTCTTTCTTCATTATAATCAATAAAGTGGTGTGTAATAAACAGATTTGGATGAACTGTTCCTTTAAAATAATCTACTGCACATCGTTCCAACAAAAGCGTGTTTGATCTCCGTCTGTGCCTGTTTTATAATGCCTTTAAGATCTCGTGCCTTTTGAAATGAATCTCTTAGCTGCGCTTCAGCGATCTGATGAACGCTTATTATAACACATGATGTGTTGATCATGTCGATTACAGAAGCACTTCAGCAGTTTGTGTTGGTGTGTTTAAATATCTTTAGTTTCTTTTTTCAATGAGGATAAATTACATGATCTACAGTAGACAGAACTGATCCATTGTCTTCCATTTGATGTAGATCTCTCTTTCTCTTTCTCTCATCCTTTGATGGTATCTGTATGTATGAGGCTCATGAAAGGTCCCATTTCACCCCCAAAAAACGAAATGATATATTTTGCAGCATGATAAATAATGATTCTGCATTATAAAGAACTTTGTTGTTTTTAGCATTTTGATATTTTTGGGGACTTTTCTTTTAAACACTCTTCATCATCATGATGTCTGTAAGTTTAACTTTTCAATTCTTTAAAGGGAATCTCTTAAATGTGGTTTTGTGTTACTGTTTAATATATTATAATGTATTGTAGATAATAAATAGATATTGCAAATGCTACTACAGTTAATGAAAAGTAAATATTGCCTTACAATATTTATAATATTAAAAAATATAAATTTACATTTGCATTATAGTATGAATTAATGGGCAAAATGTGCTTAGTTATCATTAAAGCAAAATAATCTTAGTGATCAAGGAATCTTAATAATACTGAAACTGGCTTTTTTTAAAATAGGCAAAATATTTTTCTTTCTTTTCATTTTGGGGTGAATTGTGAGCAGGACACATCCCTGACTGCTTTCAAGAGATTCATACACACATGCTCTTGAGTAAGTGAAAAAAGATTGCTTGGCCTGGACCCAATAACCCATCCAACTGGCTGGCTGTGTGTGTGTGTGCTCTGGGGGCTGCGTGAGTCTCCTGGTAATTGAAAAGTGGAACGCTGGCTGCACTGGTTTTGTGACCTCTAATTGAGAGCGAGCATTGATTTCTGCAGAGAAAGAGAGAGACTTTTGGGGGAGGGTGCTGAAGAGAGAAATGAACGAGTGAGTGATTTTGTTGGTGGAGAGACTGATCAGGTGGATGATTGAAATGGACAGATCTGGTGAAGGAGAGAGAGACAGAAAAAGAGTGCAAGATTAGAAATTCTTCTTTGTGGTCCTGTTCTACACCCTAAAATCTTTATGTTTAATGTTTGTGTTGTTTGATATTAGTCATGTGACCTGATCCTGGAAACGGCTGCAGAAACGCACAAAATTTGTCCAATCTGCCTGTTGGCTGACATCACTTGATGGCACATTGATTCACATGTGAGGTTTAATTTCACAAAAAATGTCATGACAATTAAAAACACATTTTACTTTCAACTTCTCATTACTGTAACACTAAAGCGAAAGATGTGTAAATACATTAATAATTTAAAAATATATATATTTTGAAGGATACGATCAGAGAACCAATGTTAATGTGGTACTTTTTGTACTTATACAGTACTAAATTTATATAAATAATAAATAATATAAATAATGAAAACTAATTCATTTTATGGAGTCATTGTGCTCTGACAGGATGGTTTTTATTATTGTTTTACAGTAATCTGATTGCTTTTTTTGTCTTACAGTAATGTAAGTTGATTGTTTTATTTTTTATTTGGCATGAAATACAGATGTTTCTTTGAGATTCAGCCTCATATAAATCAAACCAAATAGGTTTATCTGTTAAAACTAAATGCTTGTGTTTTTTTGCCTTATGTGTCTTACTGCTTCACAGTCACACTGAATACAGATTTTAGTTTTCCACTGAAATAAACACATGGACTTGATGGTAAACTACTGCGTCATCTGAAGTGTTGAGACGCAGATGAAGAGAAAATGAACTTTAATGCTTCCAATAGAGACTCGCCTGAAACATCTGCTTTAACATCCTTAAAAGATAGAAAATCTGTAAAGAACAGCACAATTTCATTGTATTTATTCTGTAAGATTTCTCTCATCATGTTTGAGTGTTTAGATTGAAGTTTTCTGTGGATGTAAAGTGTGTGTAGTTATACTAAAGACAGATGTGAATGAACATTCGTACATATCAAAACTGAGCAGAGATGTTCATCTGTGTTTATTGAAAATAAATTAAGTTTGGGAATGAAATATGGATCTGTTGTTTTAAACTGTTTTGCTATTTTTTTTTTAGGGGAACAAAAATAATTTTTAACAGTATATCGTGAGCAGAGTGTGTCGAGTGCGAAAACGCAAGGTGACAAAGTTCTCTTTATTGGCTTGTAACTGGTAAATCACATGGGGCACTTTTTAAAAAACACATTTTAAAGTCTTTTGACTGAATTTTCTTGTTGTTTGGAGGGATTCGTGGGTCACATCTGCCCTTTTCCAGTCCTTTTTTTTAAAGATGAATGTCTGTTGTCAACATTTGCTTTGATTGGCGTCTGTCTCTCAGCCGTATGTACGAGTATGAACGGTGTTTTAATGTCACACCTTATCTGTCGGCTCTCATCCTTCACACAGGTAATGAAAAGCCAAATGTCACCAGATAAACAGAAACATGAATGTCTGTTACCACGGCAACCATGAAAGAAAGCAGAATGAGATGAAGAGACATGTTTGACACCAATCAGATCGATGTAAGGCCGATTCTGTCTGCAGTTTAGATTAGTAGAAAACCAGTTCTGGAGGTTAACCAGCTGTTTAACTGTCACTGTAATATCATTTTTATCATAAAAAACTTTGGCTTTCAAAAACATTGAAAGCCATTTGGCCTAAATTAATTATGTATACATATTATAAGCCCTTCAAGCTGTGTGAATTTCAATGCTGATTTTTGCGTTACTGATTATAACTTCCAAGAATGTTTTACTCTAAAAAATATTTTATATTTATGTATGCTTTAGTTTTTGCTTTACTATTTCAAACTGGTACACAATAGATATTTTCATAGTTGAAGGGATGTTTCTCAGTAAAGACAAACTGCAGGTTTTATCATGAATCAAGGTGATTTATTGAAGAGCATGAGAGCACAGCACTACCATCTGATGATAGTGAACAAAAACATCAAGATCAAACCAAACCAGAAGAAACACTAATGCCATGATTGAGTGTGGTAAATGCGGTAAAGGACAGTGAAATGAATGTACAAACACACAAACAGAATGAACTGTAGTGTTTTTCTTTGCTCAGAACAGCAACAACAGTCAACATCATCATAAAACTTCATTCAACAATGACAATACTTTCAGGTTTAATTGAATGTTTCTTTGTTTGAATAAAAACAGATATTGCACAGATGAGAGGCTGAAATACTCTTTGTAAAGTCTCAGATGACTGTTTCTACACTGAGATTATGGAAGAACAAAAATGAGAACGAGACTCATCACATGCTAAACCTCATCTCAGCTGTGCAATCGTTTCTAGTTTCATCTGTTGCTCGTGTGGTAAAAACTGTTAAACTAAAAACATTTAATTTGGTAAAATTATTAGAATTCAATGATATTAGGCTTCAAGTTTACACAATAATGATCCAGTACACAATCATCTCAGTGTGTTAAGTTTTGGGAAAGAGTCAATCTTTTCTTTTAATTCTTTCTTTTTCTTTTCAATGAAATGAAAATTAATTCTCTGTCTTCACGTATTTGTGTTGATGATCACAGTTACATACAAATTACAATCAATGTGAGAATGTTCATTATAGAAGTGAACAGTAAATACATTCTTTGGATAAATCTTTGGGAAATTTCATTTATCATAGCTTAGACTTTAAACTGAAAGTTTCCTTTCTGTAAAAATAAAATGAACAAAAACTTTGTAAAACAAAGTTACATCACAGATTTTATTGTTCATGAAATTATTTGGTTTAAGAATAAAATCACCTGTTCTCTTTATTTACTGTCAAACATTTTGTGGAAGAACATGAACATCGATTATGAATGAAAAACTAAACTTTGATCATTTTCTCTTGTGATTCCAACAACATCATCAACAATCCTTTTTATACATGAATATAATTCAACAAATGAACGAAATGTCAAATAATTAAAATAACCAAATTTCAATTTGAGTAAAAAAGCAGATGTTTCTGAATACAATCTATAACTTCTCGCTGAGTCAAACATTATGTCAACTTATACACAATCTTTGGAAAGACTTCAGTAGTTTCATTCGTCTGAAAAACAAGCTTCTAAATGACTCATTTTAACATCTTTCATGTACGAATTACAGTTTTTTTAACATCACATTACAGAACTCAGATCCTCATGGTAAATCTGGTCAAAGCTCAGTTTAAAAAAAAAAAAAAAAAAAAAATTACGTGTTAGTGGTAGATTGTCAAACCGTATTTCATATTCCACATTTATTTGTGCACCGGACATATCTGATGTGTAGATCACTAAATATGTTAGATGCATCAGCAGAAACCAACAAACTTAAGATTTTTTGTTAACTAAATTATTTTGTTATCTAAATTATTTTAATTTTGGTGTCAAATTTAAACCCAGTGTTCAAACAAACACATTATGCATGTGTCTCGTGTCACTTCTCATCAGTGTTTTAGGAGATGATGGACAAAGGACATTTGTTCAAGTGGTACATCAGTTTAATTTAGTTTATCTTGGGTTATTTTTTATTCACTTTCACTAGGTTAGATGGTATATGACAGAAAACTGTATAAACCTGTCTGATCGAGTGTAAGCTGTTTACATGTACACACATCTGAGCTGAACTCTTCAGGCCAACATGCAAAAATGAGATGAATCCTGAACTTAAAGCATTACACCGCTAGATAGAAATGTTAAAGATATTCATGCATAAATCAAAACGACAGATGCTTTACTGTAATTCTGCATTTCCACACGCAACAAGAGAAAGAAACGAATGAGAAGACGAGACGGATGATGTGAATGAAGTGAACTGTACAGTAGACGTGATGCTTATTCCTTTGGAAGAATGAACATTGTAAACCTCAGGCTCATTAAAGCAACCGATCATTACCAATCCAAAAAATAAAACTCCTGTGAAGAATATGAACCGTCCATCAAAAAAAGAAAATGATCAGGATGAAATAATATGAAAAACATTTTGCACCACAAAAATTTGTGTCACATTAAGAGAGAAAAAGACAAGCATTGTGTTTTTGGTAAGCGAACCTCAGCTATTACAAAAATCACAACTCAACATGTATAAAGCTTTTTTTTCTTGGTTTGTCTTAAGTCACAGTTACTAAAAATAAGAGTAAGTGAATAATTTAATACATACGCTATAATATCAATACCCTAACACTATATTCTATGAGGTATATCCGAGAAAAATTTGGTAAGAAAAGCACGGTCTGCGCGTCGACATGCCTCAGGCTTTTTCTTTTCTTATTTAAAGCTTTGCAACCATTTAAGAGAGAAAGAGAGAGAAAAGAGAGAAACGGAAGTTTAGAAAGCCTTTGGTATATTCATCATGTGTTCTTTGCACGATTGCATTGCAAAGCACCATAAACGTCCTGTCGCTGAGGTAAAAACACAAGATTCAGAGGTCGAAACTTCGCTTTGGTTCAAGCAAGGCACTCATCCAACAATATCTCATACTTTGCAACAAAAGCGTTCTCTGTTTTTGTCTGGGTTTCTGGAAAACAATATTACTAGCGACAGAGAAACAATTTCAGTCAAATGCAAAGAGGTTTGTCACTATCGTCATTAAACTACTGATCCAAAGGGACATGTGATGCATCTGTGTCTGCATTAAATGGATTCTGTCTGTTTTAATCACAAGAAAATGTGTTATTTTAAACATCAGAATGGATAAAGTGATGACCTGCATCTCATCTGCTGTGTTTTCCTGAAAGTCAAGTTTGGTTTGGAAACATTTATTTGCTCTTTGGTTTTGTAAGTTGTCCTACACAGAAACATCAACACAGATTTCTTTTTTATCTCTAAGAGAGTTTGGGCATTATATAAGATGATTTTTCATATGATTTTAAAACCAAACTAACAAGGATTAACATTTGTTTTGCAGGATCTTCTTTTTATTAAACACACCTGCAAACATTTACTAAATAGGTTTATCATTAATAGTCAGTGTGATGTCATATGCTTACACCTCAAACATATCAGATCGAGTTGAACATTGAGTTTGACTAGAAAGAACATTCCAAACTTTGTACATTTCACGTGATTTGCGTCCAGGACTGCGTTTGGTGCAGAACATTGCGGCTGACGTTAATGTTTCTGTGCCAGACGGGTGTTTGTTTTTGGACATTTTTGCATCTGGGTCTTTTACATTCTGAGCAGCGAGAGGCGATGGGATCTACACAACACTACATCTACAGCTGGACAGCGGAGAGAAGAAACTCACGTCTGAAAAAAGAAAAACAGAGAGAAAGAGGAAAAACTGAGGAATATCAAAATATCTAAAGCATGGCGCCCGGCGCAGACCGTACTCGAGAAAAAGAAATCTTTGGTATCTTTGGTTTCATCAACACGATTAAAATTACAAATGGAAAATTCAGTGAGGTAGCCTCTGTGGTTCTCACTATAGAGATAGAAAGACTTTTTTACACACACACACACGAGTCTGTCTTGGAAGCAGCTTCTTCTAGTTTTTAAGGGATTTCTCTATGTCCTTCTACGAGTGAAGCAAAGAATAAACGCCCTCCGTGGGTTTGATCTTTGGTGTGTTCTGCATTGATCTCTGTTAACGTGTGGCCCATATCAGCTGTAATATCAGTCGGTATCAAACAACAGATTGTTTTCATTCATAAACAAATAAAACAAATCAACAAAAGGACAAACAATTTCTAAACGATTTCAATAAAAATCTAAAAAACCTGATAGCTAGCACATTTTCAGAACGATTCTTTCTAAGAGGAATTAAATACACCCCATCTGTGTTGCTTTTTAAAGTAAAGCTAACTAATAAATTAACAGAGACGTCTTGCATCTTTGATGCGCTAAATTTCTTAAATAGTCATTAGAAGCAATTAACAATCTAATTAAATAACATTAAATAATCAAGTTCAACAGAAAACAAAGCTAGCACATCTGCTCATAAATAAATAAGTCTGACGGTGTCGTACATGCACGAGATGCAAAGAAAATGTAAACTTTGGCAAGCTATTCAGGGAAAAGGGGTTCGGGGCGTTTGGCAATTTAAATTAGGTTGAATTATAACAAATATAAATTACATAAATAAAATCACATATTGCAAAACCTGGGACAGAGGCAAAATATAAGTACTAAGACAAGATAAGCTCTTTGGCCCGTGTTCCTTAAGACCTGACTGTAAGCAGATGAAGACTCCGGCCGGATCTCAGACGATCCCAGATGCTGGAGAATCTTTGGACTAGAAGCTCTAAAGAGAGACAACCTAAAGGATAAAGCTATTCGACCTATAGTTTGCAGGATCCTTTCTACAGGAGTAAGTGAGTGTTTTTGGCAGATTATTGGCTTTTCAGGTGGAATATCATGTCAATGTTTTGGCTGCGGTGCCTTTGAAACAATGAAACGCCAGCGTCTCTCAAACATGGGAGGTGAGATTCAACGTCCAGAAACGTCAGGTTAAACCATCAAGATGTTCATTTGAGGAAATGGAAACGGTGAGATTGCATGTGCTCTAAGGTGTTTTTAATCTTTGGTCTGCCCGACAGGCTGAGTTACACCTTTAGTTTTAGCTGTGAGATGGATGAGAGATGGCCGAGGTCATCTGTTCTGGACAAACCTACAGTCCCATGTTTGAAGAGAGGCGACACTGAATGAATCAAACCCGTGCATCCGTACCCCTCCTCACCTCACAGGGGAACTGCGCAGGGAAAAAATCTGAATCTTTGGTTTTGTAGCTGATGAGGTTTAGTTAGTCCGTTTTGGTTGAAAAACTGCATAGGCACACATTAAAAACAATCTTCAGCTTTGTTCGAGAGACGCATTATTCTGCCCGCCGGAGCCCACCGTTGTCGTGGGAACGGCTCCGTCGCATGTTTTCAAACCCTTTCCATCCCATTCTGCTTCCGCTGTCCCAACGATCCGAACAAAGACGACGACTCTCCATCTCACCGGACGGCCGCGTGCTCCTTGTCGGTCGTTGTTCTGTTGGTTTGCTGCAGTTCTGTGTTTTTGGTTGTTTTTCCAGTTTTTTTTGTTGTCCTTTGAACAATTTTTGTTTGCAGAACAGTTAGGTGCAGAAAAAGTTTCTTTGGTGTCGATTTGTCAATAAATAGAAAAAGTCTTTAGTGTCCGTTTCGAGTGATCCGAAAAGCCTTCGGGTCTCAGTGGAACCGAGAGAGAACTGCTTACTGGCTTTGTTTGTCTGTTTCTGACTTTAGTTGAATAATAAATGAAGATGAGCTGATGAAATGTGAAGTTGTTTGTGAATCACATATCTGGACTGAGAGTTTGAGCTAAACCCTATGACAGAATGACAAACGGATAATTTGATGTTTCGATAAAACACAATCTTTCCAAACTTCCCATGAGTCTTTGCAAAGCTATAATGTCAGGCATTGATGTGGAGATTGTCCTCTTTTACTCTTGTAAAGGCCCTGATAATCAATGCCTGTTTGGTTTATTAGCGTAATACACATACAGTCATGAAACTAAAAGCGTGTGTGCGTGTTCTAGATCGAGTTCTTCAATTCTATATCATACAAATATCATCCTGAGTTATTTTGTAAGGAATGAAGAACATCAGTATGGTCCAGCCTCTGTTCTATTGCAAATTTTATGTGCTTCAGGATTGTGCTCACAAACCTGGCCGACCGATGAGGAGCGTGTGTGTGTCCCGTACGTTTATTGAAGTGTGAGTTTACTGTGTTTTTTGTGCTTTTGCTTCTGTTTTAACTGCCGTACAGAGGTAAAACTGCATCTGTAACTTAACTTAATCCTTGCGTGTTGCATGCGGTTTATATTACTGAAGCTTGAAGCTGCTGAAATGAAAATAACGAAAGTCATGTCACACCGTGCCAAACCCTTCAGTATTAACCTCACTTCTGAATAGAAAAGTTTTTCTGCTTTTGTTCTTTCTCCTTGTTAAAACAGTTTGGTCATTTTTATGGTTTCTATAATGAATCATTTTTGCTTGAAGAAGAGAAAGTAAATACTTCAGGGTTTTCAGGCAGGCAGTGTTTTTACTGATTCGTAACGCTCTTTGGATTGTTCTTTTTCAACAAGAACATCAGCCAGTAAGCAGTTTCTCTCTCTCTCTGCTGAGTGACCCTCACCCTCCCCGCTCCGCATCCCTCCCCGTTCCTCCCGGATCACGCTTTGGTACAAGTGCTGGAGGTGGACGTGTTCCCCGGACTTCCCTCGTCCAGCCATTTGTCTAGGCTGCGTCTGCGGGCGTTCATGAAGAAGTTGCTAACAGTGTTGAGTTCAAGGCCCAGCTGCTGTGAGATGGTCATTTGCATTTCTTTGGATGGACGTTTGTTTTCTTTAAAGATGGCCAGAAGTGTTCTCCGCTGCAGGTCTGTGAACACCAGCCGTGATTTCTTTGGTGTATTGCTTCTGTCTTTGCTCGGGTCCTGCTCTTTTCGCTTGCACGCTTCAAAGGTTCCGTTTGTTAGAAAGGGAAACACAAACAGAGAATATACATGTTATTTTCAATCGTGCTTAGATGAGTCAAAGTTAGACATGGCTTTCTTCAGAAGATATCACTCTTATTACAGTATACCTGATTATCATTATTGTAATGAAAAAATGTCTCATTTACACTAAATAAGTAGTTGCATCTCAGTGAAAATCAAAGTTGTGCTCTGAGGTTAATCCTCCCTGTGAAACTTTATTGATTTATATCTATTTATAACTATACTGTCAAACTAACACCAAACTGTCTACAAAATAAAAAAAACACATCTATTCTTATCTTATGACACAACAATCGTCTTTAATGCCAATAAAGTCTTAAAACATCTTTCCATAATAGATTGAAAACCAGTTGCCATGAACGACTGAAGAGATCACAAACATTTATTGTAAAGAGTAAATACTTAACTATCCACAAAAGACACATGATCATCATATGCAGATTCTCATTGCAAATAAACATGACTGATCAGCACACAAAGCTGTAAACACACACAGACACACACTGTGTCTTTGTGTGTAAAGGTTTGATTTGATTACTGCTCTGAATTAAGTATGCACAAGTGAGTCTGAACCAGATCTATAGAAATCAGGTTAAAAGCTCAAATGAGTACAAAACTATTATGAAAGAGGAAACAACAATGTAAATACAAGCAGAGACACACACACACACACAGGCAGGGTGGACCCATTTGTCATAAAATTAAGACGGCAACATGCCAAGTGTAAAAGAAAACGCAAGTCTTGCTGTCGTGCAGAATAAGTTGCTGATGAGTGCAGCTAGACGTCCTGCGTGTAAAAACTACAAACTCCCCCACAGCCCTCATCACAGCACACTGCAGCTAAATATTTCATAAAGACAAATGCACAGCAATATTTCTACACTTTACATGTATAATTCATACAGTTACACACACAGGCAGTGTTTATGAAGCTGAAACATCCTTAACACACACACACACACACAGTGTCTTATCCCTAATGAAACCAAATCATGTCTGCAGACGTCCAACCATCCAATCATCTCTCATAAAAACTGTGCAAAGGGTCAAATAATAAAGAGTTTTTGTTGCTGAAGTTGCCAGATGTCGGTAAATACACATTATGACTGAAACATCACCGCATGACACATTTGATTTTGTATTGCTATGATAGGTAGAGACCTGACATAAGCTGTCATAGTTCGACTCTCTTCATCAACACAGATGTCATGAGCAGATGATGTTTTCATCAGCAGATGGCGCTCTTCATCCATCATTTCCTCACAGTAACACGAGCAGAAAACTCCATTTCTAATCCAACCCTCCATTACTGACACATCTTACAATATAACACACACATGCACAGACATATTACTACATTTGTGGGGACGTTCGGTCATCATTTTGTAGGGTTTACACACACACACACACACACACACATGTAGTGTTTCTGTAATCTGTAACTATCATGAAACTGTAATAGACGGTTAACAACAAAAACAACTGATGCTACCTGGCCCAAACTTCACTTCCGGTAGACTTCCACTATCCAGACTAATAAACAAACACCGACCGGAAGTTAACTTTGGACGATGAAACCGTCTATATAATGAAGCCGTAACATTATAGAGATAACTGCTAATGGATTTTTACATTAAGGCATTTAACAGATGATTTTATCCAAAGCAACTTACAAAAGTAAGTGAAAACAACAAAGAGATTCACCGTAATACGATTGTTTCTATTTATGATAGAAAGTCCATAAGTATTTTCTTGATTTTTGATACTTTGAATTTTGATATCTGAAAATTCATTTTTTATAATTTAAACAGCGTGAGGCAGATGTGTTTCTACTTTTGCTATATCTAGTAATGAAAGTGGATAAAAGAATTAGACTCCTGCCATCACGCACGCACGCGCGCGCGCGCGCGCACGCACACACACACACAATCTTCACCGTCAATGGACGCTACGCTACAGTGACTCCATCAGGAGCAGCTCTCATGACTCTTTACAGTGTGATGAAAAAAGCAATTATATTATTCAATGGGATTTACCGTTTCCGCGGTGGGGAGGAGGTTAACTTTGGGCTTTTCTAAAAGCGGTCGAGTTAAATCAATGGGATCAATACCTCAGGTTTCCCTGGCTTTCATCAGACGGGTTAGAGTCGCTCTGCTTTATCTTTCCTGGCTGACGAATGTAAATCAATGTGTGTGTGTGAAAGAGCGTCCAGTGGAAAGACCCAAACCGCACCGCTGTCGACCTGCTCATATCTGAACACGTTGCTGTAAACGCGCCGGTGTCCAATTCTGACCACTGCGCGTGCACGCGGACAGTACCGTCGTGTTTCCTGTAGATGGCAGCCTGCCCAAATAATACCCCCCAAATACTAAAGCTGTCCATGTTAATAGAATACAATGTGGATTTGGACGTAAGTATTACTTGTGTACGTGCATCACAACCATTTCAACCAAAACTCTTTGGGTATTCAAACAAAAGGGAGGGGGTTGATTTTAATCACCTTTATTCTATTGGTGTTTTATTTACATCCTGTTTACTGCGAACTCAATCTCAATGTGTAAATCACTTCATCAACGATCCAGTGAGATCACTTGTGTTTCAGATTTTCTCATCTATTCTCTCTATAAACATATATTTCAATCTATTAATAATAAATGCGTTCTATAAGAATTTATAAAAATGTCATGTACCATAATTCCCAAAATCAAACAGCTCTCTGATCACTTCACTGAATTCTACAAGCATTTAAGTTTGGTTTATGTTTATAACACAATATAAAGATCACATGATTTTTATTATATTCAAATTGTATGTTCTTGAATCATCTATTTTGATGATAAACAGAGGTATGAGTCAGTGACAGCCACCGATAAATACACAAACCGTTTAATAACAGCAAATGAGTTGTACACAAAACTGCTGAAGTGAAACAAACACATTTACCACAATATTTTCAACCAATAATCACTGAAAAAAACTGAAAGCAGAATTAGTTTAATATCTATTGACAAGGCTACTGGAAAAAATAGATGAGGTTATACATTTATAAGCAATTGATAATTGCCAAATATTTGCTCCAATTGAAATGAATAAAAATGCTTTAAATAAAATGAACTATTATCTGAATATATTGCACATGTAACTGTCAAATCAGTGATTTGGTTATTTTCTTTCATATGGATCTTACAGTATATCAAAGGAATATGAGTAAAGGTGAGAGATACTGAGAAACAGCAGGACGGCAGGGGGAGGAGAGGCGACATCAGATCAATATTTCACCACAAAACACGATCAGTAATGATGTTTTCACTTGTTCTGTGAAACCCCCAGTACAGATGAGACGCAATCACACGTTTCTTTAATTTGTGTTGTGTTTTATACTCTCACAGCCTCTCACCAACGTTCAGTGTTAACACAAAAAGCTTCAAGCCACTGCTTAAACCACTGCTATCTCAACGAGCACACCCGTCTGGAAGAGCCTTGTGTGTGTGTGTTAAAGTGAAAAGACTTGCTAAATGCATTATGCTATAATCTTACACTCAGCTGTGTCATTCTGTGCATGTGCAGATATCCATAATGTGGAGGCTGGAGAGAGAGAGAGAGAGAGAGAGAGAGAGAGAGAGAGAGAGAGAGAGAGAGAGAGAGAGAGAGAGAGAGAGAATCACAGAGAGAGTGAGCAACAAAGAGAGAGAATAAGAACATCAGAGAGAGAGTAAGTGAGAGGAGAAAGACAAGAGAGAGAACAAAGAGAGAATAAGAGAGGAAGGTAGAGAGAGAGAGAGAGAGATCATTCTCTGTAGTATATCATCTTTGTTTTGGCCGCTGCTGGAGTGGATTCTGGGACTCTGTTTGCTATGACAGAATTAAATACGGCAGCTGTAGAAAGTAAAGGAATGTCTATCTCCTCCTCTATCTCTTATTATAGTAAGCACATTACTATACCTGCCATCCTATAATCAGTTTTATTCATCATCTTTAAAAAAATCTTAGAGAAACAAGTATTTCCATAGTTTTATTATGCCATAAATGCTGTTGACAGTGTCATCAGCAAACAAATAAAGCTATTCTGAGCTATTCTCATCAAGATAATTTTCTATATGCAGAACTACCTGCTGACAATATGTTTGTTCTCATCTATATTTTATTCAAAACTGTGAAAAGCACTATAGAAACAAACTTGTTGTGACTTGACAAAATGTTTTTGACATTTTCTGACATTTAGAAAATGTAATTATCTTGTAATTTCAAACCAAACAGAAATTGTAAAATGTGCTTGTGCTTTTTTAATAATAAAAACAACACCCGCTTTGATAACTTGAAATATAATGTAATATAATTCAAACCAAACCATAACTTCATCTCATCTCTACACGAACAAACAAGAGAAACAACAAACATTTCTAATAAAGTAAATGAGAGCATGTGATGGCGGTCCGGAGAGGTCAGAGTTCATCTGGATCTGACATGATGACATTAGCGGTTCAAAGGTTTGTTTCCAGACAGAAACATCAGCACACTGATACAGCCAATCAGAACGCAGACAAACGGAGTGTTGAAACAATGCTGATGATGTAACACCAGTGGACAACATTAGTTAATCAGCTAATCAGCTTCACAAACAGATGCTGAGTGCTTACAAATGCACAAAAGGGACAGATAAACACAACACACAAATGAAACACTGAACTTTCAAAAGTGACCTTGATGAATACTCCATCATCATAAACTTGATAGCATCATACGGAAAAACTATTCACTCAAAAACACAACTTCTGTCATTATTTATTCAATGTTATATTATTTATTATAAAATCATATTCTATTTTTAGTCATTTGTCTGTGGATTACAAAAGATAAGAAAATCTGTGTTACAGATCCAGATTAACAAATAACAGAAATAATGACAGAATTTTTATTTTTTTGATGTGAAGGACATATATCGCACCAACTCTAAATAAAGTTCATGATTTATTACGTCATTTTTATCTCATTCTGTCCTCTGGAAAGCAAACATCTCTGTTTCCTCATAGCTGAAGTTAAAAGTTGCAAATACGTTTTAGCAAACACAATCCTGTCACAAAATATACAACAAAATGAATTACTCAAAGCAGAAAAAAGCTTGTTGTTTGCAAACAATTTTTTGTCTATTAGGAGAAACTTCATCCTCTTGTTCTTCTTCTTTTATACAGTTCATCTCTTTAGTTTTATAACTATTCCTACTTGTACATGTAGCTTAATGTTTGCTAAAATGTTGAATGCTCCCTCATTTGCATGTCATTTATTGCAATTAATAAATATAATTGTAAAGCTAATGGAGGGATGAATCAAAACTTCATTTTTAACTTTAACATTATTGATATTAATACACAGATGTTTTTTCATTGTGTTACATCATCACATAAGCATGTGTACACAGATACAATCTCATACAAACAGAGAATTTATCCGGGTGAAAGAGTAAATCTACCTGACACGGTGTGATCTCAGCCAGTTAAACTTTAACATAAATCTCACACAAGTTCATTTATATTGATAATTTAAGGTTCACCTTCGATATCAGTAACATAAACCCAGCAGCGAGACTTAAATGCCAATAATAGCAGACTAAAACAAAAACAGACAGACAAATCCTCCACAGATTCACTTCTCATGTGATAAAAACATGTTGTTTGTGAGCGGTTGTGTTACTGACAGCAGTTTTTTGGGTCCGGGAGAACAGAAACTTTGTACTTTGCTCATGATGAACTGTCCTGACAGCAAACCCCCAAATCACAAGATTCATTTCAGAGCTGTTTCACAGATAACCATATCAAAACTAAACACAAATCACACTCTTTCACTGCTGTCTTAGCTGACCATTCTACATCTAAACACAACGCATATGATGGCTTTGATCAAATGATCACAGACAAGTTTGGTGGTCAGACAGGCATGACCTGGTGAGAATATACATTATGGGCATACAACATCAAACCATGAATAAATATATTAATATATTTTAATAATATTATTAATAATGTAAGATTTTTTAAACAGCTTTTTGTAAGATTTGTAGGTTAATATTTATAATATTCAATAACTCACACCTGAGATGAAGCTGATGATAATGTGAAATGTATTATTTCAATCTGTTAAACGTTTGGTGACTGTTGCTTTATCCAATAACTGTTTCAGCACTTGTTTTAGATATTTAGATGTAATAAAAAATAGCTAAATTGCAACATCTTAACAACAACAACCAAAATAATAATAATTAAGCATCTATTCTTAATTATGTATTGTTTTTAATATTTTAATGATTTAACCAGGACAACAATTAAATACATAATTTAAAAAATACATAATTTAAAAGGACACTTTTGTCATATATATATTCATATCAGGAAGAATAAGTCTGGCCTGTTTTCAGTCTCTACAGCAGACTGAGCACAAACCTCATATATCTCACAGCAGACATCTCAATCATATTTCTGGGATTATTTCATTCTCTTGCCGTGTGTCACACACTTATTGGGTTGAGAAGACAATCTCATCACTAAAAGGTCCCTCAAAGCTCTGCAAAGCCATTACAATTATCAAAGGCTGTCCTCTCTGGCCCGCGTGTGAAGGTCACCGGCCGCATTTCACACACGCAGCTAAAGCTTCTGAAATTCACCTGAAAACATCTAGGCCTGGTTATCTAAGTCATTGTACAGGTTTTAATTATCATTTTAAACAATCCAGCTCAGAATAGATGGTCAGGAGTCAGTCGGGTGCTGGGAACGTTCTCCAGCGTCAGCTTTACTGGAACAAGACCGGATCGGGTTCCAGATCAATGTGCATTGGGTGCACACGTTTATGTTATTGTTGCCAGCATTAATGCCCTTTTAATCTTTAAGAGATTACCCGCATCGATCCGCCGCCGTTTAGCAACACATATTTGTTTGAGAAAGTGACATAACTCGCACACATTACTGAACAACAGAACAAAAATAACCATCAGCTGTAAGATTCTAATTTAATCACCATTCTGAGATCTCCTGAAAAACAACACAGAAAAGTGCATCTCTTATTGGACCAACAACAGACATACTGTCTTACTCACATTTGTGTATCTTATATTTTGTTTTTTTAAGCAAATAAAAGGTCTTTATAGTGCATGAACATCATTCTGACAATAAATACATGTTCTAACTAGTGGAAAATTATCACCAGGTTTTGTCAATAACAAATATTTAGACATTTTGAATGATCATTTGTGTAAAATGTTCAATGCTTTTCCCTCAAATTGTAATGCTGCTGATATAATATGTAATGAAACTGTATAAATGTTTTTACTAGGGAACTTTTGAATCCCACTGCATGTCAGACAACATTTATATTTTGCAGTTGAATATTTGTATCTTTACTTGTAAACTAAACTCGTCGCCTCAAAGCTGAAATGAAGAGAAGGCGAGCTGTTCAGCATGGGTCAGATGTATATTTATTTATCTTATTTACGGCCGGGACACATGGCTCTCCTGCACCTGCCTCTTTTTCAATCTGCTCCTGACTCGTATACGGCCGCTTGTCCCTTTTGATCATTTAGTTAATAAAGTTGTTTGTCCACACCGGACAGCAGCGTCTCGAGCCGTCTCAGCGACTGATTGCTTGTGCGATGTAACTCCAATCAGGTCCAGTCATATGTCACCTTTCATTTGACTACATGAATAGTGCAAAGACAGGCTGGATTCTTTAGTAATATCAGATGCCTGCAGGCTCCAGCCTTAAAGAAACATGAGTATTATTTCATATGTTCATTTTTATCTGTTTCATCAGATTTGAACAGACAGTCAGATTTAAAATGTCTCTAGTGTAAATGCTTTTTTTTGCGTTTTATTTCTAATTTAATATTAAAGAATTGTATTCAAATTACATTACCAGCATGACAATTGAAGGGAAAAGCTGTTTGAGCATGGACTCCAAAGATTTTTAACACTCTCACAGAAACATTTAAGAATGTCCTAAAAAATGATCTTGTGAGCTTCAGGAAAGAATATTTCATCTATCTATTAAAATAAATTAAATTTTCTATCGACATAGAAATGTTACAGATCATATTATTATAATCCTAAATATTTCTATTTCTTTTAATATTTTATGTCCTATTTTTTTCTTTGTTGCTCTAGGAATGAATAAAATCAAAATATGTTAAGCATTATTACATTTCTTAGCGTTATTAAAGACAAAATTACCAGAATGTGTTTTTGTCTTCACTGAACATTGCAAACAGTATGCTCAGTACTCCATATTTACATGGATTTTTATGTTATATTACACATGATTTGTTCACATATGATATCACACAGTGACAAATTTGGTCTGTCTGGGTCACACTATGATGTCATTTATGGTTGTATGATGTCATAATATGTCTTTAACTATATTTTATAGTGGACCTGCACATTAAACGCTCCAAAACGCCTAAACAAAAGGCAGGTGCTGGGCTGCACATCTCTGCCTGTTTAACCCAAGACAAGGTGACGTTTTGTGCGTGGAGCTGAGGGTCACGCAGAGATTTCTATCAATAATTCATGGAGTCGCTGCGGCCTCTGTTCTTCTTTTCAATTCCCCTGCAGATCACATAATACCCCCCCAGCCCAAAGCCATCTGTGAGACTGGAACCCTGCAGGGACAGAGCATTAAAGCTCCTACATCAACATCTCCAAACGGCCATGAAGCTTCTGCACCAATGCTGCCAAAAATCCTCTAAATATCACCATCATATCCACACTAATTACTTAAAAATAATAAACGTTTGCCTTGTTTTGTTTACCATCATCCTAAAGCACTATTGGCTATTTGCTGGATGTATTAAACCACTTCAAATGACCTGTAACATTAACAAAACAATGTTTTGGTATGTGATGAGCAAAATTATTTACCAGATTCTTCACAACTGGCTTAATTCACAAAATGAAATGTGCTCTTTTTTTCTAAACACTTTCCTGTAATTGCAGTTATTTTTTTCCAAATTATCTTTATGCAATTCAGTTAATAAAAGATCCTTAAGAAAAAAGAAAAAATTTCAATCACTACAGTTTGCATGGTTTTACAGATAATGCTAATACACATGCACAGTATAAATATCTCATATATAAGCCAGCTGAGGTGGTAATGCATAGGTTTTATACTGTATGTTTTGTTGACCTACGCACAAGAGACGTCAGTGCTGTCCATTATTTCACTGAATAATTGTGCATCAACCTACAAATTAAAAATCGATAGGCACCAAGCTTTTATTTTAATGCACTGATAGGATCTTATTCAACGACACTGTTTCTCACACCTATAAACACTCGACACAACCAAAGAAAACACAAACACCACTGCCCTCATATATAAAGAGAATGGAGGTAAATTCAGACTCCGCGTTTCTTCATCCGAACAAAGGAACATGAGAGTGCGCTAACCATCGCTAGAGGGGGCAACAAGCGTGTTGTAAAGGGGCAGAAGGGCAGTTTGATGGGGAATAACATCCAGTCGACTAATTACCAACACATCCCTATTCAACACATCCCTCTCTGAAAAAGCCTTTCTTTAACACACACACACACACACACACAAACTCATCTTCCTTTGCCACAAAACCTGTCAGGCTAAATAATAAAACATTTTCAAAGCAAATCCGATTACGGTACGTAATGGTAAACAATAGACCAAGCAAAATGCGGACCAAGCAAAAATGATGTTTTAATAAAGTATAAACTGTATAAAGATATTTAAAAGTAGCATTGGTGCAATAACAATTATCTACAGCAAAATCTTGATGACCAGCACTGGATGTTTACAAAATGAAACGAAAGCGCATTTACGCATTAGCGAAACAAAATAATGCGCACATGAAATTAAATATTAATTTCCTTTTTTTCTGAAGCACTGTTTTTTTTATTCTATTAATAGATACGCTTACAAATATTGTTAAGGGTTGTTTCCCATATTGACGGCAATTATTGACAATGTAATCGATAAAATCAAAATAATAAAACGTCACACCATCAGAAAGTGATCAATGTGGGATTGTTTTAAAAGCAGATACCTTGTCTTACCTGCAAGCCGAAGGGCCGACATCCTCTGAAACTCGGGCTCCTGTAACCATTTCCACATCCGCCGAAACGTCTCGCGTCCCGACTTGAGTTTACTCCATGGTTTCGGGTTGCGCAGCAGGTCCGACAGGGTTCCCTGCGAACGGCACAGGACCCGCTGCGCGAAGATGGCCTGCGGGATGCTGTAGCGCTTCAGCTCGGCCGTGATGCGCTGAGCCACTTCTTTGGTGTTGATCTCCTCGAGCTGCCCCGAGCCGGCGCCCGGAGTCAACGAGGAGGAGGAGGAGGAGGGCGGTCTGTCCCGGCCGGAAGCCAACACGGGCCCGTGGGATTGAGGGTGGCTCGGATGCGCGGCGTGGTGCATCCCGTTCAGATGGGGCATCATGCCCGCCGTGGGGCCACCGAGGCCTCTGGAGAGGTGCTGGTCCCCCCTGGCCAACATGGCAGTGTGGGCGTCAAAGTTAGAGCTCAGCATCTTGTCGTGCCCGTGCGCTCCGTAGTTGTGGAGCGTCTGCTGGGCGTTGTGGATGGAGCCCAGGCCGTTGCCGAGCGGACTGCTGGCCAGCGGGGACAAGCTTTGACCCATCCCGCTCATGTCTTTGTGGTAGGGGCTGTAGAGGTTGTTCATGGTCGGCAGCGCTCTCTCGTCCCGCATGAGAGTAAAGCTGCCGCTCACGTTCCCAGAGAGACGCTGATGATGATGGTGGTGGTGGTGGTGCGGATGGTGGAATTTGTCGGACACCGTGGAGATGGGCGGCAGCGGCTGGAGCGGGGTCAGCGTGGTGTAGGTGCCGCTCATCCCGGGCGGGGACGTGTCGCACGGCATGCTCATGGCATGATGGAGCGGCAGAGACAGCTCCGGACGGTACTCTCCTCCGGCGCCGTCCAGAATCGATGCCATGCTGGAGACCATCGCGGAGCGCGACGACGCCACGGTCAGGTCCTGGTGTATCCGTAACGAAGCCCCCGCGTTCCGGTTGTGATGGGGGCTGTGGCTGCTCATCAAGTCCTGCTCATGGCTTACTCCGCCGTGTAGGTTGCCAATGTCCATTGTCATCTCTGGGTTCATGGCGTACGCATCCAAATCCTTGGCCAGGCATCGATAGGCGTCATAGGCGGTCTTCATTCAGTCCATTGATTTATTTCGAGCTTTGTGCAAGGGATGGGTTCTCCTCTCCGTTCTTTTGCCGTTCTCTAAGGCCTCTCGGTTTTGCCCGATAAATAAAAACGCCGATCTCTATCAGACGGGCCAGTGCTGATTCCTCCCCATGTCCGAGCCCTCTACTCCTCCTGCGTCTTCTGTTTGGCCAGCTGGAGGTGTTCGGGGTGGGTTTGCTCCGCTCGCACCCGACCCTGCTGAAAGGGGAGGAGATTGCGCTCTGATTGACGTTGCTCTCGCCCAATCCAAAGCGTTTCTGGTCGTGTCCGCACGCGCCTCGTTGGCGCTCTCGCCAATCGCCGGTGGCGCGTCGGGGACGTTTGGAGATGTCAGGACCGGTTGAGATTTGTGCGCAGGCTTCGCATCTGGAATCTAACGTCAGACGGTGTGGATGCGTCCCGTTGACTGTCATACCGAAGCGCTTCATTGTCCGTTTCATTCTCCTTGAAAAACACGAATATAAACACACGTTTTGTACATTTTATACACTTTGATTTTTGCGCGTTGTTAATGTTACATTAATGTACTTTTGTTTTTACATTTTTAACGACGTGTGTTAATTTATTTCATAATTATAAAATAGTTCACAGTAGATTTGTAGATTATATACACAGTGGAAATACAAAAATGCCAAATCATCTTGTTTTCATTTGTAGAGGTGAATTACATTTCACTTTATAATTAGTCCCACAATACACATTCGTTTATCTAAAGAAAATGTCTACAATATACATCACAGATGACGAGTCTTAATTGATCGAGTCACTTATTTGAAGCGCTCAAGACAGTGAAAAGACGCGCTATTGTATCTCAAACTGTTTCAGAAGTAACAGATTTCTCAAATGCCGTTTACTTTAGAGTTGCTATTTTGTTTGGAGCTCGCGCAGATGTTGCTTTTGTTTAAAGAGACTGTAATTAAGGATGAGCGACAGAAGTCTGAAAAGCGTGACCTATTTTTCTTTTGATCAGCTGTCAGAGGAGGAGCAGGAGGTGCAGGGGGCTCTTGTCCTCCACGGGCCCCTTCTCGGCTTTTCAGCTGCCACAGAGACACAAATTGGAGGAAAAGTGCGTGTACCTGCCACGCGACCGGGCTAAATTCAGTGACGGATACACAAAAGTTTGATTCCTGCTCTGATGTTCTCTATAAGAGCTTTTGTGCTGCTGCTGCTTCTAAAGAGAAGAATCACAGGCTGGAAAAGACCCTTATTCATGTCAAAGAAAATCGATATCTGAAAGAGAGAAACATACACACACACACACAGATACAACGTGGATGTTATTTTCTTTTCAGATGCTTTTAAAAGTCTTCAAATGAATGTAAAAAAAAAGAATGAATACATTTTTAGACCCAAGTTGATCTCAAAAAGCTAAACACAGTCTGCGTGGCCAATATATCTATTGATCACTAGTTACAAACCAAACCAAGCCAAACAAAATGTGTTTTTACAAACTGTTTTCTAAGAATGTATTAAACATTATTCACAATATACTCGTCTTAAGAATTTAAATAATTTATCAGTCCATGTAAATATATTTAAATATCAGACTGATAAACATAAATACTAATGCTTCACATCCAGAAACTGCGATTTATCTCAAAACACTGAAACTAAAATAAATGCTTTAAAGTCGCACTACAATGACCTACAGGACAAAAAACATTGTTTAAGTTTAAAGCCAAAGGATGTGATTAGATCAATTTACATTGTGTTCACGTGAATGGATTAAATCCCGTCGAAAGCCCGTGAAGGATGTAAATGAATTACAGTTGAGTGTATTATAATTTACAATATTTCTTTCAAGCTGAAAGCTGAGGAGAGGCCCGGGTTCGATTGGGACAGTTTTTTTCGCCTTGTCTTTCCTCGTTTCTGTCGCTCTCAGGCCATCTGCTGTGTAAGTGCAGCTCTATTGATCAGAATCAATGCGCCTCGGACCCCATGATGGTGTGTGCAGTTAGCGTCCATCAGTTTGCGATCTGCGCTGTATCAGTTCCGAGCCACCCGGATGCTTTGGCTTTGCGTCCAGTCATCCTACAGCTCTCGGTAAGTCTCTGTTTTTACTCTGGGACTTTAAACAGGATCGTGGTGTCAGAAATGATGTTCGGCTGGGTTTCTCTGCTCGTGTTCGCATTATAGTGCGCTTCAGGCCGAGCGCTGCGAGATTTTTGTTTTATCAAAAACGCACATGCAAATCACATGAACCGGGTACATGAGAGGAGAACGCGTGCATGTCCAGAAGATCATTCTGAATTACTGTCGGGGAAAAAACAAGCTTTCTTATATTAAATTCGTTTGATATTTTTTATTACTGCCGTCACCAACTGTAACGTAGTTTATGACAAAATATATTGTGCTGATATTCGCGGTGGCTTATGCATACTTAAAATGTCATTTACTTGGATGGACTCTTTTAAAACACAATGAAATAAACACGTTTAAAGTCCCCGGACAATAAATTAGATTGCTTGAGGATTTAGGAAGAAATATCATGTCAACTTTGTTTTTTACTTTGCAGATTTTGACAGTGAAAAAAATTAATAACTGAATACTACTGTTTTTCTGGCATTATATCGACTTGTAAAATTATACTGTATTTTATAAATAACTATAAATTATTGTAATGTTTTGTTAGGCTATAATAAGTATTTATTCTGCGGTTAGTTTAATATTTAAATGCAGAAAAACAGAATTATACAGAAATATACATCTAATGACATCTGTATTAGAGAACACAGTAACGAAAATATAACGTTTATAAAGTTCTTATATGATACATTTTAAAGATTTATGATTAACATGTCTTGTCCAAACACTCTTTCAGATTTCATCATTCATCATTGATTTGACACACACACACTAACACTGAAAGCAGTTGGTTTGCATCTTTTGTTTAAATTGTTTCATGCATTAAATTTTTTAACAGGTGCCCAAAGACTCATTTCATTGTAATTGAGTTCCAACTGTTGTAAAGTTGCACATTTTCACAGCCTGTCTATATAAATAATACTTTTCTGCACAAACAATATCAGACTGATTCTTAAATTAAATCTGCTTTTCTGCTTTTATTTGAATGCATGAACAACATGTCAAACAGAAAAACAGAGATGACATTTCTTGGACAGAAGGAAAATTATCTTCATTTATCTCAAACTTTTTATCTGAAATATTTAATGTTTGAACTAAAAAAATAAATTTCTTTCATTTTAGGTTTCAATCTTTAGGTGAGACAGACCGAAATTACAAACATTATAATGCTCTCTCTCTCTCTCTCTCTCTCTCTCTCTCTCTCTCTCTCTCTCTCTCTCTCTCTCTCTCTCTAAATTATAGGTTTGATATGATCATGATTTATTTCTGTACACTTTAGATGTGATAATATTTGGATAATCCAGTATTTGATAAACGGATTGAAAATATTTTGAGATATATGCACACACTGAGTTTAAACGGAAAATCTTCCGAGGAAAAGAAAAAGCTAGAAATTTGCAGCCAGAAAACTATTGAAAAATATACTGTAAAAGTTACAGTCGGACATGGTTTACTTCGGACGGACATGGTTTTTTGACCGCGATTTTGCACAATTTTAACTTTAATAATAACCCTTTAAATGCTGTCAAATTTATTTTAATTTATCACAGAATATTCGTAATTATTCATTAAAAAGTCGATCTACGCAAACAGCAATAATAAAAACTTTTAGTGTATATTTATGAGAAACATAATTGACTGACATCTTAGAATTTCTTACCACAGTGAATCCTGACGCCGTTTCTAAAAGTCATAAAAAGTACTGTAAAAGAAAAAATGCAACAGTGAGATATTAGCCCACTTGACAAAAAGAAGCATGACGAAAGAAATAGGGATCGTCAAAAAAAAAACACATTTGTTTATGACTCTGTAGAGTTATAAGTAATGTGAAAATACAATAATATTACATAATTTTAATTTATATACTATATGTTATGAATATTGGCCTATATAATGGCCTACATGTATTTTGTGATATTGATGGTGTAAAGTACTACGCTTTTACACCATAACTTAAAATCGACTTTTGTTAGCTGTTATGTGAATGTGTACTGAAGTTAGAAAGCATTACTGGTGTGTGATGTGTGTGATGTGTGTAGAGAAAGCTGCTCATTCTCTGACCATCATATTGATTATTTTGAGTAAATGTTGAGGGTTAATGAATAACTGCTTTTGCTTTGCATGTGTGAACACTTTTACACAAAAGTGTTTAAATAATTTCTCATTTTCTCTTGAAAAATATGTCAATATTGCTAAAATATTAAAGTTTTTTTTACATGTTTTCTTTATATGTCTAATTCACTTGCTAAAATGTTGTTTTGCTTGCTGTGTGTTTTAGGCGGCGTGACCTTTAACCCTTGACACATTCACCTTATTCTGCCCACAAAAGAGACATGTGGACAAGAGCTCAACTCTTCCTTTTTATATGAAAACATTCATTAAATAAATATAAACAGAAAACTGTGTGTCCTAATGTCCTAATGCATGTCAACATGATATGAGACAATTGTTACTTTTTTATAAAAATCAAATAAAAATACCTAAAAATACTTACCAAGAATTGTAAAGCCAAGAGATTAAAGCAGTCATGCTGTTACTGTTGAGTAACATAAAGACATTAGGACATGTAAAAATCATTTAAGATGGAATAAAGAATGTAGAGAAAAATTAAAACATTCACAGCAATTAAAATAATACTAACAATTCTCCAGGATTAACACTGACTTTCACATTATTACACACAAACATATCTGTCCATATGTTTTGCAGGAGTGCTGTAAGCACTTTTCTCCACTCCCTCAGCAGCCCTGTGTGTGTGTAGATCATGTGTGGATGGTTTAAATGTCTCTCCTATGATCAGAAACCATGTCATGTATGACAAATATACACAAAATATTACTGATAATTGTAGGATTTTGAAGAAAAATAGATCTAGCAATTGATATAAAGTATTGGTGAAGACATCAAACAATATTCTGACATTATTAGTAAATACTATGATTATGATTATTAATATGATTTACAGGGACTTGTAACATTTTAAAATGGCATTTAGCAAAAATATTAAGAAAATGAAAGACAACCTTTAAGAAGATAAATAAGCAATGAGCAGAAGTGATGAGCAGATGTGATATGTATTTCTCTCTGAATTTGTATTAGTATGAATCTCTGAATTTTCTCTGTATCACTCCTATAAAAACACAAAAAAGTAGGTTACAGTTATACATTTGTCAGATGCTTTTATCCAAAGTGTCTTACAGTGAATTCAAGCTCTTCTATCTTATCAGTGTGTGTTTACAGGGAATCAAACTCACAACCTTTACAACCAACACAATGATCTACCAGCAAGATACACATTTGTAGTGAAAAATATTTTTACTTTTAAAAACCTTCTATTAAACACTTTATTTAACATTTTATTCAAATGGTTTAGAACAAAATAAAGAAATGATACTCACATGTACGTGTATCTGCTGGTGTCTTTCTCTCTCTCAGCAGGCCTGTGAGCTTGACTTTTTGTTACAGAGTCTGTAGACACAATCTGCTAGTCAATAATGAAATCAATGACTACACAAAACCATCTCTACAATAACACTACAACTCACTAAACTACACAACACCTCAAAAACACAACAATCGGAGATCGTCAACAGTAATTTTTACCTGATCTGAAAATGCATTTTTGATGTATTTATATATACTAAATAATTTTTTATTTAGTAATTTTTACAGATGTATAAATGTACAAAATCATGTATAAAATCAGATGTATGTTAGAACGACACAGTTTTTAGGTTGTTGAACAAAATATTTTTTAAAGCAACAAACACGTACAGCAACACAACACACAACAAATCATTTACACAGAAAATCTCTGTGTAAAATAAACCCGAATCTATATTTATCTAATATAACTTCTCATAAATGTAATCTACATCGAGTATAGATATAATATGAAAAATATTCATGATTTACATACGTTTCTATGTTTCTATATTTCTGTTAGTCAAGGCTTTAAAAGACTGAAGGGACTGTTACATCACTCTGTTTAAACTGTGACCCATCTTTTTAGGCTCAAAGGTCAAGGGTCAAGCAAGCCCACACTCACCCACACACGGCTCTGCTCAAACACAAAAAAACATCATATCTAACAATTTTTTATAATTTATATATCTTTTTTTGTTTTAAAGCAGAAAAATGTTATAATAATATAGTGTTGCTGTGTGTTTCATGTGTGTGTTGTGCATTATGGGAGATGCCATTATGACATGAAATATAATAAAGGGTTTTTCCTTTAATGGTGATCAATGTTCTCTCTTCCTCAGAACATGGATTATCAATAACATATCACATGTGTTGTTGTTTTTAATTGACGTTTCATGTTTTAAATCATGTTTAGAAGCATTTCTGAAGGAAATTCTCCTGTAAAGTTTCCTGTAATGGTGCCGTATTGAACTGTCCTTTAAAAAACTGAAGAGAAATTACAAGACACTCCTGATTTATGACAACTGTAAACACAACACAGACAACATTTACTGCTTAAGGAATATTTCTGATGACCATCACAACATCCGGGATAAATCCATATTAAGTACTGGACAGTGAAAAACAGCCTGTGTCAAAAACTGAAGAATCAAATAAAGAAATGGTTTTCTTCATATCAAACTATTCTGATTATTATTTCTGATATGTTTAAGAAGTTCGACAAATTTTAGTAAAATGTAACCTTTTTAAATGATATACTGTATATCCATTTGACACAACATTCATGTCATAAACTGAAGTTTATTTGCCCACATTCTCTCTGATAAAAACATCAACAATAACTTACTTCAACATTTACATCCAAGAGATTAAATCAAAGCAATTGAAACATTAAGAAAATCATATTTCATTTAATGACAGGCTGCTCTAGATAAGGTTTCAAAATCTAGAATGATCACTGATCTCAAGATCTGCTGTCAGAAGCACACAGGAGTCTGCCGAGCATCTTACAATCCAAACACACACAAAATACAAAAAAACCTGAAAGAAGTCCGTATTAGCAAAATAACAAACCTGAATGAAACATTCAGCACTCAGAATGATTCCCAAGAAGTCCTGGGTTTGATCTGTTTGTGAACAGCTTATGATCACTGAGAGATTTATATAGCCGACCGACAGATAATTTCACTCCTGTACAGTCAGATGAAAAACAGAAAAGTCCCAAGGAGAGTTGAGTGTCTGAATACTGCAGCTTTTTCTGAAAACACAGTATAGATCACAATGGGAATCTTAAACTTAAAGAACAAAATGCACAATTGCAGATCAGTTTCACAAAAAACACCTGTTTGTATATGAGAAGGTAGAAATATGGCAAAATAATGTCTTATTCATACTAAACGAGAACTTTCTTTAGTTGTTACATTGTGTCTCTCTTAAAGAGTATTTCTATTTGTTTAACACACACGTTCAAATATCATTTGACAGACTTTTGCAAGTGAAGTCTTTGGTAAATGTTGTTATATTGTATGAACTCTTTCTGTTGGACATTCATAATTGTTTTCAGCACAAAAGTGACAATTCTATACTTATTTATTTATACACTAACTGTAGTATTACATTAAAGCATGATGGATATGATGTTAAATAACGTTTTACTCTCAGTGATAATCAGGCAATAAAGCGAGACAGATGAATCAATGTGACAAGTGACTTCAGCCAAACCTTTTAGAGGTTCAGCATTCTACAAACACAACTTCAGTAATATGATCAAGAATTAGAGCTTGTGCTCTGTCTCAGCCAATCAAATCAGCCTGTTAATCATCTCAGCCAATCAATTTGTTTGTTAATCTGCTGGCCATGCAAAACAAATTTGCATTTGTAAACCATTTTAGCAAAGTTTTCCTGGTTGATGAAAGAGTCTTCCCATAATTCATAGCTGATCACTGTCAGACCAAATGACCAATTTATGCTGAACAAATGCAAACGTTTGCATATATCATAAACTGCTCTGTTTGATCTATTAACTAATATTTTGGAAAGGACAGAGTTTCAGAAATAATAATAATAAAAACATTTAAAAGAAAATGTAGGTTCTTAATTCAACTATGTGTTGAAGCAATAAATAATCTCTCGTGTGTTTATTGTGTTATATCTTGTGTATTCTGTATTTGATGTTGATTTAGTTTTAAAGGTAACAGCCACATTCTTTAGACTAAGAATTTATTTCAATTAAATGATTCAATTTAAAAATTCAACACGAATGAGCAACTTACGAGATAAGAGAAAATTACAACTTTCAGACGAGTTACAGTAACTGTGTTCAGCTGTTTGACATTCTGAGATTTAATCCAAATACAGAAAAATCATAAAAAAGCAACTCTACAATCTTTATCAATACGTATGCAGCGTTTATACACTTTAATATCATTGCATCTATATAAACTAACAAAAATAGAGCAGAATCAGATTATTTTCTGCACACAGCTCTACAAATCTATAATAATAATAATATTAATATGTGTGAGTTAATGGTGGACACACATTCATATAAACATTCATGAATTCAAAATTACACATTCAACATTCATAACTCATTATTAAATGATACTCAGTAATTAGATGTAAGTAAATATATTTCTGCAGCCAATCACTGCCTCTCATTTAGAAAGTCCCGCCTACCAACTTTGTGAAACCAGATTGATTGACACAAGTCCAGTTCAGTTAAAATGTTCTGATAAAAGTTCATGTAAATCCATGTATTAATTCAATAACAAACCAAATAGATCAGCTGTGACTGTATTCTCTGGCCTCATTAAATCCTGTACAGTAATTCTCTTAACAGGATTAAAACTATATACAAAGTAGATTTTTGTGTTTGAAGAAATCTCAAGGAAATGTGACTGACTTTGTGCATTTTGCAAAAAATGTCTCTGTGATATTCTGCACTACAGATGACTTTGCTTTCTCTTTAACTGTAAATCTATTGGACCTTTTCACCCACTTTATTGAAAATCAGTCACTTTGTCACGTGTTACTAACCGTCAGAAGCGTATATTATATTACCCTTCAGTAGGAAGAAAAAGCCATCATATTTTTGGGTATACTGACTGTTTTCTATATGCAGTATATTCAGTAATGTTGTTTTTATTTTCTGGTTATATTGTAACATTGAAGTAATAAAGCAGTTTGATTTTTACATCATCACTGATATCATGAGTTACCAATAACTTCATCAGCCTGATGTAAATACTCGCAGAATAAAATTCAACCTAACCGCCCCAAATCACGACAAACGTCCATTAGCAGAAGCAAGCGACCCCCAGTCCTGACCGCTGACCTCTAACTCCTGACCTCTGACCTCTAGGCACAGTGAGAGAGGCTGAGTTTCAGGATCCCCTCCGTGTGCATTCTGAAGAGCAGTTTGAACTCGGTGGGCAGCTGGTGGGACTCCTGCCACTTGGTGGTGAACTTGGTTCCCTTCTTGTCATAGTAATGATACGGCAGCTCTTTCCCCGTGTTTGGATCCCAACCAAAGGGCCAGAAGCCGTACAGATGGACCTGCTCGCACATAGACGAGGCCAGAGTGAACATCAGGATCCCTGTGCTCAGACGCTTCGGAGACAAATGCTTGGTCTTCCAATACCTGCAGACAGCGGATAAACAGTATATATATATATATACATATATTAACTTGCATTTTAAACAGTAAACTGTTTGTTTCATTATTAGAATTTCATTTTGAGCTCTTGTTATTTGAATTTAAGAGGAAGCACAATGGAAAGAGGATTAGCAAAATCAATAAGTGTGAATCAGCATCTGGTTGACTCACAAAATGTGTTTTATTTTGTATCTCTCTCTACGCTTCATTATAAGAAATAATGTCACACAAACGAGAATAAGAGAATTTGAAAGACAATGTTTCTGGGTCATTGTATTTCCTTGAACTAAAAGCCACAAAAACTCAATTTTGTGGTGAAATGTGACCTGGGCATCTTTGAGAGATTCACCCATTTATCTGAAACTTAAAGCCGTTTGCACATTTTCAACACAAACTGAACTCAGTACAGTATGTTTTCCTCATAGACACTTCAGATCAAAAACCGCCTCCAAAACCCTTCCAACAGATAATCTGATGCTTAAATGCATTGTGAAACAAGATGAATGATGTTCATGTTGCATGTTTACAGTTAACGGTTGTAAACTGTGGGACACTAAACAGTGGTTACCCCATAAACCCTCAGGAACCAAAACTAATGTGTAAAACGTGTAACGTGTGCACAGGAAAATGTGACACAAGAAATGCCACATCCGTGAAGGTCAGCAGCTGTGTGTGTGTGTAGTGGTCTTGTGCTCTTGGGCTCCACACTGGAGTTTTGCTCAGAGCAAGGTTAGTTCAACCACCATCTCTAATACATCTGTTACAGCACTGATTAACAGAGAGAGAGAGAGAGAGAGAGAGAGAGAGAGAGAGAGAGAGAGAGAGAGAGAGAGAGAGAGAGAGAGAGAGAGAGAGAGAGAGAGAGAGAGAGAGAGAGAGAGAGAGAGAGAGAGAGAGAGAGAGAGAGAGAGAGAGAGAGAGAGAGAGAGAGAGAGAGAGAGAGAGAGAGAGAGAGAGAGAGAGAGAGAGAGAGAGAGATGGTTTGGGTGTAATGGGTGTAATGTGTATTGTGTTTGGTGTATGGTGTGTAAATGCACGTATAAGGTTTATTCTTAGTATGTTTTAAAGCTTCTAATGGAGCTCACAGGGTTAATTCTGACACACAGATTCACTTTAATGAGATTGTAAGAGATTACAGTGCTCAGACTGAATGATGGCTTAAACCTCACTACAGTACATTCACACCTCTCTCTCTCTCTCTCTCTTCACAGCATCACAGCAGAGCTCCTAATCTCATCTTTTCCTTTATAATCTTCTATTTCATTGATTTCTCCTGTCAGAACAGTTACTTTAATATACAGCAGGGTCCAAAACTTTAATTCTTTAAAAACTTTAATAATGACATTTTGAAAATGTCATTATTAAATGAGGGTAACAGCAAACCAGTTTGAGTGAAAAGTTGATTTGAAAAATACATTTGAGAATGTCTTTGATATGTTGCCTAAAGCAGTGCTTTAATGAAATCAATAAAGCAAGACAATCTGACTTAACTAGTTTATAAATTTATCAAAAATCTTACTGTATATCACAATATGATGATAATTGACTAACATATGTTCATACCAGTATTTACAAAAATCTATTATTAGTACTGAGGTGATCTCTACTTTGTAAGTGATTTCTACATACAAGATTATTCAATTTTATTTCTATAGCTCTTTTCATAATTTTGTTATGTTTCAGCTTTAGAGAACATACATTTTAGCACAAACAGCTAAAAACAGTTTAGAAAGGAGGTTATAGAAATGACAAAAAACAGAACATTTAAAAAAAAGGTATTAAATAAAATGTTTTCCAAAGAAAAATGAAAGAGAAACTCTATTAATATGTGCATGCAGTGATCTGGTCTTCGAGTACAATGAAGATGGATGAAGATGATTCTGGACTGATGCCATTAAACACTGCAAGACGTCTGCGCCTGCAGAAGTGATGCAGAATAAACTGCAGTGAGCTTGTTAGTGCAAAAAAACCCAAATGTAAACTGAAGAAATCTATCATGTGCCCTATTATCCCAAAACAACATGTTTGAACTAGTGAGTAACAGACTAGCAATAATAACAGGCTTCTGAAATAACAAAATGGGTAGATTAGATGCTCTAATATCACATTTTTAACCATTTAAACATTGTACTCTAGAAATACCATCTTTTGGACATTTACCATAGTAACACTACGATATTTTTCTGAAGTGGTACATGAATATGGTAATCATTTAGCCAAAATAAAAAGAGTTCATCATGCTGGTGTGAAACGTTTGTGGCTCATTAGATGATGAACACACACATACACACACAATGATGATCACGGTCTTACCTGTTGACATACTGCATAATGTTTCCTGGCCAGGCTAACTGCACCTTCAGCTCGCCCTTGTGCTCTACGAAGAAGTCCACGAGCGTGCGCGTGACCGTAGCGGACGTGTGGAAGAAGAAGGCGGGAATCCACAGGATGGCACCATCAAGTTTCTTCAAACTCAAGAAGAAATTATTTCTGTCCTGGATGGTCAGAAGGTTGTTGTAGTACTTCTCCAGAATGCTGGGGTTAAAGGTCGTCAGGTTGGTCCTGCGGCCCACGTCTTTACGGAAGACCTCGGTGGGCGCGAAGTTACAACGGAAGACGAAGTCGTACTTGTCGATTTCAGGACCGCAGCGGCTGCCGGTGAGAATGCCACTGTTGCCGATGACAGCACAGGTGTTGTAGCGCTTGTTGATGATCGGAGAAGAGTCTGGAAGCAAAGACTTGAGGTTTTCCCCGATGGAGAAGACATATTTGTGACTGGAGTAGTCGTAGTGCATCAGTTGACCCACCCGAACGCTGCTTTTGGTCAAGGTGAAGTTGTGAGGAACGTCAATGTATTGAGCGATTTCTTTACTGGAACATAGACAGAAAACAGAAAAACATCAATAGTTGGTCACATAAACAGCCACTTAATCTAAGAATCTAATCTTAATCTGACCAGCTAAATATTAGTTAGGGCTAATCAAACTTCTTTGACCATCTACTTAAAAATGACCAATGACCAGTCTTGAAGAAAAAAAGATGACTAACTTTTCATGACATAAAATTATCTGATACATTTTTGAATTCTGTAATGCTTACTGGTAGTAAGATTATTAAGTTTCTTTCTATAGCACTTTTCATAATTTTGCATTGTTGTAAAGCAGCTTTACAGTAAATAAATTTGTCACAAACACCAAACAAAACAGTACAGAAAAGATATAAAAACAGGAACATTATAGAATAATTGTATTAATGGTATTATTCTGAAATATTTTGAACTGTATAATTATGCATAATGGTAGCATCATGAAATATTGTAATCTACAGATGATCAGATTCATATTAAAATCCAAACATCTGTGTCTTAATAAGTGTATTTACATCATCTTAAAATGGTTGGGTTAAATATGGACAAACCCAGCTGTTAGGTTAAATTAACCTAGAAATTGTCCATATTTACCCCAAACATCAGTTAAAACAACCCAGCATTGATTAATTTAATGAACCCAGCATTTTTAGAGTGTATATTAGTATATTATAAGTTGACATGTATTATTAAATATATTTCCAATCTTTATGTGATGTGTGTGTGTTGTTCACCTCAGCTCTACATAAGCAGTCTTATTAAACTTCCAGTTATTTGACTCCTGCAGGTTCTCGTTGAGAGCGTTATTGAGGGATGTAAAGGCCGGGTCCAGAAACTTCATTGCCAGTTGGGACCTGATGAGAGGAAACAAACATCAGAAAAAAGCAAACACACAGGAAGAGCCCGTCCCGATGTGGCCCTGATGGCAGATGTTGAAAGTGGTTCAGATCAATTCAGATTCATCCAGCAGTCTGTCAGTCACCCCCCGCCCGCGGCGCTCGATGCCCGCTCTAATTAAACCACCGCTTTTACACTCCACGCCTGCTCGCTTTCTCACTCTCATTTGTTAAAGCTTGTTCCGTTTCATTAACAAAGTTATTTGAGTCTGGGTTACTGCTTCAGAGGTCAGAGCGTTGTGTTGTGTTACGACCCACTGACTCTATATAAGAATATTAAAGTAAAGTTAGTTTTTAACCATATTTAGAGTCTGATTATCAGTATTACAAGTCTAAATACTGAGACCAGATAGACTGAATTGCCTTGTGGTTGAAGAGTTAATGTTGTTAACTCTGTGTGAATTATTCCAGTGCAATTATTGTTTACACACACGAGCAGTTCTGAAAGTAGAGGCTTCAACAATTACAAAATGTCCACCCAGACTTATTAAAATAACTTTTGTTATAAACAAACTCTTGTTAATTAACATCAATAAGTGATTTAAACCTGAAGTGTGAATGCAGTTCTGTCTGTTTAAAGTCTCGTCTCTAAATCAAACCAACAGACCTGAGTAACATATGGCAACCCCTCACACCCCCTTTCCTTCTCTCTCTCTCTCTCTCTCTCTCTCTCTCTCTCTCTCTCTCTCTCTCTCTCTCTCTCTCTCACTCCTGCCAAGTAACCTTGAATGCACCAAACCTGTTGTGATGACTGCAGAGATGAAACTGCCACATGAGTAAATCAGCACCAAGGACAGAGACCAACCACACGCAACTCACAACAATACAACACATTAACACAATCCACACTTCACACTATACAAGAGCATATGTAATGTACTTGATCTTAAGATGTATGCTTTTGTTATCAGTGGTGTTTGTTAAATTCAATTCCTCATACCTCAAATTATGGCACAAAACTCAGATCTGTTTGATATACAGACACACTGTAAAAAATCTGAAACCTCTTCAACTCAAAATTTTCTAGTGTACTGGAACTAGATGTAGTTGTACTAGACTTTTCTACTGACTTTAAACTATTCAGTTGGCACACCTGTGACTTATTAATTGTGACTGTTCCTTAAATTTACAGAACTTAATTTCAGCCATTTAAAAAATGTAGATGCACTAATGTTTTACTTTAAATAGTTTATTTTTTACAGTAAACAAATTTAAGATTTTAATTTGCTGGACATAATATATAGATTGATGTTTTTGTACATTATTTTACATTCATGACATTTAATTAAGGAAATAAGAATAATACATATGAAGAAGGATAAGATGTAAGTGAGTTCTGAAGGCAGCTGGCTGTTTGGAAATCATTACTCTGCGAAATATGAGAATGTAGGTTATTTCACGTCCATGAGCTGGACTGATCTGCGCATGCGCACTGCGCATCATGACAACAGGCCTGTCCAAAAATCACTGTACATCAGGCTGAGAAATAAAACATGATTTCATAAAAGCTAGATGAATGCACTAATAGTTAAACGTGCGGATTAAAACAAGCTTTCTCTTGAGTTAGATACACACACAACGTCGTGATGGCATTATTAATAACAGCATACAATAAAAGAGAGATGATCACATACCGAAATCCTGCATGAAACATGTACATACGCGGTCCTCCGGCGTTGGCGTATTTCGGGGCGGTGAAGATTAAATCTTTCTTTATAGACACGTAACTGATCAATGATAAAATGAGCAAAGCGACGCTGAACATCACCAGACCCAGAACACTGACGACCCGAACCATCTCAAACCCCAAACACTGCGATCAAATACGGAGAATAAACATGATGAATGTGTGCAGCATGATTTCAGAGGAAGATGATGATGTTGGATGAGGGATGCGGATGCTGCGGTCCGCCGCGCCTCTCATCAGGACCAGCCGCCAGCATCTCTCTCTCTGATAGCTGCTTTTGGGTTAAAACATCGCAGGTCAGATTGAAGCTTTTCCCGTCAAATGCATTCACTCGAGCTGATATTTAAAGGAGACTCGACCCTATTCACAGATATCCGAGAAATAAACATGTAATCGCAGGCGGAGGTGGCAGAGAGTCGACGGACACGAAAGGGTTACACGGATTATCCTGTTTACATGCACAAATCTGCAAGCAAATGACGAGACCTAAAAAAAGACATTTATATTTTATGATAGTGGATGTATCTAAAGATGTTGTGCTAACATTGTTTTTTGTTGAATTTTGTTGTTTTTAATATTTTGTCAAAAATAAGTGTTTTAAATATATATTTTAAAAATGTACCTTACAATCACTATAAATCTATATTATATTAATACATTATGGCAGCAAATATTTCTGACCACATCCTACATAATTTGACTATAAACAGAAAAGCTAAGTGTTTTTACGACAAAACAGGATTTGTGGTTAAAAAACGAAACAGTTACATGTATAATCTCAGAAATATTGTCCAGCAGTATGGACAAAAATAAAAGCAGAGACTGTGGCAGAGATTACGGTTATCCCAACATCAAGTAAGATAAAAACACAATAAACTGTTTTGACTAATTGATACTTTAACAGTCTACAGTCTCATAAACAGTCTTATAGATAAAGATGCTTCCAAATGCCATACAGCCAAAAAATGATTCTTCTCTGGCATCATAAAGCACCTTTATGTGATATATTAATTACATTTTCTTTTGCGATTTTGTTATCAAAATAACTTTCAAGTAATCAATGTGCTTGCCAAGCAGCAGAATATTCCAACACATGTTCATTCATTTTTTCTAGGTTGTTTATAAGACAGAATGGTTACTGATTACTGATCTGTCTACATTTAGGAGTTACATATAGTACACAAAAGTACACATTCAACAACACAGACACACACCTATACACGAATGCATTAAAACTGCACCTTTAGTCAAATCAGCCACCTGTAAAAGTTGAACTACACAAAGCTATTATTAAGCACAGGTGATGAATGAGGTCGTCTGTAAGAAACACTGAATGTGTGATGCACCTTTATATAAGAATCGTAAAAACATTAGTGGAAGCGGCAGAATATAAACAACACAAATATCAATATCTTATATCGCGCTTCTCTATAGAACATAATAAAAGCAGCGAGATTGTTCTTTCTCACACGAAAAGTTAAAAAGTTTCAAAGGGAATTATTATGAAAAACTCATCAATTTCTGTAACTGCAGGGAGTGTTAAATAATCGCTTTAGTGCAACACAATACTTGTAAATGGGCTGCGGTCGAGTTTAAAATAAGCAACTTACTGCAACAGAGAGAGTTATCATTAAACAAGCAGACAAAATCAAATATTATACAGAACTTTATGTACAAAACATCTTCAAACTCAACTGCACCGTACCACTTTACAAACACATTCTATATCTATACTTATTCTTAGTTAGAAGGAATAAAATCTATTTGTCGCTGATCTTAGAGAACACCCTGATATGCATTGTGTTCTGAGCTGGAAAATATCAAATATTTAAAAAATTAAAAAATATTTATAAACACTAAAAGCACTCCTCCATCATAGAGTTTGATATTATGTGATTACAACTTTCAAAACTTATTTTTTTGTCCAGACCTCCATATCAACAACTGAAATACTCTGCAGTCCCATCGTCTCTCTGACCATGAGCTTTAATAGTGGAGTTTAATTTCTCTGGGTATCTAGAGATGGTTGATCAGTAGACAGTGAGTGTGTATTTGTCATGAGTGGTCAGTGGAGGAGAGAGGGAGAGAGAGAGAGAGAGAGAGAGAGAGAGAGAGAGAGAGAGAGAGAGAGAGAGAGAGAGAGAGAGAGAGAGAGAGAGAGAGAGAGAGAGAGAGAGAGAGAGAGAGAGAGAGAGAGAGAGATAGAGAGAGAGAGAGAGAGAGAGAGAGAGAGAGAGAGAGAGAGAGAGAGAGAGAGAGAGAGAGAGATTGGCCGCATGCACCTGCAGACGTTGAGGTGGAAGTGTGCGGAGCTAAACTGCAAACTGCAGTAGCGCGGGGCAGATGAATGAGGGTATTATATGAAGAGACGGCTGCTGGCTTTTTGATGTATAGCCTCGGGGTCAGTGGGTGTGGGACCTCTGCGTGCGAGTGTGTGTGATGGTTGGTCAGGCCAAAGAGAGATGCAGTTGCTTAGCAACAGACTGACCAGGGAGACCCATCTGATTGCAGTTTCATGGGATTAATTTCCACGTGTGGAAGATGACCAGCGTCAATCACACACACAGAAACATTCATTCAACAGAGAAAGAATATCTGTGTGTGTGTGTTTACAGTGGCTAGACGCTGTTAAACGGTTCATGTATCTGGGCTGAGCTTTGTGTTGTGGTCAGTGTAGAAGAAATGGCCATATGGACAGCACACAAAATGGTAGTTTAGTGATGATATAAATGCAATTAAATTCATTTCCAATATTCACATTACTGTTATCAACATACTGCACTGTTCTGATGTGTTACGTGATGTATGTAGCGATAAAACCAGAAACCTTTAAATCTAAACAAAATTGCTCACAGGAGACACATTTCAGACAGATGTTATGATCAGGTGTAAATGTCTCATGTGTCTCATCTGAGCTCTTGTGATCACACATCCCAGAACGCATCTTAATAACAGGTGCAAACACAGCCTTTAGAGTTACCGTCATCACAAGAGCTTTAATCTCACCCTCAATCGCTCTCTTTAGTGTAAGAGCTCATCTAACCTGGTGCCATGAGCCCATGTATCACACTGACAGACACACACACACACAAACACTTAAATCATAGTACATTTTCAAAAGGTAGGATGCTAAATCTGCCAGAATAATAAAAGGCTTTTAAAGCTGTTGGCATTTATGTATTTGTATCGTGCATGTGTACAGTACATTTTAAAGGCAAATAATATTTTTTTGTATAATGTTTTTACATTTATTTTTTAAACTATCCAAAATAAAAAGTACATGTTTGCATGTTGATCTGGTGACAGTAACCTGCAGCTGTTTAACATTAACTGAAGATTTTCCTGAATAAATATTAGTTGTGCTGATGCTCTCTGTTAACCTCTAATGAAACATACAGACAAAGAGTCTCATTCACGTGTGTGTGTGCGTGTGTGTACGGTCACTAATAGATGATTCATTCACAAGTTGTGTGTGTGTTTTATATCTTATCACATTCCTGCCGTTCTCTGTGTGTGTGTGTGTGTGTCTTCAGTCTGATAAGATGTGATGCTGTCGAGGGTTTCACTGATAACATTAAAACACACTCAGGAAAACTGAAAGGAAAAAATCACACACAGCTTTATTTCTCATAGACTTCTATTGCCTTCATAGCAGGATAATATCTTCTAAATCAAACTCCACACAAACCTGTGGACATTATTAGATATAAAGTCATTAGTTTTGGTATTTATGAACTTTTGTACTAGTGTGAAGCACCTACAATGTTTTCACAAGTGACATCTTCAAATATTTGGCCTCAAAACTAGTATTGCCAAGTCCCACACTTTATCTTTTGCTCATTCACAAACAAACAATTTATTTTTTACAAGGACACATCGGTATTATTCACTTCATTCAAGCCAAGGTAGCTTAATAATGAAACATCTTACCACTGAACACTTCATGCAATAACTTGACCTTAAAATATTATTGAAACCCACCTCTCTCTCTCTTTCTGACCCTAAAACATCTTAGATTATAATTTACATTAAGTTTGTTAGTAGTAAGGCATGTCTCATTAAAACTTGTGTCTTCACGTGATGCTGTAATCTCACTTACTGGTCATTTATTAACTGTCTGGATAACACAAGCATCTCTCTATCAAGATAAAGTCAACTCACATATTTATTCAAGACTCATTACTAAATGAGAGAAAGAAAGATAAATGAGTAAATTCTGTCTGGGGTTTCAACCGGCACACAAAGAACAATGAGGCGATCATGTGTGTGTTGACTTGACATGATAAAGTCAAGAATCAAAGCTTTTGTAATGAAACAACATCAAAGTCCTTTAAGATTGTTCAATTCCAGCACGGTAAGGGTTGGTGGCACCTTAACAGATAAATCACAGGTGGAGAGAGGGATAAAAATTAAAGGTGCTTCAAATATCCTGTTGGGTACTAAAGGAGCCTTAAAAGTGACTGAAAACTCTTCTTCTTACAATAGGGTTACAATTGGCAAAAACTTACAAGACCCTTTAGACACTTTAAAGTCACACTTATCTGGTCAGTGTTTTTCTGCTGATGTCAGCTGTATAAATGGATCTTCTCTGTTGAAGCGAGAAAGTCTTAAGCTGGTCCTGTCTGTTGATGTGGAACAGTTGATGTCATGAGCATCTGTGTGGATTTCTGCAATAGAAAAATAAGTGAGATCAGCAAACAGTAAAAACACGAACGATCTTTCACACATCTCACACGCTCGACACTAGGGGATTTTCACACTTATATTAATTGAAAATTGAAAAGCCTATCCCACATGATGTCACACTAAAAACCTGTTAGTGTTTCTATCCTCTCGGAGGAAATGCAGGATAATGATATAAATCTGCCCAATGCCCCCAGACACATTTAACAGTGAGCTCTATATCCCTGTAGACAAATAAAAACAGTCTCAGAGATTTGTGGAAGTCTTTTGGAAACAGACTTTTTGACTTCCTGAATACTGGCTTATGATCTGGATCATAAATTATCAGTTCATCTTTCTATTTCTAAACCGATTACAATCTTACACCGTTATGTTTACAGTTATCATTCTTAATATACATGCCATGCACATTTTATACACACTGTTTTTCATGGTGCCATTTTTGGTTTTTATAAAGAACCTTTAACATCCAAAGAACCTTCTTTGTAGAGGAAAAAGGTTCTTAAAAAAAGTACTTATAAAGGACTATAAAAAGGTCATTGAAATAAGGAAAACATGCTTTTAAGAAGTATGACAAAGGTTTTTTGAGGAACCAAAAACTGTTCTTCTGTGGCATCACTGTGAAAACGAAGCAGCTTTATTAAGTGTATGAATTGAACAGTCTGATGAAAAACTGATACAACCATCTTTAGTGAGTTTCGTTGAGAAAGTACAACTTACAGAAAATGGCAAAAATACCATGTATTTTGTCACCAATACTCTTTTTGTGGTCTATAAGAAACAGAAAGTTATTTGGCTTTGGGACATCATGAAGGTGAGTGAATGATGAATTTAAAGTGAACTGTCCCTTTAAGGACAGAACTGTTTCACTTCAGCTTGGGAAACTATTTTCCTAAAAGCAACAATAAGAGACTAACCATTATCATTTCACTAGTGTCACTGCACGCAAACTGAAGTGTTTTTCATCCCCAGTGTGTATCTGAGTGGTTTTCACACTCTCCATCTCTCTGTCACCTCATCATCATCATCATCCCTCTGTGCTTCCCCTAAAGTGTTTTAAGGTGTGTGTGTGTCTGCGGACGTGATGATGGTGAGATGATAGTGGTGGAAACATGAATAAATGATTGTGTGTGAAATCCACCAGAGAAAATAAAGTGTAGAAGCTAATGAACAGACAGGAGGTGTTTCCAGCATCTTCAGACGTTTTATACAGCAGGAATAAAGATCAGCCAGTCTTATAATGCAAACGAGAGAGAGAGAGAAAGTAATTACTAATGTCTAAAACACATTTCTGATCATTAATAAATAATGGCAATAAATGGGATGGTGTGAGATGTCCATGCTTTTTTCCCACTTGACATCGAATCAACTTTTTTTGATGAATAAAGTGAATGAGAGTGTTGTAATTCTCTGAATGAGTCTGAGTGATCTTAATGAGATTAATAAACGTGTTTTCAACATTTTCCCACTTTAAACAGAATTGTTGTCTTGGCTGTTGCTCAAGTCTTGAGATCTAGATTGTGTTTGACTGTAAATCAATTTAATATGTCATTTAATAATTTAATTGAAAGGTGATTACCATTAAAGTGGAAAACTAAAACTTTTGGCACGTTGTCAAATGAACCAAAGACATCATATGTTGAGTGAATGTGTCGATGCCACATTTGACCTCTTCAGACACGGCACCACATCGGCCATCTTGGAACAGTCAAGAGTTTAGTTGCTATTGTCATTCACAGGTAAAAATTACAGGTCCATCAGATGCCAAAGATGGCCTAAACAACAAATAATTCAACTTCAATTAAAAAAGTTGAACGCAATGCTAATATACACTCACTATGTGCTGTACAACTGCTAAATAAAACCACAATCCTAACAATTATCTCCATTAGAAAATTCTGCAGGACCAGACAGCAATTCATTTTTTATAATTTAATAAAATACACAATGAGTTTATAAAAGTTCACACATTTCAGTTGTGACAAGAGCAATTGACTGCTCCAAGATGGTGGACGTGTTGATGTATCTGAAACAGTCAAATGTGCATCTATGTAAATATATGTCTATAGTTTTTACTCTTGCATGAAACAATAGACATAAAACAATAATATTAGTAATGGACGCACAGCTCTGGATTGAGCAGAAGGTTTGTGTTTCTGGTCACCCTGAGTCCGTGTCTTATCTTCAGACGAATGACCCAGTCCTCGCTGGCGGGGGGGTACGGCAGGGCAGAGGTATGAGGAGAGATAGTTAACCCTCATGTCCAGAGCGAGAGCAGCACGTGTGGATCTTCATTAACCTCCACACAGGTGAACCGTTCATCTCCTAAAGCCACTTATTCCCGGCAATAACAGAGGGTGTAACGCCTCTCGCTCTCTTTTTTCAATTAGAGAAGAAGCGACGTTTCATTAACCCCTCGCTGCTCTGAGACGGCCCGCTCGTGCCAGGCTTGTTTGGGGTTGCGTTGGGGTGCGCGGTGAGGAGGACGATATTTTACCCTAAACTATCAGAGAGTATCGCCGTCTGACAGCCACCTGCCCGTTCGGCCCTGAAATATTGTGGTGTGTTCAAGAGAGCAAATCATATTTCCTGAGAGCAGTCGCTAATAATGAGAATTCACTTAAAGCTAAATGAGGTGTAGTGCAGAGAAACATCACGACCTGATACGCTGGAAATAAAGAAAAGATAAATCTAATTATTCTTCACAGGACAAAACTGACACGCAAAGTCAAACAAAAAGACGGGCGAATGTAACTATAATAATGTCAACAAATGTGATTCATAAGTGTGGTATAGTTTGTCAGAATAATTTGCATAATTTATGGTTTATTTTAATGAATGAAACTGTATTTGATGAGCAGATCTGCATGGAATCTCTCAAACACAGATCTACACAGTCCCAAAAAATAAAGATGCTTCATGATGTCATAGAAGAAACATTGGTTTCTTTAGGAGTGCATGTTTTTAGGGAACCAGAAATGTTTATTTTATGGATATGACAAATATGACAGCCAGCTGGATTGTAAAGGCCCATGTGAAATGCAGAAAGATAAATTATGTGCAGAAAGACCAAGAGACAAAATCTTAAAAACTAAGGTTACTTAAGGGCTTTTTGTAAGACTGTATGGTTACATTAAGAACCTTTTACATACAAAACTTTCTGGTGCACAAAAGATTCTGATTCTCCATCACAGATCGCATGCTGATCCATCAATACATCCACAAAATGTAAATAAAATGTAAAACATTAAAATGTAATAAATCTAGATGAGTTTATGTTCCTAAAGTACAGGGTTTTAGACTATAAAAAGATTCAAGATTTAGTAAGATAGAGTCTTTAGCACGCAAACATTAAATGTACTCAACTTTCTGTCTCTCTCTCTCTCTCTTTCTGCATGTTTTCTCCTATGAATGACACACCACTACTCTTGTTTAAAATACAGTTTTACATACTATTAAAAAGTATGAAATACAGAAAATACAGAATAGAACACAGAACACTCCACACTGCATAAACACTGTGAACTAGTCCACAAAATATCCAATATAACTGCAAAAGGAACTGATGGGGAAAGAACACACATGCACACAGCCAATACAGTGTGTGTGTGTGTGTGCAGTGGTAATAGTGTGTCATACAGAGATAGGCCGAGCTGTGGATCAATAGGTTTACGATGGCTGTTGGCCAGCGGTTGTTTCCGTGATCTCTCTCTCTCTCTCCTCACTCATCAATACTTTCATTGGCTCTGTGGAGCTGCAGGGCTGCACCAGTAATCACAGATATTTTTAGAGGCCTGCAGCTCTTTCTAGCAAGGTTATAGCACTCTCTCTCTCTCTCTCTCTCTCTCTCTCTCTCTCTCTCTCTCTCTCTCTCTCTCTCTCTCTCTCTCTCTCTCTCTCTCTCTCTCAGGCAACTAACTAGAGTTACAGTAGTAACACAACAACTGTTTTTCAGTAGTGCGACAATATTAACACTATTAAAACAAGTCCTGCCCCAACTCCCTGTTTCAGTAGATGTGCTAAACGCAGGGAAATAGTAAACTCTGTTTGAGATTCATGAGGTGTTTAATGTCACATTGTATTGCACACACACTTACACACAAGTATTGCCTCCCTTTTACAACAGCTTTTATATCTATTGTATACCTGTGATGTTTTTTAAAGATGTCTAGACAGTTAGCTTTGATTTTTGGAACATGATCTCAGATTCTAAAAATAAAGATGCTTAAATAAACAAAGCAAAGAAATTTTCAATGACACTTACAGTAAGAAAGACAAAACTCAACCATCACAGGAGAAGCTTGTGAAACCCACTTAACAACTAGTTAAAACATTGTAAGATGGAACTCAACCCACTTAAAGACAGTTTCTATTGACTGGAGCAAAGATTGGAAAAGCACAAACAAAGTTGTAGTCAATTCACTACACAACACACAACTACAACACCATATGCTACACTACTAACTTTATCTGCCAACTGTAAAACAGATGTATCACAACTGGACCTGATCATTCATTAACAAATCACATTCACAGCCTAACAATTAAAAGTTAAAAAAGACATTTATATTTTCTAGGCTATTTTTCTGGAAATTTTGGTGCTGATCTGAAAAAAACATCCAGATCACTGAAACACATTTATATTGCTAGAGATAAAGTAGAGGTGAGATACTGTAGATAAGTGTGTGTTATGCGTGTATAAAGAGAGCAGAGGTGTGTACACAACATACCTTGGTGTGATTTTAATGGTTTTTAAATGTAGCTGATGTTCATTCAGTCGGACATGGGGTTTATGACACGTGATGTTCACACACCTGATCACAGCTGTGTTCCTCAGGAGACAAGAGTCAAAAAATTTTTAACACAATCAGTTTCAGCGTCTTTAACATACTGTAAATACATATGAGATTCAAAACATGTTTATATGTTCATGCACAAGAAAACCTCAAGAACTGTCAAATGACCTCAATAGTGTTTAGAATTAAACTTAAAAATGTCTAAATATCATTGCATTATATAGACTTTAAAAAACCCCACAATAATATTAAAGCATGTTTTATATTCAAACAACTTCACATTTTAGAGTATGCAAATTAAAGTATTTTATGTGATATTTTGTTATTTACATATCATCACATGAATACTGAATACTTTTAGTAATTATTTGGCAAATGTTTGTGATTTGAATTCCAGCACATTAAAATCAGAAATTACACCTTTAACACTACAGAATCTCTCTCTCTCTCTCTCTCTCTCTCTCTCTCTCTAACGCAGAATGAGATGTATCTGAGCTAATACAGGAGATATGCAGTCATATTTCAGAGACAAAGAGGTGTCAGTGTGTGTCCTTAATGACGACAATATATCTGTAACACATTCACAGACGCACAAAATGATATCAGCTCATAGCTGATGAGCCTATCAGGGGAGAGAGAGACACTTTCAAGTACATATTCCTCATAATTAATAAATGAAAAATGTTACTGCAGCTAATCAATAGTGTAGTTAGAGCGGATTGATCGAGCTGGGAATCTCTTCACCGCCGCTTACATTCCCCTCCGTTCAAAACAAAAGACTCTCCTGAGAACCATCTGACTGACGGACCATCAGAGCGACCCCTCCTAAAAACACACACACACACAGAGAATTAATTATCATCAGCACACAGCTGATCTATCATCCCCAGCTATTACAGTCGGGTCACCGTCTCACACACACGCCCTGAACAGACCGTTACCTTGTAAGGGCACATCCTAATAAGTGACTGATTTTGCAAAGCTTTTCTCAAGAAGACTCACAATACTATTACAGTACACTGTGGTAGTTATAATCTTATCATCAATGTTATCTGTTTCTGAACTGTGGTATAATTTTATTATCTGAAAAATAAATATTTGTTCAGAGAGAGAGAGAGAGAGAGAGAGAGAGAGAGAGAGAGAGAGATGTATGTGTGTGTGTGTGTGTGTGGTGTGTGTGTGTGTGTGTGTGGTGTGTGTGTGTGTGTGTGTGTGTGTGTGTGTGTGTGTGTGTGTGTGTGTGTGTGTGTGTGTGTGTGTGTGTGTGTGTGTGTGTGTGCGCGAGTGTGCGTGTGTGAGACAAGGTACCGCACACACAGATATGATGGTAGATGACAGCATCACTTGATCCTTGTCAGGTTATTCCAAGGATTTCCCCTCAGGACCCCAGTCAAAGCTGCCCAACTCACTGCCCGAGACAAAATACAGAAAGATAACTGTTATTAGATGTATTATTAAACAGATGTTTCCTAGGGCAAGTGACACGATCACTATATAATGATCCTCAGATCATGTGATTCGTGGAGGACAAACAGACTTATGGTGACAGGCCTTGAAAATGATAATCAAGGAAACAGTTTCACTATTCAAACTTTTAAAAAAGTTACACAGTAACACTCAATCAGAGCACCTTAGCAACCAAAAATAACACCCTAGTGATATTACACTTTTAACTGATAAACTGATACATTTCCTGCGTTCCTTTACACACACACACACACAGAGATGCTGAAGCCCTTTTTGCATGAAAGGAAACCACCTTTCCTGTCAGAAGAGCCTCCATTAGCACTAATGCAGGAGACAACAGGTCTGACTGCTCACTAATGGACACACACACACACACACACACACACACACACACACACACATACACACACAGTGTAACACTCCCTCTGCTAATTAAACATGCAGCATTAAAAGCAGAAGACAGAGAATTCTGTCTGTCTCTTTCTGACCATCTCTCTCTCTCTCTCTCTCTCTCTCTCTCTCTCTCTGTGTGTAACGAAAGATTAAGAGAGGATAGACAGACAGACAATCACATATTATATTTCACTTAAGTGTTTGTTTTATTTATGACTTATAATGTGTGCTGTCATCTGTGTGTGTGTGTGTGTGTGTGTTTTAGCATGAGTGAATGAATTGTCTATAAGTGAGAGGTGAGATGTGAATTAAAACACTGTTCCTGCAGCTTCACACAACCACACTGACAAATCAATAAACACTAGAGCACTATTCCCAAAACTAGACCACAACATGGTCAGATGAATCAAAACACACACACACACACAAAATAAGGCCATATCACAGACTTTTACTGACTTACTTAAATTTCTATAAAATCTAGATATATTATAGCTCAACCCAAATCCTCTAAAAGAAAATGTTTTGCATTGGTTCAGTGGCAGTGAGATTAGTTCAGTTTTCCTGACAGCATCTCTGTCCTGCAGCCGGCTGTCAGACACACTAATTGATAGCAGCTGAACTTCAGCCCTGTGAGAGCAGACAAAAATCCATAATCCACTCACAGCGCAACAACAATATTACATGTCATTTAAAACTTACTTCATTAACCTACTTTAAAAATGTCTCTGCTAATATCACACATTAACATCTCTGATAGATGAAACTCTATGAAAGAAAATATTAAATGCACCAGATCATGTCAATCTGAAGAAGAATAATAACACTAGAGGAATACTAATTTCCTTGCATATGGAAATCTTTCAGTACACTGTAAAAGTGATGTGATTAGTAAATCATGTCAACATATGTTTTTACATTACTTTAATTTTTAAGCAATTTTAACTTATTTAACTTATTAAGTTAAGTTATACCAGTAACAATCATTAGCCAAAATTAAAAATAGTAAGTTGAAATGACTTGCACAATGATAGTAAAAGTCTTAACAGATTGTGGGAACCACTGGCCGATACCCATGATTTCAATTAATTATAAATCACACTAAATGATGTTTTTGTTGAAAATGTATGAATGCAGGAAGGTTTGTGTGATGGTTGGGTTTGGGGTTAGGGTGAGGCTTACACCATACAATATACAGTCTGTACAATATAAAAGTCATTATGACTGTGGAAAGACCCCATAAAACATGAAAACCCAATGTGTGTGTGTGTGTGTGTGTGGGGTGAATTTACAGACATAAGGTGAAGCTCTTGAAAGACACGCACGATTGGGCTCTTGTAAGCAGACTCTTAAATGGGCAGCCGTGTGGAGTGGCTCTCACAGATCTGTCTGAAGGACCAATACACTCTCCTCATCTGACATTAACCATCTCAATTCACTGCTCAGTCACACCCCGTCACACACACGTCTGGTTTATTATCTCTGTGGGGACATAAACATAATTGTTTTAATACTGTACAAACAACCCCCAAACCTAATCATCACACAAAACTTTCTGCATTTTTATATTTTCACAAATTATCATTCTGATTTCTAAAAGCTTGTTTACCCGTGGGGACCTCAATTTAGGTGACACGAGTCCCCCCACGAGTCTGTGTGCATTAGGGTTTAAGTCACCAACAGGATTTAAAAACTCTTAAGGGTCCTCTTCAGATGCTCGACCTCTCTCTCCTAAAGGTCAGAGTCTCCCCTCACACCCACACCGAGACACTATGGAGACTGTTAGCGTGCTGCTAAAGCTAATGTCATCGATCTAATGCTCGAGTCTTAAAGAACGGACGGGATGCCCAGTCACAGACGCTGCTTATGGGACAGAAATCAGATCTGTGTGACGGCTGAAGACCTTTAATGAACAGAAATAATGCAGCGAGACCTGACACGCACTAAAGCAGATAAATAAACACATGCTTTGCTCTTTATATTGTTTGTTTGTCCATCTTTGATGCGAGACTGAAGTCAATTCCTTATTTTTGTTTCTTTGAAGCTGTTCGTCGATACAAATCTGTCAAAGTGTTTATCTGATACCGCTTATGTTTTTATGTTCTCTGCTTTCAAGATGCTCACAAACACCCGCTAACTCAATGGTATATGAGACATCAAATATTTATCAAAACAAACTCAGCTCCTGTTTACTATTTGAAGAATCAAGTCTCTTGAGAGAGCGTTAAACGCTGCGTCCCGCAAATCATTTCACAAATGTGTTTCCATGAGGAGGAAGAACCTTCCTGAATCATGAACAGGCCACGAGCTCCTGCAAAACATAAAAGAAATACAGATGAAGATCTGTTTGTCACAGAGATTCAAAAACACACATTTAGAAAATAGAAATGAGAAACACAACAATATTTCATTAGAGTCTTGCAATGCAAAACATTTTCTTTTAGAGGATTTGGGTTGAGCTATAATATATCTAGATTTTAGATTTCTGTGAAACTTTTATCTCAACAAAAGCTCCTTTAAAGATAAAAAACACTTTAGTACCCAAACACAAATCCTGGATCTGAATATATATGTGAATCAGAACAATAACTAGCTGGACTGATTTTAATGTATTAGTTTAGTATAATTAGTAAATTTGCAAGGCTAACTTTAACTTTCATGCAGAAAGCATTTTTAACATTAAAATCTTTTTTTATTAAATGTAGATTGTTGTCTCATTGTTGTCTCAATAAAGATGGTTCCTAGTATTATAGAAGAACGATTTTTGCCTGAATGGTTCCATAAAGAACCTTCAACATTCACAGAATCATTATGTTTCTCAAAAGGTTCTTTGTAATGGAAAATCGTTGGAGAACCATATACTTTTTTCTATTGCATCACTGTGAAGAACAGTGTAAAGCAGATTTATTTTTAAGAGTGTATATTATAAAAATATATCAAACAGATTCAGGTAACACACTGTTTACATCTCACTTTAACCGATCTGGATTCAAACTGCTCTTCTTTCATTAGAACTCAATGGGAGTTGTCATGGTAACAGATGTCTTGGATTCAGTAGGCTTTTTTATTTCTGAAAATAAATCAGCCATTCTTACTTTCAAAGACACATTTCAATTTCTTTTATCTGAATAAAAGCTTAAGAAGTGAGCTTAAGATGAATGAGAAGACGTGTGCTGCGTTTCAAACAACCGTCTGAACTTTATACTCCTGTGAACTGATAAAAGCTACAAAACTAAATAAAACTCTTTTAAATGTTTCAGATCGATTTAAAGAGAAAATCCCTCCTTTTACATGTTTGAATCTATTATCTTTTCACAAGATCCTCTGAGCTTTAATTTAAGAAGCTTCACACACATGAAGAATGTTAATGAAAAAGACAAAGATTTACTTTTACTTTCTTTCTTTCATTCTTCATCTCATTCTCTTCAAGCAAAATATCAATGGTCATATATACAAAACGTTCAGTCTGGTGTGAGTTATCATCATGTGACACTGACTCATCCAAGCGGATGAAATTTTAATAATTCAACTTAATGATTTCTGACCTTTACACAAAACCTTCTTTGTTTTTTATCTTCAAATGTTGATGTTACTGGTGAAGAGTAAATGAGCAAATAATAGTAAAATGACACTTTCTTAAGAAATCATCAATAATAACAATAAAATGTATCGCTATTTCTGTGCTGCGACACAAAAAAATTAGGTTTAGGTTTTACCTTTCTAAAGTCATGTGACTTATGGTTGTAACGTTGAAGAAGTGTCCTCTACAGATGTATGATATCCACAGAGATGAATATCATACAGATTATCAAAATTGATTATCTATACTCCTCACACAAAGCTTATGTTTGACATTAAGGACTCAATATATCTTCCGTATCATATAGAGTATTTTTACAGTATGTTTATGATAATGGACTTACCATTTTTGGAATATGACAACTTCTGTCCTCATCCATATTCAACTTCTGAGAAAGTCCAGTGTGAACATGCTGCAATATATTCAACAGAAAAATTGAATTAACATTCAATTTAATTTATTACATTTAAATGATTATAAGCCTACATTTAGCAAAAATACAAAATATATTCACTATATGTTTATAACTTTACATAAGCAGAACCTTACATGACCAGTGTGTGTGTGTGTGTGTGTCCAGTATTTTGGTGCCATATTCCTCCTGTTTCTCCACATCTGTGATCCAAGACAGTCTGAACAGGAACCAGATACTTCAGACTTCTACACACACACACACGATCGATTAGCACGGCGACGCCACATGCCGTACTTTGCTGGAAAAGGCATCTCACGCTTGCGCATACACACATGCACACGCGCACACACACACACACACACACTGAGCTTTGTGAAATATTCATATAATGAGCTGAAGTTCAAACTCAGAGGAAAAGGAACACTCATGAGCGTTTGTGACCGAGAAAACTCCCCGATCAAACCCTCTGAACGCAGAGGCGCAGTCTGAGCACCATTATCAGAACATCACAGGGGGAACATAATGACACTTCCCTCTCAGACTGATGGAGCTGCCGCACTTTAACATGCAAATTTGAGACACACCCCTCAGACAGTCCGTCTAATAACTGATGCCCTAACCGGAGATTACACTACAAGTGTGTTTGTGTGTTGAGAAGAGATAATTGCCAACGTAGCAGTAACACTCTTAACCTGCAACCCGGCCCAAAGGATGTCATAGGCCTACTCATCCACAGTCACAGAGAGAGAGAGAGAGAGAGAGAGAGAACCATTAGTGGAGGTAAAGTGTAATAGACAACAATTAGGATCTCTATTTCCTGATGTTTCCTGTTGGTCCGTCTCACTGTAGCAGCTGTCGGCTTCATACCTGGATAAATAATTCACTGTCTGTCTCTCTGCTGTCTTATAAAGGAAGTGCATACTTCAGACTTAAGTGCAGCTTAAACGCTGAGACCGACAGGAGAAAGAAACATTCACAACACTGCTGACTGAAACTCTGTCGCCTCCATCTGACTGCTGCCAACTACACGAGTGAAAGTTTAGACAAAAATAACAATTCTGTCATCACTTATTTACCAAACCTGTCTGTGACTCTTGCTTCAGTGTAACACAAAAGAAGATATTTTGAGAAATGGTTTTGTGTTCAAGTCAATGAGGGTCAATGTTGTTTGATTATCAACATTCTTTAAAATATCTTTTTCTGTGTTCTTCTTTTGTGCTTTGACATGAGGATGAATAAATGATGAACGATTTTTCATTTTAGGCTGAACTAGACCTTTCAATACATATCTGTCAACTTTCTCCAATTAATGTTTTTTATCTTAAACTCATCACCACCAACTGGTAATAGCAGGTTGCAAAATATCATTCATGACTTTGATGTTAACTGCTTACTTTAACAAAACAAACAACTTTCTGTTTCAATAGCATTTATAACACATTGAACAAAACCCTGTGCTTATAAAATGATTAAATGAAATCTTTAAAACCACAACCGACAGATACCCCAGCCGTCATTCAGTCTACATCTGCCCAAATTCTATGAAAAACGTCACAACATCAACATCTTCATCAGTGGTTTTGGCACTTTTATAACTCTTTTTCAAGAGTTTGACTTTGAGATGAATTGCTGTGGTGATTAAATATGCGGTGAGTTATTTGACTAATCTGCATGATCAGCGTTCAGGCCAGAAAAATGATGAAGAATATTCAACACAGAAATGAGATTGATGAGTTTTGCACATTGTGTCATGATAATAGAGTGAATTCCAATAACCTTCAGAAATAACCACAGCAGTCAATGAAAACACACATTTACAAAATCATACACACACACACGCACTTTCTCAAACAAACACTCTCCCTCTTTCTCTCACATACACTTACAAACAGACACACACACAAGATTCTCACATAGACGTGCACGCAAAATTGCCGAATCACAAAAAGTAATGAGAAGAAATACACAACACTCACTCACTGACTCTAACACACACACACACACACACACACACACACACACACACACACACACACACACACACATGATAGACGCCACACAGCTCTCTTTACATTGACATGATGAGATTATGAGAGCGGTTCATTTAGAGGTTAGATGTGGAGGAGGAGGGGCCGTTTTAATTCACCCCACCCCCTATTCCACATCTGACCTCTCAACTCTGCCCTCTGACCCCTGAGTGGACAGAGGAAGCACAGAAGAGCTTACATCAGTAACGTCTTATTGTTAACACAGAGTTATACAGAAATAGTAGTTTACGAGTACAGGAACAAAAAGTATACTAATAATATTTAAAAACAGCTTTTCAAAAAAACTGAAAAATAATATCGTATGTGCACCTGCACTTTTCCATTTAAAATGAATAAACGGCTGTATATCATATCTACTATCCCTTTCAATGTTTTAAGTTTTAATGCAGATTTATAACATCATCAATAATTTTGCATCTCACAGCATCCCTAACATTCTCCTGTTCTTTAGCTCGGCCACACAATCTCTCAGTCTCTCTGTGGGTTTTTAGTGGTGGGTGGCCCTGGCTGAGGACAGTTGGGGGAGGGTCTGGTATGCTAATTAAATGTGACCCCACGCGTGGAGGTCACGCCCCTAACAGAGGGGCCGCAATCCAAACTGTGTTCAGCCCCACCTCCTGCTCACGCTTTAAACATCATCCTACCTATATTTCAACATATTATAAACATTCAACATATGTAGCACATATACACACATTTATCTCAGCATCTGCATTAACATGTGTAGAATGTCATTAATAAATCCACAGCAGACAGATCCTGCACAGCTGCTTATGTGTTTTACTCTTTGTGAAATCTCTCTTGTTTACTAACAGCTCACCATAAGAAGTGTGCTACAAATCTTTCTCCCCCGGGTCGTGACCTCTGACCTTTACATCACTGAAGCTCATCAAATCAAACATCCCAAATAATACAAATACACATTTTAAAATGCTGTGTCATGATAACATACTGTGAAAAACATACTGTATAACTGCTTTTTCTAAACCATAATGATAAAACTTCTGAATCTGAACCTGGGAAAAAATTCTAAACAGAATCTTAATGTAGTATTATAATTAGATTATAAAGTGCAAAAGATAAATTAAATGCTTTACCAAAATACACTCGATGTTTCAAGCATCTTGCAGATGTTGTCCGTTCTTCTTGTTTTAATAATATGATTTATGATTATTTATTAATAAAAAAAAATCGTTAGAAATCTATACAGAATTTTTTTACTTACAAACTAAAACAGAACAGACAGAAACAGTTTTTTGGTAAAGCACCTATTAGGCTTAAAACCTTTGCACAGAACTGGATTTTAAAAATTGTACATATTATAAATATAATATTAATATTGAAATATACATTACTACAGAAATGTTATATAGGCCTATTATAAATATATATATATATATATACTATATAATACTACTATAATACTATATTATATTATATAAATATCAAAATATATATTACTACCGAAAGATGAAAATTATATTAAGTATCAAAAAAAATGTTTCCAGTTTTTCTCGAGTGTTTCCAAAATGCAACAGCAGCACAAACACTGGTGTTGTTTTTTCTATATTATTTCCAATAAATTCATTTTTTCCAATTTCAGAAACAAAATGAAAACTATTATGAGAAGAATGAATTGTTTAAGCAATGTTAAAGTATGCAGCTATTAAACACATTTGATAAAAATGCAGTTGACATATCAAATACATAAACATTTTCCCGGCAGACAGTCCAGTTTATGAGATCCAATTTTTTTTAACCTTTTGCCAAACTGTTAGTAACGGCAGGTTTTAAAACGTCAAGCTGTCGCCTCAGTGACTTTTACTCTTGTGCAAGTGCACTCAGGTCATTAAAGATCCTTTCAGTGGGCAAATAGGATTACAGAGTGCGTTAAACCTCCGAGCGACATCTGCCAGTCATAAACCCGTTCACCATGAGCCCCCTGAGCCCCCACTGAACTGACCGCAGCATCAAAGAGAAACTCACACAACAAAAGCCAGAAAAACTCCACAAACATCTGCTGGACATGACGGCATTTCTCTTAACACACTGCTTAACTGAAACACTCCACCTGCCCCATGACAGAAAGACCAAAAAGCTCATTTTTCTATCCGAGTTTAGATTCAGGTTTATATGTATGTATAAAAGAAAGTCAAATTATGGGTCAAAGGGGAGATATAAAAAATCGTAGCTGGTATTATTTCTATTGCAAAAACAGCCTAGTTGTCACCCTGTTATTTCATGTGGTGATATCTGAAAATAATAGCTTCTATTTAAAGCACACACAAGTGAAGGCATCCTAACACACACACATGAGGAAACATCTTTGTTTGTGTTGGGCAGCAGTAACACATTGTCTGCAGCCCCCTAGAGACCAAATCAGGTCTTTTCATCCACATGCAAACACACACACACATCCATTTTAGTTGGCAGCTTTGCCATCTGCCATCTTGCGCACGCATGCACACGCACTCCAAAATTCCAACTTAAACCTTCTCATCATCTTAATGAAGCATCAATCTCCATAGATGTGTATGTGGTCCCCTCAGCATCACTGCTATCACCATGACAACGGCAGCATCATCCTTTAACACCAGCGGGGATGAAAAATGAGCCAGCGGCACCTGAAGAAGAAGAAGAAAGCAGGAAGAGATGAAGTGAGGAGCGCAGATGAGATCAATAAACTGTGTTTGTGGACTGTAAAATGGTCTGTGGGGGTGTGAGAAATGAACGGCAGCCACTGCATCACCGCCAGAGGTCAGAGGTCACAGTCACCTTGAGATATGATCTAGGGTGCGCCTCTCTCCCGCCGTAGTTGTGCTTTGATTGGACGGTGGACAGAGGCTGAAAATGACCCTGTGCACAGTGACCAAACACCCTGCGGCCGATCGCCCCCCCCCTCTCTCCCTCTCTCTCTGCTGTAGGATTGATGGATTGAGGCTGTATTAATCAGCTGCTCTGAGGGTCTCTGGATGGTTCATCACTCTGTAATCTGACCCGCCTTTAATACACACACACACAGATTAACACAGTTAACTAGAGTTCATTTGTAGTGGACAACAGGTGTAAAAAAACTCAATTTAGATTGCACAGATTAACGGATGATGGCATTTTACACACGTGATATATTAAAGTTTTCCTCTGGCTTAAATTAGACAATTATTTTCCATGCGTATATTTACAGTTTGGGCTCTTTAAAATAACTGAGACTGAGAAATAAAATAAAGACACACATATATGGCTCGCAATAGTATTCTGCTTAAAAAAAAATGTGTTAATAAGAAAAATATAGAAACTACAAGAAAAATATATAAAAGAAAAATGTATAACTACACAAACCACTTACTGTATGTAATGTCACACTTTCCCTGCACATAAATGTAAGATATTTCATGTGTTATTACCCGAGTTACTAGTGAAACACTTGCCCTGGGGAATCCTTGAGAAGGTGTTCTGCAAGGATTCTGTGTGTGTTTGATCTTTTGGCATTTGTGCATATTGAGCTCTTCAGCCATTAAAGACACACACACACACAGTGTGTTTCTTATTAGCGCTTGTTCTGTGCCGTGTGCAGCCATTGATTTTGGCCGTCAGCGCTGCTGTACAGTGAGCAGCAGGGGTATGAGGTGAAAGGTCAGAGGTCAGCCTGGACTCCATATTAGTGTCACGTCCATCTCCTGGTGTGTGTGTTTGTTCTCAGCTGGGGAAACACACTTCCTCGAGTGCATTCTGGGTCACAGGAATTATGAACACAACACTCACATCTCTCTCTCCTATCTTTTCTCAAGTATATTGTTTCTTTTCTCCCACTTCCATTGCTGGATTTGTGCAGTTTTCAAAATGTCAAATGTTTGAAAACATACAAATAAACATTTAGAAACATTTAACTAAATAAATGTCACAACAAATGTATAGCAGCAAATTAACTCATACCTGGAAATTGAATGTCATGGAAACCTCCCAGAACACCTCAGTATCTGTACAGCAACTCCCTGACAACAGCTCACTTTAGCTGTACAGATAGAGTATAATTTTTGAGTAAAATTTCACACAATGCACAAATTAAAAAATGTTAATTAAACCACAAAATCAATGAATGTAAAACTGATGACACATTAGACATTATGAGGAAGATGATGATGCTGAGCACTGATGTTGATGATAATAAAGACGATGATGATGTTGAAGATGATGACAACGAGGTTGACTATGATGAAGATGGTGCAGATGTTGGTGAAGACTAGATGAAGAGGATGATTTTGATAACTATACTGAAAAAGATGATGAAGGTAATGCTGAAGATGATAATTCTAATGAAGACAGCATTAAGTCTTGTCAGCGGTAACGAGCCGCCCATCTGAATTCTCTCTGTTTGCTTGAGTCTGAATTCATTGTAATTCATTTCTCATTCAGTGCTCACAGATGGACAGCTCTGAGATTCACAGGGACGCTGTATTTTCACACTTAAAATGATGAATTCTCTCCCAGCGCTGATAATAGGCATAATATTTCAAGGTGAAAGCGTTTCAGAAGACGTGCATCTGCTCTCACTGGCGTTCAGTGAATCTATGAACCGCTGTAACTGATTTCTTCTCATCCTGAGAGAAATAAACCGTCCACAAAAAGGCCTGAAAATAAAATCTTATTTATTCACTCAGAAAACCACATTACAGCATTCAGACGCTTCCTCAGGTTTGAGATGATTCTGAAGTAAACTGATGCTTTCTGACCATCGGGAATATTTCAGCTCAACACTGACGGCCTCTTTACACCCAGAGAAAATTTCCACCACGAAAGCTTTTCAAATTGAAACACAGCGTCCCTCTGGACTCCTTCACCCGCTGGATGAAACACTGCAATCCTGCAAAATTATCCAACTGCTCCAAAAATGTGTGATGTTGCATTTGTGTGAAAAACAAACAGCACCCTCATGATTTTGATGGTAAACCTTTATTCAACACAATTACACAACAATAGCGATGCTGATATACACACACTGATCTACATATACACACATCATACAGCTCTTCACATCTAATCTATAGATAAAGCTTTTTTTATTCATGTACACAAAGAGCCACACTGATATTCTCCACGACGCAGCAGCAGGAAAGCGTGAATATTTTACAGCAGAAAGTCAGGAAGCAGATTAATATATGCAAGAGAAAATCAATCACTTATGATTAGAAATTTCTGTCAGTTCACGGAACGTTCAAGGACTTTTCCATTAATCTAAACAACACGCACGTCCTCAGATTCATTTCATCCACAGGAACATTTAACTTCTGTCATCATTTACTCACATAATCATCACATTCAAATGATTTCTCATGTAACTCTTCTGTCATTGTACAGACACTAAACATCATTTCTGACAGAAGAGACTGAATGTGAGTAAATAATGACAAAAGTTTCTGTTGTGAGTGAATTATACATTTAAACACTCAACATTAAACTGAATCAGCCTCTCTCTAAAGGTTTTATTTGTATGATGGTAATAAACATCTCTTTTCTGTTTGGAAAACTTGTCTTCTCTCTTGCTGTGTAAAGTGTGGACAGGTCTGAACGTGCAGATGTGTTGCTGACTAAATCTCACCAAACACCCGGGTCAAATCTCACACTCCAACTACATCTAAGAAAATGGAGATCATCTTTGCAAAAAATAAATAAATAAATCTCATTTTCATTACTGTGACATGTATTATTCAGATTGTACAGTACATGGTAAAGTACAAATCTAAGTGTTCATCCTGGCATCATTTGGTCTTATATGTGATATATATTTTTTGACAGCAGACGTGCAGTGTTTGTGTTTGTTACGGTGGAAGCGGCTGCTAATATTTCTGTGCCTACGAGATCGTACTAATCACAACTCACACAAAACACTGAAACATTTTACAAATACACAACAAGCTAAAATTAAAATCACTCCGTTGATGTATCACCATATGATTTTTGTCATCCAGTGTGAACGCAGATTCTCCGATTATAAATAATGTTCTCTGTGTGGAGAGTAAGGTGTATAGACACCCGCTTGTTTTTGTATATTTGCATGTTTGAGACAAAAAAAAAACCTTCATCTGATATCAGCTCTCTTTCATCTGTGTCCAAAACCCTGTTAGACCTTCAATCTAAGCAGGGTTTAGACTGGTAATGAATTTTAGTTTCATCTTTATAAATAAAATAAAAACAGGAATGAAAACAACACTGACGGGTGTCGAGGGTGTAAACGCGGTACATGCCCGCTGGAATAAGAGAAAGAGCTCAGCTCAGAAGCTGCAGGGTTAAGGGTCACAGTGACATCACAGATGGACCTCGTGACCCCTCAGACCATGAAGCGATGCTCTTTGCCATCGTGAGCCATCAGGATGACGTTACGGTTGGAGGTCCAGATCAGTCTGGCGAGTTTGAGGGCGTTTTGAGATCCGGGTGATGCGGGCTGGACTGGAGGAACCTGATAGGTTTTAATACAGCGGAGCTGAGGAGCAGAATTCAACATCCCTATACTGCCCAACAGAGATGTGTTCATCTGAGAAAGAAAGAGAGAGAGAGGGAGAGAGAGAGAGAGAGAGAGAGAGAGAGAGAGAGAGAGAGAGAGAGAGAGAGAGAGAGAGAGAGAGAGAGAGAGAGAGAGAGAGAGACCAAGCATGTGAGATGGCAGAAAAAAACTAAAATCTATACATTTGGGACACAGTTTTATGTGTTTTAACTGAGTCACTCACAGCCTACACACACACACACACACACATATCTAGTGCAGTCACAGACGGTCCGCCGCCCTCAGCCCAGCCTGAGCAACAGTAAGGCGGCAGCGCTGGACGCCTGCGGACCCTCGAGGATTCCAGAATTCGTTACTACACACACACACACACACCGCCTGGTTTAGCTTTACAGTAATGATCCCATTAGCCTGAAGACATTCTTACACACACAGGAAGACGTCTCAGCTGCTCTAACATTAGATGTTTTCTAAATGACAGACAAATGTGTAGAGAACTGATCCGAGGTCAGTGATCTTCACCTGCCAGAAGGAGATATGACTGTCAGCGTTAGAGTACGTGGCCAGGTAACGTCCATCTGGAGCGAATGAAACGGCTGTAATCGGTCCTTTGTGTCCGTGAATATGCTGCGGAATGAAAACAGACGGATGTTTAACAACTGAAACCCACAAAATCATACAGATATGTACATGATGTTTAAGACATCGAAAAAAAGGATGCGAGGATATCAGCCAATCAAAACTCAGGTCATTTACATAGAAAAGCCTTGAGGAACAGTTTAAAGTATTCTCATTAGTATTACGTTTGATATTATAACTTTCATTTTTAATCATTTTAATTTCATACAATTACAATAGGTGTCCACAAACTCTTCACAAATGTTACGAGTGTAAACAGACACATGACTTTAAGTGTGTTTAAATGAACATGAGAAAAACCTTCTCATTTATCTTACTGTACAGCAACACTTTCATCACGACTACTGTAACAGAATAAAGTGTCAACAGCTGATCTGTGCTCATCACAGAGATCAGATGAACATCACAGATCGTCTCACACTATTAAACATCATAAAGCATCATCACACCAGTGTTTTTAATAACAAAACACAGAAATAAAGACACGTAATTCAGCCCTTCTGCAGATATTGACCTGTCACATCACAACCGCTCAACAAAAACCACAACAGACACCAGAGTCTGTCTCTTCAGAAATATCAGTTTATACTCAGTGTGTGTTTAAAATCTGTGTGTGTGTGTGTGTGTGGAGGTTTAAATGATCATGTGAAGGTAAAACCATGACAGTGACTAAACCTCATGGGGACTCATTAGAAACATCTTTCTGTCTCACTTTCTCTAGCTCTTTCTGTCAGTCTGTCTCTCTCTCTGTCTATCTGCGATTTAAGCATGCAAGTAATTTATGATGTGCTCAAAGTGCAGAAGTGAAACAAATTACAAAAACAAATGGCACCTGGAAACAAAACCTTAAAAATGCAAAATACCTTTTTTACACATTCTACAAATGTGTGCATCAACAATTTAAGTTGATACACACACACACACAGTTTTTAATTAGTAAGGTAGTAAACAGCTGTTGTCCGGCTGTCTACTTCAGAGATCAAAGCTAGAACAGATGTTTATACGGACAATACGGAAAGACACACACAGAAAGACACCCTGACAGAGTCCCACAGTAGCTGCTTTAGTGTCCTGAAGTGTTTTTGGATGTGTGTTTGTGCACATCATGCATTTAGTGTTCAGCCGTCTTTGTGGCCAGAGCATTATGGGATGTGCATATGATCTGATCGTCAGGGTCCCCAGACAGCGATTTCACAGAGATTTGATCTTGAGAACTGTAAACAGTCTAAAATCAATCGTTCAATCAATTCAACCGTGAGATGAAACGAACTGTCTGACACACACACACGTACAGTACACATGCATGCACAAACAGACATAAGCATGCATGTACACATGTACAGAGACACATGCAGATGCACATGCAAACAGAGACATTAGATGGGATAATAGCGAGGAGATCTTACAGAAGAGATATTTACAATATCTGACATGTTACTCATATGCGTCAAAACTACAGCATGGTATTATAAAGTATGTTAGAAAGCCGTTTTGTGACTTGTGAGTGTCACAGGTTTATGTGGGGTTTCATTAAGAAGCAAAAAATGGAAGTCTATGAAATGTCCTCACTAACTGTGTGTGTGTGTGTGTTTGGGGTCAGGGTCTTATCACCTCAAACCAGAGGCGTCTTGTGTAGACTGACACTCATCATCAGAGGATTACTGCCACCTGACACACACACATTTACACACCGGTGGGCATGAGAGCAGGACTCTGTCATGTGACCCCAGCTGTGACATCACGGTGTCACAGGATCAGATCGATCTCTCAGCTCCCATCACGCACCTCTGCTTGATCACACCTGTCCTCTGCCCTCCACTGAACACCTGCAGAACGCCACCCCACCGCTTCCATCATCGCACAACACACACACACAGAGGCAGAGAGAGAGCGAGAGACTTACCTGACACTTTCCAGTGCGGACGTCGTAAAGAGCCACGGACCCTTGACGCGCCCCAACAGCGATACGATAACTGCGGTCACAATATGCCACCATGTAAAATCTGCATAGAGAGCAAAAAGAGAGAAAGAGAGTAACTCAAGTGCATCACGACTCAAGTACAAACTTACAGTGAACAGTGAAGTATGCAAATGTAGCTCTGATCCATCAAACACACATCAATCACCTGTGTCATCTATGGTTTGACCTCTGACCTCTTCAGATCAATGAACCTCAGGCTGTTTGTTTGACCCATCATCAGTTTTATAAGTTAATGAAGGATCAATAAATACTGCTTGTTAGTAACTAAAAAACCTGCTAGTAACTTACTCTTTTAGACTGAATGATGTTATTGTGCAAGATGAATAACAAGATACCAAGATGGTCTCACTTCTTCATTCAAGATCAAATAACATTCGGGTGTTAGTGTTTAACCACAGAAGATTTGAAGAGGGTGTGAAGATGAAATCTAATGTAGGAAAACATAATCTGACTTTAATGACGTTACACATGACCAGACCTGCAGATTGCTGGAAAACACTCAGACAGTCCTTTCTTCTTCAACAGAGACCCTTCAATACAGTACATTATGATGTCCATCACCTACAGACACACAAACACAACGCAACGCTATTTCACTCTGTGTGTGTACTGTATATATAACACAAAAACAGTTTTTGTTATCTGTGTGTGTCTTTACCTCCACCAGCAGATCCACCACGTCTGACGGCATTTTCTCAATGAGAATCTCGATGACTCGCAGGATTTCATTTTTGGCTCTTGCGAGAGTTGTTGTGTGAACGTTCTGCTGCGACTGAGAACCCTGAGACTGCATCGCTGTGTGTCTATGAACCTACACATACACACATATAACCACATACACACACCAGGTTATGTCAAAAAGGTGTTAAGAGTTAAATATATTTGAAATTTGAATATGATTTTGTATCAAAATACACACAGTGTGTGTGTGTTTTCTGTTGTGTGAATGTATTCTGTGCAAGTGCAGCAGTGAGAGATTGTGTTTTGATTTTGTGTGTTTTACCTCTCTTGCAATAGTGGTGATGAAGGCAGGGGGTCGTGCTGTGGCGATCAGTGAGAGAGCGTGACGAGCCGATCGGGCAGAATCAGCGGCCGGGCTCAGAGGTAAACCCATTGAGATGCTAAAGACACAAATATAGAGTCAAACCACCAGATACACATTATAATGAGAGAGAGTGGGTCAATGGAGTCACTCACACACATCACAGCACACACACACACCGATTTACATCTGTAAGAGGCCCCATGTTAACAAATCACCCGTGTGTATATCTGTGTGTGCATAAGGACACACAGAGATATTCGCGCATGACAGCGTGTGATCAAACACTTTCATTCTTTCACTAAGACGCGCGGCTAAAACGTGCTAATATGTGACAGAGCCGAAACCCTGCTGACCGGCACCTCGCTCCACCACACACCAGCAGAGAGAGAGAGAGAGAGAGAGAGAGAGAGATGAACAATAATAATTATAAATTATTTAATTATAAACTGATTAAAAATGTTAAAATTTAAAACCATCATGAAACAAAAATCATAAAAATATATTATTAAAATTAATATGTTATTTGTATTTATAATAATAATAATTTAGCACAATAATAATATTTTATCAAACCTCTAAAGACTGAAGTCTAAATCTCGATAATTTAGTTTATTTAATTTCATTCAGATTTGCCAAAAGTAAAAAAAATACTTTTGGCAAATCTAATTGAAATTAAATAAACTGAATGAAAAAAAACAATTACTAAACAGTTCCTTCATCTTGAAATTAATAAAAATTAATAAAGTTTATCACACCTAAGGCTGAAATTCTCTCCAAAACACTAAAGTTTGAATGGAGTTAGTAGTGTATGCAAAATGAATTCACAGCAGACGTCAAATTCTGTTCAGATGAAAGCAAATCATAATGTGTAAAGAATATCAATAGAGTTCTGCTGAATCAACACAATAACACTGAAGAACTCCCTACAGAACACATCATTAATACTCAATCATCTGCTGTTTGTCTGATTCACGCTCATGTGTCAATAAAGTTTGTTTAAAGGCAAATAAAGCTGAAATCCTATCTGTCTTTCCCTCGCAGCACATTTCCAGACAAACAGCAGTTACAAACTTCTACATGTTACATCTCATGTGTGTTTGGCTTTGAATAAAGAAGACATACAAAAACTTTGAAGGCATTTGTTATTAATATTTAAAGAAGAGAACAAAGAAAAGATTTATCTTCCCATATAACCCAAATCCTGTGAATCATGATGCAAATCAATCTTTACACGCTGAGACTGGAAGCAAAACACTGACAAAAGAGCCTTTCAAATATTTGGAAAAATAAATAAAACTAATACTGTATATACAGAAAAAGCAATGAAAATATAAGGCATAAAATATAAGAGATAATATAAGAATATACACACAACTGCTGTGAGAAAGAATAGTGTATTTTTTAAGACATAAAAATACAGATCTGATTAGATTATTCATTCATATTTTATACAATATTAGTATTGTACATTGCATATATAATGTATAAGATATTGCACCCAAAATATGTGTGTGTGTGTGTGTGTGTGTGTGTGTGTGTGTGTGTGTGTGTGTGTGTGTGTGTGTGTGTGTGTGTGTGTGTGTGTGTGTGTGTGTGTGTGCTAATGAACAAGTCATGAGCTCCCTCATTCTGCCAATAGCTGATCAATCACTTTGATTTCAAGAGTGATCAGGATAAAATATGAGCCGACAGAGAGAAAGAGAGACAGGAAGAGAGAGACAGACAGGCAAAGAGACAGACAGTATATAAAATATTCTATAAAATATTCACCTCATATTCATCACAAAACAAAAACAAGGCGATCGATATCTGTCTCTGACAAATAAACGGCAGAACTGATGTAGACTGATGCTGCTAAACAGAGAAAGAGGAAACAACATCAACAACCTCTCTCTCTCTCATTCTCTCACTAAAGGTCTTCCAGTGCTGCTAAATGGATTTGCCATTTAAAAAGCAGATAGTGTTGCCCTGTTTCAGTCTAGAGGTCAAAGAAACATCCTCATGGTTAAGATGAAAAGGAAGCAACATCTCTCGCTCGCTCATTCACGTCCGTTCAGTCCGCGACGAGCCGCGTCTCTTTTGCTCGTAATAACGCCTGAAAAATGAGCGTCATTTAGCTCTAACGGCATTAGCACGCGCTACACGAGAGACGCAGACATATTTGTACTCATAATAAATTTTTTAGGCATCATGTTTCGTCTTAATGAGGTGAGCGCGGGCCGGGGGGGTTCCAGGCTGGACGTTAACCTCGTTTCAGGGAGTTTTGGCGTGGAGGTTAAGGTCCAGACATATGGGTTTCCTCTTACGGATTGAGGTCTCCACCATCCTGAGGAGGAGACATCATTACATCATATTAATGGGCTCCAATCAGATTAAACCCTGCCTCTGTCTGTCAGGGGGTCACAGGAAAACACAACGAGAAGAAATTTGAAGAAACCTGGAGAAGGCTGTGAAGGATTTTTAGCTACAATCTCCTACTACATGTACTAAGAAATATGTCTTAAAAAGGATAATTATTTCTTTTTTTTCGAACATTTTTAAGTCTTTTAATTGCTTTTTAATTTTTTTTATTAAGTTTTTTTATGTTTATTATTACAAAAAATTATGTTCATAAAATATAAAGTAATTTTTTATACATAAAAAATAAGTATGCAAAGTAACCATCAATTTCATGTTTCAAACAGAGATGGTGAGAAAAGGTTAAAGATTGCTTTAACTAAGAAATAACTTGCTGTTAAATAAGAAATACAAAAATATTTTTTATGCGTTATATTGACGAGAGGAGAGTCGCCTGTGTCTCATAGATAAAATCACATGACTTCAGTTGCACTGGCTCAATACATGTGAGCTCAAAACATTAAACTGCAGGTTTCTGTGTTTCAACATTCAAAGTCAATGCACTTTCTTAGATTTAGTCCTGTATTGACTTGAGTTTCGATTCTGTGACTCGCACCGGAGTTAAAAAAAACATATGCAACAAAAACACACCATCCAAATAAATCAAACGCTGACGTCAAACAAACTCGAACCCACACAAAAGATGTAGTGCGTGTGTTTTTGTGCGTGGTCTCACTTGGACAGCTGTTTCTCGGCATCGGCGCAGAGCTCCAGCAGACCCATGAGAACGGCGGACACGTCCATATACGGCTCCCACACCGTAAACCCTCGACCAATCAGATCGATCGCCGTGCGGCGGATGGTGCTGTGCGGGGGCAGTTTGGGACTGGGCGGCTGCAGGAGAAGAAACGTCAATGCCTTACCTGAGAGAGAGAGAAAGAGAGAGATATTAATATCCACACTCTTGGTGTATTGATCAGGGAACTTTTTACGTCTGTCTGCAGGTGAATATATTGATGCTAAGCCCGTCAAAACATTACATTTCAAACATACACACACAGAGAGAAAGAGACATCAGAAAGACTCTCTGCCATGTCAATCATTTAATCATTATGTTCAGTAATGCTGACATCTGATTGGTTGATCGGGCCAAAGCTCTGATTCATGCTTGTTTAAATAGGTTCAAGTAAGTGTTTATTTTAAGAACACATAAAAATAAACTCTTTATGCGCGTGCAGAAGTGGAGCTCCACTGAGAGGTCTGTTCACATGACTGCAGGTCTCTAATAGTATCTATGGCAACCATCAATATATGTGGGAGTGGGGGGAGAGGTCACCTCACACAGGACCTGACAAACCCACACGAAACACACACACAACACAGTCTATGTAGAGTAAAACAAGCAGTTCCAACAGCTGCTAACACTGACAACAATAAAACTGTGATGTGTTTCTTTTGTTTAGGGCATGTTATAATGTTGTGTAAAAGTGAACACACACACACACACTTACAGTAAATCTGTGTCACATTATCTGATCTATGTTTATGTTGTTTCTGATTGATCAACTGTTTAATATCACAGACACAATTATCTCTCCTGTGACAGAATTTATCTGCATCTACTCTGCCCAAGGACACGGCAACAGGTCGTCGGGTAATTACCACGGCAACGGAGAACAATGAGGTGATGTAATTCATGCAGACAGATTCCAGACAAACCCGCCAACACTATGTGTGTGTGTGTGTGTATGTGTCAGGTTTTATAAACTTCAGCTTCAGTTCTGAACCTACTATATGAACTTCATTAACTGGTTTTTTTGATGGCTTAAAACCAAACGTCTGACATCACACCTTATATGATGGAAAAGCAATTTGATGAAACTCATCACGCAGCAGGACTAGAGCTGTTTGTGCTGTATGAAAATGATTCAAACAACACTGAACTCTCATGTGATTGAAAAATTATTTTTGATCATATTTACTTATTTCTAAAAAGAAAGTAAAACCAAGATGAGATACTGACAGATGTCACTACACATCATTTCCTGTCTGGACAGGAAGAAGGACAGAGGAAATGACCTCGCCGGCTGCATTTGCGTCGACCCAAGCGCCTATTTTTCAGAGCGGACATCTTTGTTTAAGGCTTGACTTGGTTTAAATGGATGAATTAATATTGACAAAACATCAGCCGAGCTAATGAGTGGTTAGTTAGAGCAATAAACATGCCACATTACAGGCCGAGCCACAGGAAGCTAATTAGAGAGAGAGAGAGAGAGAGAGAGAGAGAGAGAGAGAGAGAGAGAGAGAGAGAGAGAGAGAGAGAGAGAGAGAGAGAGAGAGAGAGAGAGAGAGAGAGAGAGAGAGAGAGAGAGAGAGAGAGAGAGAGAGAGAGAGAGAGTGGGAGAGAGAGAGAGAGAGAGAGAGAGAGAGAGAGAGAGAGAGAGAGAGAGAGAGAGAGAGAGAGAGAGAGAGAGAGAGAGATTCTCTTGTTGAATTTGAAGCTCTAAAAACTCTGCTCTAAATAACTCCACTGTAATATATACAATGGTAACCCTGATATTCAATTACTGTACTGTGATATAACATTTTGCTGGTACCGCTTACACCCAGACTCTGTTATCCCATTACAGTTCCAGTGGCCTTATTACTGCAGGACAGTTTACCTCGCTCGGCCTCTCTCTCTCTGAATGGAAAGTAAGGTTAAAATCAATGCGGTTAAACTGGGAGAGGGAGACAGATGAGAGATGAAGAAAAACAAAGGGTGTCTAAACAGGGAAAGCCGTCAACAGACTGGATTTACAGCAACACACACCGCAGGGCAGCAGAATTTAGAGCTGATCATCATTAATGTGACATCACTTCCTGTCATCATACAGCCAGGATCATCTATGCATTACTGCATATCATCCATGACTTCATTTTATTAAATGATTTCACATTTATTGATTCACATTTTTTTCCAAAGTGAATTTCAAGTAAACCATCAAAAAACAGCAAAGACAAAAATGAAATACATTTAACATGAAGTCAGTAAGGGATTATTGGAGGAGCATTAATGTTTTTGCGCTTAAACACATTTTATTCACAATTATCATTGATTCTGATTTGGTCTACAAAAACGGATCAAGCAAGTAGACAGCACAATAAGATGTGTGAACATCTCAAACCTGCTGTAATAAAGTTTGTACTGCAGGTGTCCTGAGGGACACGATCTGCTAATCACTCCCTGAAAACACACGAGTCAACATAAACACTGAATGACACATGGTTGCTGTGTGTGTGTTTGTTTGGCAGCATGTGTTTTTGAGGTGCTGTGTGATTATTGCAAACATTGACATTCTGTGCTGGAGCAGCAGTTTTGTGTCAGAACTGAAACTAATTTAATAGAGAAAGAGAGAAAGAGAAAGAGAAAGAGAGAGAGAGAGCGAGAGAGAGAGCGAGAGAGAGAGAGAGAGAGAGAGAGATAGACTCATTAGTCTGTAGAGTAATTAATTCATGCCCTCAGGTCTGTCTACAGAAATTAAGCCGAGATTATTACTCATCATACTGTGTGTGTGTGTGACGTGTGTGTGATGTTTGTACTCACAGGTGTGACGGGCCAGTGAATAGTTGGATCCGCCGGTGGTCAGACCGAAACCCTCAGGGGCTTGTGTGCTGGTTCGAGCGCGGGACGGCAGTTTAGGGGGTTCGATCTCAGCGCCAAACTCGGCCCCAATCACACCCAGCAGAACGATAGCCGTAGCCTGTTTCCTCCTCTCCTCATATGAGTTACAGATCTTCTTAGTGTTGGGTGGAAGATTAGACAAACATCCTACACACAGACACACAGAAAGAGAGAAACAGGTCAGCTTCTAAGTCATAGTTTTATTTTAGTTAAACATTAAAGAGATAAAATGAGTTTAATAAGACCTGAGACATCAAAGACTAACTGATGTGATAATGTGTTTCCTCTTATATCTGTTACAAAATCTACCAACAGCTTTGACAATGAATAAAACGAATATGAATAAAGTATTTCAACTGAATTAACTGTAATTAAAATGAAAGTAAATTAATTGTTTTGCTTGTGCATTTCATTTGCAATTTGTAAATTATTCTCTGATACCAGTTTGTTGCATCAAATAAATGTAAAAAACTATAATATTGAAAAAATTCAAACAATCAACTGAAAGGTAAAAAAAAGACATTTTAATGTTTTTAATATTGAAACTATACTCCTGCTGTACTTCTTATTCTTAAAAAAAAAATTAGTACAGATTTTGTTTTATTTATTAAAACAAGACTGTATCAAAAAGACTTGAACACTTGTGTTGTCTTCTGATTTGTGTTTTTCACTGTGTTCAGAATGGAGCTGTGTGTGTTTGTGTGCGTGTGGGTCATGGTCAGGGTCTTTGCTGGAGGGACACGTGCACACACCCCCCCTCACACACACGCTCATAAAGAGACCTGGAGGGGGTCTTTGCTTTCGGAAGTGTGGGGTGCGGTCAGACGGAGGGGTTCTTTTGTTACCAAACGTGTGTGTGCCACGGGAGCCCCTTAAACACAGAAGGTGCAATTAGTCACACACACGAACGCACACATATGTACACACATGGACACACACACTCATGAAAGTCTCGAGCAACAATACAAACACATGGTGAATTCTGCTGAAAGAACAGTTTGACTATATCTGAAAAGACAAAAAATTCTGCTCCCAGATTCTAAATCTATCGACCAATCAGATTACAGGTCTTGTACATATATACAGCATACTAGTGTGTGTGTTTGATCATGTTTTTTCTGTGCAGTTGTTTCACTGTGTTCAGAAGTGTGAATAGATTTCTGTGCCAACGCTGCAAAACACAAAGAAGTCAATGAAAGTGTGTGTGTGTCAGAGAGAGAGAAACACAGATCTATAGAGCCTGAATTATCACACTGTACAAACAATCAGATGTGCATTGTGTGCTTCACAAACCTACAGATCTCCTACACAACACAATAGAAACATATCTTATATTGTTTTTATCAAAATATATTTTTATATTTTATTTTATATATATATATATATATATATATATATATATATATATATATATATATATATATATATATATATAAAATATATAAAAAAATATTAAAATATATTTTGATAAAAACAATAGAAGATATGTTTCTGCATTTGTGTGGGAAATTACATTTCAATAATGTTAAAATATTATTATTAAATATATATATATATAATTTTATATATATATATACACAAATGCAAACACACACAATGTGAGTACAGTAAAGTCTGTCCATACATAGACAAATTAAAACCAACAAACCCCTGTGAAGTTTATTTTCTAACAAACTCCACAAACACTACAATCACATCACAGTATTACACACCTTTAAACACGCACACTTACACACTCATACAATGATAATCAATAGCACCAGTCAAAACACACAATGATAAATCAATAACTCACACCTGACGAAACTAAAATCTGTGCTTGACCAGTCTAACTGTGTCTTTACAGAAGCGAAATAAGGAGAAATGCAAATAAATAACATACTACAAAAAAGTAACATTTTTAATATTACAAAGAAAAACTAGTAGTAAATAATTTACAGTTATAAGAAAAAGGAAAAAACACAGCTTTGACATTTACTGCACAGCTGATCTCTGAGCAGATTTTGTCTTCATATCTGTCCCTTCATTTCTACAAAAATCATATTATTTCATTTTTTCTGTTTGGCACTAAAAGGTCTAACCTGATTGGGTGAATTAATATTTTATCCTGTGACAGCACGAGCGGCCACATCTCTGCTGATTCAATTTGACCTCTCAATCTGCTCTACCTCTTTCTATTGGCTCTCACATGACCTCTGATCTCCCAGTGCTTAGCAGCATTTCTCCATCTCAAAAATGTGTGCACATGACCATCAGAGGCAAAGTCTTTAATGACTGAACTTTGAGAATCATAAGTAAGTAAATTGAATAATGTTAAAGATATTTTTGTACCATAAACTAAGTCAATTTAAGAATTTGTATTTCTTTTATATAAGCATAATTACACAAAATTACAACCTATGTTCAGTATTTGCTACTTACTCTATGTATTGTATAATGCAGAAAGAGCCTGATAAAAATATGTGACAATAACCAATATGAGAGAAATAAAACTGCACAATTGTTTTAGTGTTATCGGCTACAGAAACACAATATATGTGCAATCTCATAATTTGGGTTTAAAGTTTTTCCAGAAACACACACCATTTATTGTACACACGGGTGTTAAAACACACACCGTCACTTTGGATTGTGTGTGAGATCTCAGATGTGATCAGATCATATTTGTTTAATCAGAATCAGCCACATCTTACCTGCAATATTAAAGACTAAAATCAAAAAGACCAGAACAAAACAAACACTGAAATATTTATAATCCTCAGAGGACCCGACACTTGTGTGCGTGTGTGTGATGATAACAAACCAGTTTATTAATATCAGAGTCAGCCGTGTGTGGAACACTGAAACACACACAAACACACAGTTTTCTATCATTTTTTTCTTCACTTCTACAGTCCAAACTCAGAAACTCAATCTGAAGGCATCAAATGCTGCGAGAGCTTTACTTAAACTAACTTTCACATTCTGATCAGCTCTATCAATTAATTTTATTGAACTAGTATCAAGATAACTGATGAATGGATTCTCATATGTATCCAAATCTTTGTTTTAGGTATATGACACAAACACAGAACTTTTTTATCTAAAACAGTGACATTTAGACATTTTTAATTATGCCTAAGATGTGATTTCTGTAGACACTGTAAGGAGAACATGCAGTATGTAAACTATATGAAAGTATTTGATTATCAAAATGTGAGAGAAAGAAAAAGAGAAAATGTGATGAAAGAACGAGACTTTGCTGTCAGCAGGTATTTAACATGACTGACGTCAATCCGTCTGCGTTTGTGTGTGTGACTGTGTTTGACTTCTGCTAAATCAATATCACAGCACTGCATTCATGAAGAAAACACATCAAACTGAGATGAGAAAAACAACAGCCACAATATACACACAACACACAAAAACACACACACACAGAGTCCAAATACAAACACACATACACTGCACATTTACACACAAACACAGCTTGAATATAGACACACACCACCCAGATACACACAATATATGTATACACACACACACACACAGTACAACCTAAGTAACACACAATAGACACATGCACACAGGTTATAAATAACAATAAAACAAAAGGTCTGCCAAATTAAATCATCTCCAAAATGAGAATAACTAGATAAATATTATTTCAAAAGAACTCTTAGTTTAAAGGGCAAAATAAGCTTTTATTTTACTTCACAGATGTAAAACCATCAGAAGGTAAATGAACAGTTATTCTATATTGTGTGACATTTTTATTGCTTGTTGTGATGTATTTAATTTGATCATATGAAAGTTGTCATCCGTCTGTGTTTATCCATCCAGATCTTTATTGATTACAATGACAACTGCAGCTAGCAATAAAATTATTCAGACCATCATTTAAACTTCTGCCATTATAATGGGAGAAAATCACACTGACCATCTGATATTTCACAATATTTCACAATATTTCACGTCGGATGCAATGAGCGACAAAACAAACAGTGTTGGGAATGGATTACTCGCTCTGCGTCGGGTACATAATATTGATTTTTGAAGAGTATCGACGGCGTATCTTTAATACCGGCCGATCTATTTTAATGACATTGTACCTGAATCACATTTACTGCAAACAAAATCAACTCAAAAGGCCGGACGACGGCCGTTTTCTCCACATACGCCCATTTTTCATTTCCATTTGAAAAAGGCTCGGATCGGGGAGGACGGATAATAAAATTATCAAAGAAGAGAGAGCATCAATTAAACGCAGCCAGAGAGAGAGAGAACAATAAGAAAGATGCAGCAGACATGCCGTGAAATAAATCAATATCATCATGCCCCCCAACAGCAGCAGAACTTACAAGATTCACTTCAACATTCCAGCAAAAATCACGCTGGATTCTCCACCGGCGATGTGGCGAGCATGCTCCAACATCATAGATTATCAGCTCCCATGATGCACTGCTGCTCAGGCATTGATCACCGATACACAGACAGGTACAATTTGATAGCGGGGGATTGTGGGAAAGGATTGATCGCTCCTACCCTACAATGCAGGAGAAATCCCATGCTAGGAAATAAATGCAGTGGCTTTCTTGCTTTTTCAGACAAATTCCCAGAATCTAAGACTTCTGTCCTGGGGAATCTTAAGACAAAAGACGGAACAGAATTCACTTACAGACATCCAGCGAGTGCAAACGCAATTTATTAGCGAGCAGGAGGAGGACACGACCTTATCTGGCCCTCGTTTCTGAAGGTTAAAGACATTTTTATGCTTTAAAACACACACACAACATCACATCTGACGTTTTATAATCAAGTACAACAAAGAACTTTCGATGAATCTAGAGCACATCTTAAAGGACCTTTAAAAGGTAAAGAGATATTCATGGCGATTTAAGCGCTTTCTTTCATTTAGACACAATCATGAAGGAGATGAATCTGATAAAAGTGTCAGACTGTTTGGACATGATGGACGTATATCTATAAATTTTAATAAAAACACTCTGATTTAATGAAAGCTGTCAGTGAGGTAATAACATTCAATCAACTACAATTTAATATTTTACAATGACAAAGATGTACAGAGACACAAATACTCCACAAAGTCAATGTCTTCAAATGCTGCATTTTATACCTATTCATATCTTTATCTGTATGTATCTATCTATAGACAGAAAGTGCGTGTGTACAGTTTTGGATTATGTATCAAATATAACAACAAGAATGCACAACAGTTTGTTGATAGTGTTTAATGCACGTGTCTGTGTCTTTATATTTGGTTGCGTGTGTGTGTGTGTGTTGTAAGAGTTGAATAGTGCAACAGACGGGCGGTGTGTGTCCATCGAGACTCGGGCTCAAGAGTCCATGATAAAAGAGTTCACAAAGAGATTGTGACCGCTCTGTCCTGAATACAGAGCCCTCAGCTCCCCCCGGCTCACGCTTGCTCACACACACACAGCTTTATCAATAGAGCGCCGCTCTGAATAGACAACACTCTCTATTGGCCTTCAGTCAATTAAGCTCTAAGCTGTCGGTAAACACTTTTAACTTCCCTCGAAAGAGCTGAAAATAATCAAGACACACGACGGCAGGAAAGACCACGCGGAGCGCCATTGTCTAAGGACAAGCGTGAATTACAGTAACTGTACTGGAGAATATACACATACATGATAACATACAGACTGACAAACTTGTAAAACAACTTTTCCTTTCTGCTGATGTAAGACATATACAAATCTAGTGATGTGATATTTTCAGATGGTTCATTCTACAGTATATGTCTATGATGTTCACCTGCTATACACAATCTAATTAAGCACTGGATCATTAAAAAAAAAAATCTATAATATATCAATAAAAAAAAACACTTTACACATTACAACTTCAAACACAAAAAAATGATCTGTCTAATAACAAACCCGGATCTGAATCATTGTAACAGAAGAAATGAGCAGAAATATTTTCACAGTTGTATAGAGGTCATACCAGTAATTCTATATATTAAACTCTCTGTCTCTCTCTCTCTGCTGTATGTGACCACGGACAGCACGTCTACATAAGTTCCATTAAAATCTCAAACAGTGGTTTTCAATGCTTACAGACATCTGGAGTCTTGCTTTTCTAACATTTGTGTGTCAACTGAACCACAAAGGGAATATTCCTCATCCATCTGCACATGTGCAGAAGCACCATGAGCCAGACATTAGACCTGCTGCATGGAGACACAGCACAGTGATGCTGACACCAGTCTCTGTGTGTGTGCGTGCGGTGAGACAGACGTCCACACAATCCAAAATTCCAGTAAGGTAAAGCGCCAGTGGGCTTGTGGGTGAGATCAATAGTGTGGCTTCCAGCATCAGAGAGAGTGAGAGTGAGAGAGAGAGAGAAAGAGAGAGAGTCTCTTTGCAGGTATGAAGACTAAACAGTCTCAGGATATGGTCAATATCACAGAGACTGTTGGTCTAGTCTAGTCCAGTCTCATCTGGTCTGGCTTAAAGGGTCATCTGAAATCATTCAGATTTCAGCTTTGTTAAAATGCAATGCAATGCCCAATCAGAAACATCACTATTACCATGGAAACGAGAAATACTCAACACACACAACCACTAAAACCATCAATACTGACTTTAGTCTTTCACTCCAAAACAACATTTTAATTTTCAAAAAATATGTGTTTTGAGGCCTAAAAGTCTTTTATGAAGATTTTTTGTAAATGACTTAAATATAAATGAAGAAAATGAATGATTCCACAGATTCCATTCCAAGCTCATTACACAGAGTTGTACAACGCCACCTGCTGTCTAAAAATTCACATTTATTCGTTACGCTCAACGCAGCATTTACAGAAATGGACTTTTATTTACTTGAATGTCTGAGTAACCACTCGTGTTTTGGGAGACATACATCGTCCTTGGTATTGTGTGTGAATAAAACATCTTTCTTTCTTGAATCTGAAGAACTAGAAAAGGACCTTCACCTCATAACACTCTTCTGTTAGCGTGTGTGACACGTGCTGCTCAGAGTACACAAACGCATGTACGCACACTCCATTAAAACTCAAAGTAAGTGGTCGTTTACTGCAGTGAAGCTTGTTCAATTTAACATTAACAAAAGACGGCAGACAGATTTAAAGAAACAGCCTTGAAGAGACAGAAAAGACGAGGATCATTTCAACAGCTCTGATGGGACGCTCTGATGAAGTGAGTTAGGACCAGAACTCTTCTGACTCTTATATTCTCTAAAATCTGAAGCTGAACAGTCTTCATTTACTGAACCTCATGTTAGTCCAAACCCTCAACAATTTTCTTTCTCCTGTGTTAGTCCCAATCCCCATTCATTTTCTCTGTATGGCAGGGGTAAAAAAGTAGAAAGTCTAAGATTCTGCTAAAATCTGGTAAAGTAAAAGACAGAAATTTTGGGTAAAATATTTCTTTAAGAAAACTTTCACAATGAATGCTGATGTTACTAAAGAAAACACAAAATAAACATGATGAAATGAAATGGACATGTGCAACACACATACACACAATCAATTTTGCAATCTAATTTTATCTTTTGCTCTTTTGTCCCTTTTTTCTGCATGGAAGCAATTTAGAAAGAGAGAAGCAAAAAATGAGAAGAGAACGAAAGAGATGAAGACTCTTTCTGTAATTCAATACAGAATGAATCAATAAACAACCTGCTCTGACAACTCATTTTACTATCTATTTACACACACACACAAACCAGATGCAAACCAGCACAAGCGCCACATCTATCTGCACACAATACATGTTACATACAATAATACATGTCCATGACATGTGCTTAATGCACTATATAATATTTGTGTAACAGGTGTCGACTACAGCATGTGTGTGTTAATTAAAAATAATCTATTGACCCGTTCCTGTGCGTACAGGTTTGGATTTACATGTCAATATAACAAAAGTGTAAGAAAAATAAAAATTCAAGCAGAACATATTTTTATTCTATATCTACAATAATCTAGAACAGATTTAGGAATTCGATTTTAAATGGTACAAAAATCTGCAGAACCATGTTTTTGTATTTGTGTCAGGGGTACAGGGGATGAAAATATCAGTGCACATCTATGAGCTGTTTGTACTAAAAAGAAACAAATCTGTATGTGTGTGTGTGTGTGTAGTTGTACCCAAGCAACGCCATCTGTCACCCCCCGTTCCTCTTTTACCCCCCCGTTACCCCTCTGTTACCCCCTGATGTGAGCAGTCAGGCTGTTCTCTGAGCTGTATCGCGGGGTTTGACCTCACACTGTCCTGTCAAACGGTCCTACAGATGCCCCACCCCAAACTGTTAAACCTAGAAACCACATAGCGACGCCCAAGTAAGCCAAACACTAACTTCCATACGCTAACATGTTAAACAGCACTCAGAACACATTATCAACCACAAAACAACATTCAGAGAACATAAAATCAAGTTCTCTCATTCTCATCTCACTGCGGCTTTTGCTCTGAACATCAAAGCTGAATCTTTAAAACCTTCCTGTCTCGGGCTGAATTTTCCCAGCGTGGCTCCATTGTGCTGAATTATTAATTTTCATGTGTTTTATGATCTTGGAGGCTGTTCTCTGCATTATCAACAATAAAGCCATGCTACTGCAGCATTATGACATCATTATCAGTCTGATTTCAATCTAGATCAGCATGTGAATGACAAGTAAAGACAGATGAGAAGACATGATGAGGAGAAAAGAGACTAGAAGAGAGGAGAAAACAGGACAGGGAAGGAAAAGACAAGACAGGAGGTGAGAGGAGAAAAGAGGAGAGTGGAGAAGAGACAAAGAAGAGAAGAGACAAAGAAAGAGTCATGACAGGTGTCAGAACCTTTGACCTCTGACCTCACTGTCCTCTACACTGGCAGCAGGTTTTCTGCACACGGCTCTGATGTAAACGCTACATCTCTCTCATTCTCTCTCTCTCTCCATTGTGACGTCTATCACGATGGTCACGGACAGAGAGAGTACAGTACAGGAGAAATCTGTCCAGACGTTTTCAGACAAAGACTAAACGCTCTCCATCTGCACTGTCACGTTTGTAAAATGATTATGTATTTGTAAAAAGGTTATGCATGGCTAAAGTGATTTGGCGTTTGCAGACTGATGATGTATTTGTGATGTGAACTGCGTCTCCTCTCTGAGGAGTTTTCCATCTCTGTCACGATCTGGCGGAGCACTCATCTGTCCTGAGAATATTACACACACACACACACACGTTTTCTAAAAAAAAAAAAAACCATACACAACACGAATCAAAAATACACACAAACTTGGGCTAGATCAGTTTGATCCTGTAAGTGTAACTAAACATCCGGAAATCTGAAGTGGGTCGGATTTACTTTGACCTTTGACCTCTGAAGCTCCTAATATGACAGGGACTAATAAACTCAAACACACAGACAAAACTTCTTATTCATTGTAAGTCACTTATCTAATCACCAATACCGCTACCTTATTTTCCTAAAGGTTATATTTTAGATATTTTATTTATATTAATGAATATTATTAGATTAACATTAAATTGTGTCAAATAAGTTTCTAAATCGAAAGTGAAAGAGCGAGAGAGTTGGCAGCATGACTGTGGGAATGAGCAGCTAATGAGAAAAGGAGACGCTTTATAGATTAGAAGATGAAAGGAGAGGACACAAGAGGGAGTGAGAGAGTGAGAGAGTGAGAGAGAGAGAGAGAGAGAGAGAGAGAGAGAGAGAGAGTGTGTGTGTAGGATGGTCCATACAGAAAAACACACTGATGTAAAATCATGCGCTCAAGCTCTCAATCTCTCATACTTTATTTACGGTGTTTCTGCTCTGTTCTGTAATTCTGTATCATGTCTCTCTCTCGCTCTCCACAACAAACACCTGCATCTCTCTGCATCTGTGCTGAAGCTTACTGTACTGCCGACACAGGAAAATCTTAAGGATTTTTAAAAGGACAAACACACTTTTCTAACATGAGCTACATAAGCAGATGTGTGTGTGTTTCAAATCAGTCATGAGATTCCATCACATCGAGGATCCCACGACACCTCACTAGCTATTAAAACAAACCCTTTTTTCTTTTTTAGTTAAATCTTTGTACATCCAAAATAAACATGTTCATGTTTTATGGGGACTTTCAATAATCATAATGATTTTTGTACTGTACAGACTGTATATTGTATGGTGTAAGCCTAAACCTAACCCTCACACAAACCTTTCTGCATTTACAAATAAACATTATTTACTGTGATTTATAGACTGTTTTAGTACACAGTCTGAAAAGCAATCAAAGGTTCTACAGTACCTGTACACTACAGAAGAATATGCTGCCTCTCTCTCTCTTTTTCTCTCTCTGGCCCTCTCTCATCCAGTCAATACCCACAGACATGCCTGATGATTTATCATTTTCTTCTCTCATTTTTCACTTATTGACATTGTTTTTTTCATTTATTCCACAGAATTAAATCAGTATGACCAGACGACTGCTACACACAGAACACGGTAGTACACTGAAGAGAACATATGTACAACAACGTCAACTTGACAGACAGACAGATAGACAGACAGAGATCTGATAAATCTGCCTGTCCATCCATGTGTGTTCTGTGTGTTCAGTAATGGTGTGTTGTGGGGTGTCAGGGGAGATTATTAGGGCTCTGATACAGTGTGTGTGTGTGTGTGTGTGTGTGTGTGTGTGTGTGTGTGTGTGTGTGTGTGTGTGTGTGTGTGATGCGTTTCCTGTCTCCAGGCTAAAGACAAACTGTAAGTCTAGATAAGAGCACACATCTCCCACTCCTAAATTTCACACAACAAAAAATAAATGACGAAAAACTGACATTGACATACAGCTACTATAGAGAGACAAAGAGAGACAAAGAGAGAAAGAGAAACAGAGAGAGAGAAAAAGAGAGAGAGAGAGATACATATCGGCTATTGTGTCTCAAAGGACAGTTTTTCAGCATCATATGTGTAAATTGATATTTATGAATTATATTTGTTACATATCACGGTATATACATACAGGACATCATTGTTTCCATGGCAACAAGACACATTACATGATTTTTACACATTACATTACATGATCTTTTACATGATTTAACTTCACTAATGTGACTTCAGTTGTGTCCCCACCTGCTGTGATGTCATCATCTGTCACATCCATCTCCTCCTCTGGAATTTTGGCCTCGATGGGTGGAGCTTCGTGAGGGGGCGGGGCTGGCTGGCCGGCTTCCGGAGCGGTTCCAGCTGCACACAAAAACACACAGGGGTCACGGTTAACGTGGTATCACGGCAAGCGAATCACCCTCTCTCTTGGCAAATGTCACTATTTTTTCTTGTTTACTGGCAACCTCATTAAAAAGCTCATCAGGGTTTATTGGTGCTTTGCATTATCGAGGCTTTATTAAGCTTTAGCGGCTGATTACAACCATTTTTATTTGCAGCCTTCATTGGGTGCTTATCCTGGAATTACCAATTAAAATAAGCTTTTCATTAAAGAGCCTGAAAATGAATCAATGCTGCTTAAAGGTGAGAATGAGCTAATCTAGACGCCCCGCTAATTAATGAGACCCCCAGACCCCCGTCTGCCCTCCACGGAGACAGAGACGCGTTTGGTCTTTAAGCTCCGTCAGACGGATCAACCTCTGATCGACTAAAAAAACCAACAGAATGAAAGAAAAACAAACTGACAGACACATGTTTACAGGAGAGATAAACTCATCCAGCTCTTTGAATCAACACATGATATGAAGTAAAACTGCACAGTATGACTGTAAATACTGTACTGGGATAGACAAGTAATAAATATATACAGTATAGGATTATTTTGCGTAGTTACTAGAGAGCAGATTTACATTATTAATCATCAAAAAAAATTCTATTAGTAAAATATTTTCTGGGTAAATTGGGTAAGTAATAAATAAATCCAAACTCATACACAAGACATAATTTTCACCTTTGAGGTCAATGATTACAAAGAATAATATTATCTCCAATGTACAGAAAACACACACTTGTTTTTACAGTTTGAGTCACTTTGAGGCTCATATTTACAATATCCTCCCACACACACACACTCGCACACACACAAATGCACTTCATAATTCAGAGCTGCTGGTGTCAGTTGGGTAAAATGAGCCTGGAGCAAGGTCAAACACCCGTGTCAAGCATGACACACTGCTCGCACCAAGCCTTGTTAACCCCGCCCACCCCTTCCCTTCATCCTTTTTCTCTCTCTCTCTTTCTCTCTCTCTCTCTCTCTTCACAGGGGAATGTTTTACAATTCCGCCCAGCTGAAGTCAATGGTGATCAGATCCGATCACATTCTGATATTTTCACATTTAAAACATTTACTCGCCAATAAAGCTTGTGTGTTTGTAAACACGTCTGTGTCTCTGTCTAAACTGAAGAAGCAGTGAGAACTGTGTTAATAGACAGCAGCTCACAGATGTTGTCAATAGAGCTTAAGTTGTAAATAACCCCTGAATATTCCTTCAAGATAAACGCTGGTACTGAAGCGCTGTGGTGTTCAGTGTGTGTGTGTGGGATTATAGAGTCACATCCGCAGGGCAGAATGCTCTGAAAGCGCCTGAAGCTGTTTATAATCACCTGCTCATCCTCCTCTCCCAGCGATCAGACCCTCTACCTCAGCGATCATCACCCCGGGGGGATGATGGGATGGGTAAATCCCACCCTGAACATCTAACAGGGGAGTCAAGCTTGAGCAGTGAAGGTGATACAGACGCCCAGCGGATCTGTTCTGTGAGTTAGTGAGCTGTCTGTATAAGCTTCCTCATGTTAACAAATTACACCAAAAGTATTTGGCAGTTTTGTGTGGAGCACCAAATCAAATCAGTTTACTTAAAAAATATTATAAAAATTTAGTAATGTACAATACTGAAATATTAGAAAATTTTCTGCAAAAAAAAAAACCAAGGTATCACGAGAGTACAAATCTGAAGATGCCAGCAGAAAAAATATACATATTGCTGACCTGTGTAAACGGTGTGTATGAATCACATACCCAGAATGCACCAGTCTCACCTGACTGGCTGCTCAGTTTATTTCACATGTTTTCGTGAAGAGTAAAGGTCATTTATTCATTTTTAGAGCGGTCTAATGGCCAGCGTGTGTGTGTGTGAGCTGTGGTATTGTGAGGTGACCTTTAGCTATAACAGAACAACAGAAACACTTAAAAACACAACAGTCTGTCTGCCATCAGTAAACAGCTCAGTCTGATACACAGAAAGAACTCGAGCGATCCAACGCACATGAAAACACCTGAACTGTTTTAAGTGCGTGTGTTTTATCACAGTGTGTGGAAGTGAATGATATGATCTCTGTGTGTGTCATCATGAGGACACATAACATACCAAAACACCAAAAGACAGTTATAGTATTTTATACTAATAGAACACGTGTGTGTGTGTGTGTGTGTGTGTGTGTGTCAGAGCGGTTTCACTGACCCCTGCAGTCCTGTACCCTGCTGAGGTCACCGCTGCCACGGTAACACTACACTGACCAGCAACCGTAACTATAGCAACCGTTCCCAAGGGCCACTGCTTGCCTCTCACTAACCATCCAGACACACACACACACACTGACATTTCTGAAAGATGCTGTAAATGACTCCAGATAGGACACACACTCTTCAGACTGGACACACAATCACACACAAGCTTTTCAGATCGGACACCCACTATTTTGTGTCAGTGTTCATTGTGATACTCACGAGAGCTGACAGCATCCACATACTGCGGCAGGTACGGCGCCCACATGTCAATGGTGTCCTTCCTGCCCGACTGACCAATCCGACGCAGTTCAGCCAACAGAAGAGCCTGGGCCGCCTCTCGAACCTGCAACACACACACAAATACACATCAAAACACAAATACTGCAACACTTCTTAATGCAAAAGATTCTGTTAAAACATTAAAGCCAAAGTAAACGAACAAAGCAAAAGAACTCAAATGTCTGAAAGAAGCTACCTAGAACAAACGCATTGAGAGAGCGGGTGTGTGTGTGTGTTTGTCCCCGGGGGTCAGCAGGTGCTAAAGCAGCAAGATACCAATGAAATTGCGTGCGTGTGTGTGTTCTGGAGAAAAAGGATTAAGAACGCTTAACAGAGCGTCTCTTTCTTTTCTCGCTCTCTTTATTTCTTTCTCAGTGTGGTGTACGACACCTTTGCGGTCACACACGTCACACTCTGATGAACGCACACAGACACACACACTCCGCTCTTCACAGTAAGAAAAGTGTTTTTTGAATAAAATAAAAGTCTTCTGTAAAATTAAAATATATCCTAATGAAAATAACAACTACACAAAAACACTTATTAATGTCTCAACACTAGCTCAGAATACGTTTATTTCAATAATGAGACACTTTATCAATGACAAACACTGCAGTCTGATTAAATGCATGCATGCAAAAATCAAACACCTATCTAATATGATGTATCAGTATTACACAATATTAGTTAAACAAAATATTATCAGCATACAATATTAACAGCATGGTTTAGTATAGACTATTGATACATCCAAGCAGTAAAATCATTTTCACAACATAAAAACATTTATTTGTAATTAATGATTTTTTTTTCTGTGTCTGGAACAATACAGACCTACAGGACAAATTTTTACAAATAAATAACTAAACTGTTAGTGGTGTGGTATGAATAATAACATTACCTCCAGGCATCGATCCTGCCATCTGCGTGCCAACATCTCCAGCAGAGGAGGCTTGAATTTATCCAAACCCAGAAGATCAGGTAACATCACACAATGCATAGCAGCCAACTGACTCCAACCTGCACAAAAACACACAAAACCACACAGAATTAAAGAGAGAAACCATTACAAACACTCACACCAGCCTCACAGGAACCTAGAAAAACCAAGAACATGTAAAAACATCTGAGAAACGTGAACAATATCTCAAATCCATAAGGAACAAATGAGCAACATCTAACAGAGATTCACATATATCAGAAATATATGGAAGAGCTTCAGAGCTGCACATTATAAAGCAAAACAAATGATTTACATTTCTTTGTGACATCAAACTTTCCTTAAGAAACACAATTCAGAAAAACATGAACATGTGCTTTCATTGATGTTAACAAATACAACCTTTTGTAAAATGAACATGTAAAAAAGCATTATTTTTACTGGGAATTGAAGGACAATAGGCACATTGTAGTATATCACTCCAGCACAAGTTCACACACATTTCTATTAAAATGAACTTTATTACTATTTGTTCAGGAGTATTCAGGAGTGGGTAGATAAAATAGAAAATAGTGGTTGAAAAACAGAAAAACAAATGTGTTAATAAATGTGTTTTTTATATGCATACTTTAAACAGCCAAGAAAAAAGATTATATAAATAATCAGGATCTTTCTGAAGAGAAACATATGTGTATGGTTGTCTCTGTATGTGTGAGAGTGTGTGTGTTTGCGTGTACATGTGTATGTGTGTCCGTGTATGTGTGTGTACATGCAGAACATTTTAAACACCAAACAGGAGAGTCAGGACGGACGAACAGACAGACGGAAAAACAGACGGACAGGATCTGACAACAAACACAAGACAGTGTAATACACAAACAGGCACTGAGCATGAGGCGCACAGAATGCACGGAGAGAAATCCAGCTGGAGGAGGAGAGAGAGAGAGAGGGAGAGAGAGAGAGACCTTTATTCAGATACCTTCGTTGACTGAGGGCGAGTGAGACACTCCTGAAGCAGAAGATGGGACAGCGACGGCAGCTTGCAAAGAAAGCAAAAGAAAAGTGAGAAAGAGACAGAGAGAGAAACAAAAAGAAGAAGGAAACAGTACAAAGAGAACAAAGAACGAAAAGAAAGAAACCAACAGAAAGACAGGAGAGACAGAAGCCTTCAGCAGCAGATAATAAATGAAATGAATCATTAGTCTGAACACACACAGAATCCAGTTTGTGTCTGTAAATGAGGAGTGACTTTAAACACCAGCTCAATCTAGTTACATTTCTTGAAGTGAAAATGTCCCACAATCCTTTTGTCATTGAATTGTATTTGGTATATATCAGTCATCAATTATCATCTCCTCTCCAGATATCAGTATCAACATTAGTTACTGTATTTTGGTGGTATGGGATCAAGACAAACATTAAATCCTTTACTGAAATGCTGAAAAGATTATATTAAGATTTAAGTTGGTAATTTCAAATTATGAACAACCGTATATTTATAACTGATGTAAATATATATATATATATATGTATATATATTAAACATAATAAAAACATTGTTTTCTTTATATCTGCACTGCATGAAGTTAAGAAATCATACTAAAATGTCATACTGAAATCATCACTTTTTTTCCTGAAATTGATGCAGATCCATAAAGCCATAACTATATACACATCACATCACCTCCTCTTTTCATATATAATGACAAACACAGAATTACAAGCACAAAATTAAAGAATTAAAGACACAACACACCATTGACAACATTTTTGTTCAGGTCTGAGAGAGAGAGAGAGAGAGAGAGAGAGAGAGAGAGAGAGAGAGAGAGAGAGAGAGAGAGAGAGAGAGAGAGAGAGATGCATGCACACAGAGAGACACTGCACCTACAGAAACCTGTTATGAGGAAAATGAACATTTAATTTTTATTTCAGAACTGGGAACTAAAAACGATTTTATTCTAAAAGCAAGAGAAAGAGCATATTTGGTCAAAAGTACACAAGCATAAACGCTGCAAAACTTGCATCCTAATACACTGGTGATGTTTCAGCTCCAGCCGTTTCATTGAGTCTCTCAAAATAAACCTCTTGTGTTCATCTGAAGAGTGAAATCAGCTCTGAAGTTCAGCCATTTGTTTCTCTAAATCCCTCGATCTGCCTTCAACAAGAACGGCACACGTTCGTCTTTTATCTCGGTGCGATTTAAAGAACGACTCCATTAAATAACACTTAATAACAACCTGAGCGCAGTTTCACAAACCCGTCCGGATCAATAGGAGGAAACGAGGGGGGGAACACGTGGCACACGCTGAATAACTTTCATTATGTCTACAAACCTAAAGAGAAGTGTTAGATCAATATTCTCAGCGCATCTCTCTCACTCTCAAAGAGATAAAAGTGCACGCTTTCTTTAGCTATATTTTGTGTCTCTAAACACAATCTCGTTCAGCGTGAGAATTCATCAGACAGGCGCGTGTCAGAATGTTGGACACGGAGGGCTGATGTTTCTCGGAGCTCTGAATGAACTTTAGCATGTGAAAGAGATGCTGAGGGCCCTTCTGCTCACAGAGAGATGAAGAACGGCACACACGCACCATCTCAATGGAGCCAAACAGGCATGTGGCGTGTTACTGAACACAAGCGATTATCCACAGTCTGTTTCTATTGTGACTAAACAATAGCTGCTCAGGACAGTGAACAAATTAGGGCACGTGTTGAGGAAGTGTGTGTGTGTGTGTGTGTGTGTGTGTGTTGCTAAACGGCTCTGACAGACAGTGTGAACTAAAGAACACTGGAAACCAATTTTGCATTTTCGGTCTGAATTCAATAACACAAAGACAATAACCAGAACACAATTAAATGACACTTATGAACCGGTTCTTTAAAAAAAATCTGAATCGTTCAGTAAATCAGACAAATCCACTTCAATATTAACATCCAGCTTGACAGGACAAAAAATATATTTAATGTGTTTTGTTTACAATAATATTATAAAATATATATAATAAAAATATACCACATTGTATAATTAATATAGTTAAAGTTTTTAAACGTATTTAAAAAAAAGAAAATATATTGATAAAGAAGGAAAGCAACACTAAATATTTGACAGAAGGCACTTGGACATGATTTAACCTCAGACCAATAGGATTTGTGTGTATAGTTGAAATCTTTTCACTTTGTGAGCAGTGTTTGTTGGATAGTGAGAATTCTTCATGTTGCTGAAGTTGAAGGTGAGTTTCTCTTTGTAGTTACCTTGTTTGATCTGGCTCTGTATGGCCGGGCTGGAGCTCTGGACGCTGCTCTTTCTCTGACTCTCTGGGGTTCCGGGTCTTGGGGGCCTAAAACACAAAAGGCCAAATGAAATATTTAACACACATCTGCAGCACAAAATCCAACATGAGAGCAGCACGTACATGCTGTGAGCCGGAGCGGATACATGTGTAGCACACCTGTGTGTGAGATTTTGAATGCAAATCCTTCTAGCTCTTCCTGTTATTTTTTATTTTAAAAATGTGAAGTACAGTATTGACACGTCACAGTAACACAAGAAACACGTTAAACATGTTCAGTTGGAGTATGCACTAACAAAAGCCTTTTGACACAAGCAGCTCATTTTACAGAGAAAATAATGAGGAAAGATGGCGGTGTGATGGAGTTACTACTTTCTATCCAATGGAAAACATAAAGCTGGCTAATAGACTGAAGGTCTAAAAATACTTGTTCCCTGTGCCTACATAACCAAAGGAAAAATATAATCAAAAGGTAAAACAATATCAAGACACAGTATTTAGCTACAGTATATAGAGAAACTCTCTTTTAGAGAGAGATCTCTTAATGTGAGCTTGTTATCTCCCCTGCAGATGGAGGTCTCTCTCTCTCTCTCTCTCTCTCTAGTCTCCTTTATTTGTGTCTAATGCTTTATCAAGTTTCCAGCGTCTCCTCCTGTGATCATTATTCTCTCGTCCACCTGTCGCATTCACTCTTAACAAGAGTCTGACCTCATTAAAGTCTCCCTGAGATCTTTAAATCCAGCTCCTGCTCAGGACTCAATAAGAGAGAGAACAGACAACTAAACGGGTTTTAGGAAGTTTTAAGTAAGACTGAAAAAGACTTTGCAGGCTGAACTGTGAGTCAAAGGAATTGAGAGAACATCAGTCTATATCTATGAACAGCGTGAGTTTGAGCCATTTTTGTCTGTTTTATTAGCTGTAAAACCTCATGCAAGGTGGTTGAAAAGCTTTTAAAGCTCTTGTAGATACTGAAGGAAATTCAATCCACCTGATCAGCTGAACTACATTAAGATATTAAAAATCAAAGAGACATCATATAACAGGAACACAGATGAACGTTCTAAGGAACTGAACATGTTACAAAAGACCATAAAATGCAGTTTAAAGAACTGCAGCCCAAACGTCCACAAACAGCAATAAAAACATTTTATTGTGACCCTAAAATTAGCCAGTTTTAGCGTTGGATGTGTTTAAGAGAAATATTGACAGATTGAATTGAATTCAGCCTCTTTCTGTCGGGTTAAACTTGATCTGCTCTGCAAAGACTTCACAAACACAAATAAAATTAAGCTATAAATGTGAAATTGCTTCATAAAACCCAGAAGGAATTGTTGCTCAGAGCAGAAAAGGAGATTCAGTTGTGTTTTAGTGTTTTAGATCTGTTCAACAGAAGATATTTGTCTTTAAGAAAATTTAAGACAAACAAAAGTCCTGTTGTCTGGGTTTTATCGTGTAAAAAAACAATGATGTATAATCTACAAAGAATTTATTCATGATGGAAGCAGTAAAAAAATAATTTTTAAGAATTTATTAAGAATAATACGAATTAAATAATTGTTTAGTTTAGCTGAAATAAATGTGTTTAGTTGTCAAGTAGTTAAGTCAAATTTTTTTAGATTTTACAGTACAATCCTAGAGCTGCTTCGAGTTTTCATTTTAGTGACTCGTGAAAGTTATCTCAAGGTAAAACTCGGTGGCGCTTTTCTTTAATCTAAACATGATACACAAACACATTGACTGATCGCATCGATGTGTTTAACGTGCTGGTGGCGGCTCGACAGTTTAACTGCAGCGTATGACAGTAAAATCTCTCACCTGTGGACGAGCTCAATGATCGCCAAACAAACACTGACCTCTGTACGTGAGCTCAATAACATTTACTCGTCTCCACCCTGAAGGGCCATCAAGACAAAAACACAACACCCTGTGTCTGTGGGTGCACACATTCATTGACCCACATATGTCTTTTTTATCTTACAGTCCACACACCCACCTGAACTTCCATCTGACCCCTGAGAACCCAAAAGAATGGGTACTGTATAAATATGTGTAAACGACTCACCGGGCCGGTGCTTTCTTCATGTGTTCTCCGATGAACGTGGCGTTAGTCATGCCCATCAGCGTGTTGGCCAGCGAGATGACAGATAGCAGGTGTTGCGTGGTCACCGCCCTGGACACGCTGTACGTGCCCTTCCCCACAATCTCAGAGACGGAGAGTTTGCGTCCCTCCGCCAGCCGCCTCAGCAGGGAATCTTTAAAGGTGGGCAGCATGAGGGACATGTGACCGCCACGGGAGATCAGGCCGAACGAGATAGGCGTGTGCGGTCTGAGCATGCCCAGACGGTTCAAACACACCTCGTCGAGTTCTCCGTTCAGACCCCAGGCGTGCAGGCAGGACATGAAGAGTTTGGCGGTGTCCATGGTGAGATTATACTCCAGTAAACTCAGAGACTTTGACTTCTCCTCACGACGGCGCTGTTCTTCTTCATCATCATCGTCCTCATCCAGCAGGTGCTCTTTGATGTTCTCTTTAATGGTTTCCTTTACCTGCACAGGTGAGATGACATATGAGATGGGTCAGGTGATGAGATAAAACATTATGTCATATCATAACATTAATTCTCAAAAAACTTGACTATAAAAAAATCATGATTTAAACAAACAAATGCTTTAAAAACTTTGAGAGAGACCTCACATGAGTATTTAAACAGGCAAAAATTGATATGAGAGCAATCAGTATGATGAAAACCTTTGATAAAAATTAATAAGGCTGACATTTCCATGGAATTGTCCAGTATTGTTTGTTATCTTGTTATCACTTTTCTAAATCTTCAATTGTTGTGATTTCCTGGTTAATTTTTACAATATTTGCGGCATTTACACAACATTATCATCAGCTAAAAATAAAAAAAAGACATGTGACATGTGCATCGCTCTGTAGAAGAAAGCAGATGTACAGTTTTCCCAACATCCATGTGAATGTTGTTGTCTCTAAGGGAAACTTTTCAAAAATGCAAAAAGAAAACTTTTTAGTACATTGTGTTTCATTACATGTACAAAGACATACAGTACCCTTAGAAAAAAAAGTGTAAAGAAATCTTAAAATCTTAGCATTCATCCAAGAATTGTCCAAAAACTGAAGCATCATGATATCTGTGCTCAGCAGAAAGAAAATAATGACCTCAGTTCACATGTCAGGATCTGAAACAGTGTGAAACAAAATCCACAAGTGAAAAACATTTAACCTCACATTTCTATCGACTTCTGTGGAGGACTCCTGTGAAATCAATATGTTATTGCATGATTTTCTTTTGTTTACCTGTTTGAAAATCTTGTTGGCCAGGAAGGATCCGCCTTTATCAGCCCCGCCGGGTGTCTTCTGCAGCGTCTCGGGCGATACGAGCATTGGGTTCGGCCGCTGAGCCTCCTCCGTCAACAGCTGAATGATAACAGCTTCCACATCGAAAAACAGCACATGCATGTCAGGATCTGTGATGTTTGTCTTCATGGCCTGAACAACCAGCGAGTTATGAGAGTATTTGGGCAGATTTCCCTACAAAAGCACACGAGAAAAACAAACACTGAGTAAAACGTGTCAAGACATCAATCCAAAACAAGCAGATCTCAAATCAGAACAACAAAAGTTTTGGCTTATTGATTTTGCTTCAGAGGATGTTAAACTTTAATGATACAAAGAAAATGGCAAATAAAAAGAAAATCATTTATTTTTGAAGGAAAAATAGCCTTACTGTTTAAAGAGAAAATACATTTTCTGTCTTTCTAATATGTGCAACAAGCTGGTTGTTTTAAAAAGTAAATAACTAGTTTAATAATTAGTAAATAAGTAGAATAGAAAATGAACAACACAGAGTTTCATGACCATGAGTCTGTTGTCTCTGCGTTTCACTGCTGATCGTACAGAAACACACGACTCATCATCAGCATCACTGCACTATATTTAACACATCAGATGAGATCAGAATCATTACATGACACCTGATCTTAGATCAGCTTCTCAGACACTCTGGAAACATTCAGACGCTGTATGACGCTGTAGATTACAGCACACATTAATCAAATATCACTCCTGAGTGCCTTACTGTACAGTTCATACAAAACCAAAACAATCATTAGTTTTACAACTCGATTTGGATGCTAGAGGAATTGACACACATATGACACACACACACATCATATAAACGGATCATTTCCAGTCCTTCAGCTGACAATTTACACTTCTACACATGTAACTCTGAACCCCTGTCACAGTTGTAGAAAGCACACACACACACACACACACACACACACACACACACACACACACACACACACACACACACACACACACACACACACACACACACACACACACACACACACACACACACACACACACACACACACACACACACACACACACACACACACACACACACACACACACACACACACACACACACACACACACACACACACACACACACACACACACACTTTTAAGTTGTCCATGTCAAATAATATGCTGGTGGAGACACACTGCCCTCTACAGGACATTTACACATCTACCGTTAAACAAAGAAAAACACACATTTCATTTCTTCATTACTGTATAGCAAAATACATAATATTTTTATATTATATATTTACATAGAGGGAGAGAGAATAAAACAACACACCAGGATGACAGCTAATGTCACAAATCAACCACAGCCTGACTCACACACAACTGCATGTGTGTTTACAAGTGTGCCTTAAAATAAACCCCAACACAGGAGTGTGACAGTAACACTTACAAACACACAGAGAAATATCAGCAGGTCATTTCTAAATCAATACACACACAGCCGTGTTAAACAAACACACACAAATGCTTTCACACACAGTCACAAATCCACACTAACACAAACATAGACAAAGGCTTAAGAGAAGTCTCAGTAACATAAAGAGCAAGAGTTCACCTCAATAATTTAATACAATTACTTTACATTTTATTTTAACAAAATAAATTTTTTATTATTGCTTTATGTAGAGACAACCAGCGACACACACTCACACAGACAGACAGACAGGTCTGAGTAGTTTTGATTGTTGGTGGGTTTGACTGGTTGTTGTAACTTACAACTTCTTATACTATGACACACACACACACAGTGTTCAGGTGTGTTCTGGTGTGCTCTCACCTTGTCTGCGTTGTCTGCAGCGAGCAGGTTGGTTGCGAGCGTCTGCAGCTTGTGTTGGGCCATGTTCTTGAGCGCAGCCAGACTGCGACGGGTCATGGCCTGCTTCAGATTGACTGCAGGATGATTGAGAGAGTCCAGAGAGGCAGGAACGGCTTCATCACACGCATTCAGAATCTCCACTGCTGTTATACCCATCACGCAGCGGTCCAGTGCTCCTGACAACACACAAAGACACACATCAATACAAATACAACACCACAAACATAGGAGAGACAAGTCATGTCCAGAACCATCATCACATCAAACTGGTTGTTTGTTGTCAGAGAGAAGTACATCCAGTGAAGCCGGAGTTCATTCTCACCTGTGTCCATCTGCCAGACGTAGACAGATCCATCAGAACATCCCACCACCAGATAATCATCACACGGCCTCCATTTGATCACCTGGATGGGGAAGAGATGCCTGGAGGCCAACATGATACACTTTCTCTCTCTTAAACTGAGCAGGCCGACGGAGTGATCGCTGGCCACCGAGCACACACAATGCTGGACACGCGTCTGCAGAGTCACAAACACATACACAATAAGAAAAAAATTATTACGGTTTTATAGTCAGTGATGATTATTGACAGAAAATACACATACTGCCGAATTACGCAATATAAATGCAGTATAGATTGAAGTGTAATACCCATGTTTTATTATTGTAAAAGAGTGTAGCATCATTTATAGTGTATTGATTATTATTTGTATAACCACAATTTTTACAAAAGATATCAATGCTATCTTACAATTATTTGTACATATTTTACAAAGTGGCTAATTTGTACATATTCATACAATCTTATTCCTACATTTTATTACAATCTGCCTTCTGCCCTGTGATGTTAGGGTGCTTTTTCTAATAATAATTAGTTTTTGCTCAATTCACATCATACAAATTGAACCACGTCGTATAATACACACAAATTCCTTTGAGATCAGGTTAAATAATGGTTTCTAATCAAATAATTTATGGTTACCATAAATTTACCATTAATTTATATTGTATTTCAAAAAGACGGATCACAAAACCAGATACAAATATCTAACCTGCTACTTTAAAGAAAATCAGAAACACTAACTAGGGGGCACTAACCCTAATGTGAAAGAATGAGTCACATCATATGTGATATATACCTTTATAGTAAACAACTTTTATACCTGACATTGACTCAAATGTGTTTTTCTGTAAAATCAAAAGGACTAAAGAAAACAGAGCTGCTATGATATCATTGATTCTGTCTCACTGTATTCACAAAGAACACAACTGCAGCTACCAGCGAATTATGAAATGAAAACAACATCGTCTACACAAACTAAATAACAACCGAAAAGTCAAAACCTCCCAACAATGAAATTGGAAATGATATCACGGAGAATCAAATGAAAAAAGCAGAGCCGAGCGTTTCACGGAAGGTCACCTGCGGTTTGTGCTATACAACAAATCCCACAGCAAAGGTCAAGCATGACTTAAGGGGCGAAACGGAGCGTTTCCATGACAACAGCAGAGTCCACTCTTCTGATTGTATTTTGTAGAGTTTGTAACCTCTCGCTCTGACATTTTGTATTAAAAGTCTCTGTCTAATTGGTCACCAAGGTGGAACTGAGAGATTAAACCTTCTGTTAGTGTCTTACACTGGTGAACTTCTCAAAAATCTTATCAACACATCTGTTCAAGATGGGAGGAGATGTCTGTTTTGAGAGTAACGACTTAAATTTGAACAATTCTTGAAAAAAGAGATGTTGTGTGTGTGTGCTACACAGAAACGTTTGGAAAAAAGGACATTCAGAGTGTCAATGTGTGTGTGTGTTGACAGGTGATGTTCTTGAGTCTTGATGTATTGTCATGAGAAACCTTGACCATGACAACAACACCAGATACATCACTGCTCAACACATCACTGTCACCACGGTAACTTATCTTCTCTCCTCAGTACCACATGCATCACAACTATTTACACTGATGTAATATCATATAAATATAATTTTATATACATGTATCAATCTGATTATGCAATTAATTATTTATGTATCTCAGTATATAGAAAATCATTTGGAAGGTATAATTTAGGGTGCCTGACAAAGAAATGGACATTCACCCCTTCAACATGTAGAAAATATCTAGAAATTAACTGGAAATTTTGACTAGAATGGACTAGAAACAACTAGAAATTTAAAAGAAAATCTTCATACAATAATCACAAACAGCTGTGATTGGTCAGTGAAGAGAACAGTAACGGGTACCATGTGAAAAAATGAAATTATATAAATAGATGACAAAAGAAAAAGAAAATATGGTACAATATGAGATATTATGGTATTATCTAGACTTCGGACCCGTTTAGTTTAACAGACATGACACTCACGCTGCAGTTTTCAGGAGGTACGATCAGCTGGGTGATTTCCCCTCCGTGAACGCAGAAGATGTGCTTCATCTCGCCCGTGAAAATGTCCCAGATGATGACAGAGAAGTCCACGCCTCCAGACACCAGCGAGCGCTGGTCGTATCGTGGAGACACCTGATGAGGATACAGCAGACACGTGACCTTGTGTCTGTGACCTCTGAGGGTGCGATGAGGAGGCCATCCTGCAGATTCACACAGATGAAAACATGAGAAAACAGTTCCTGTGGATTTCATCGCTTTATCATGATGAATACTTCACCTCTGCGCAGCATGTGTTCTCCCTGCAGGAGCTGAACGATGGCCGTCTGCGTGGCAGGAACGAGTATGATGCTTCCATCTTCTCGACCGCACACCAGTCGACCCTGAGATGGGATGTAGACGCTGGCCGTCACCTTGATGGGATCATTGGAGGCGGGCAGAACGCTCAGTTGGTCGATGATGCCGGCCGGAGAGGGAGACAGTTTATCAAACGCCTCCTGGAGACTGATGCTGGCGGACACCTGCAGCTCTGAGAGGAAACGAGAGGAAATATGTGATGTGTGTGTGAACAGAACTGTATGTTTATCACGTGACCCTCCGTGTACCTGCAGAGGATGAGGGCCGCTGTAAAGGAGATGTTTCCGGTATGCTCCACAGCGTCAGTCTCCCGGCTGAATCTCCTTGAATCAGTAGTTTGTGGAACGGTTCTCTCCGTCCAAAAAAGAAGCGTGTGACCGGTGGACAGATGAGGAGCTGTGAGGAGATCAGTCACAGAAACATGACAAACACATCTGTAAAACATCACAGTGGCTGAGAGAATCACTCAAAAACACACTAATAAGCACCCTTAACCCGACCGCATGAGCCGTGATGAACCGCTGCTCAGATCTGAGATACACAAGGATGGAAACAACATCTAAACATGAACATCTATTTCCAGTGAGGAGGGAAACGATGCAGGATCATGACTGAGACATCAGCCATTTAAGTCATGATACAAACATACTCACATAAAATGGACATTAAATGAAATTCATCACCACAATGAGCTTATATTATATTGATATATAAGAATCCGTTTGTGTTTCTGAACTAGTAAAATGCACTAAAACTGTATATTGTAAGTTTGTATATTATGAAACTTAATTTTCCCTATGAGCTAAATTACAGTGAATATTTCTGTATTATCTTCAGCTTGGCGAGTTTTACTCGAAAACACATTATTACACTTTATTAATGCCATGCGAGCTCTATGGCAGTGTTTAAGGCACGAGTCAGGTATATTTACTGAAAAATACATTTTTAGTTGGTTAAAAACCTTCTCAAATGTGTTTGTTTAATAAATGTTATGAATGTTAGACACAGTGTCTTGTGATTTGTGAGGTGGAAATGTTGGATATGTACGACAGATGTATGATATATATTTAGATCTTCCGGTATTGATTACAGTGCAAAGCTCCATCAATAAGCTTTCATTCAGTGAAAAACACACAATCACACATCACAACATGCTACACACTTGTACACAGCAAACTAAAGCAATAGAAAGAGAAATATTTCAGAATAACAAAAATAAAACGCCAAACGTGCCACTTCCCAACGGCCTACTAACTAGAAAACTATTGTGCTTTTTTCACTACTAAAAATTACTAAAATTAAAAGAATCATTAAAAATATACAATTTAATAAAATTGAACAGGTACATGTTTTCTTTTAAATTCTATTTATTTGCCTTATGTTTGTCTAAAAACACCAAAGCAACCCAAAGATTTATAAACGTTAGTACAGAAGAGCAACTTGCTTTAAGTGCAGTTATCGCTCAATAAACCAGTCAGATCTGTGTGTCTGCATGCGATCTGACACTGCAGCGAGCGTGAAGAAGCTCAGGAACTGTTCATGCTTCTTCATCACATGAAAACGGATGAGGGGGTCAATGATTGGTCGTTTTTAGTGTGAGGAGCATGAGACCTGGCCAATCAGAGTGAGATAAGCAAACTGATTCTTTCACAGTCAGAGAGATGAAGGCAGAAACACCACAGGAGCTCAAAGACATCCAGTCAGATTCACAGATACAAAGCTAAATCTCTTTAACAGGTTTCCCACACGCTTCCACCAATGAAACTGCATGCTTTTTATGATATAAAGTCAACTGATTTCAGTCCAATTCATTGATAAATCATTCATCATATAATAAATCCAAGCATAACTTGAAAAATTTCCACTATCATTTAAACGTTTAGGGTCACTTTACTACAATATTATATAATATTACAAAACTTAATGCAATTTTAATGCAACTTTTGTCTGTAAAAAAATATGAAATTGCAGGTTACTTTACACAACTGAAGAAAAAATTATGCTAAGCCTACATTTACCCCAAAAAAGTACCTGACAACATAATTTCATAAATTATTATTTTGTAAATTCTAGACAAGGTGATGAATTTAACCACATTCATTAAAACTACATTGAAGATGCTTTCGATACTAAGATTATTATTTATTTTAGAATTTTTAGTCACAACATATGTGAATAAAGAATTAGAAAGTGACCGTAAACTTTTGAATATGATAGTGTATATGAAATATACATAAAAATGTGTGGCACTTAAAAACAAAATGAAACATTTTTGATTTTAAATGTTTTTAAATATTTTAGGCTTTTATGTCAGTGGGAACCCCGTTATTATTTTTACCACAAAAAATCCTAAAGGTGTGATGTATTTAATTGAGATTTTTTTGATGTAATATCAGTATTTATTAAATGAAGATTGAGTGACTGGATGTCTATGGCATGTTAAACGCATGTATAGAGCTCCTCCTGCTGGCGTGTTCTGCATCTGTCAGCTGGTCTTACTGGTGCCTCTAGAGGCCGCTGGCTGTATTGCAATTCAGGAGTGTAGAGCTCCGCATGAAAACTGCTGTCAGGGAGACACACCACCACACACTGACCCTCCCACCTCTCTTCCAGCTGGAAGGGGCAATGGGCGGAGTGAAAGGGAGGGGAGGGATCAACAACAGACAAAAGAGCAAATCATAAATAAATAAAACACACACCCAAAATACTGTACAAACAACATGTAAACATACACAGGATGACACCACTGGGAATAAAATATAGACAAAAACACAAATTCACACTGACAACAGAGACAGAAACAGAGCTGAAACTCACTGGGATTTAGTCTTCTATGAGGAAAAACTTTAACATGATTTAACCACATTTATTAAAAATGGCAGAAACATAAATTGCTGCCTAGGTTTGCATTTATCTTTGTAATGTGAACAGTACATGTCTTGTTCAACACCCTGACACGCTGACACCCTGAAATGTGCAGATTACCAATAAAATGAGTTGTGAACAGCATTTCCTGGTGAATTTATTCCACATTGATTGAATAAAATCATGAAGGTAAAATACGCCTGGGTGTGTTTGACTGTCTAAACACATCATACATTATTTTGTGTGTCTGTCTGACCTGTTTGTCAGCTCGGTCCGCTATGCTGTACACCAGAGGTGGAATAGACCCTTCTGAAGTTTTCCCCACATTACTGCGGAAATGTTCACTCGCCGGGAGACAACTGAAACACACACACACACAGTATAAAGTCTGGTGCATGCTGATGTTTGTAACTATGTGGTCATTAGTACAGTAGCTACTGTGTTTGTTGGTAATCTGTGTTTGGTCATGTGTAGGTTTGTGTAAAATAGTTGGATAGATGGAATTTTGTAAGTACTGTAGTTGTTGTTGTCGTCACCTGGCTGGGAGTGTGTAAATGTAGCTGCAGCCATCTTCAGTCCATATTACAACTTTATCTGCAGCGATGAATTCTCCTCCTGCCCACGACTGACCGCTCTCACTCGACACAGAACACAGCAGAGAGAAATCACCAGAGTCAAACACCTGCAACACACACACAGAGTGAACAAGGAAATACACACACATCTCACACAAACACACATCTCACACACGCACACACTTACTCTCCAGTATTTGGAGCAGACCACCAGCAGTGAGAGCTGCGTGAAGGTGCAGAATGAAATACTCCGACAGCTCTGACAGTAGATGGGCTTTGACTCTTCCTCAAACACTGGATCCAGATCCTGCTAAACACATATTAATATTTAACATTTTTATCTGAGATTTCTGAATCTCATGAGGGTTTGTCATGTTTCCTATTGCTGTGAAACAATCAGCATGTACTCCATATCTACAAATTACACAATATCTGTAAAGACACTACTTTCATATAAAATCATCTAATGTTAAATGTTATTATGCATAATCTTTATGTTTTTGAGAAAACTACAATAGTTTTGTGTAATAAAAACTGTTGTATATCATTTAGACTATTTTTTAGACTATTTTTTACTATTTAGTTTTAAATGTTTGTCTATGTGCACATGCATGGATTTTTCTGGTCATAATATTACAACTCACACCATGAATATTGTGTTTTTAAGAAATACTTTTAATGTAGAGCTGCGTCCGAGCGGCATGAGGTGATCACGACTCTCATCCTCAGTTTTTCTCACCTGCATCCGGCTGATGTCTGCTGTGATGATCCACACCTTCAGAATCCCGTGACAGACACAGCCACCACTGTGTCCTCTAAAACACATAAAAAAATTGTGTGTGTGCTAATGGACATCACATCACACACATTTTGTTTATAAGTTGCAGTTACCCTGCGTGCGGTGCGAGTGAATGATGCTCATAGAACTGATCCAGTCTGGTGAAATCTTGGATACCAGCGAGTACAGGACCTCCAGGCTGGTGGCGTCCATCACCAGGATTTCCGGGTAATGTCCGTGACACAGTAGACGTCCCTCTCTCTGTGTGCCGATGGTGAACTGATAAAACTAACGAAACACAACAGATTTATAATGATTCATCAGTTTCTCTGAGGTTTATGAGAGGACGTCTTGAGTGATTTACCTGTATACCAGTGTGAGCACAGGCCAGCTTTGTGAACTCGATACAGCGGCCATCACTGACATCCCATAAACACATTTCCCTGTGACAAACACACACTTCATTAACACAATAACAACACAAGTACTTATAATGTTGAAGGTTTTTTAGTTTCTCGTGTCCGTTTTACACTCTCTCTCTCTCTCTCTCTCTCACCCGCTCTCAGAGGCGCTGACGAGATACTGTTTATCGGTGCTGGCGCTGGCCTTGGACAGACAGGTGACAGACGCCGTGTGTCCGAACAGCAGAGCGCGTGGATTTATCTGAACACACAGAAACACAGAGAGTCATCAGACAGTATGAGCGTACATGCGGGAGAGGACAGTGAGCGTGACCTCTGACCTCCAGCTGAGGGGTCATGTCCCAGATGCAGATCTGTCCATCATGGCAGCCGGTGATGATGGTGCTCAGATCATCCATCACCAGCAGACTGGAGATACAGTGAGTGGGTGCATTACGACTCCACAGAACTATGGGTAATACCAGATTGTTTCCTGACATGGTCTCTGTGATACTAGAGAGAGAGAGAGAGAGAGAGAGAGACAGAGAGACAGAGAGACAGAGAGACAGAGACAGAGACAGAGACAGAGACAGAGAGAGAGAGAGAGAGAGAGAGAGAGAGAGAGAGAGAGAGAGAGAGAGAGCGAGAGAGAGAGAGAGAGAGAGAGAGAGAGAGAGAGAGAGAGAGAGAGAGAGAGAGAGAGAGAGAAAATATTAATCAAGAAATGTGTTTAAATACATTGAAAATTCTGGAAACAGGAAGGTTTTAAAGTTTGTTAACACAAAAATGTTCCTACATATCGCATCTTTGAGATATTATAATAATCTGTCAGTTTTAGTTTTAATGTCAGGGTTTATATATTCTGGAAGAAGGATAGTGTTTTAAAAGCAGTTTTAAGAAACTTATAAGTTATATCATGAATGTCATCAGTGTTCATTTCTGCTTTCTCAAAGCTTATTAATCAAACAGTAACCTAGCAATACTAGTATAACTAGCACTACACTATTCCAGTCCAAACATGTCATCTGTCAGAAAAATACGGAAGCCCATTTCTGTCACATAAGGAAAATCATGCTCTGGTAAATCGTAATTGTGAGAAAAAGTGTCATAAATATAGAAAATCTAAACTATGAGATATAAGGTATTTCATATTTATCATATCTCATATTTATTTAGTCATAATTTTGATTTGTTAAGTCACAATTTCTATTTAGTATGTCATAATTTAGAATGTTTATGTCATACATTTTTTCTCATTATTATGCTTTAACTGAGCATGATTTTCTTTTTTATGTGGCACGATTTTTGCAGCAGAAATGTGCTTTTAGAAACAAATAATGAAATATAAAGGAAAAATTTCATCTCATCTAAAGCAAAGAGCAGCAAACAGATCACAGGATAACTATCATCAGTTGTGCAAATCACAGATTCACCTTAAACTGGTACTCAACATCAATATACTTCACTTCACACAACATTATATATAATCTCCTGTTTGCTTTGACCAAAACTCAAATCAGCAAGCTTCATACAGTGTTATGTAACATACAGACACATGGACATTATAGATTCAGGCTGCGAGTGCTATTGAACCCTTCTGTAAGCGCCTGGCCAAAAAAATTACTTTTCCATGTTTCAACACAATCAACCAGGATCTGTTCAGATGGCCAAACCAGACACAATCATATATACATTTAACAATTTTGTTTTTTCAACAAAAGAAATGTCGAGATTATCCAAAGCGTGTCAAAGTGAAAGATATACAAGTGACCGTTCAACACATCTAGAAAACATTCTGCAAATTAATTGAATTTGATGTGATTTTTTAATTTAGTTCTTACTGAAAAAACTCTAATGCAGACCATCGAAACAGGTCTAGAAAATACAATACATCAAGACATTTAAAGAAAACAGCCTGAAAACTGTAAAAAATTATCTATCCAGAAAGACTCACTTTACCTTAAATGTTTACATCTCTTCAAAGTAAACCTGAGCCTGTGAAACACTTGTTTAATCTTCACCAAATGAACCAACTTCATTCTGAAATGATGCAGATTTACAAACAATACGACAATACTCTACAAATGATGCTGCTGCTGCTGCTGTCTCTGTCTGTCTGTCTGTCTGTAACATTCCCAACATGACAACAGACTAATCAAAGCCAAACCCTTTCAAAGAAATCAATGATTGTTCATCCAAACACACACACAAAACAGATAACAATTTCAATGAGCAAAACATTTACACAACCACTGATCTGAAATCAGTTTCCTGAAATAACTCTGAAGCTAATAAACGGAATCAGACAAAAATGTACTGTTAGCAATATTTATTAATTTCATCATTAATTTACCAGCTTTTGACTTTCTCTATTCTATCAAACACAAAAATAAGACATTTTGACACTACCCTGACACTACCATACCATACCATACCATACCAAAAGATTACTTGAAGGCATCATTAAAGCAGACTAACAACAAACTCACACACAACACACACTAATCATCTAAATTACATTCTAGAAAACCCACATGTTTACATGACGATAGCAATAAGGGACTTCGATGATACTCAGTATCCTGCCTGCTGTGTTTGTATTCAGGTGTACACTTTGTATTGTACATAAGAGGTGAATAGTGTGTTTGTGTGTGTGATGTTTCTAAATAAGTGCTTCTCTTGATATGTATTTGTGTACTATGTCTACATTGTGTATAGTGTGTGTATTTTACACGTATACGTGCTAACCGTGTTTATGTCTGTACCGTAAAGCGTGTGTGTGAGTGTTTGTGTGTGCAGTGTGTTTGTATGATATTGGTGTGTAAATGATGTGTATGACGTCGGTGTGTATATATATATATTGTGTGTGCCTCGGGCCCATTCATTTTTCATCATCATCATCATCATCATCATATCACCATCATCAGCACGCGCGCACGAGCGCGTGTATGTGTGTCCGCTCGTGTCGGTGTGTGTTTTACCTACCTTTGCGTGTTTTACTGTCTCATGTTCATGTAGTCGGTTTTTAATCAAAATATCATAGCAGCCACGAACGTTAATTCCGCAGCGACTCAGTGATCAGCTGACAGGGCGCACGCTCTGCGTCATGACGTCACCACTGAGGGCTGCGTACGACAAGAAGCTCGTCAACTTATCTTAAAGGTGCAGTGTGTAGATTTTAGCGGCTTCTAGCGGTAAAGTTGCGAATTGCAACCAAAGGCTCAGTCCATCGCTCACACTTTCCTTATCGAAGCACATAGATATAATACATAGATATAATAATAATAATACTGTTATATCTGTTATGTTTAATGTATTATAATATATAATAGATTATAATAAATAATATAATGTCTAAAGTCAGTGCACTCGGGAGATCCGAGTCTCTTTTAAAGATGAAGACCCTTAAATGTTGCTTTGAAAATCTGTTATTGTTTACAGTATTGTACTTGTAATATGTTAACTGTTGGTAAAACTGAGCAAATAAATATAACTGATGTGTTCAAAGGTTCAAGTATTTAATATCAATGCTTTTCTCTATATAAGATCAATTATAAATTAGATTATTAATTGCAGCTGTGCTAGACAACCTTACAAAAAAGAAATGTTCAACAATCATGAATGCTTTTAGAGATACAATTTTATGCAAAATATAAAGTAGCATTAAAAAACAGAAATGTGGTTTAAAGTTTTAGAGAGAAAAGTTCAAATAAAGTTTTAAACAAAGTTTTAAAGGTTTAAAGAGAAATTTAACATCTGCATGTTATAAACTGGAAAAAGGAGCTCGTGTTGAACATGAATTACTAATGTGCATCTTGAGACAAAAAAAGGACACATTTCAGTCCATAGTGTGGGACTAGATTTAAGCCATGTCTGTAAAACTGGGTCTAGATGTGTCTGTGATCTACACAAACTCATGACATTTAAAGAGACAAACAATTTAATCTCTCATTTAAATCTGATGTATTTGTTACCATAGTCATACTGGTAAGATCACCAGAGGAGAAATGTTACACAAAACACCGAAGAATGGAAAAACTCTCTCAGTAAATGTGTGTGTGAAAGTGTGTATGTGTGTGTTAGTGAGAGGATCAGAGAATGAGAGTTTTCCTCCATCACAATCCAGCTGAACTCTGATTCTCTGCAGTTTCTGCTTTATTGGGAAGAAACTGTCTGTTTGTAGATACGGAATGGATGGAGTGTTGTCAATACAGAAATATCCCACAAACCAGATGTCTCTGGTAAATATTCGGAACTTCTTCCTCTGAGCAGATTCTGTCATCACACCCAGATGCCAGTGTGTGTTTTCTCCAACCTGAACATCCCAGCAGTGAATCCCTGAACTAAAACTCTCTGAACCCAAAACACATGGACAGGAACCTGTAAATCTCTCTGGATTATCAGGAATTAACAGTGCTGCAACTTTACTGTGTCTCACACTGGTCAGATCATCAGACAAGATGAGGTTAAAGTGACCAGTGTTTGGATCTAAAGTCACTGGAGCTGAGAGAGAGAGAGAGAGAGAGAGAGAGAGAGAGAGAGAGAGAGAGAGAGAGAGAGAGAGAGATGGTAAAGCTAAAGTCTGTGTTGTGATGATGATGATGTTGATGAGAGTAATGCTGAAGTCTGTGTTGTATTGTGTACTCACTGTATTCAATATTCTCCTGCTGTATCTTCTGTATGACAGTAAACTTCAGGTTGCTCAGATGTTTGGCTACATTGATCATCATTATTCCTGACATGTTCTCTGGATCTGCCGCTCTACACTGAACTCTGAGTTCAGCACATTCAGAGATTCTGCTGTGAGTTTACATTCACAATCACAGAGAGAAACAGAAAAACACAATACAAACCTCTCCCGTGTGTTCTTCAAGTTCTGTTGAAAAACACGCATGCTGATTATTCACTACATTTGACTTTCGTGTCTCAAAATGACATTCATAGATTACATGTTTCTCATTCAGCAGAATGAAAATTGAGCTCTTCCTTCTCACCTGTAGGAATAAAACATCTTCAGCTTTTATCTGCTCCTCTACACTTCTGATTGTGTCTGAAAGAGATGAAATCTCTCTCTCCATCTTCTCAATCTTCTCCTTCATCATCTGGCTCTTCTGCTTCTCTTCCTCTCTCAGTGCTGTTATTCTGACTAATTCTTCATCATGTAGAAGCTTGTGAAGTTTCTTAAACTCTTCATGAATCTGCGTCTGTGTGTGTCGAGCCTGATTCTGATATAAACACGTTTCACACAGAAACAAATCATGACCGAAACAGATCTGCATCAATATACAAAATAATAACCTTCCTTCACATAACGTTTCATTCAAACCTTCATATGTTCTGCAGTTTGATCCAAATTCTGTTTAAACGTCTTAAACGTTTTCAGTTTTTCCTGTAAGGAATTCAATGAAGTTTTCAGTTCCTCCTGAAAGAAATGAATTTAAAGAAATAATTTCTATATTTTCAAATAATTGAAGTACCTTTATATAAGTTACTTTAAAGAACAATGATATGCGTGAATACAGTAATCCAACATTATAATTGTTAATTGTCATTGTGAAAATGTCTACATGTGATCAAATGTTGTGTATATTATTAATCATACCTTATAATCGATGACGACTTCATTGACAGGACAGAATTTGTGGTTGGTGTGAGTTCTGGAGTCTCGACACACCAAACACACTGGCTGTTGATCATCCAGACAGAAGAGTTTAAGTTTCTCATTGTGAAGATGACAGACTGGTGAAGATCTCTGACTTCTCTCCTGTAAGAAAGTCTCACACAGATTCTTCAGAGCCAAATTTAATGGAGGATGATCCACTGTCGATCTTCTTCTGCAAACTGGACATTCTTTAAATCTTTTACTTTCCCAGAATCTCTGAATACAGTCTTCACAGACACTGTGACTACAGGGCAACAGAACAGGATGATTAAAAATCTCACAACACACAGGACAAGAGAAATCTTCTTCACAAAATGACGCCATTTTCTCTGTCACATGAGAAAATCCTTCTTTTCACTTTCAGTTTAGTTAAGTTATGATCCGGCTTTAACTCTTAGTATTTTGTTGTATAAACATATCTTCATATCCACAACAGAAACTGTACATCTCAAATACGAATAACAATCATCAAATGATTCTGTGTTTTAGTCATCTGAGTAACAGGTTATATGTGACGATCTCAGTTTCCTGATTCTTGTGATTCTTGGGAGGAGTTTATACACAAACATGCCTTCTGATTCAAACACACGTGATTTATTCTCTTTACTTTAGACTTCACTTAGACACATTTATAAAACAAAGATTCATCAATCATGGATGCTTTTTAAAGATTACATTTTATTCATGGTTGCAAAATATAAAGTACCATGAAAAAACAGAAATGTGATTTTAAAACGGTATTACATACAATTGTATTTAAACAAAGAGAAATCATTTAGCATCATTTGCATGTTGTAAACTGGAAAAAGGAGCTTAAAACAAAAGCATTAAACTAAGTAAATGTTGAATGAAACAGTTGAGAAGATGAACAGAAAGTGCAGAACAACAACAATAAAAGCTAAAGATCATTCAGTCCTGTAGTCCTTCAGTAAACTATTGTGTTGTGTTTGTTATTGAACATCAGATATTTCACATTCTTTCTGCTCCAAATCAAACTCATCTATCAGCTTCATGTTTGTCCAAAGATTGTTTAACATCTTGAAGACAAAGCAATTAAACACAATCAATATTAGAGATTGTTAGTAAGTTTTCTTCTTTTAAACTTAAATAAACAGCGAGTCTCACAAAGCCTTCAGGTCATATTTTACACCAAAGTCAAAAGAGTTCATAATGAAATTGCAAAAAGACAAAAAGCACATATCTGGACCGTTTTTGAAATGTCACCTTGCCAAAAATGTAGGACCCAAACCTTTTGCTTCAACCATTTTCTAAGTGCAAAAATAAACTGTTTCTTTTAACTTTGGGGTGAAAGATAACCTGGACATTTCTTGCGAGATTCACCAAGTTTGTGTTTCTCCATTAATGATGGGTCAGTGAATATTTTCACAGTGTTACTATAGACACACAATACAAGTGTTTGTGTGTGTCTATAAACATCACAGCTGTAAACCAACTTTGACTTCATCAGTGTCTGTATAAAACATGAATCGGGGTTTATTTGTAGTTTGTCCATTTAACACAGAATGTTTAATATTGTCAGTGAATCAGTTAAAGTTTGACTTTACACAAGCAACTGGATGTAAAACCTACAGCTAAATAATAAACTAAAAATATACATGAAACTCAAAATAAACATTTATTCACACCACTGGAGGATGACAGCTAGTGAAAAGAAGAAGAAAGTTCTGTGGTGTAAATATTTTGCAAACATACTGTATAAAGCTGTAGTTGTTGTTTTGAAGGTGAATCTCACAAAAACATGTTGAGGTTTATTCCAGCATAATAAAAACCTGACTGAAGGTGCAGTCTTTTAGGTTAAGGGTGAAATATGACATGAACATTTGCCTGACAGGTTTGACAACATTTTCATCTTAAAGGTTAATCTGAGTTTTACATGTTAAACTCCTCTGTGTCCGTTCAGGTGAATCTGCTGCAATTCCCAGTTTATTATCACATGAGAAACTCTGAAAATCTGTTTTTAATCACTAACAGACATCAATCGCATGCAGCTAAATTCTGAATTTATTTTAACACCACGAGGGTCTTGAACTTTTTCAAAAATTCATTTTTTCATAGTATCATTGAATACATTCTTATACATTGTAGTGGTTATTCAAATGCCTCATATGTTTCTCTTTATAAAAACTTTAAGGGAAGCTGATACATGCCTCACAAGCCACACTCTTCCCAAAGTGACTCTAGCAGTCGGCCAGCATTTATTAACAACGGAAGAAAAAGAATTAAAAGAATAAAAAGAAAAGAATTATAAAAAGAGATTGACACAAAAGTGAAGACACGCATTAAAAAACAAATGGGTGTAAAGACGGGTATTGCCAAACAACTGAGCAAGCTTCATCTCTAGGTTTCTGACTTCTTTTTGTTTTTCTTTAGGAAAGACGGGGTGCGAAACTTTTTCTTCTTCTTTGAAGGGGATTTGTTAGGCGATTCGTCACTTCCGTGGTCACCGGCCACGTCATCGCCGGCGACAGGCTCCTCCCCCTCAGGTTGAGGGGTGGAGTCTGTCTGTTCAGGGACGGGCTCTTCTGCAGGGAGGGTGGATACTTCTGTGGATTCATCAGGGGTGAGATCAGGGAGGGTTTGTCTTAAAGTGGCGGCGTCGCTCTCGTCTTTGCTGGACTGGTTCTGTTGCGCCGGTTCTGTGAGGGATGGAGAGGAAGTAAAGGACAACAGTGAGTTTGTGGAGCAGTTCGTATCATGCAGAGCGTATGGGAGGAAAATCCAACCGTGAATAATTGAGCCACCTTCTCTGAGAAAGTTTATGTAAAACTATAATCTCTTCAGTACAAAAACTAAACAGACACATCTGTGTTGTTCTTTATCAAACAGCCATATCAAAAATTTAATCTTTTATTATTTACACACATTTATATTGTTCCAAAGACATATGATGAATCTCAGGAAAACCTCTTTAAAGATGAACTTTCTCTCCTAATAAAGTAACCTTCATATCACGCTGTCTCTCATGAACATCTACAGTAATTCAGATAGCTCTGAATATAAAATACACCATCCAACCACCAGAACCCCAAACACTTTTGGTGACACTTTCTCTTAAAGTGATAGTACACCTAAAAATAAAAACCCTGTCATCATTAATTTATCCTCATGTGGTTTGAAAACTGTATGACTCTTTTATCTGTGTAACACAAAAGATGATATTTTGAGTAAATGAGGGTCAATGTTGTTTGATTATCAACATTCTTCAAAATATCTTCTTTTGTGTTCTGCGGAATAAAGCAAGTTATACAGGTTTGATATAACAAAGATGAATAAATGATGAATACTTTTTTGGTAAACTAGCTCTTTAAAGAAGCTCATGTAAGTCAGAGACAGAATCACAGGTCTTCAGACGATCTGAAGTAACACACAAACACTGATAGATACATTTATATTCTGACATTAAACTTGATCTCTCACCAGCACCAGTAAACAACCAGCAGTGATAAGACACATATAACTCTCTGACATAAATATATACAGGGCTGAACCAACAGCACACTTTAAAACCACAAAGCTGCGTTTTGCTGACAGATTTTTGGACTTTATTATACAGTTGAAAGGCAAACCAACATTTAGAAATTACCTGTTTGGTTGAAGCAATACTAGACAGCATTAAAACTGAATTTTAGGAACCCTTATTTGCTATTGTTATAAAAGTTTTTAGAGCTATTTGTTGTCCGGGTCACCCCATCAAACTCCAGACAGTCTGATTAATTTATCAGGTCTTTAATTTTTTTACTTTTAAAAAATGCTATTTTAATTTTTAAAAAGCTAAAAAGAATCATTAAATAATCTTCTTATTCATATTGTAATGGCCATGCAGACGCAAACATGTATAAGGTAATTGTTATTTATTTTAAGTCAAATCACTGAGGTTTGTACCCGTCACTCCCTGACAGACTGACTGGAGATGAGAGGAAATGATCCATCACAACAAATAAAAAGCGGAGGACAGCGAGAGCAGTATGATGAGTTACAGCGGTGAGTCGGGTTGAAGCGTGCAGCAGGAAATCAAACTCAAGCGTGGGGTGAGGGGGGTACTTACTATGGTAACAGGTATTCTTTTGCATTTCCATCTCCTGATTGTGACGCGGCCACAAAGAAGAAAAAGCACAAGTAGAGAGAGAATGTGTATGCAGATCAAATCACAGGCACCAGGTTAAATAAAAAAAAGAAATGAACAGACACCGTAAAGACACCAGAAGTAAAGAATGACCGCCGGGCCATTCTTAAGACCCCAGAGAAATGTGCATGAAAGGGGATGAAAACATTAAAGACGGCCGGTTTACAGGAGAAGACGCTTCTCAATCCGGATTACACCTGTATTTACAGTGCTTACAATATGACTCCTGATACATATTGTGCACTTCTGTACAATGTAAGTTTTAAAAATGTAACATACTCATTACACTTACATTATTTTACAAAGACATTACTTCGTTCATCTCAGGCCTGATTTATTACATGCATCTAATAATCTATTATGACAGCTGTTTGTATTTAACCATTTTTAAAACTACTACTAAAAATAAATGGATTGGTCTCCCTATCTACGAAATTGTGTCCTTTACTTTAAAATCATACCATAAGATCTTAACATAAGATCTTTGTTATGTTTGATGTAATCCAGGGTAATAAAGACCAAGAGGGGTAAAAAAGGGTTCAAAAATAAAATAAATAAATGATTAATTCTGCAAGTAAAATAACTTTTTAAATAATAAAGAAAAAAATCCAGATTATGTTTAAATTGTGGGCCGTAAAGAAACTCAAATTAAAGTTGACACACTGATCCCCTCTGGTCTGTTATTACAAACATTAAAAAGTGTTTACAAACATTAATTAACAAACATATAGACACAGGTATTAGGCAAAATGCAGATATCAACCACCTAGAATCAGCACATGCTCAGAGAGACCTGGACTGCCCTGACAGACGTACCTTCTTCTACACGTACAGGTGAACTGGGAGGAGTGCAGGTGCCGCTGGGAACTTTACCTTCTTCAACCTCTTGTGTCTGATCTGCAGAGAAGAGAAACATCATTAACTGTGTAAAGACTTCTTTACAGCTTCACCACACATCTCGTTTCAAATGTGGAAAGACGACACTGACTGAGAAATATAAGTAAAACAAAATAAATGATGGAACAAGCACTGTTTTTAGTGCCAATTGTTGAGAAACAAAAAAATAAAAAATTCTTTAATCATTTATTCACCCTTTTGTCATGTCATACCTGTATGACTTTCTTTCTTCTAGAGAACACAAAAGAAGAGATTTTGAAAAATGTTGGTAATCAAACAACACTGACTTCATCACTTGATCACTGTATGAACACAAAACCATTTCTTAAAGTATCTTCTTTTGCGTCACACTGAAGAAAGGGTCACATACAGGTTTACAAACCACACGAAGGTGGATAAAATTATTCAAGAGTTAATTATGCAGATAAATGTGATGATAAATTACTGCATTGACAATGAAAGCATTAGGTTAAGCATAAATCAGTGGACTAGAACATCATTTGATTTTTTTATGACGACAAGACCAAAAAGCATTAACAAACTGAAGTTAAACACATAATAAAAAAACATAATAATGACAAAGAAGAAAAACCCCAAACGAAGCCAAATCAGATTCAGACACCATTTGAAACTATTAGAAAAACCACATTATTAGCATAAGAATAACACAATAAACCCAAAAGGATAGCGAGAAGCCCTTAGGAGACCCAATGATTATCAGATTGTCCTGCTTAAGACTGTAAGAGCAGATAAAGGTTACATGGTCTTTTCTGGAGGGGTGAGCACAGGCTGGGTTGGGTCACCAGGATTCGAAACCAGGGGGTGACGGAAGAGAGGAAGAAAGAACAGCAAAGTCAGAATCAACCCCACAGAGATGTTCTTCCGCAAACAGACTGCAGGCGGTACCTGCGGCCGGGCCGTTATGTCCAGGTTGAGCGAGATCGGTCAGTTCTGCATCACAGCCCAGAGCTTTCAGTACCGCACTGTGAAACTCCTTATGAGGTGATTCTGGAGGATGTGATGGGCTCTCTTGACCCGAAACAGGCTCGGATTCAGTACCTCGACTAGGGATTATGGAGGGCGGTGGGGCATCAGTGACCCGGGGCTCCTCGTTCTCCTGTGTGGATGTAATGTCAGGAGAAGCGGAAGGGGTCTGGACTGCCTTAGGGTCTGAGAGTCGAGTGCTGACAGGTTCCTCGACCTGTGCTAAATGCAACACAACAGTTCTTTCTAGATCTGCGGAGGTGCTGTTGGGCTGCAAAAACTCTCATACATGTGCAAAAGAAAATAAACCACACGGGCAAAACTGAGCAGATGAGATGGTCATCAAAAAAGGGAAAATAATTTTTTGCAAGAAAAACAGATTGTAAGTCTCTTGAGCTCTTCAATCCTCTTACCTTCTACACCTTTCTGTTTGAGCTCCACCTCCCTGCGGTACTCCTCCAGCTCCTGGTCTGTGAGCTTGTTGAAGGGGTTTGGTCCGGTTTTAGTCACGATGACATGCGGCTGATACTCTTTCTCAATGATGGCTTTAGATGCGGTCACCAGCTCCCCCTGGAGGACAGAAGGGGATAATTCAATAAATCTCATCATGCTAAACACTTTTTGTAAAATACAGTTATGTTTAAAAAACTGTTATTTAATGTTATTTGTGTTCAAACTTATTTCCAAACACCATCCTAGCATATGCCTCAATCAGAGTAAATGCCATATTGACTGCAAATAAAAATAACAGCTGTGAGGAAAAGATTGATCGTTTGGATGTATTAAAGTCTTTCCACACGTTTCCAGTTGACAAATAAATCTCACGTCAGTCCAAACTTCACTTTGTGGAAAAGAAGTTCAACAGATTGTTTCACTTTGTATGGAACAGATCTCCCAAAAGAAGATATTGGGTATTTCTGACACAATATTGTCTTTGTCTATATATGAAGCTGCAGACATGAACATGTGTGGTCTGATCATATGTTAACAGTTATCATGGGATGTACCTTTCGAATAGACCTAGTAGGACTAAAGCTGTCTGATAGGTCAATGCCATCAATAGAGTCCGTGCAGTCAGACAGAGGAGCGTCCTGAAACAGTAAATCTGATGAGCAGTGCACAACCCTACAGACACACACACACACGCGCACGCACGCACGCACACTTAAGGATGAAGAAAGCAAGCAGTAATGTACACAGAAAACCAACCACACACACACAGCAGTCATGCAGGTTGCGGATTGTAAAGAAGCGTATGGGCAGGCTGGAGCGAGACAGTGATCTTATGGCTCAGAGTCATGCACTGCAACACCAGAAACCAAACATCAAACCACACAGATTCATACTGCTGCTTTTAGGAGAAATAACATCTGTGTGAAACTGATCCAATGATTTAATCTCAGTGCTCTTTAACTTCATAGAAACTGCATCCAGTGTCTTGAAGATTTTTGGGTTTGGAATGTGTTGGTGCATTTGTTAGGATGAATGATCTGATCTGTTAGTTTTGTACACATTTCAAAATACAAAATTTACACACAGCTCAACAGTTTGGTTCAGATTTAAAAAGCCTTTAGTAACCTCCATAATAAATAATAAGAAATAGTGACTTAAGAGTGACTGAAATGTAATTCATTTCAACAGATGCACATCATGACACACCTGCTTGAGAGAATGACCAGAACTAAAGAACTAAAACAGAAGTTACATTGCTGATTTCCCAGTAAAGACATACCCATAATCCTCAAGAAAGATTGACCAACTGAGTAAATAATGACAGTAATTAAAAATAATTTAGCATGTTTGGGTGAACTAACCCTTTAACTAGTAATAAAGTACATATAAAAAAAATGCTTTTAGGAAAAATAAGAAAATATTCAAGACCTCAAAAAGTTGTAAGATTGTGATTATTGGAGCTGAATCTGTTTTATAAATGAGAAAGACACTTCCAAAGCCATGAACTGATGAGCATCATTCATAGTCCACAGTAATTATCAAAACACACGATTTAAAATAAGTACACTGGCAGATTATATACTGGTCAGACTAGCATCTAAGAAGAGCAAATATCACACGAGACATGCAGAATAATCTTGCATGTGTTATGAAGAGTGTCACAACAGTATCATCCTGTTTAGTTTCTTGTACAGTCAATGAACTAAACAAATGTAAACCAAACAAGCAAAATGGCACTGCAAACAATTAAAACAAAAGGAAAATGGACACAGCGCTGGCTCACTGTTGTGTGGTTTAGTAGCCAGACTTGCTTTTGTACTTACATGCCATATGGTCACTCTCTGAAGTCAAAAACACAATTACACAATTACACACACACTGGAAACAACACAATAGGCTGGATCTAATAAGTATGTGTGTGTTTGTGTATTAAGATTAACTTTCTATTAGTTCATTTGCTAAGTTGTTTGCTAAGAGTTGTTTGATGAGATTTTGTCTGTTCACACACATATTGTGCCGTTTTGGACCCAAAAGAATGATGAAAACTAACCGTGAATGTATTCAAGATATTATGTTTTGGTTGTGACTTCCTTTCAGGAACACGTTTTCACATGTAGAGTGTTTTTATTCATCCATGGTGAAATAAAAAGGTTTTAGACTCACCTGGACGAAGGAGCGATCCACCCCGGCACCTGTGAGCACCTGTGACTGAGGCCCGGCGCTCTTCTTGTCCTGCAGGTTCTGCTCACGGATCTACAGACAGAGAGATTGTTTTGTTATATTTCAGAAACAAAATGCATTATGTTTTGTTTTTAATTGTACATGGTTTAATGTTCAGACCTTGTTGCGCATCTCCTGGACTTCTTTAGGATTGGTGTTCAGCGGGACAAACTGATTGGCCACAGCAGCCTGCCGGACACCGTCCTCCTTAGTCCACTGAAATCACCAAAGTAAAGTCATTCAAACACACAGAAAGCAAAGAAAACTACAAAACTGAACTGAAATGTAACAAGATTAAAATCATGCCTCTTCAACAATATCAAATAAACACAAATCTGAAATAAAACTGGTCTTTAATAACGGTCCTCTGAGCAAATAACCAATGATGATGTTTGCAAGTCTCTGCACTTCAACGTAACAAACTACAGCACTTTTTTAAACCTTCCAAATTTGAATCAAACCTTTACATAAAAAATAAGATTTTTTTAATACAAGATATACTGTCTGACATTTACCTGAGCTCTTAAAGGAACGTGTTTATGTGGTCTAAAAATGACCTTGAATCGAGATATGCATGATTTAGGAGTGAATGTAAATCACGGCTCTCATCATCATTGACAGTGCTTCAGAAAAAGAAAGAAAAGAGGCTAAAGAACATAAGGAAAAGAGCACAGACAGATAACATCAGTTTAAAGAAGATGAAGATCAGGAGGGCAGCTGTGAGGTGACAGAGGGGTGAGGCAGAAGCTGGAAGTGTGTTTTAGGCAGTGGACAGAGACATGACTGAATCCCTTCAGCTATCACACACACACACACACACACACACACACATTTTAAGAGGACTTTCCACAGACGTTAATAAAGGTGTTCTGTGTGATTTCTATGGGATCTTGTAGCCACTTTTTATTTGTATCACCTAAAAACAATAAGAGAAGTGACAATAGACTTCTTATTATGTATGGTTTGTGGTCTAAAAGTTTAAGCAATACTAATATTGACATTATCATAAGATTAAAAAATAAAAAATGATCTGTTTAACTTTTCTAAAGGGCAAGTATCTGTAAAGACTAATGCTAAACCCTGCACATCCATCACAAGACAGAGAAAATAAACACACAAACAAACAAACAAACAACACTGCCTTTGTAAGGAAGGGAAGAATTATAACTGAAAGTGTAAAAGATCAACTTCAGTTTAGGAAGTTTCAGTTAGGATGTTTTAGAAATTTTACTCCAAAAGCAAATGAAATTCATGGACTTTAGGTTCAAATAAAGATGTTTAGATGAACAGCAAGTACTTAATTTTTGAAGCAACGATAGTTAGCTGCCGGGCGGAGAGAAAATACCATGAGTAGCCAATGGTTTACTTGCTTTTATCAAAATGAAATAAATGCTTTCAAGCGCAGTTTGAACTCAAACTCATGAGGAAGGGTTTCCGTATGAGCGCTGGAGAAACAGGGCACATGGGATGAACAGGTAAACATGAAATACTCACTGATCACGAGCCTCACAACACAACACGCTCTCCACCAACTAGAGATAATCGTTCGGAGAGTTAACAACCACTCATAACCAATGTCTCTTTCTTTTATATTATATTTTGGTTGAATTAAAAAAAATTTAATTAAACTCATGCTTGGGAATAAGTCGAGAAAATGTAATCCAACTCAAAAATAAAATTAATAATAATAATAAAAAGCCAACTCAAAGGTTTCTGAAGCAGGTTAAGAGAGAAGATCATAGAGTCATCAAACAACAAGCCACAACTCCACAAATGTAAGTCTTTTGTGGCACACACAAGGCTGCAAAAACCTGACATTTGTTCGATATCATACAAAATAGTTTTTGGTTTATTTAGCAGCCCTACATCTGGACAGATCTCATGAAACATATCAGGTCATATTTCATATCAAAAACTGAAATTCTGCATAAAGAAAGTCAAGCAAGATCATTAAAAATGTTTAGTACTGTGACAATTAAGCACATTTCTCATCAAAGTCAAATTAACAATGTGAAAACTGTGCAATTTTAGAATGGAGTCATCAAACAAAGTGATTAAAGTGATTATAATGATTAAAGTGATATTTGTTCAGTTGTCTAAGTTATATTATATGTAATAATAAATAATAATATAATCATTATTTTGGTCGGGTTTTATATTTGCGATAAGAGAATTTGTGCTTTGTTGACATAAATATTAAAACCACAAATTTGTAAGCGTTCTAAAAACTGACCGACTATCTTATTTTCTGGGGGGGTTTAGATAAAAAAAATGACCCAGACATGTCTTTGTGAGATTCACCCATCTGTTTACTCTAAAGCTTTCAAAATGTTCAAAGCTTTTGAAAGGAGACAGGAAAGGAGAATTTTGAGGCTTTTAGCTAAAAGTGCACTCTTCTCTCCTGATGCCATCAACAATCATAAATGTCTGTACTGTAAGACTTCTACTGTACTGAAGTCTTTATCACTGATCATCTTAGCACACAGGAAGTACATTAGCCATTAATACCTCCTCTAATGTTAATGACATATTACTAGTGCTTCAAGTGAACCAACCCAGTGCTCCATCAAAACGCAAACAGTAACAAAAGGCGCTAAACACAGCAATAAATAAAACAAACAACAACAACAGAAACGGAAAAAAAAGAAAGGCAGTTAAGATTAGCAACATCAACTAGCCACACCCACTTCAGGCACATGCCACACCCCCTGGTTCTCCAGGGGACGACCCACAATGCATCTGATTAATCATGCAACACAGCATGCACCGGGCAGCCAGAGAGAACCCTGACACCCCTGTGACCAATCATGAGAAAGAGAGGGAGGGGCTCTACACTGTGATTGACAAACTGACCTGCTTAAGAGACAGAGATTCGAGGAAAATGTTTATTCCTCTTACGCATACTGGTCTGTTTACGCTGGGTGTCAGGGTACTAACCAGCTGCCGCCTGTAGCTCTGTAGCAGTACGTATCTAAACTATGAACAGTAAGGTAGGCACAGACCAAGCAGTTGGTAATACAGCTTGGCACGCAGACACCGGACGAGAGCGACTGCAGCAAGGGTTTGACGTGATCGTGTGTTATGTTCGTCCACACCTTAGTCTTCGCCTTGGGGCTACCGCTGCCGTCCTGCCCCTCCTCTGCTGATTCGTCAGGCCGCCCGGCGGACAACCAGCGGGTCTTATCCCGCTGTTGCCGCTGAAAGCTGTGTTTTAACGGGGAGCGCGCACCCGAGTCACTGTCGTCTGTGTACGAGTAGCCCGTGGCTGACGGGGGAATCTCAACGTCACTGTACTTTTTAGCTTTGTCACGCAGTGCCGGACAACGGTACGGATAGCCAGTCCTGTAGCCCTGCAGAAGACAAATACAAATCAATGTTTTTATTTACTAGCAACACAACAATTCAGACTACCTCAGGCTGTTTTTGTGCTCACAACCATTGACGCAAAACAACACACAGGGAAGAAAAAAGTAGCAGAAAGTTGTCTGTTCGCTGTCCTACCAGGTTATCCAGCATCCTCATCAAAGCTTCAAACTCCTGCTCCCCAATCTGCCACTTCGGGTGCGGGCTCGACCCGTCTCCAGCTGGCTCAACGTGACGTTGGCGGGACTTGTACTTCCCCGGGTCCAACATCACCAGGTTGTCAGGGCCGCCGGCGCTGGCGAGGGTGCGGACCTGGAGTTTCAAAAGGGAAAGCAGACATAATAAAACCACCCTTCTGGCCAGAGATAAAGAACATTCTCATGAAAGATTTGATTTTAAATTGTGTTTAGGGCTACCAAAATACTATATTATTGTTATGTGATTAGAAGTATACCTGAATCTCACATGCAGTGACCAGGTTGTGAATATAGTAAAAAGCTTCTTCGACTGTCTCCCCAACAGACACCAGACCGTGATTCCTCAATATCAGCACCTAAACACAAACTTAGATTTCAGTGCCCACATAATCCTGACCTCACTTCAGATATACAAAATTATTACAAATGAAGCATGAAATTCAGTCAGAAAATGGTACACTTTCATAATCTGTGTGTGTGTTACCTTGCTCTTTGGACCCAGGTTCTTTTGTATGAGGACGTTCTCCTCCTCGTCCACCAGGATACCATGGTAATCATGGTATGCCACCTCCCCAAGTGCCAGAGCTTCAGGTGAGATAGGCAACAGACCGCACTTCATAGCAGAAACCTGAAGAAACACATTACAGTAAGACATATGTATTTATGTACGTCCAAGTTTACATTCTGTGCTGTTTCTGTATCTGCTGTGAAACTGAACATCGAATTTACTGCAGTAAACAGAGTCAATATATTCAGATTCAAAAGCAATCAGAACATTACAGCTCAGCACATCATGAATCATCATACCGCAGCCCCAGCGGGCGTGTGAATGTGCACAATGCACTTGACATCAGGACGGGCAGCATAGATGGCAGAATGAAGGGTGAATCCGGCCTGGTTAACACCCAGATTAGTGCTGCCCCTGTCCACGATTTCCCCTGCAGGTTAATCTTCACCTAAGAAAACATGTCACACAGGTAAATACATAACTAACATATGCTTTAAAAGCATGAGCATAATGTAAGCAAGACATTAAACATAACAACGATTTCTTTTAACATTTAAATGCTGCTGTCGGTTGTGCAAATCAAATTTGGAGAAAAGAAAGAGAGTATTACCAGACTGGAAGCTGTGACTTCACTGTACAGAAGCCCAAAAGGGACAATCAGAAAGCGCTCCTGTTCAGAATTCAGCCTGACCTGAGAGACAGAAAGTTCAAATAAAAGTTACTCACAAATCATTTGCTGTTTCGTTGCATTAAGAGCTGTAATTCAGGTTATTAAGTTCTGATGTCTGTGTTTATATGTTAAACTCACAGTCAGATGGTTGTAGATGAGCTGAGACCAGCCGAACAGATCGGCCAGACGGTAAAACGCAGCGAGTTTACAGCGCAGTAGCTTCTCTCCCTTCTCATAAGCGATGGAGTCTGAACCCCTGAGGTCATTCACTGGAGTCACCATCCCCAAACCTAAACACACACATCCATAACAAGGTGGAGGGGAAAAACTGTATTTTTAGGTATTGAAATGTTTAAAAACACTAGCTTCTCAGTAATATAATTGTGATATTAATATGAAACCGAATCCGGATTATCAGACATCAGTAGTACACCAAAGATGACCATGGTGTGTGTGATGTCATACTCACTCATATTGAGAGCTGCCATGCCTCCCTGCGGGGCAGCTGGGTACATGGTGGGCACACTAGTGGTCATGAAGTCAGCGATCTGCTGGAGAGCAAGAAGACTAGTGGGGTTTTTCCCTTTCTTCATCTGATCCTGGATCAGAGACTCCAGTTCATCACAGAAGGCCTGAAGAACACAACACAGAGGTAGAAACAGCTCATGTCTGTGCACACGGTGCTTTATCCAATAATAGTTTTTAACACTTAGTAGCAGCACATCTCTACTTGTCGAGACCACCAGATGAGTGTCCTTCTCTTCTGGATAACAGGTTGTAGAACAATAAAAAAAACAGAATTTACAAGGCCCGGGCTGTTGAGAGTCAACAAAATCGAAAGTTTTCAGTTTGCGTGATGTTCCTCTTGACTGTTGATACTGTCAGCACTACAAATAATGTTACGACACGCACACATTTATTCACAAAATACAAAACACTGTGGTGAGAGGGAGAGAGAGAGAAAGCAAAGGAGAGAGAGGCAGACCAGGGCTGGCATTGTGCTTAAGAATATGTTCTTAATATTTTATGAATGTATGTTAACAGGAACATAACAGCATACAACAGGAGACAATGCAAAAGACAGGGTTTAGTAACCCTGGCATAGGTTAATAAATCAGAGAAAATGTTAACTTTATGTCTAGGGCATTTGGGTAAGAATATATATGAAGTGTTATAGACATGTTGTGATGACCAGCACACCAAACTTTTACACTACACCTTGACAGGCTACTGTAATGCTTAATGACAGCACCAACATTAGAAAACTAAAAACATAAACACACGCTGGAACTGTGTAAATACAGAGTATCAAAAACAGATCTCATGTCTTCAGGCATAAAACATGATGAGAAAGAATACAAAAGCACTCTCTCTCTTACTTTGTCCTGAAGGACTCTCACTCCTCTCACCAAATAAATACTCTCTTTATTCAACTCTTAAAGTCTCTCCTTTCATTAACAGAATCTCTATGTGTACATACACATACAGACAGACATATGATTACCGTGGAGATTAGGATGTTGGTCACAAGGGAGTTTGTATTGAAATTTGAATGGTACCATTGACAGAAAGAGTATATAGCCTAAAAACAGACTGTGTTTAGACCAGAAGACATGCAGTAATAAGTCTTCATCTTTGAATGTGAACTGAAGTTCATCCCTAGACTGTTTTTCTCTGATTATACTCAAACTCATTTTGTGTGTGTGTGTGTGTGTGTACTCACTGGACTCTGCAGGATCATGGAGACTCTCTTCTTCTGCTCCATCATGTTAAAGTCCTGACGCAGGTCGGGAGCCATGTTCCTCTCTCTCTGGTACTCGGGGTTGCTCTCGTCCACACGGTCGAAATAACGCTCCTTATGAGGGGGGTTGGTGGGCGGGGGGGCCGTCACCACCCCTGCGCCTGAGTCTCCGTTCATTGCACACCTGCACAAGAGGTCGGAGGTCAACTCTATTTCTGTACATTTGCCAAAATGCATTATATAACAGCACACAGTATGAAATCCTGCAATGCAATACAACTGATTAAAATCTCTTTTCTGACACATAATAGATTTAAAATCATATGATAAATTAAAACAGCATTTTATTTTTGGCTGAATTAATCCCCTAATTCCCAGACATCAGATTTATCTGCTAAGAAAGGTTTTAATTGTTGAAAGAGCAGAAAAGAGGACAGTTTGGAAACAGACATCAACATGGAGCTGTGTGTAGTTTACTTAAAAGCATGTCAAGTAAACTGTGTGGTCATAACAGGACATTTACTGTTGAGTGCTGTGGATGTAAAGTGCTTTTTCTGTCCAGTAAGCAGAGTCAGTGAGACAAACATGATGTGCAGGAGACAGAGAGAGAAGTTTATTTTGCATCTTACTTCCGCATCTTTTTTCTTTGTAAACATTACGTGTACATTACTTTGAATGACTTTGGTGTATTTTTCATTGCTCCTAGCTGAAAAAGCTTTGAAAATGGAAATGTAGAGTTTTGTGTCATGGCAATAATTTTTTCAGTTGTGTAGGGGTGAAGAGAAGAGCATAAGATTGTTCAACAAGGCATTAAGCTTCATCGCTTTATTCCACCCACAGTGGATACTGGTGCTGTCAGGGCAACTAAACCACCATTACTAGTCACCCAGATGCAGTGGTTAAAGGAATGTTTCAGGTTCAAAAGAAGTTAAAAGTCATTCTGGAACCTCTGCCAGTGAATTAGACATGCTGCTGCTTTTCTAAATCAACCCTAACAAAAGCATCAACACCGTGTATCCTTTAAATATGTAACAAATACATTAACACATCCAGCATTAGCATTTTGTCATGTCATATACATACATTGAATTGAATTGTATAAACACCCATCTAAAAACATACAATTGAAAGCATGATTATGTAGTGTACACAACATCTAACATTTCATTAATAAAACAATGTAAGAACAAGAAACAGAAGGGAGAGAGAGAGGGAGAGAGAGAGAGAGAGAGAGAGAGAGAGAGAGAGAGAGAGAGAGAGAGAGAGAGATCTGACTCGACATTATTGATGGTCTAATGTCTTTTGTGTGTATAAGAGGTTGGATACTGTAACATGAATCCTGATGTTTCAAGGTCACACAAACACTGACCCACAGCTACACAACATTTCCAGTAGTCCATCAGGACATCTGAGGCCCAAACCAGTAACCCTCCCCCAATACTCCAACACTGCTGATCAATCATTCAAATTGCTCTCTGTGTATTTTATTTATTTAAGCTTTTAGCCATATGGGCACAGGCGTGATATTTGCAGTGGAAACTTGAAATATAAATTCTCAGAGAATGTATTCATTACCAATATATTGAATCATCCGTTTATATTTTACTGTTGATAGAGTCCAGACATCAGAAAAATATCAGTCTATGAACAAGTAATCTATGTGACCTCACATGGGTATTTAAACCACCAAATACTGACATCTGAGCTAACAGGTGAAAATCAGTAAAGGTGAGGTTGACATTTATTCATTAAAAAACCCCAAAATAAAAGTATTCAAATATCAATTAGTGTATTTACTCTGTTCACTCAACCTACAACACACAAAACAAGCTAACCACAGCAACACTGTATAACATGAATTTTACATACAATTCAACACACACTCGTCTCATACAAAGGCAGAACAGAGCCAAAGCAGGAAATAACTGCAGCATTGAGTAATGAACGCCTGCAGCTCTGGACAGCTGCTCCACACTCACACCACGAGTCTTCTGACCAAAGAAAGAAGCTTCATTCTTTCACCATAATCTCATTAAATCTATAGCATTTTAAAGTTTCATGACTATAAAATAAACATTAAAATATGTTTATTTACATCTTCGTGTCTTCTGATGGTGAAGAGATTTTCAAACTCATCAACATGGCGTCAAATATGCATTCAAGTATCACAGTGCACTGATCTGGCATTAAAAATGTTAATACATTCATTACACACTTTAAAAATCAGCTAGAGGTCTACTGGGCTGTTTCCTTGTTCACAATGCAAACATTTTAAGTAAAAACATACATCAGTATGTCAGAATTCTGGAATATCTGGCGAAATACGTAAACAGTAATACAACAAATGAATCGTGACCAAAAAAAACATGCAAATAAGACCAGAGCACATCCATCAATGCACACAGATGTCTCTCTCACTTTAAATGTGAATGACATGGCAGAAGATTTAAGCCCCCCCGGTAACCAAAGATACTGATAGATGCTTCAGTTTCCACTGTGATTACAAAAAGTCCTAAAATCTGTTCAAATAATACAGAGGCCGAAATCAAAAAACACAAAACAAGATACACAGCCATCCTGCTATTCTTCCTGTATAACTGTCAACTTCCTGTTGAGAGAGGAAATACAACCCATCACACCCCTCACTGTGAGCAGACAGTGTTTAGAAAACCCTCCCGCTTTAGTCTGAACCAAAATGGTTTTGATAACAAGACGTGATGTTTTTTTGCCTACAACTTTTAAAACTTTCAGTTCCCATAATCCATTGCAAACACTTAAGAAAGCTATCAGTTTTTCCACAATGCTTTTAAATGATTTTAGCATTATTGTGTTTTAGTGTTTCTCCACTGTCTCAAGCTGTGTGTGTGTCACAACATAGACTTTCTATAACTTTGAATTCATACACATGCACAAATATTCGTGTGTAAGTACAGGAAAAAATTGTGACCAAACCTTTTAAAGTAAACTTTAAATTAAGACCATTCAAAAGACATCATTACAGTGGCACACAATAAACATCTCATTTTTTTCCAAGTAGATTTTGGAACAGAAAATGCACTCTTGGGCTCTATTCAATACTCATTTACAAACGTTGTATGAAAAGAGCTATGCGATTAGCAGATGAGCTCTTCAAACATACACAATCAGCCCATCTGTGCTAATACATAAACGACACATGCACACACCCTTCTCATCTCATTCCGACTCCTCAGAAAGATAAAACACAAAAAACTAAAAGACGACCCCTTTTAGCCCGTGTATATATACGTATTACAAAGCTGCCGGAAAGCAAGAAAATGTACATCAAATACAGCTTACATAAACCTTTGAGACTGTGTTATGGCGTCATATGGAGCAAATCATACAAACTCTACATGCCAGAAACACACTTATATGTACAGTGACCACTACACAACTGTTATTAGTATCATCTGGTTTAATATTTTAAAAACTACATAGACAATAAAAAATAAGATAAAACTTTGAGTTCATATAAATGCAAATTCAAAAAATGAAATGTTTACAGTAATTTACTAGTTTACAGAGTTTAGCTGGGAGAAATTGGTTTCAATAAAAAAACTAAACTATTGCATGACATTTCAACGTATTATATCACACAGATTCAACACTAACTGCTCAGATATTTATTTAGTGTTATATTATGCCCTGTATGCGTATAAGAGAGCAGAGATGTGTAGGCATGACCGCAGTCACTATGGAAACAAAGCACATTTCCATGGAAACCTGTTGGATTACATAACACAGTATTGGGTCACTTCAGTCTTGTCTGCCCACACACTGACATGCTTTAAACATCACACTCCTGAACTCATCCAATGCATCTCAATAAAAAAAATATTACTGGTTAACATAGAAACATCTGGAAAGTTTCCATTTCAAGCAGGTTCCTTTTTGTCACATGCATATTCTCATTTAACAGATAACTCATGTATAGACTGGTATTTTTCTGATGTCTGGACTTTATCAGGAAGGCTTAGTAAAATAAAAACTGGTGGTTCAATAAATACAATCTGTGAGAATTTAAAGTTTTGACAAAAAATGTCACATCCAAATCTCACTGCAGGAATTTCCTGCATCAATAACGATTTCTTGACAGTTTCTAAATGCCAAATCCCACCAGCAGGCTCAGATAGATGCCAAAGCCCTTCAGAAGGGGCCAAACCCCATCACAGAACTGCCTGGCAGCATTTAAACTAGACAGCAGGCGATCAGAAAGTTTGCTATTGACACAAAACATCTCAACAAACCCTGTGTTCAGTTTCTAAATGCACATAGAACCGAGTGTGTCATTCACATGGAGATTAAAATAAAATGCTGGTTAGCTCACATTTCAGGAGATGAATTCACTGAACATCACATGTGAAGGGTTTGAATCTTTATTTTCTACAACTCAGGGTTTTAAATGAATACATACGTTATCATCATTCATTCTAAACAAACTTCCCTGTTGATACAGTTTGTTGGAGGAAAGTGTGTGAATTATCTCACCCGTAACACTAGACAGATATGTGCGAGGGCGTGGATCAGTGATGTGTGTGAATGTGTGTGTAAAGAGGAGGGGGTGGGATTAAATCACTGGTTGTGTGTTTATGTGGGTGCGATCGTAAGCCAAGCGGCTGAAGAGGGGCGTCATTTTGTAAACTTAAAAACGTACTTAAACAGTAATTGTAGCTATAATGTACCATTCTGTAATCAAAAATGACCACATGGATGGCACATTTCTATGATCTAAAATAAAAATTCATCTTTATCATTTTAAAAATGAATCGGGATCATTATACAAAAATATTTCACTGTGGAACGTCACAATTACCCAATCACAGACGACTCACCCTAAATAAAGACTGTAAAGTCACACTTACACTACAGAGCTGTTTAAACTACACAGCTGTTTGACATCTTTAATCATGTATTGTGTATTTGTGGAATGTCGTGTGCAGTATTCCTGGTACACAGGCTCTAAATGTGGGCTAGTAGATGTGAATAGTGCACATTAGACACATACCTCACATACACAAGATATGGACCCTGACAAACACTATATGGCATGCAAACACAGGCCTGTTCTTGATTATGGAGAAATCTACCAAACCTAGTGAGCCGTCTATATAGTAAGCTACCTTCCACAGGAGAATTCATAGTAAGGAAAAAGATTTTTAAAATATAGCTTGGTAGTCTCAACTCACAACTGATTTCTATAGAGAAGGAAAGAAGCGTAAAATAATGCCAGCTTTTGGAAAAGCCTAAAGGCACCTATGATGTCCTGAAATGCTACCTACGCTGGATGCTCAAAAGGTTTTGAAAGCAAGCAGAGAACATACACAAGACTACATACAGCTATGCACATTACACAAAATATTTCCTGTTCAAGGCAACATGACACTGCACGTACGAAACGTTAAGCACAGAGAAAAAGAGGAAAAGGGAGGAAAAATAAAACAATGTGGGATTAAAATGAGAAACACATTTTTGTCCCTCTAGAGGGTCTTGGGTGTGGAGTAGAGAAATGAATGAGCCGGTCTGTATCTCTTGAAACCATGAATCGAGGAGTTTTCAGGGGGAAAAGAGACTCTACAAACTCTTATGTGCATTAGCCTTAATGACATTCATTAATAATGTTGTCAATTAAAAACAACAAAAACCAAGAGGATAAGCCATTTTGTTGTCTTTAGACAACATTAGAGAGATGTTTGTAACATATGCACGTGAGAATTACTTTCCACATTTCATAAAGCATTAAACTTATCAAATATGCACACATTTTTTTTCATTCAAATGTTATAATTTTCCCTTTACACATCTGAGATGCACTGAAATATCATCATAAAAACAATCATTCACAAATATCTATACCAAAATTTGGAGTCTTTACAAATTCTGAAAAACATTGTGCAGAAATAAAATGTACTGATATGTATCAAAAGTAGACTAATAGACACTTATTGTATTTTATCTTTAAGAAACAGAGACGTTCATCTGTGCGCGTACAAAGCTGCAGTGCCCGTCGCGCGACTGTCCCGTACCGGACGTGCACTCCTCTTTCATTACATCAAATAAACACCCTCGAGAGTCGCTATAATGTCATGAAACCATCAAATTACCCTTAAAGACAAAACTCGTAATGAAAACACGCGTGAGAAACGCGTTTATCCTGCAGAAAAGCAGCGCTAATCCCACTAGCACGCGCGCTAGCGTCCAGGCCGCGCAATTGAAACACTGAGGAAACAAAATCCTTTAAGAAAGAAGAAAACAACAAGAAAACTTACGCTTATTCGTGTCTTAATGTGCGGCAGGAATGGACAGTGACTCGGGGGGCAGGCGGGAGCTCGCGATTTCTCTCCGTTAACGGGTTTGTTTTCGCCGTTTCTTTCTGCAGCCGTCTGTTTCTCTGTGCGCGTCTCGCATTGGGCGCGGCGCTTCGAGCTCGCTGAGGTAACGAGTCTTCTGATTGGTTAGTGTCACACAGACTGCCGACCACTTCTTTATAGTGGGCGGGGTTAAGCTGTAAATATGTCCCGCACATAAATGAGATATCCTTCATGTGGGCGTGGCCCGTCTGTGCGTTTAAAAACAGCAAACTCAGCGTGTGTTGTGTTGTGAGACTATCACGTTTTAAATTGTTATGATCTAAATGTATAACTGATCTGTGACAATCCCAAATTACACATGAAATTTTATATCCAAATATTTTAAATCATATAAAGAATTAAAGCACTTTGTGAATTTGGGTAAATATTACGAGAATATGTCTAGGTCATGTTTAACCCTGAAATGAAAGACATTTGACCCCTCATACACATTCCACATTATAATTTTTATGAAGATGATCGGGTCGGTATTAAAGCTAACTAGAAGCTAACTAAAAGGCTTCAGAGAGATGTTTACTTCTGAAAGAAACTACACGTAAACCGGATTAGTCACGTGGGTCACATACACTTTTGTCAGTTCTCAGGTTCATCACACGAGGTCGCCACTATTACACTTACTGAAGTTACAATAGTAACAATAGTTACATTTTCTTCATGTACTTATAAAGTCATTACATTACACATTACATTTGTGTTCAGTATGTCACTTATGTGCTCTTGTAGGTATTCATCATACTTTTTAGTACTAATGTAGCCTTGCATAACCTTGCATGTTAATTTTACCCATGCCACTGAAATGATTATACATTTTTGTAAAGGTAAAATGTATGTGTTCATAGTGCAGATTTGTGGTTTGTCATAAACTTCAAGCTAGATTCCATCTTTTAGGAAGACCTGATCCTAAAACAGTAAAAAATAAAATACTTTGGACTTAAATTGGTCACTGGGATGGTCCTTGTGTAAGATATGGATTAATCAGTAAAGGAAAGCTGTGGACCCAGAGGGTGATGTCATGCTGTGGTATAAAAACATGTGGTCTAACTTTAGCAGTGGTGCAGTGTGTGTCCAAGACCTGAAATGCACCAGGAACATTTGTGTGAAATATTAACAAGAGGTCACATCTGAAATAAAGAAGCAAGTTAAACCAGTTGATTTACTCTCTCCAGTTACTTCATGCGTCACCAAAGCTGTTCCGTACATTTTTGCATTTTTTTCCTGGATGACAAAAGACAATCTTAGCTGGGACACAGAATCAAGTTTGGGATTTCAGCAGTGTTTTTTACTGATTTTTGCAAAAGATATTTAGAAGCAGGAGATTGCAGTACATGTGCAGATCTTTCTCAGCTTGTGGCTGTTTTAGGTGAGTACTTATGAAAATAAATGCAATGCATAACAATGCATGACTAGAGAAACAGGCAATTTGTTTTTGTCAGAACTTTACCAGATTAAACCAGGATGCTTTTGTACATTCATGTGTTCTGCAGTTCTGGTTTGTAACATCTCTATGAAGATCAGACATTAAGATGACAAGAGACATAAAAGAGATGACAGTGAGAAAAGAAAATGTAATGAAAGAAAATCAGAAAAAGAAAACAGTTGGAGATGAAGCCAATCACACAGAAAAACAAAAAGCGGTGGAGGGCAAAACAGAATCTGCCTTTGGCTTCAGAGAACATTTAAAAGTGGACCAGAAGAACAGCATTGATCGATTTCGACCAAACTGTAAGTCATTAGTGCAAATGTAATTTCAGAGTTAAACACAAATGACTTCTCCATGACCTTTATATAAATTGCTTGTTTTTATTTTGTATGTTGCTAAAGTTAAATTAAAAAATGTATACATAAATGAATCTGCACTGCCTTATCTTATTATGCTAGAGAGTTGAATTACAATGCAAATACTTAAAATGATTTAGTATATGTTTTTCTGTGCAGTTTTGCTCATGTGATTAGTCATAAAGATGATCAGATGTTTGTTTGTTTACAGTCTCTCTTAATGCAGACGGATCTAAGAAATGAACCAATGTCTGAGAGAGTCAAAGCTGAACTTCATCTCATCGCACTGGCAAACTGTTCATCATGTCAGTCACTGATTCATAGGTGTCCATGCCTAAAAAAGACTGGAATACAAAGCACAAATATTATCATCTGAAAATACTCAGATTCAGACTTTATGGCGATATCTGTACTGTGTACATAAGTCGAAAATGCTGTAATGTTTTTATTTTGTGTAGACCTATATAGGCACATGATTACTTTCTATCATACTTAAAACATGCAGCATTAAAGCTAAAGTTCATGTGTCTAATGTCATATTTTTTAAGTAGCATCAGCATTATGCTCAGAACAAATGACATGAAACGATGTATTTCTCTGGCTGAGAAGACAAGAGATCTCTGAATCCCTGAACAAATATTTTCCAAAACATCCGTTCTTTTTTATACAGAATTAAATGTGGACAGATGTTTTAGATTTAGCAGTACTGTGACTTTAGAGACTTGATATGCAAAATGTATGATTTATTGTAAGTATTTACCATTCAGAAACCATTTACCATTTTATAAATTGTCTACTTGACATTCTGTTAAATCTGAACCTGTAAAGACTGTGTAAATCTGACCATCCATTACGCACATGAAAATGTCTTAACCAACCTTCTTGTGCAGTTGTGTGCACTTCCAATAAAATATTACACTAGCCAACACAATTTGTATAATTATTGTAATAAATGACTGTAACAAATAAATGTAAAAAAAAATGTAGATTAAAATGTCGAAACACCGGATAAAATATTAAGCCTACGCAACAAATGCAATGCAAATGCAAATTCATGTGTTTTCACTAATACCAGCACAACATCATGCACAAACACCTGGTGATCATCATTATTCAATCAACAAACATCATTTATTAGTATCAAAGACACAATTCGAGTCATTTAAGTTAACAAAATAATCTTTGTTAGCAACATTTTAAGACTGATCTTATTCAGTATACACAAAATAATAAAATGAAAAAAATCTTTGTTCAAGTGACTTTTTTACCTTTTTTGGAAGAAAAATTTTACAGTGCAAGCAACATGGTATAAATAAAAGGTGGTGTGACGTCTTCACGTGAGAAGTATGTTTAGGGTTAAGAATTTACATATACACTGTGGTAATTCTGGTTTAGCAGCTGTAAGGGGAAAGTTCCCTGCTATGAACTCGCCTCTAACATACAATCATTCATCAAACCTGATGAGGAACTTAGTTTATTTTTCTTTATCAGACTTTAATAATAATGCTGTGAGAACTGAACTAGTACAGTATTTCAGCATGTTTATGACATTACAACCATACTTATATATAACAACAGCTGTTTTCCAAGAGTAATTTAATGGCAGGCAGGTTCAGATTTATCTATCTTTAACTGGAGTTCTGTAAAGCAGGGCAATAATGTGAGACATGACATGATGTCAGATGTTTTGTTCAAATGACAATTAAACTCTCTGGTTATTTGAGCTGGTTGTAACCACAGGAGGGATGCTGAAAAGCTTTTGTACAAAATCTTACTATACTGTTAAATGTAACCTTTTGAAATCATGATTCAACACAAAAATACACCCCAAACTGTGTATTTGCATCCTTGTGGAAATAAATAGAATGTATTGAACAGTGTCCATGACTTCTGTGATAGACAACAAAACAACAAATCAAAATTATTTAATTATTAACAAGTATTCAAATGCTTCATCAGTTCTTTTGCCAAACACAAATAACCAAAATATTAAAGCGCAAAGGCTTTCGAGAAACAGAATGAATGTGCTGAACATTTCTGGATTAACTTTGATTGTATTGAAAGTCAAATTAATGACATAAATACACATGGTTTCACAACACAATTTGTAAGAGTTGTGATTTGTACTCCAGATGACATAACTCTATATAACTGTCAGATTGTATTTTTTAGAAGGTCAGTGGTCATCTGCTGCTTTCAAACAGCCAGAAACGTGTGATTCATGAGAAATGATTGATCGAATGTGATCTGTAAATTAATGTAAACGTTGTCATGTAAACATCTGTTTCAAGGTGTATATCTAGAACTGAAAGACACTAGTTTTTAGAGCACTTTAAAGCGTTAAAAGACTAATAAACAGGTATTATTTGTAAGCATGCAGTGATGTTTGCGTTCATTCTGATATTTTTTCTTTGACATGCATCTTCAAAGAAACCTTGATTGTTTATTGGGTTCCACCCAATGCAAAACTGGCTTCACCGCAGCTGTTGTAATAAATACATACTTAGCATTCTAACATATTCAAGACAGAAACCTATGACGTCTTGCTTCAGAAGAGTTTGTGTGTGAATCACAGGACTATCAACACACACAAATCACAGACAGCTAATGTGGATATATCTGCACCGCATCGATTCTCTTTCTACAGTGATCGTAAGGTGATGTAATATTTATCTATATTTATTTTTCACATTTTCTTTGAACAGAACTAGAAATTATTGGTTTTGGTTATCGATTTACTGTAAATCTGGTTTGTGCTGTAGTGAAAGTGTAAATCTGTATCACATGAACACAACAAAGGAACTTGTTTTCAAGTATTCAAAAATTCAAGTAAATGGTTTGAATTAACATATATCCTACAGTGAAAATCTGAATAAAATTCAAAAAATTATACATGCCCTTTCACAGTAAAAGAATGTTAAAATTACAAGTCACACTTAAATTTACTGTGAAAAACAGTTAAAGGACGTTCTCATAATTCCCTGCACGACTCTTAACATTTGATGATATTTCCTTTCAAAAAGTAATGTTTCTTATATTTGTTACCGATAATGTATATTAGGGTGTTTTATGTTTGATATAATGTTATTTAATTAATGTTCATAGCATTTTGTTTTACGGTGTTTGTTGTTTGTGTGTATGACACTGGGCGCCATTTCTAGACAGCTAATAATGCTTTCTATGGAAAGGCCACTTGTGATGAACTCTGATTCATCATGTGCCCATCCACTTAACCACCTGTATAAGGGTGGTTAACTTAAGTAGTTTTTTGAAGTACGAAGCAGATTTATGACAGTTATATTGTATATCAGTTCACGAAAAAAGGGTTAAAAATCGCAATATACACAACACTTTGTATTACAGTTAAAAACTGTAAAATATACAAAACACCAAGGGACTGATAAATGGGTATGTTTAGGATTAAGAATTTACATACACACTGTAGGTGGATTAAGGTGGTAATTCTGGTTTAGCAGCTGTAAGGGAAAGTTCCCTGCAATGAACTCGCCTCTACCATACAATCATTCATCAAACCTGATGAGGAACTTAGTTTATTTTTCTTTATCAGACTTTAATAATAATGCTGTGAGAACTGAACTAGTACAGAATTTCAGCATGTTTATGACATTACAACCATACTTATATATAACAACAGCTGTTTTCCAAGAGTAATTTAATGGCAGGCAGGTTCAGATTTATCTAATCTCTAACTGGAGTTCTGTAAAGCAGGGCAATAATGTGAGACATGACATAATGTCAAATGTTTTGTTCAAATGACAATTAAGCTCTCTGGTTATTTGATCTGGTTGTAACCACAGGAGGGATGCTGAAAAGCTTTTGTACAAAATCTTACAAAACATCTTTTTTTACAGTGGGGTTCATGGAGAATGTGTGATATATCTGAAGAAGCTGACTGCGCAGAATACAACATCATCAGACAGATGGACAAGCAGGAGGACGACCCAAATCAACATAAATCATGGGACAAATGTAAAACACGAAGAGAAAGCATGACGCAAAATCCAAACAGTGAGTATTTCATCATCATTAGCAATATTTGATTTTATCTGACAAATTCTTGTTTAATTCTGATATTTCTCTATTTATCTTTAGTGTCTCTATATGCAGACAGACGTTTAAAGGTTTATTCAGATGAATGTGAGGCAGTCAAAGCTGAGGTGAGAAAAGAAAAAAAAATAAAGTTAAAGATAAAGTTTTAATAACATCAAATATTTTTGTTAATTATAATTGTTTTTTGTTTCCTCTTAGATGTTTCTAACACATCTGTTGCTCTCCTCATAATATTCATCATAAATGGCTCATCTGGTGAGAGAGAAAGTGTAAATGAGGGCGTTAAAGGACTGACTAATGACTAATTATTTGCTCTTATATTTGCTCTTAATTATTGCTTTATATGACTTTTCGAAACAAGACTTGAGAGGACAGATCTTCTGTATTAACACACAACCTTAAAACTACAAACACTATTACAGTCTGATCTTCATTCAGTATCTTCATCAATTGTTAGCACTTAATTAATTTAATAATGAATCAAGCATTTATATTATTTACATGTATTATTTAGCAAATGCTGAATGAGGAATTGAAGAGTTTAACATATAACATAATGGAGCCAAATAATATAAGCTGTGAAGTTATGGAAAGATGTTTTTCTGTTTCTGTATTTTCAGAACAACAATCACAATAACAAACAAGTTATTTGGATTACTTCATAATCAATGTTAATAATTTATATTAAATAACAGGAAGAGCTTTATGAACACTTCATATGTGTGTTAATTTTTTTAGATGTTTCTCTTGATATTTAAGATGCCTTTCTGAACATAAATGTGTATGCTTAGTAAAAAATCCTTGTTTACAGTGCTGAAAACCTAATAATGTTGAATATTTATTTACATTTATGAATTAGGAAATGAACATATGCTAAATGCGGAAAACACAAGCAAGTAAACATAATGGAGCTAAATAATATAAGCAGTGAAGTTATGTTAAACTTCGTTTTAATTGCTGTGAAACTGTTTACTGTACTTTTTACTAAACATTTTGTTTTTGTAATTGTATATCTCCTATTTATTTTAAAACAATAAAAATGTGAGGTGCATTACAGCTAACCTTATGTCTCTCTTTAGTTTGTGTGTTTACATTTGAGTTAATTGGTAAACAGAAAAAATAGATGAGTTGTGACTTTATTTACTACATAATTATCGCCACCTAGAGAAAACACTGCGTACTGTCAAAAGTCATGAGAATAAACTGAAACTACATTCACAATGGAAAAACAATATCAACTTGAAGATGAAGTCAGTCATTTCTTGAGTTGTACTGACACCTTGTGGCGCACATCAGCATCACACAGATCTAAACTGAGCTATTATTCATGTGATTATCTTTCATCAGTATTGATATGATAAAAATCTTTAAATGACTGTACATCTTTACATTTTTAAATGACTTCTAAAGATTATTCAGTTTCTTTATATGATAAGCTTTCCTCAGTAAAGACAACCTGTCTGTAAGAAACTTTCAAAAACAGTATTTACTAGTACACAAAACTGTAAAAGATGTAATATGTGAACACTTGCTATGAAGAAAGACATGCTATTTAAGTCATGGATTTTGTGTTTTTTTTTAAGCTACTCGGATGAAAAAATACTTTTTTACTGATACGCTATAGTGAACATCGATAAACATCCATGTTTTTTTGGCTCTAGGTTTATTTGCTACTGAGTTAAATATTTAAAAAAACAGGAGTGGCATATTATTGCTGTTTAGTTCAGTCTAAAGGTGAAAACTAGTAGATCATCATCTCTGAAGTGCTCAGTTCTTGTGTTGTTATGATATCATATTGGAGATATTACAAAGGATTCTCAACACAGAGATCACAGACAGTTAATGTGGATATATCTCACTTTAACAGTGACCACGAGGTAATGAAACACTTCTATCTTTAAAAATAATAGAATGTTTATCTTGTTAAATAGAAGTGATTTGTTTATTAAATCTGTCACGCGATGAAAATCGAATGTAAAACTATATTAAACGTTTGAGACTGGGACATGTGTGGACGGATTACACTGGTCTGTGTTAAAAAATAATCACTGTAGCACAGAAGGAAAAAGTCAATTTCATATATAATTACTACAGTATTTTTTTTAAGTGGACTAACTTGCAGTTTGACGGATGAGTCGAGTAAATCTGTTGAGCAATATTTCATCTGTTTATCTTCAACTAACATTTCACAAGAAAACATCTCACTGAATATACAGTCTAATAAAATAAGCAGCCATGATATGTTACTTCACATGACACTTATCTGTAAATAAAATCTTCATTTTTAATAATAGGGGTGAAGATTAACAGACTTTTTGGATGTAAAATAATGCCAGACTGAACAGACATACTGGAGCATCAAACGCCACAGAACATCAAACTTCAGAAGACGGATTCAAAACAGGCCAAAGAAGCACGAGAGAAAATACTTCTGAAGTTTGTTCACTGGGAAAGCATGGAACAAACACCAAACCGTGAGTATTTTATCATTATCATAATCAGCGTTTTAATCAGATCTTAAGTCATCCAGACATTTATTTCCTTTTTCCATTTCCAGTCGTTCTTGATGCAGACAGATCAGTACAGTGTCATTCTGGCATGTGATCGAGAATCACAGATAAGATACGAGATATACAGATACGAAGACTGATGAAGAAAGAAAACCAATGCTGGAATAAAATCAAGATGAAGCAAAATCAAGAACACACCTTCAAATGACACCAGCAACAGCAATATGATCAAAGACTCTTATTATAATAAGCATGAAATTATTTATTTGTATTGATGTCAATGAACAATTATAGGGTTGTATAGTTGTACATACAGAAATCCAGACGATTCATTTTTTTAGTGCTCATAAACATCTATTTAAATAGTAACCTCACTTGAAAACAGTGCAGACTTAAACCTGAAAACGATATTCCATAGTAACCTTACATTACAACGTAACAAGCAAGCCTAAAAGAGAGAGAAGACATAAAACAAATGTCAAGCTCATCAAAAAACATAAAATGTGTTTTAGGTAAGAAACTGATCTTTGGCTGAACTAATAAGGCCTATAAGTTTTCCTCCAGTATGCATTCTCACATGTTTTAGGTGGTGTCAGAAATGAATAAACTATTTTTTTCACTTGTGTATTTTTTCTTTAATGATGTTTCAGGGTGTCAGGCGTTTCCACACTGACAGCAGGTACAGTACCAGTCAAAACACTTACACTTGCTATTGTTTAGATTTGTTTTTCCACATTTTAGAATAGTAGTAAAATAATCAAAACCATGACATAACACAACAGTAACTGTGGGAATTATGTTGTGACTAAAAGCACCCAAAATAAATGAACACTATGTTATATATGATCATCTTCAAGTCACTCTTTGTCTAGAATTTGTAAAATCACAGTCTTGGCATTTTATCATGCAGCTTCTTGACATTTTCTTACTCTTCAAAACTAATTCCACAAAACAAACACAAGTAAGGTAATGGATGACCTTCGTTTAAGTCTGGAGAATGTTTTCTCATATGTACAGGTAGATTTCTTGACGTGTCAAATCTCTCACACCCGTATGTGTCCTCTGGTGTTTCTTTAAACATTCCAGCTGTGAAAATCTCTTTCCATATGAAGAACACGAGTACGGCTTCACATCAGCATGACTGATCATGTGTCATTTCAGGTGTGAAAGCAGAATAAAGGATATACCGCACTGATGAAAGTTGATCTGATTCCTGAGTGAGAACGCAGATGTTTGTTCAGACTGTTGGCCAGCGTGAAACCTTTTTCACACTGATGGCACGTGAACGATTTCTCTCCGGTGTGAATTCGAAGGTGTCTGTTCAGATCTCCTTTACGTGTCTCCTTTAAGTCTTTTTACAGTCACAGCAGATAATTGAGTTTATGTGTTGATTCTCTTCTCACATTTCTGGGGAAAATTCTCTTAGGTCTTTTCGCAGATAAAAGATGTTGTGAGAAGATCAGATTTTTCTTTATTTTCAATGTCTTCTAGCAAATGAACATTGCATTGTCAAACATTTATTTGGGCATGGGTAGAATACATAGTTTTAGACATAAATTACAGAAACCATGTATTTAGATAGAAAAATAATGTACATTTAATAAGACAATAAAGATGAAATCTGACAACAAATCCTGTGAGTAAGGATTAAAATACAGCTTGAAGAATTAAAATAAATTGAGATGCAGTTTGTCGTCTTGGAAATCGACACGCCCCCTATGACGTCACAACTCCAGTGTATTTAAACTCAAGTTTCCCACTTGTGAACACGACTTAAATTGAACGTTTATATGCTTAAACTAATAAAAACAATATTTCCGACTACACTTAAAGGCAGCATAAATGTAATGATTAATCTCAATGTTTTACTAGCTGTTATAATAAAAAAACAGTAACCCAAACTAACCTGTCTTCTTCAGTATAGTCATGTTTAATTCTGCAGGGTTCTAGATCAATAGTGTTCTCCATCTTCATCACATCTGTCCTGTAGACATCAGGCTGTGCAATAAATCATTATGTTTGTTTAGAAAGTTTCTTTTTTTCTGAAAAGGAAACTATAAGTGTACAGCGTTGACAGCTGCAGCCGCTCTTCTTCTTCGCATGTTTTATGGCAGTTTGTTTTATTTTTGCCCCCTGCTGACTGACGTGTGAAACTGGAGTAGATGCCAGTTTAAACCGCTAGATGGCAGAAGCGGACTGGAGAGACAGCACGAGCGCGCACTCACAGGAGCGACAGCATGAGCGCGCACTCACAAGAGCGACAGCACGAGCGCGCGCAATCTCAAAAAAAAAAATTTAAAAAAGATTTTATTTACTTTATTCAAGTGTATGGTGCATGATTGCTTTTAATACTTCTGCTTGTTGTAATGTAAAATACAGTGGAAAATACTTTGTTGTTTGTGAATGTCAGTAGAGAAAGATGGATGGAATTGTGTAGCATTAGACACTTACAGGTAACACAACATGTTGACACAACATATTTAGACTCTGCTACAAAATGATACAAACTACTGTTTCCACTTGGTTGCAAATGCAGACGCTCTTCTCTTATAACCTGAAGATGAAATAAAACTAAAAGAATAAAAGCACTTTCACTTTTGTTTTATCTTTTTCAGTGTTGTGCTCTGTGTCATTTGATCTGGTCCTTTATGTTACAGTACTTCTGTTTGGGTTCAATGCTTCTGTTTGTATTATTTTCATTTCAGAGTTGCTTGTATAACTGTTTGCTTAATGAGTAAAGGTTTTTGAAGGGTCATGTCAGTATTTTTCAATGTATTTTACCTTTAAGTCCACTTATATTGTAGTAAAGGTAACTAAACCAAATGCACAATGAACTTTCTATTGTTAGTTTTCCATCTTTCTCTGATCCTGGGAGTTAAACAGGCCCTGTAGGCTTCTTTTGAATTGTAAAACAGATTACTCACAGATTACAAAGGCCAGACCATGCAGGGATGAGATGTGTGTGTACACACTAGCACGTTTCAGAGTCTGCCTGCCCTGTTAATAATTATACAGAACAAAACAAATGAATCATAACACCTTTATATGTTTCCTTCTGAGAGAGAGAGAGAGAGAGAGAGAGAGAGAGAGAGAGAGAGAGGATATGTTTCTAGACTGCCCTTTTTATAATTTGTAATAAAATTCTACTACAAATTCTATTATCAGCATAATAATTCAAGTGAAGTGGAACATACAGTATTTTTCATATTCAGTACATCTGAAATTATTAAATCTTTATGAAACATTAACTTCCTCATACCAGTTATGTTTGCAGACTCTTCTGTTAAAAGACACGAGGAAGTGAATAGAAAAATAAAAATCACCTTTACATCACGTGTGTGGATTTGAGGAAACTCCTTTCCCTGCTGATGGTTTAATTACAAGTCTGCTATATTCCCAAGAGGAATATTACATTCACACAGTCTGAGAATGACAAAAGTACACATACAGCAACTTTATGTTTTTTTGTTCGGCTCATAAAGAGATGTTCTGTGTTTTCATTTGTCTTTTCTATGAGTTTAAATAAAATCATGACTAAGCAGGTGTGTTTGTATGCACGTGAGGCTGTGTTGCTGTTATATAACAAAACGTCTTTAAGATTCTGAAGCGTATACCGTCCATGGTGAGATGGTGAGAGAAATGTTGATTATACATGTACTTAAAGTACCAAGAATTATCAATGAGATACATTTAAATCTAATTGAAAGTGTATTTTAACTGGAAACAGAGGTCAGGGTTAAGGGAGGTCAGAAACAGTTTGGAAAGCACCACTGAGTCCCTCTTGACCGTAAACCAGTTTGAGGTTACAAGTGTTGTCCACTAAAGCGACCACTTTTATAACACAAATACTGCTGGCTCGCATACAATCTGACATATTTCACATGAGAATAAGTGACATATTATATTTTTGGATATCAGATTTTTTAACACTGCCACATAAAACACTGCAGACACATATACAAGAATGTGTTTTAATTATGTTTTGTACACAATAATTAACTCTCTTTATATTCCCTATATGGTTTTGAGTATTAGTCAGTCATTGTGTTTTCTGGTATGACTCTTCAAAACTCAATTCATATTTATGAGTCAACTTTATTACTGCATGCATGTAAACATTTTAAGAGCCGATACATATGCAGATATGTCTACTTTTTATGTGCCGCTGGGCTTTTAGGATTTGAAGATTTGCAGAAAACTTCAGAGGTTTCTTAACAATTAAAAATACTGTTTAGGAATAATTTTGCTCATCTTTCCCAAATGTGGTAATGAAGGATAATTTAGGGGAATAACTCAATGCAAATCTTAGTATACGACAGCATAAAGCAGAAAAACAAACAAGATATTTCTTCCTTTTTTTCTTGTTTGACTGGTTGCTTTATCTGTTACGAAGCAAATTGATGAAGTAGGAAATATTAGTCTTTAGAAGTTATGGGGAATCCCTCGTGTCGCTCTTGTTTGACTACACACTGTTGGTTAGTCAGCTAAAAATATTCTTTATATAACATACAAAATGAAAATGAGAAACTAACCTGCTTACTTTAGATTATTAAATTTAACTTTTATATTAAGTGTTGTAGATTAAGCCACAACAATTCCTTTATATTTTATATATTATAATATGGAGGTTTGATGTTTCTCTACACTAAATTTTCTCTGTGAGATGAATAACGTGATTAGTCTGTTTAAACACATTTGGTCTCTTCTTCCTTCATTATGTTATTATAATTTCCTTAATCAATCTTAAAGATGATCCAGACATCCAGAGGACATTTGTCTGATCTCTTGTTTGGGGGAAAAACACACTTCCTCTTTCTCACTGCCAGTTAAAGCCAAGTGTCATTTCTCAGAACTGAAAGTAAATCCTGAGAACAGAATTAAAGTGAAATTAACTTCAACACAGCCAGAGCTCCTGAAAGGTCTCCAACAAATGGCAAAAAGAAAGATTATATTAAAATATTTTAATAAAACTAGACAACCAAAGTACTTTCACTTTCATTTGTTTTAAACAAAGCACAACTATAAGCATTCTTTCGTGACAGTTTATAACAACAGTCTGTTGTTTCATTAACAGATTGTCAAATAAAATTATTTATAGCTACATCGTGTTGTAAACATGCTGTATTCCTGTAACAGTAAAATCAAAACTATGTGCCAATGTCTTAAGAGAATATGTAGCAATAATGTTTAATTTTCATGTTCTCATTTCATGTTTCCTGCTATTTAAAAAAACATCACTGTGAAATGTCTTTGACCTGAAGATTATTCTTTCTGTTGTCTGTTATTGTGTTCCTGACGCTCTACTGATAGTATTGTGGGTTTCATCACAAAAAACGTATAGATTGAAAGCACTGTAAGACACTTTAGATGAGAGATGTAAATGTTATCTCTGATTGTTTCTTATAGAAAGAACATTTCACAGTTACAACAAGACGAGATGCCGTCATTCAGATAAGAGTCTGAATCTGCAAGTTGCAGTAACAGTTTAAGAAATATCATTGCAAGAGGATAGTCTGTTTGTCCGTATCTCTCTCTCCAACTAAAATTCCTGTTTCAGAATCGTCTGAATTGGAGATAAGATTCAACACCGTCCTAACTCTGTCCTCCATTACCGGACATTCTCCCGGCCGTGACATCACTATCATCCTGCACGTCTGACGTTCCTTTAGAAACATCCAGAGCGTTTCATCCAAGTCTCTGTTTCCCTCTCTGTATCCATCCAGAATCACTAAACAATCCGCCAGTCCCATGAGTATATCTCTGATATCAGACACGTCTAATGGCGTTTCATCAGGAACGTTTGATCTGACCACCTGAAAAAATTCTCCTTCTGCTTCTTCACAGTTTACTAACACGAGCAGCTGGTGCTGTTGGAGGTTACAGAGGTCTGTCGAGAGACTCTGAGCCCAACAGGATGACAGGATTTGGGCTAGGGTGGTTTTTCCGCTCCCTGGTTTCCCAAGCAGGAGGATTGTTTGCTGTTTATCGGGCAGGATGGAGCTGATGTTCACAGTTTGACCTCCTCTGAAATCAATGAATGAAGATGGTTTGACAGGGTTAAATGTGTGCATGTTGTTATTTTAGTTGTTAAATCTCTTCACACTCGTTGTATTATATTTGAATGTCATTGTTTTGATGATCTCAGATTAATGTGAATAAATGTATTTTTTGCAATCTTATTCAGTAAATGACACACCATTAACGCAGCAACCCAATCTTTAATCAGAAAAATGGATGTTTGTGATTTGTTTTCTATGCAAGTGTCATACCTGATGTGAAGAGCGTGTGTCGGCGTGTTGTTGCAGTATGACAGCAGTCTGTTTCTCATCTCTGTGTCTGTGATGGGCCGTGAATACAGCTGTATCAGGGCGTCTCTCAGAATCTGAAGTTTTTCCGCATGTTCTGCACAAATCAAAGACAAACACATCCTCAAATGTCAAAGAGCAGATAAATACAGATGTTTTCATGACTAAGATTCACACATCAGCTGAATGATTCACAATCATGTGAGACTTCCTGACACGCTTTAGAATGTTTTTGGGCAATTTTTAGAAAACATTTAGAAAACATGATTTGAAGTTCAAGCAACATGATTTTTTGCTATAGCTACTATTGTATATATAATACTACGGCGGTATTCACAATACTATAGTTTTGAAAATACTGTGGTAATTTTAAAAATGTTGGCATGAGTACAGTAATATTACAGAAGTGGCGGTAAATGGTTGTATTGATGTACAGTACATTACAGTAAAGCCCTGGGGTAAAATATCTTGTTCAATAGCACGAAAGCAGGAATTAGTTTTATTTTTCGAATACTTCCTGTTTGGCAAAGCTTTGGCATTGTATCACTGCCAATTCATCGTAACAATGTCACAATTACCATTTTTATGTATGAACATGTTTTACCTTCCTGTGTGATGTCATGTGTCTGTGGTCTGCTCTCATTTACTGTCAGTAAAGCTGGAAAAAACCACAGGAGATAATTATAAAGGTCTTCGTCTATTCTGTGTTTCGCAGAATACTGTGTGTTTGAAGTCATGTTATATTTGTGTGAACTGTTCCTTTAAATATGCACAGTAATGGTTATGTCACTGCATTCATGCACATTATAATGATACACAGAAATGTAATCATCAGATACACGCGGTGTGAGAAACTCACAGTCAGTGTTCACAGGTGTTTGTTGAATTAAAGACGAACATTTCGCTGCTTTATTTCTTGTCTTTCTGACCTGTAAGCAGATAAAGACACATACAGATGTTGTGTTTTTTTGAAAGTCATGCCTGATTTCTCATAAAAAAGGAAATGAAACTGAGTTTTTTTGCATTGTCAGCACTTTATAATCTGATTATTATTATCTGTTGACAGAAGCACCGCAGGTTTATTTTATATATTACTGTCAGTGATGTTCCTGTTTCCGCACATTACAATGTAAAACATGTCTGGCTTTACAATGTGCTTCTAAAATGTCACATGACACAGAAACAGCCTACAAAACAACAACTACAGCTGTCTGATTATATAAAACAAGTATTTACAAGACATACAGTTATATTCATTACAACAAATGTAAACATTTGCTCAGAAAAGCCCCTAAATTATGTGTTTTTAATATTGTGTGTCATATTAAAAGTCTTGTGACTTGTGTGTCTTGTTCTCAGATGCTCTGTGAACGCATGAGCGCATCCTGTATGAGACGAATGATGCAGCACATGATTGATGTTATTCTTGTGTGTCAGATGATATGAACTGCATTTTGTTTACTGCTGATAATAAATCTTTACCCTCATACAGCCAAAAAATATTTTGTCATCATTTATTGTCATGACTCTTTCTTCTGTAAAGCACAACATGTTCAGTCTATGTATGTGCAAAAATATTTTTTGAGATAACTGAAACCTTCTAATGAAACTGATCATGGTTAAATGTTTTGAACGCAGCCTGTCAGATGAAATTTCACGAGAATGAATCACCATCACCTGACGTTACCTGCCGATACTAAAGAAAATACACCGCTGTTTTTTCTACACTGGTATCTGTTACCATATCTGAAAGAAACTTTAATAATCAGGTTTTATGAATTGTCTTTTGTCATTTTAAAGGATATGAAAAACAATAATATTTGTCATATCCTGTAAAACATGTATCATGATATTAAAATGGTCCTCTTATGATCACTGTAATGTATTACCACAGTACAAAACACATGATACTTTTACAATAGCAAGCATACTTCTATAGTAGAGAATGGATTAGTAAAAATTCATGAAAGTACCATCTTTTCTTTTGCGGTGGATGATGGAGATAAAGATAATAACCAGTAACACCACGACCACAGATCCGATCCAAACATACTGATGAGAAGAACCAGAAGGAATATCACCTAAAAACACAAGATCTGCTGTTAAACATACACGTGTGATCCAGCTGTATAAGACATATAAGACAGAAGACATTCAATTCAACTTATATTGAATTCCTTTAAATGAAAATAGTAAATGAATGTTACACTTTTATGAGCACACATTCTGTGTTGATTCAGTTTTGAGAGAAAATACTGAAAATAAAATGCGGGATGAAAGGCAATGTGAATGTCAGTTTTTAAAGAAACACAAGAACACTGTGTTCATAATAATATATATATATATATATATATACAGATATATGGCTTTTTATGGCTATTGTGGTTTTATCCAAATCAACTCAAAAATAAAAGAACATTTAACATCTATGGAGCCAACAAAAAGTAATCAATATGATTTTATGGCCAGAATAATCTGTTTTATAAATCTACAAGGATATTTAGGTTCTATTGCAATAAAATCTACTAAAACTACAATATCACTAAATATCTACTAAAACTACTATTCATAGTTATTGTTTATAGTTATTCACTCTTAAAAATAAAGATTTTTAAAGAAAGAAAAATAAGAAATAAATGAAGATTATTTGTAGCAAATATTTCATAATTTTTATAGTCTAAGAAATCCTTTTTCCACAATAATTAACCTTTGTAAAACGGAAAGGTTCTTTAATTGTTAAAGGTTCTTTTATCCATACATCCAAAAACTGTTCTTCTATACACTTTCTTATAAGAGTGTATGTACTGTATTGTGTAACCACATTTCTTAACAGAATATTTCCACCAAAGTTTGGCAGACAAACACTTGCTTTAGGGTAAAACATCAAGGTTAACATATTAAGCAACTTTACACCAACATAATATATTAATCATACTGTCTGCTATGAAGCCTGTGAAAAAAACTAAGTAACACAGACACTTATTCATATTAATCAGAATAATCTGTCATGTCTTTATTGTGTCTTACACCGCCTCGCATGGGAAAATTCATCACTGTGTTATCAAGGAAATACTGTCTCACACAAAACGTAGGCGTCGGAAAACGAAAAAGACTTTCAGATCAGTGGGATGATACTGAGGATCTGAAATCCTACACATTTCACTTGCATGAGCACTCACATTCATTTTTGTATTACACAGAAATCAGTTTGTGATGTCACTGGGAACTCACTGGGAATTCTAAAGGTGGCCGTCTGTCTGACTTCCCCCTCAGTGATGAAGGAGCAGGTGTAGTTTCTCTTGAGATCTCGTCTCACCGTCAGTCTGCTGATGACGATGAAGAGATCTTCCTCTGTGGATCGTGTGCTGTTGATGGATTTCTCTGTGAGGTTTATATTCTGTCCATCGCTCCACTGAACCTGCGGCAAAGGATATCCCTCGAACTCACAGGATAATTCCACCCCATCATCTGTTTTCATCACACTTTTCTTTATTGGATTATGAAGCGCTGGACACAGAGAAACAGATGACATCGATGAAAGACTTCAAGCAACACACTGTGCATTATGTTAAGTAGATGCTTTTACATTTTAAGGTGGAACTCTGTCACCTCTTATCCAAACTGTCCCATATACACCCAAAGTAAAATAGTACACAAAGCATTATAAAAATACTCACCAGTAACATTCAGTGTTATCTGTTTGTAATCGAGTTCATCTCTCTCTGTAATGATGCAGCGGTATGTGCCTGAATCTTTTATCCTGAGCTTTTTCAAGTGTAATACCGCTCGACTTTGATTCAGCTGCTCGTGGATCATCTGAGCTCTCTCTCTGAACACAACGCTGGTGTAGTTCGGCTTCTCTCTGCCTCTCTCATATCGATAAACCTCCACCTCAGGACCTGGTTTGATTCTGTTCCATATGACGAGCAGGTCAGAAAGGTTTTTGACTTTGGAGAATGTGCACACTAGTTTGATGTCAGCGTGTAGCTGTGCTTCATATGAACTCTTCTCCACCTCCACTGTGAACAGGGCTGAAAGGAGAGGGGGTCAAAGCTCAAACTGCAGTTACACACATATTAATTTAATAGAATTGAAAATAAACACTTAAAATAACATGCAACTTTACTATAGAACTATAGATTTACTATTATAGATTTATCAGATTTTTTAGTGAGATAAAACAGATAGATGTACATTAGACACACCTGAGACAGCAGGCCAGATCAGAGTCTGAAACATCAACACCAGCGTTCCCCTCATCTCCTCCTGATGTCGCACAATCACACATCAATCTGACATGACATCATACAGTAGATCCTCAGCAGGTAATGATGAAGTGTCACGTGTTAGTGAATCTGTGCTTAAGCAAAGTGAATCAGCAGTTAATAAGAAAGCTCTCAGATCCTCATTCACAAATGCAGAACAAACACAAGCTGCATTCATAACAGTTACAAAGCATGTTTTTTTGCTGGTGACCTGGGTCTGCTGTCATTAAAGATGATTAATCAAACTGATTTACTCAATGTGAGGAAAACAAACAGAGAGAAAATCTGTATTCATTTGGCACGTGTTTGTAAATTCAAGGTGTACGATTTATAGAGTTCATTTTTTGTGTGTTAAAACCATGACACTGACATCAATAACACTGTGCATGACACCACATACAGTAACATTTAACATAATCTCAAACAGAGATAAATACAACTTACAGTTTACAGACAACCAAGTGACCGTCACTATGATTCCAGTTTGTGTTATGTCATACTTTTGTTGACACCCATTATTGTAAAAATATTGAGTGTAGAAAGAATTACAAATAAAAAACACATGAGTCAAGTGTTGTAGATTTCTGAGTGAAGTATATAAAAGGTGTCTTCCCCACAAAACGTGCAGATTATACACAGATCATATCCTCACAACAGTCATTTTAACAGTAATGACAGAAATCACAAACACTTCACAGTTTATACGACACGTGCCGGAAAACAAGTGATTTTCCCTTCATGTAACTGGAGGTTATTTCACGGATAAAAATAAAAGATTGTGTGAGATAAAAAACACCCTTTGGGTAACACCCACATGGTTACATAGCACAATCTTTCCAAACCGAACACACACAGTTGTCTTTCAGTTACAGAGGTGCATTATAGTTCACTCACAAAGAGCTGATGTAAACTATCTCATAATGATGACAAATCCTCTGGTTTTGAGTTTAAACATGAATTCCAGTAACTGGGTAATTCGGGGTTCAGTGACTCAATCCAAAACCGGGCGGGAAACGTAACTGTTCAATATCATCTTCTCTAAGGTTTACGCCAACACTTGTGATAAAGACACATTAAGATCAACTGACTTTCTTAGACCCACCGACTTTTCCCTATACAGTTAACAACAACCAGATAGAAATAAACAAACAGTCAGACTCACTGTAAATCTTTTTACCCCAGTGAAATTTCTCAAGTCAGTTTCCATATAAGCCTCACACAAACCTTTCTGCATTTTTACATTTTCAAATAATCATCACTTGATTATACAGTGTGATTTATAAGTCCCCACAAGGTCAATTATTACTGATATTACTATCTTTATGGGGACATTTGGTCCCCACACTGTAGGGATTACCAGGACCACACACACACACAGAGTCATACTTTACCACAGACATTCAGACAGTATAATATTCAAATATTGTACCTCTTACTCTAAAGATCCTAGAATTGATGTAGTTTATATATTTAAAGAATATCAGAGTATTAATATGGCACATATCTAAAAACATCTTGCAAACATGCTAGAAATGTCCAAAACTACATAGTATTTACACTTTATAAAAGGTATCTAGTTCAGACTATTAAAAGGTTCTTCAGTACTTACAGTAGCAATATGCTGAATGTGTTAAACTGTGCTTACAAATCATATAAAATGTCATTTTTACAATAATGAGCAACAACCTGAATGTGTTACTTATTGCCACTCATCTCTACACAATGACACACTGCTACAGACACACAAAACATTTCAGCAGGTTGCAACACTGTTTCTGTACAGCATGACATTAACAAAAACTTACTGATTAAATGAATATTTTATCATATATATTTTAGTATGCACTGCAAGACACATTAGATCTAAAAAAATCCTCTGCCAAATGTAAATAGTGCAAAAATGCTGTAGCAGGAAAACCACAGTAAATAAAACCACACAGGAATAGTTCAATAACAACACAAACAACACGAACCAGAGTGTTACATCAAAACAAATATAAAAAAGTAAATCATATAAAAGTATAAAAGTATAAGAATCACGATCATTTCATTGTTAGTAAAGATCAAGATGTTGTGGTTGTTCACTTACTGAATTGAATGTCTGTGTGATGTGGATCTTGTTTATATGACTCTTGTTGAGATGAACAGCAGAATGAATCCAGCGTCTCTTCTGAGCTGTACTCATTAACGTGCTTTCATTGGCCCGCCCCATATGTGACGTCAGCGACACACTTAGCGGCGCTTTTAAACCGAGAGTTTCCTGACAGGACCTGAAACATCATCAGGATCCAGTAAATAATGTCAGAAAAGTCTTTTAGATCTTATCTCGTTTTGTGTGTGTAAAATCTTTAAAGCTGTAATTATGGATAAAAACGGGGAATTAGATGCTGATAAAATAAAGGAAACGCGTTTGTAGATCCCAGAATCATTCAGATAAGACTGCGTTAAAAATAAGTTTTATTGGTTGATTTGTAGATCTTACAAGACATAGTTTTTTATTTACATAGTTTTGAAAAGAGAATCATCAGTTTGGGATTGTCTCCACACTTTGAGTTTTTCTTCCTCATTTGTATCGCTTGCGTGTTTCTTAAAGTCAAACAGTTTCATTTTGACCAGAAGAGATCAAATAGGAAAACAGTCACAGGAAGATCACCTTTCCTGCTCCATATAATACAGCAATAATCTCATTCAGATACAGGAAATCTTTGTATTTATATATTTATATTATAGTTAGGGGTTTAACCTTCTTAAAGTGACTAAAGAAATAATTGTCATTATTTACTCAACAAAAGAAATGATTTCTACAGTGTCTATCTCTGTCAAGCTTCATGAAGTTATCCATATGACCACAGACTGTATTTCTATTATAACGAAGATATATGACAGAAACCGAGCAAGATTACATGACAGACATCTGACAGACATAATCACTGTCATCTGTTGTTCGCTAAGAAAATAGCTGTGAAACATCTCTCTTTGAATTTCATAGTAACAAATGTAGTAAACATTGACTAAAAAGGTATTACACTAAAATCGAGAATAAGATTTTTATCTATCGTCTTACATGATTGTAACAGTAATATTTTCAGCTTGGAATTAGAGTCTTGTGACAGTAAATAACATCAGGGAATTTTGAAAACATACTGTGAGGTGCACGTGAGCGTTCTGGATCTTGTGCATGTGGAATATTTTTCCTGTGATCATTGTGTATCAGATGAATGTTATTCCATTAACAGATTATAAATGTTCCTCTCTGGGATTCCCATCCTCATGTGGCAGAGACTTGTTCTGGTATGCAGGAATTTCCACCTTCATTTGAATAGTGTTGTTATTTATGTCTTTATTTGTATTGTTGTGTATGAGTTTTGTCCTCCAGGAAGGCTCTGTAAGGAGAACATTTTCATGTCTTGGGGTTTTCTGTGATGTTTGAAACCAACATACAAAAGCAGTTTTAGACTTCAAATGTATGAATCATTATTAAAGGTATGTTGCAATCATTGCTTTCTCAGACATCTCAGATAAGCCAAATTGTTTGGGAAAGGCATCGAGTCAGCATCCGGTTCTTGGTTTAGCAGTACTAAGAAAGAAACTTCTATATACACATATTGTATATTTACACTAACTCAAAGAATGACAAACAGTGTATTTATAACTCTGAATGATTACAGTAAATGACTGGCTAGTTTGTGTTAGGCATGACTGTCATTTGATTCTGTTGAGTATCAGTTACCATAAAAACTAAGCTTCGTCATCCATCTTTGTGTGTTTTTTGACATGTTGAGTTTGATCACTTAAAAGAAACGACTCTTCATGTTTGACTCACAAGGATGACTATACATCACTTTGGCCACTAGATGGAGAGTTTCAATGTATTTAAGGGTTTGAGGTTTGGCTCCAGTTCCCCCTGCTGGTTGATGACGTAACTACCCCTATTATTATAACAGGGAGTGATCAGGTGGAAATAACAGGTGACTTCCTGTTGTGACATCACTAATGTAATGAGATTGTGTTCCTGCATTAGTGGGAATTTCTCTCCTGTCCTGACTGTAAAATAACTTTAACAATGTGAGTGTATTTTTATAGTAAAAATTCTCTTATATAGTTTCATTTTTTTTTAAAACAGTAAAAATAATGCTGATCTAATTTTAACTACTGCAGTGTTAATCATTATAGTTTCGTTGTATTCTGTTATTGTAAACAACAATATTCTATTTGACAGAAAAGTAAAAGAAATAAAAAAAAAACATTCTTGAGATTTTAACTTACTTTATAACAACATATAAATACATTTCATACATTGTACGAGTCTATTAGCAGCGTGAGCTCTAGTAGCATTGATTTATAGACACATGCTTGATAATGACATTCATTTGGAAGTCTGTCTTAAGTCTTAAGTGTTATAATTGTCTTAAATACTGTTACGACTGCTGTATTATGAAGAGTTCTTCACATGCTCCAGGAGAATACTGCATCTATTTAAAAGTCCTCCAGTTATAATCTGCATCTGAATTTGTCCTGCATGGATTTACACAATCAACTTTAATATTTACCAAAAATATACCAACAATATGCATGAACACTTTATATACAGTAAATAACTTCAATTAACCATTAGATGAAGACAAAAACAAAGTGGGAAAAAACTAAGTGTCTTCCACTCTTATTTTCCATTTAAAAGTGTTATTCTGTTTTATTTTTGGATGATCTATCAGTAATTGAAAACTGCCATAGCTAAACTTACCTCAGAGTATTACAGGACCATGTACACTTTCAGACACTGTTGATAAAGAACAAACAAATATATTTAGTATTCGGCTTTATGGGAAATAATCGATTAAATTGAATCTTTAGATTCATCCAACTCCTAACTAAACTAAATGCTGTTTTTGTTATAAAAGATATAGCTATAATAGATAAAAGCTATAATAGAACTCTTACTGTTGGGTGGCTCGAACGGCAAACTGCTTCTTCTCACAACTTTTAAATCTCCATCTCTGCTCTCTGCTCCATCTCCTTCATGAGCTCTGAATTTGTCTTTAGACATCATCATGTAAAATGTCAAAACATGTCTCTAGTATTTTCTTATATGGCACTAAATTTGTTCAATTTAAATTTGTTATAGGTTTAAGATTGAATTGTATTAACTTTGTACTAACTTTATTAACTAAGAAGTGATGATGATACTTACCAGTAGGAGGGTCAGCTGATGTGATGCTGTACTGTCCAGATTCGGAAACATCAGACCAAATGTCTCTCTGAAGCAAATCTCTCTCTCTCATGTCCAGTTCTCTCTCTTTCAACTCTAGATTTCTTTCTCTGAAATCCAGTTCTCTCCGTCTCTCACACAGATCTCTTTCTTTGACTTGTAGTTCTTCAATTTTCTGTATTATACTGCATTCTGCTTGTACTCTTGAGAACAGAAAAGCTTCTTTGGCTTTTGCCTCCTTCAGATTTTGGTTTAAGTCTTTCACTGTTGCTTTGAGATGCATGATTCCACTTTGAAGATTCTTATTGTCATCATTTAACTGAATTTCTCTGTCTTTAGATTCACCTAACTCTTTACTGAATCGATTCTCTCTAGCTTTTGAATCATCTAACTCTTTTCTGAACTGATTCTCTCTAGATTTAGATTCATCCAACTCTTTGCTGAAACGATTCTCTCTAGCTATTGATTCATCCAATTCTTTTCTGAACTGATTCTCTCTAGCTTTAAATTCATCCAACTCTTTGCTGAACCGATTCTCTCTAGCTTTTGATTCATCCAATTCTTTGCTGAACCGATTCTCTCTAGCTTTAGATTCATCCATCTCTTTACTGAACTGAATCTCACTGGCATAAGAATCATTCAGTTCTTGAGCTGATTGAATCGCTCTTCCTTTAGGTTCATCCAGCTCTTTTAAAGGAGTACTTGCTGTCAAATCATCAAACTTTAACAGATTCTCTCCACGTGTGGAATCTGTCAACTGGCTTTTTAAGTCTGTGTTTTCTTTTCTTAAATCTTCTACAGTTTTTGTAATTTCTACCAGTTTACTTCTCAGAGATCGTTCCCGTTCTGCACTCTCTAAATTCTGCATACCAAATTCAGTCTGAAAATGATCTTTAGCTCTTTCCGTTAACTCAAAATCATTTGTGAAATAGCTGTTTTCCCTCTCTTGTATCACTGTCCCAACATAATCGAGCAGATTTTCTGTGTTTTCTAAAATGTGGTACCTGTTTCTGCACTTTTTGACACAAAGGTTACTTTTAATGTCTTTGTCTCGACATTCACCTATAAATAACACCATACTGTAATCTAAAGCTTTCTTCCCGAAGACATCTCTCACAGCTTGTAAAAGCAGATCCTCTTTACCAGAATTTCGAGCACCTCCGAGCACCAGCAGAAAGATATGAGGACCGGGAAAGAGCAGAGATTCACATGACTTCATGTCTTTTTTTATAGAATTGACTGATTTTCTGAAAATCGTATTCGGTTTCAAGTATTTCAGCCAATAGAAAGGAGTTTTTAACACAGAGACTTTTCGGCCACTGATGTTAGTCTTTATAAGTTCCCGTATTCTGATGACATTGGCGTATTCTGTGTGTCTGATGCCGAGGATGGTTTCACATGCTTCATTCATAAGAGGGTCATCACCTCCAAGCACCATAAACCTAAACGATTCCATGTCATCTCTGGATGGTCTTGCTTTGTGTGAGAATGTTCTAGCAGCTGAAAAGAGCAAATCAGAAAAATGTATGTATTGTATCACAGAATGACAAAGTTTTTTGTTTTCTTTTAAAACAATTTTCTGCACAACCAAACAGAATTGCAAAAATACTGATAAGCATAAACTTTCACTTGTTTGTGAATCTCCCTCCAAACTTACTTTATTGGTTAAGTAAAATGTGAAAATGATATCTGATGTGCTGATATGTGTTATGTTGTAACAATCCTAACAACATATGATATAAATACAAGACAAAAATAAAAAAATATGACTTAAGTAATTCTTTATACATATCTGCAATATAGGTAACACCTTCACATTGACCTATATGTGTTTAAATGATTAAAGGTCCAGTGCCAGGACTTGTGTCATAACCGTCTGTGAATGTGATGTTTCTGACACACATCACAGATTATGATCTCTGAATACTGTAACCTGTTTATATGAATGCTGATGTTTGAATTGTGAAATCTGTGTAAAAACGTAAAAATATGACTTACGTATTTCTTTATACACTTCTTCTTCATCTGCAAATGAAACAGAATCAGTTTATTCACATAGATGTAACATTAGGTGACAAGGGAATGAGTGTAGGTGTTGCTCACATCAGTGCCAAAATGTAATAACTTGTGTAAAGCTCATTGATAATCATAAAACAAAGACAATTCTGCTTTTAGTATGGTGATTGTGTGATTTTGTGCTTGGAATAGGAACATCAGTGTAAAAGATTTTTAAGTTACAAGTTCCAGATCAGTTCAATGCTGTGTGCAATGTTTGTAAACATAACATAAAGATGTCTCAAAGCAAACATCCTCACCACATTACATGGTCATACTATTAACAGGTTTGATCAATTTAATGTAAAATAATCATAATCTACACCATGCAACAACATTCTGGAGAAATGTGCTCAACAGTGTGAGGAAAAACCTTTAGTCTAAATACTGAAGACGGAAACAGAGTGAAGCGTTCGAGTCCTTCAGGTTTAACCAGAACTCAGTGCGTTTTTCTGTGTTGGTATGCACATTCTCATACTTTAAAATACAATCTATATAGTCTATCAGCACAGTAAATGAAATATATATCAGGTGGTAGTATTTACAAATTCACTGCTGCTTACTGGACAAACATTATTGTGTTTGATCTAGAAGCTCTTAATCTGTGTATCTAGAGTTACTTACCATCCTCTGAAAACAGTTCTGTAAGAAAGATTTGATAGAGAGAGAAAATCATAATGCGTAAATTCACTTTATAGTTTGATTTACATAAGGAAGTTTTATCTTATATGACAATTACATCAATATGATTATAGGACGTCCTGAAGAACAAGGTAAAAAATAAAGAGCCTTTATGTATTTACTTTTTATCGTTCCTAGTTGATTACATTACTTAATAACAATCACTACAACTTTTGTATTTTTTTCACCTTGTTCTTCATCATTAAAGCAATAATTTAAAAAACATTGAAGATTTTAACTTACGCTGTTCAATGTCGTCCTTAAATCCTGCTACAATGAAAAAATATATTTAGTCATGAATGGACATACAATGTGATTTACATGAAGAGCATTCTTAGACAAAGAGAAAGAATAAAATATTGCAGAAATACAAGTTACTGACCTCCGAAACAAGCCATGATGCCAACAAGAAATATCTTATAACATAATAAGAGACCATAAAAATATAAAAAGCTGTGGTAATGAAGCTACATTTTAATCCAGGAAAAAAATGTGAAAAGTGGAAGTATAGCTCTTGCGTGCTGTCAAGTTTCTACTTTCTACTGTCAATGAAGTGATTAAGTGTGTAAACAGTGCGCATGCGCACACACAAGCGAAAACATGACATGCGCAAATGACAATACGAAAATCACATTCCTGAAAACAGCTTCGAAATAAACTAATGTTTTTATAATGCGTGTTATGTTGGTAATACTGCCTGTCATGTGACTTCAACATTTTTAAAGAGATCGCGTGAAAGGAACTTTAATGATTATACCTGATAATCTTCTCTCCGAATTTTTTCTCTCACCCATCTCAATTTCGTCCAGTCTTCTCTCGCCTTTTCAAGAGATAAAGAAAATAAGTTATCCAGCATTTCCTCCCCTTCGCATCTGGGACAACGTTTTTAAAGTGTTTTTGTTCTAAGGTCAAATAACACCCAGTGAAACACATAACATGTATGAAATACATGAAATATAAATTCCAGCAGAGGTCAGCCTCTCCTCCTGTAACTCATGCCGTCTGGAAACAGAGCATAAATCTGATATATGGACATGTATAACACATATGTTCATATAGATCACATTTCATGGACATGATTGTGATCCAACAAATAATCACTATGTTATTCAAACTTGTAACCTTTAATGTATACATTGGTCCAGTGGCAGTTTTGTAGGCGAGCAGAGAGAATGAATGGGCTCTTTTATGTGTCGTGGCACCTTTACTCCAGGGGGAAACGGATAAAGACTCTGTGTTTGAATTGTTTGTAAGTGTATGTTAAATGTGGTCATTTTAATGAAACAACATTTGTGACTGATGTAATACAGCTGATGTAATACAAACAATTCACTATCTATGTAGTTTATTGCTACTAAAAAGCAGTTTGTTTTTATTCCTGGTTCCTTGTTCAACCCTGTTGCTGTGATACTTACCCCTTAAAAAAATTATATCCTGAGATAAATCCATACATTATCAATACATGCAGTCTTAAGAATCGTCAGGATTTAATAGCAGCCCTTCCAGGACACTTCTGTGTATGACTTAAGAAATTCAGGAAAAATCATTTAGTGTTTCTCAGAAATCTTTACTTGGTTAAAGCCATATTGTGTACATCATCTCCCGCACAAAATAAAAGGTCAAAATCATAAAATAAACCATTCGAACATATAAAAACAGACAGGCTAACACTTGATTGCTTTACCTGCAAACATTAAAACGGTTTGCACGAGTCTTTTTGTTTTTCTTCTTTTTTTTTTGTAAAATTATAAAACTTATAAAGGTAAAACGTACGCTTTGATTTGAAATGACCTCCAGCATACAGCTCAGGAGAATAAGGCCATGTTAGTGTGACATCAGAACACTGATTCATCATTGAGTTTAACTAGTCGATCAATGGGTTACATTATCCAGGTCTTCATATCCAAACACACGAACGAAAGCTTAACAGTCCACTCAACGTTTTCTAAAGATGCAGAGAGTATAAACAAGGCGTTTTTTTGTTTGTCTGAGTGTTTGAGTTTGTAGTTTTTGTCCTTTTTTAGAGTCTGATGACATGTTATTGTACATGTTATTTTTAAGAGTTCTTAGGTTTGTGGCATTTGATCATATTCACTCTTCAAAAAGCACTTACATATATATATGTATCTAACAGATTTTCTACATGATCGTTCAGGCATTTATTTCTGAAGGTGATACTGGCTTGAAAAACATCCTTAGTTTACATCATTAACTAGCATGGTCATACTCTGAATTGGTCTCTTCCATGGTGGAGACAAGCACTCATAATACACAAATACACATATTGCTTATATCCACACATTCCCATAATGCCACAGCTCAAAGGTAGGCACTTGCATCACATGTTGGCATCAGTGTTGTCTATACACATGTCTCCGTGCCTGTAGAGGGCGGTACAGAAAACGATTCGACCTTGTGTAGTTTTGTCCCTTTATATGCCCTCATTTCATGTTGGATGAGAATCAAGAGTTTTCTCTCTCCATGATAAAGCTTATCCTCCGTCTGTCTCAGGCTTGTTCTTTATCGCTTCTCCACAGCTGCTCTTTGACCTCGGGTGGTAAGGTGTTGAAGAGATCTTCCTCCACGATCAGCCCTGAGCGTTTGAGAAGGCGACATTCAGAGAGCTCCACCGGCAGACCCTCCAGACGGTTCCCGCGGAGCTCCAGCTGCGTCAGACCCGTCAGCTCCCCGAAACGAGACGGTAACGCCGTAAGACAGTTATTCCCCAGATTGAGCGTCCGAAGCTTCTTACACTGAAAGAGTTCAGGAGGCAACATCTCGATCTGAAACGGAGAGAAAGACACTTATCTAAAACATGCTCTGCAATTATATTCACAGGCAATTTCATGCAAAAATGTTTTTATCATAATGATAGTTTTTAATAATCATGATTTTTCATAATCAAGTAAAGTGCTGTTTTTAGAATTGTCACATGTATAACAATCCATATTCCTCATAAATGAACACATGAAAATAAAATAACTATTTTATGTTCTTTGAAGAGTCATCTCTTCCTCATTTGTTGGGTGTTATTGCTTCTGGTTTGTGTATTTTAATTCACAGAAATCCTATAAAGTATGTTACTTAAAATTTTTGTTATGTTAATTGACAACTTGTGTATAGACTGATATTTTTCTGATGTCTGGACACTATCACTTCAGTAAGATATAAACGGATGATTCAATATATTGGTAATAAATACATTCTGTGAGAATTTATATTTTACGTTTTGACTAAACATGTCACGTCCATAACACTGGAATTGCTCTATAATGAAGGGGTATGAGAGAAAGATTTATCAGCCTGCCCAAAAACATCAACCAGTAAAAAACAACAACACATTATAAACACAAGTCAGTTATCTTGAGAGTAAGCTGCTCATTTCAGACCTCACACACATCACACCCGCTCTAAACAAAGCAAACATGCATTGAATTACGGTCTACCTCGATTTTAAACAAATTACACAACTCATTTAGATAATAACAAGCTGAAGAAGCAGCCAGAAGGAGTGTGTGTCACACACAAACACACACTCATACACACTTCTCGACAGGTGGTCCCATTAACTCTCTATTTTCAGACACATGCCACACACGCTCTCAACACACCCAGGACTAAAAACATCCACGCCGGCGTGTTAAACTGCACACAGAGGTGCTGTGTTCCTGAACATTATGTTTGTATATTCCTTGTTTACCTCCTTGGAATTCTGACTCGTATCTAAAAGAATTCCGATTCAACAAAACAACTCTGAAACTCGCAGTGATTTTTAAAGGCACAATAGACTCATGATTCATCTGTCTTCTTCGCAAGCATCAAATCATGACAATTATAAGCAAAATTTAGCTTGGTAATGGAAAACATTACAGATCTACCTCAATTCATGTCAAACCTGTCTGACTTTCTTACTTCTGCAGAAAATCATTTGAAGAATGTTGATAATCAAACAACCTTGACTTGCATTGTATAAACACACAACCCACAAAATATTTTCTTTTGTGTTATGAACTTAACCTCTGAAGAGATCTTAAAGAAAAAAAAATACACCTGCACATTTATGATAAACTCACTCTGTTCGCAGTAACGGCGAAGTACTGCAGGTTCTGAAGAAAGCCGATGTCTGGAGGGATGCTGGTCAGGTTGTTATGGCTGAGGTCCAAGTAACGCAGTTTCCTGCAGAAGAACAGCTGTGCGGGTATCTTCTCGATCTTGTTTCTGTTCAGGTACAGTCGCTCCAGGTTGGTGAGCGTGCCGATCTGGATGGGGATGTAGGCGATTTGGTTGTACCAGAGTTTGAGGCACACCAGTCTGTGGAGATGCTGGAAGCTTATGATCTCCTCGATGGTCTTCAAGTTGTTGTCCTTTAGATCGATCTCCTACAGATAAAGAAGACACATTCCTGTGAGTGATTTGCATGTTACGATAAGAGTCTAAAGGGTTTGTGAATATGAGCAAGGACAGGTGCAAGGATGTCAGATGTACCTGTAAATTGTGGAGACTGAATATAGAGTGAGGAATCCTCTCTAGATCACAGCGCACCAGCTCCAGCTCCGTCAGGTTCACCATCTTCTTCAGACTGTTCAGAACCATCAGTTTGGTTCCTTCATTGTTAATGGACAGTTTCTGTAAATGCACCCCCACATCTGTCACCACCTGCCCAAGAGAAGAAGAGTGAATAAGAATATTGAATCTTTTCATTATGGTTTGAATCAGGACTGGTAACTGACAACTATTTCATGATACAATACATGACATCATCTTTGAAGTGTGACTGAAACTAAAACGAGAGCAATCGCGCATGAGGTATCATATTAAGTATAAAAAGACCATTATTCATCACAACTGCGTACTTCACAATACTACAGTATTATCCCCTGATACCAGGTCAGATCTCAAGGTTTCAGTCAGTGATTGAAATCACCTCACCCGAGTTAGTGACATCATCATCTCACCTGAGGCAGTTTGGTCAGGTTGCTCTTCAGTCGGAGAACTTTGAGTCTCTTAAGCTCCCGCAGGCCATCGATGACGATAAAGCGGTTGTTCTCAGCGCTGAGGTTTCCAGTGAGATGAAGCTCGTCGAGGTTCTTCAGGCTGTAGATCCACAGAGGAATCTCTTTAATATCTGTGAACTTGATGTGCAGCGATTTGAGGTTCTCCCGCAGGAAGGCCAAAGCAGGGGCTTCGATTCTGGCCGGTGTGTGATAAAGCCACAGTTCCCTCATGTTAGACAGCTGGGCTATGATGGGCGGGATTGTAATGTCAGGGATTAACTCCAATTTCAACACCTGAAGAGGACACACAAACACATTTAATCTCACCTTAAATCATAAGTAAATACATGGCCAATGTGTTTGTATGGTAATCATTTAGTGTACCATCTTTAGTGTATTTCAATGTTCAAAAAAGTTTTGTTTTATTGGTTTAATAAACATTTTTTGTAGATTGTTAAGTGACCATGTGGACTAACACAAACACACACAGACACACACCTCGAGCTCCACCAGGTCAAAGACAGTGTCTGGGATTCCGCTCAGCATGAAGAGATGAAGCTCCAGTTTCTCCTGGGAGTTTTTGGTGATCCTCTGACGCAGCTTCTCCAGCGTCCACTCGTTGTTCAGGTTCAGCTGTCTCAGTTTATTCTCACTGACCTCAGACAGAAACACGGCAAACCTCTTCGAGTACAGCGGGTCGTACTGATCGATCATGTGCAGCATGAAGGCAAAGTCATTCTTCACGTCCGGTATATCGCTGTAGCTGCTCTCCTCGCGGATGGACTCGAAGGAATAGCATTTCAGCGAGCGGCTGATGATCCAGTAGAGCGTGTACATGCATATGAGACCGTAGACCATCACCAGACTGATGTAGAAACAGGCCAGGATCTTAAAGAGCGTGGCCAGAGGATGGGCGCAGTGAAACATGTTGTAACCGGTCAGCTGCTGGATCTTCACCTCACACTTCACGTTAAACTTGATGTAGTGAACATAGTACATGGTGTAGCAGATGATAATGATGAACTGGAAGACTTTGATGATCGTCTGACGAATGTAAAGGCGATGGACGATGTCACCCTCTTCTACGTGGATACGAAACTTCTTCACCTGCGAAAAGAGATGTCTTGTAAGATCTCTTGCTAGCTACTGTCTACGTAGGTTCCCTAAAAAGGCTGCATCTTTATTCGGTATGTTAAATATTTGGAACACTACATTAACACTCCAATGAGCCTAAACATAAACAAATATTCGGTTTAATACTTTATTTTTCTTGATAAACTTTGTCAAATTTTGTCAACCAGGTTTCTCCAGCTAAAATAAAATCTGATTTTGATCATTCTTCTTCTTCTTTTTTGTAGAGGGGGTTAAAATGACTCTTTGAAGCCAAATTACAGGATACTTTTCACCAAATATGGGACACATGAGACAAGACAAACACTCTAAACAAAGAAACACATGTCACTGACCTTCTCAAATAAAGCCTTGGCCTGCTCGCCCTCCTTCTTGTCCAGGACGCCAGTTTCCGAGCGGTCAACGATGCCCTGCTCGATGCGAGACTTGGTCCTCTGCAGCATGGGGACGCTGGCTTCCACGTCCTGATCACTCACGCTGGAGGTCTTCTTATCCATGGATCCGTTCATCTTTCCGGCCGGCTTGGGATCACTCTCCTCTACCACGGTTTCAGACAGCGCACGCGTCGTCCACGGCGAGTCGAAACACTTCAGCAGGATGGACACGAAGTGCTCCAGCTTCGAGCTGGTCCGTGGAAACTTGAACCAAAAGTTGCTGCAAGCCAGAAAAATCAAAGTGTGCAGCAACACCAGATATGGGAAGTACTTGGCGAACCAGTGGAGCTTGTTTTCATAACAGACGGCGTCCACGTAGTTGTACTGGTGCCGGTCGAGGTCATACTGGATGCCCTTGGGTTCAGAATTGAGCCACACGCTGGCGTTGAGCTGTCTGCAGGTGTCGTTGACGACCCATTTACACGGCAGGCAAATCATCTTGTCCTGTGTGACCTGCAGCGTGCCGCCGAACACGGCTATCATCAGCATGACGATGGAGATGTAGTCTGTGAACACGTCCCACCATGGCTTCAGAATGCGGTACGCAGGTTGCGTGTCAGCAAAATACCGCAGCTCAGTGATGGGAATCATGACAGCTCACCTGAGAGACAATGACAGAAAAGATGCTGTAACACACAGGTAAAATGATGTAAGAAACAGACTAACTGTCAAGAACAATCGGTGTCAAATAGATAAAAATTCTGTCATCAAAACCTGTATGTGACTCTTTCTTCTGTAAAGCACAAAAGAAGATATTTTGAGAAATGTCTCAGTGGTTTGGTGTTCATACAATGGAAGTCAATGAGGGTCAATTCTGTTTAAATGATTCTTTGGGAAACCAAAAATGGTTCTTCTATGGCATCACTGTGAAGAACCTTTTGTAGCATCTTTATTTTTAAGAGCATATTTGTTTTTGGTGGTTATCACAACCACAACTGTAACACTCCAATATACATCTCGCCACGCTCAGCATCCTCTGCTTTTGAATAAAGTCAGAAGCCAGCTGGAGGAATCAGTGCAAGCATTCAATTAGGGCGGGGCGATCTGTAACAACCACAAAACACAGGATACATAATACAGAGAAACACCCAGATGACAGGAAACATACATAACAACACACACCCGACGAGAATGCTTTCTGCACCCTTTTTGTGGCGAAAGACAATGTTATAACCATAGACCAGCAAAGACAGTGGATGATACTTTAATTGGCGTTGAACATGTGAATAAAAAGTGTTGTGTTGTCAATGTAAACTATGATGGGAAAAGTGTTGTCTCCAACATATACCTCACATTGCTAAAGGACAAGAAGTAACCTTAGGTTTCTTTTTCAATAGTGCTATAATAATGCAGAAAAGTATAATAAAACAAAGCTATAAATATGCTTTTTTTAAAAACTGCTCTTATAGGGAGATAAATATTGGACTCTTGCAGTAACAAAGCAAACAAATGATGTAACATTCATTTATCAAACATAAAAGATTTTTTTGTCAGCAGTTTTTGTTTATACTTCAACACTGTTCTACCCTTTCACTTCATACATGTTTCATTCTTGTGTTATCTGTTTTTCTCCTGCAGTAGCTGTGAGTCACATCATAGACACCGGAAGTGAGTCAGCAGAACATCATCAGAGCTTGTGTTACAGAGGAGAAGAAAAGTCCGTGAACAAACACCTCATCCTGACTTAAAGCTCCAGCTTGCTTAGCCATTATGCTCAAGAACCATGATTCATACACAAACACACACACGCAGTCAGGTAGTGAAAGTGCTTGACTTTATAAAGGCGCTTTACAAACTCAGCTCTTTCTGCCCAGAGGTTGCGGTTGGCACGCTGGCATGCCAAGATCATTAGGGTTGCCAGATTGGAACTTAGAATTAATCCCATCTGCCTTGCGAGACCGCATGAGAGAGAACGAGAACCAACAGACACACACACACGCTTTACCCATAACAGTTTTACTCTAATTCAGCTATAACATACCGAGACAGAATAAGGCCAGACTAAGAAAAATTGAAAACAAAATTTGTTACAGACTAAGATAAAGCATTTATGGGCTCTTAAAAAAGGAAGAAAGAAAACAAGTGTTATACAACCAATATGTAGCATAAATAACATTAACAATTATTCATTTAGCAGATACTTTTATCCAAAGCAACTTACAAATATGAGAGCGCTTAACATTGTAAAAGAGCTACACAAAGTGTACTTTACATGTAGGACTAGAGCTTTGGGAAAAATGAACAAGAATATTTTAAAAGCAGGTGTTCAGGTTTATCCAAACCTGAACACATACCCATCTCCTCATCCTCATGTCATACACACAAGACATTCTTTCTGTCATGGAACATTTCATGTATATCCTTTTACTTTATATGGACAGGTGCTACCAATATGGGCAATTTTAAGGTTGACATTTGCATGGAAGTGCCTAAATATTATTATTAAAAAACTATGTTTCATAAAAGAAAGTAAGCTATATGGGTTTGGAACAACAATATTTAGATAAATGACAGAATTTTCACTTTATTTAGACCTCCATTATATAACCGCTGCAGTTTAGAGGAGATGAGCACCAGCAGACCAATAAAAAAGGGTGGAGAGATCAACACAAAGGGAGACAGAGAGCTGGTGAGTTTATTATCTGGGGAGAAGGGCTAATGGAAGAGGGTGAGACAGGAAGGAGACGAGATAAACACAAGAACAGAGAAATATAATGACATTTGGTGGCATCCAGGCACATGTTATTTCCTTAATTTACTAAATCACATCAGCTCAGATGAGGATCTGTGCATATGTGAGAACTCTAAAATCAGTGACGCTCCGGCTAACATCTATACTTAGACTGGAAACGGCTGGGAATTTTCCGTTTAGGATTTAGGAGCCAGAGTGAAAATGCAGAAAAGGGCAATTGTTTATCTTGAGACCTTGTAAAAATTCCATGCAGGACTGAAATAATCCCCCGAGTTACTTGAGTACCCGTGTTTCCAAATTTCCCAAACTACAATATACTGCATTACCAAACGAAAATTCATCATTGATTTATTGACTAATGCATTTGAATAGTCAATAGAGGAATATCAAAACTAGCCTGTGTTTATTGAAACACTTTCACAGGCGTACAGGACAATCCCACAACCCTTCACACTCTTAACAGCTGGCTATTCACACATCATTCACAACAACACACAATCTTCTGTCGTTCACACATCATTCAGAAAATACCGACACTCTTCCCACACGCATGACAATACAACCGGTACAGATTTTTGCATATCCAGTGTTATAGATGTGACATTTTCAGTCAAAACAAAAAAAACCCAGTATATTAATGCATGAGTTATCAATTGTAAAAAATGAAAATACATGTGTTATAAATGTGACAAAAAAGAACACATGTTACTGAGAGACAACATACTTTGTAGAATTTCTAATTAAAATACAATTATAATACCCAACAAATGGAGAAGAGATGACTCTTCAAAGAACATAAAATAGTTATTCATTTTAATTTTCATGTGTTCACTTATAAGGAATATGGACTGTTATGGATGTGAAATTCTTAAAACAGCACTTTACTTGACTATGAAAAAAATGTTTTAGTACAAATGTACTAAAGAAAAACACAGATACAGTTACATTAGGGTAACTAAATGACAGAATGTCATTCAGAGTGAATTATTTCTTCAAAACAGACTTGAACCTGAATGTCTTCAGTTCTCCAGTTCTTTGGTCTATTAACAATTAACAAACATAAACCTTTGTACACTCAACAGACACACATTCACATTTTCCTTTCTCCGAGCTGGAAGCACTTTTATAAACCTCAAGCATTTAAAAGCAATCATCTAAACAATCAATTACAGCATTTCCTTTAGAAAGTAAACAGGAGGCACAGTAAAAGCGTGTGGATTGGCTGGCCGAACGGCTCTGGTCGGAGACGGTTTGTTTTCACACAAATCCCGTTGAGATTGTTTGTCTGATACGGTCATCTCATCCAGTCTAGACCAGCGCCGGCCATCAATGAAACACCTTTTCCATTACAGTAACCTTTGGCATCACAAACCACAATACACAAATGCAGCTTTCCAGATTACAGCGTGCCTTTTTCATTGACCGTAATCACATTTGACATTTTCCTCAGGCGTCTATATTAAAATTCCAAACTAAGCGCCCCATTTCTTATAATACATCATAGTGTAAATATAAAACTCTTAATTCTTTTTCTTATAATCAAAGTTACAGATGACAGTGCTCTGTGCTCTGATACGGGAAACTGATTTAATTCTTACATCCTCAAGGTAAAAGGATATTACTGAAAAAACACAATCCACGGGAAAGCTGGAACACATAACAAAGAGGGATATTGTACATTATTTCCTCTGAGACGGAACATTATGTCTTAATTACAGTAAAGTGTGTTTTAGTCTGTGCACCCCAAAGCTGGATGGAGTAATAAACAGCACTACATAGAGAACCCTTTGTAGTGTATACAGCAGAGAACCCTTTGTAGTGTGACTGCACATAATCATATTCACAATACCAATTTCTGCATCTGTCCTGCTATAGTTTTGGTATGATTTTGATAAGTTTAAAAGCACACATTTTGCATTTTGAAAGCATCTCACAAAACTACGGTAAACTCCAGGTGTGTCTCGCTAACACACACACACAACACACACATAATGGATCTGTTGTCTAACTCACTCTTTGTTCAGTCTCCCCCAAGGACAAATTAAAATTACCATGGACCTGCCCAAATGAGCAAACACAAATACTCACTGTAACACACACAGAAAAACATTTATACTACATCTGTCAAAACATCACAACAAAACTCAAAAACACAAAGTCAGACTATTTAAAAATGATTGCATAATCAAATATAAACTGCTATGAATTTCCAGTAGTCTAAATGCTCTCGAAGCCATTAATGTGTATGTGCGATATAATATTATTGCGTCGGCAGCGGAAGATCTTAGGAGAAAATGTGTCACGTCAGCAGTTAGAGAACAGTTTTAATTGATGACACACACATATAACATTTCTGCTGAGAGAACGGTAAAGGGTGTGTTGTTGAGTTATGTTCAGAATGCAATACTACTGTACTACACAGTATACACTAAAGAATGCACATTGACTACTATTTAAAAAAGTATGCTTAATTTTTTTTAATCTAAAACACTGTAGTGAAATCTCATTCACAATTAATTATTACATTGTGAGATCCTGTTTTCTGCAAACTATGCTCTTTTATATATTATAAAAAGTAGTAGGTCACACATCAATATTTTTGAATATAGTAAATAAATATGCAAATTTTCAGCAGAAAACAAATTAATGAGTACAAGTAAAGTAGCAAAAGTTCCCTTTACAAGTTTTTAATGATGTCAATATTTGCAGGTTTAAATACTCATGTGAGGTCTCTCAAAGTTTTTATGTTTAAATCATGATTTTTAGTCAGGTAAAGTGCTGTTTTTAGAATTGTCAAATCCATAACAATTCATATTCCTCATGAATACGCAAATAAAATAACTATTTTATGTTCTAAGTGTGCATGTGTGATTTCGAGGGAGAATGTTAGAGGAGGGCAGATGGTCAGTTTATGAGGTCATGAGGTGCCTCACAAGTTTGTGGACATACATACCACATAGCACTGAGAACAATGTGTGTGTCTTTTTAGATCAACTACGTTTTCTTGAACACATGCTGCTCCAGCGAACAAAGACAATATCACGTGGAGCACAAGTCAGGCCTACACTTGTTAAACACACATCTATAGCCTCTGGGTCACATTTTCACCCTCATCCAAATTAAACGCCCGCTTAGAACTTCAACTGAAAATGTCACTGACTTCAGTTAGTACACAAATAACCAGAAAGAAATCATGTTGTCCTTGTACGACTTCCACATTCCCCACTCCACACCCACAGGAGGCAGACACGTCTCTGCATGAATGTTAAAACTGATTCTGACAATGAACAAAATATTTTAATGGACATTTTCTTCATCTTCTGGAAAACATAAAGCAATAAACCACTTACTGCAGAGACCATAATGCACCATTAAAAAAGCAAAGGGTTTAAAAACCACTGCTCTCTTTCAGCAGCCCATCTCTCGCTTCTGCACTATTCCAGATTACTCTTGGAACTTGGCAATGTGATGCTGCAGATATTACAGATCCTGTTTGGCAAAGTGCTTATGATATTTCTCATTTGCATCTTCTAAATGACTAAATGCAAATAGTTAAAGTAATACTACACCTAAAAATACAAATGATCATCTTACTTTCTCATGTTGCTCAGTATTCATTTTCTTATTAGGAGAAACTCAAATGTCGTAGTATTATCAAATCTTTTAAGATATACATTATCCTTCAGCATACATCAGAACATCACTGATTCAATTATGATCCAAAGGAACTGATCCCAGAACACAAAGTGTACTGCGCACACACACACATCTGCAGAAACACAGCTATAACTTTGATCAGATAAGAATCACAATAAAACACACAGATGTGTGTTTCACTATATTTGTGAAAATATCTTATAGACCTTCTCTGTTTTATTAGCAATTTTATAGCAATATTTTCTATTCCCTAATCGAAACCAACACAAAACAGCTGATTACACAATTATACAAGCTGACAAGTAAAACACAATTTGGCCAACTTATGAGCACATCATCTTTTTAAACAAGCGAAGACAACTTTTAAACATCCACACACGTCACATTTCACAAAATATACACAAACACAGTTAAACACACACACACACACACACTATATGGGCCCGCAGTCTAATGGTTTTCCGTGGGTGGTAAATTAAACCCTGTCTTGTTTTTCTCTGTAAAAATCTCTTTTGTTGGACAGAACAGAATAAACACATCTTAAACTGTTGACCTGAAACAAACACAACTCACCGGCTCTGTTACTGTATCGATCTCTGACTCCTCTGGCGCATAACTGACACATTTCTTTCCTCCGGTCCACGATCCACAGCGGCTCTCTCACACTCCTGCAACACGAGAAAGAGTTGAGGAACGCCGATAGACCACGCCTAGGAAACGCGTCAGCAAAGCGGCCTGAACCGCCCAAGTAACGAATGTCCACGAATCCTACTATAGAAAAGGAATGGTAAATATTAAAGACGTAGCTTGACGATAGACCGGTACGACAAAATACACATAACCAGCTGACTAACTGGCAAATGTAATACTTAAAAAGTATATTAATTTTGTTAAAACATTAATATTTAAAACTCTGCGTCAATGAATATTACCAGAGGACGTCAGCGATGGTTCATTAATATTCATAAGCCAGATCTTTGTCATAGTAGGACTCGCACTGCGGCGCGGTGTCTAGCGCTGCGCTGATACAGCAAGAACGGGCGTGACTTTAAATCAAGGTGGAGCGCACCCTGCAGACTATCCTTGTGAGATGAAGGTCGTTTAACGTTTAACTTGTAACCAAAAGATACAAAAGCGAGGGATAAAAAATGACAACTGCTAAATAACAACATCTTAATTTATATGTACATACCATGACGTCAAAAAATAAAACACCGAATTAAATGTTTAGAACTTATCTAATGTTTTTAACGTATTTTCCTACTTACTATCATGATAGAATGGTAATAGTGATAACAATGTTAGAGGAAATTGTAATGGTAATGACACTGTCTTCTGCGTATTCATGATAAATGTTATAGTTTCACCATTATTATAGTCAAGTTTGAACATTCCAGACCTGTGACATTAACTCAAGTCAGGTGTTTTGAGCAGGATTTACACATTACAAGGATTACTTAAGAAATTACCGATGATTTAAGATGGTGTCTCGTGGCCAGAACAATACTAGTCCATGACGTAATTGAAAGCACTTATCCAAATATCATAGCACTGTAAGTACATGAATGAGCCTCTCCCAACGAGCATGTTCATCATATCAGAAAACGGAATTAAACAGATATTCAATACATTCGACTTACAGCCATGTCTAAATCAGAACTATACTCAAAAACAGCTCACCTAGCCAAAAATTATCATCGGTGAATACAGGTAAAACACAGTTCTTAAGTAATATTTCATCTCAAAATGATGTAACCTCTTTGTAAAGAGGCAGATAAACACGCTGGGCGGGGTTTAGCTAAGCGTCACGTCATCAACGATCGACAAACAAGTGTTTCAACTACAACGTGCGCTTGCGTTCAGTGGACAAGACATGTCGATATATGTTTTTAATAAACAGATATTAAAGTAACGTTGTCATAATGAGTTTTCGATATTGTTTATTTTTACTGAGACCACGAATACACCGATCTTTTGTAGGGCGAAATCTGTCTTTACCACAAACATCATGTACTGCTGGAGATAAACACATACCGGCGAAGAAAACGACCTCTTTATTGCAAGAGTCACAGAATGGAGGAAGATTTGGCTTCTACAGAAGCTTCACAACGTCTGTTTGTAGGTCTAAAGCCATTGGACAAGTCCAGTCAACCCACTATCACCTGGTGTACACCTGCAAAGTAAGAGCTTGTGCTTTAAAAACGAGCGATTCTTGGAAATGTTCTTAAAACAGCCTTTCTCAACTTTGTGGTAATAGGTGTGCTCCACTCGCTCCACGAAGAAAATATCCAAGATAGCCTATCACAAGGGTGTTGTCATAGTAACGTGTCCAGGATGTAACAATCATCACGTCATCGCTGATAATCTTAACTGGTTCTCTGACCTGGAGGGGAAAAGGTGTGTATATACAGTCACATCTTTAATAACAGCAACTCCAAGTCTGTCTTGCAATCTTACACTACAGGCATAGTGTTACCCGGAATAGCTGATAACCATAAAGCAATAACCATTCTAGTCTATTCCATTAGTCTAAGATTCAGTTCCACAATTGCTGTTATGTGTCCTCCACAATCTACTTCATTCTAATGTCAAACTCCTGCTTCTTCATCTAATTAATTTATGGTGAATAACATCAAGCCTCTACATTTGTTTCTAATTGAATACTCTGTATGGAATGGAGATGGTTTGAAAATACTTTTTCATGTTGACTTAAGACTGATGTACTGTGTTTCACATTAATCATTTGACTAATCTTATGTCTTAACTTGTGTGAATTGTGTGTTGCCATAGAAACATAGAGGAAATCCTGGCAGCTAAAGGTGAATCGGTGAGAAGAGTTCAGGGGGATGAAGCCCTGGAGATTGTTGCTGAGGAATCAATAAAGGCAGCAAAAAACACTTCAGATAAAGAGATGAAACCAAAACAACTGAGTGATGCTTCAGACAAAACATGATAAGTCTGATATCACTGGACATTTATATAGACTTTTTAAAAGTATTATGGCACATGACAAAATACTGTTATATACTTTAGTATGTGCCATAGTCAATTGTAGTAAATTCCTTGAATTTATAGTGTATACTACAGTTTATCAATTCACATCAGAATACCGTAATATATATTGGCAAAGTGTAGTAGTTACAAATTGACTACAGTTTACTATAGTAAATCCTAAGGTATACTGCAGTATGTTTTATGTGTGGTATATGTGTGGAGTTGTTACTTGTATCATTTGTAACTTTTTATTGTAATTGAATAAAAGGCTTAATCTTTACAGAAGTTACATGTTTGGGTATTTGGCTCCCCTTTGTGGTCACTACAACATTTTATCCTGCCTACTTTTTTTTATTACATTTAAAACACCACACAATGTCAACGACCTTCGGCCCACTAAATATCGCCACTACAAATAAAACAATTCAATAACATTTTCGCAACACTTAATCACATCTTCTGGCAGGTTTTGTGGAGTTTGCGCAATGTTATCGTCTGTGACGCAGTCACGTCTAGAAGCGAAAGCGAGTGGAATGGTAGTCAACAATAACCCACATCTATAAATGGGAGGTGCCAGTCTAAATAATAATTATTTTATTGTATTTCTGCTTCGCGTGTTTCGAATTCAACAGCTATGACAGTTTCTTAGTGTCATTAAACACACATAAATTATTTTCAAAACGGCTGTTCACGCGGCACCGACACGTGGTACACGTTACTTTTCTACGCGCCGCTGATGTGGACCAATCACAGCCGTTTATAATTACGAGATAAGCCGTTTCAAAGGTAATTACGTACATATCTCTAAAGCAGATTTCTATTCGTTCGTCAGATAATAATATTCGTTAGTTATGTATTTAAACGAATATACTTAATAGTCTAGAAATATCTTCAAAACCGTGTAGACATCTGAATGCGACTCAACAAGGCTTCCGCATTCAGGGTCACTAAACGCCCCTGGAGGTAAAACCAGCACATGTAAGAATTGCACGTCCAGTGTCTAAAACAGCCGTGGCTGATGGGTAAACTAGCTGGTAATCGATCAGACACCTTCCGGACAGCCTTTAACCGATGACCGATCTCATCCAAAACGACTGGATCTCATTCTTAAATACGTCGTTGTTTTTGTGATAGCGCGAGCATGAATTCGGCGGGACTGTTGTGCGACACCGAGCGGCCGCGACCCGGTCCGTTTCTGATCGGAGTGAGCGGTGGAACCGCTAGCGGAAAGGTGCCAGACATTCATAACACATATACTCATTACTGTAATTCACACCTGTTGTTCTCTGGATTCATCGACATGTCTTTAATATCTATATGCTGTTATCTCTATAATCTATATATTCTGTTTTTAAATGTTATGCACCAACCAATATACGAAGGCACTTTATATAGTACTGGGTTTGTGGGTAATGGTCAGCAGTATTATTATATGCAATACAAGCAATCCAAATATAGATTTAGGTCAACTGCATAAAGATCAAATTAAATGGCAATACATGTCATTGTCATTATTCATTGCAGATAATGAAATCAATGCAATGCTGTTATTTCTGAAGGTTACAAAGAAACTATAAATCACAAAGTTAAGCTACAAGCAAATACAAACCCGCTAAAAACACATCACAGATCCTAATGGATGTCATGTGTTGGATTGTATTGGTGGGATGTTATCTGGTGTAATTAAACAAGTTCAATCTCACTGGAAACACATTACATAAAGGAATGTTCTGTTGGTTTTAAAGGTAAATGGCTGATGATTCCTAATGGCATCTGTAATGGAAACCATTAGTTTTTGCTGTTTTTTCAGCAAGGACAGGCTCTTATCTTATGTCCACTTGTAATGTAATCAGTAATGGTATTCAGACTGATGTAATTACAAATAAATACTAGATTTTAATTCCAGGCTGTTCGTGTGACAGTAAATGCTGTTTTTTTCTGCAGTCAACAGTGTGTGCTAAAATCATGGAGCTACTGGGTCAAAACAAGGTGGATCACTGTCAGCGTAAGGTCACCATCGTCAGTCAGGACAGTTTCTATCGGATTCTCACCCCAGAACAGAAGGCCAAAGCTTTGAAGGGACAGTACAACTTTGACCATCCAGGTAAAAACAGAATATGAAAGGAATAAAGTTACATGAAAATGCTGTTATTTATTTACTCGACCTAATGTTGAGCTGTTTTCATTATTTCTCTCTCAGATGCGTTTGATACAGAGTTCATGTGTCAGACTCTGAAGGACATTGTTGAAGGGAAAGTGGTGGAGGTTCCCACATATGACTTTGTCACCCATTCCAGGCAATGATACACACACACACATTTATGTCATAATGTCATGATGACATTGTATCTCTCACAGTCATGTGTAGCTGATCTTTAATAGATGTGTGTTTGTCTGATAACAGATGTGATGCCCGTCAATAATGTGTGTTTGTGTGTAGGCTGCAGGAGAAGATTCGTGTTTACCCTGCTGATGTGGTGTTATTTGAAGGTATTCTGGTGTTTTACACACAAGAAGTCAGAGACATGTTTCACATGAAACTGTTTGTCGACACTGATTCAGACGTACGTCTGTCTCGCAGAGGTAAATATGTACAATAAATCGAAATATTTCTTATATGAACATATCTGTACTTGTGTATTTATTATATTGTATTATTATATAATGTTTATTTTAATTTATTTTTAAATTTCCCATTCAATTTGTTTCAAAAATCCAGATTTGATAATATTTGGAAAAAGCTTAGACATGTATGTTTCTAACAGCATGTACATTATGTCTTTAGTTCTGCGTGACATGAGAAGAGGTCGAGATCTTGAACAGATTCTCACACAATACACAACGTTTGTTAAACCTGCCTTTGAAGAATTCTGCCTTCCAGTAAGAAAACACACAACACAACACAAAAACACTGACATATAACGTTGTTATAGTAACTGTCATGCTTTCTTTATATATGAAATCTTTCCTTCTCAGACCAAGAAATATGCAGATGTCATAATACCTCGAGGAGTTGATAACATGGGTAGATCCGAGTCAAATCGCAAAGTCAAAATATAATTTAAGGAAATTAAATCTTGCTTTTTAAAACTGTATCTCTTGTTTTTTTCAGTGGCAATAAACCTGATTGTTCAGCATATTCAGGACATTCTGAACGGAGACATCTGTAAATGGCAGAGGGGCTCTGCGAATGGACACGCTCAGAGTCGTGGTCAAAAGAGGGGTGCGGCAGAACACGGCGAGATATCGAGCGGAGGAAATCTGACAGTGAAACGACCCCTGCTGGAGCCCAGCACACGACCCCATTAACACACCATTCAATTTTAAAATCTTCTCTGCATGCTTCCAAAACATCATCATTTATGTCTGTCAGATAAACTCAAAGACTGCAAGTGACTTCTGCTGCTTATAAGAATCACCTGACCTTCAGTGTGAACTTTGACCTGTTAAAGGGTCACTCTCAAAGAGGATGACAGATACTCTTTATATTTCCTGTTGTCACCATGATTACCCAGAATCACGATAACATTCACTGAGATGACGTATTTGATCATAAATATGATATGAGAGCCTGTATCTGTGTAACACTCAGCGGTACAACAGAGACAAACGCTCACAGTTTTCTCACACAGAGCTGTAATTCCAAGTAACATCTATTATAGAATATTAAAGTTTGTTACTAATAGTATAATATGGTATATGTATTTAAGAAAAAAACACATGAAAGAAAGTTTAAAACATTGAGTAATGCTCCTAAAATAAATTATAGTGATTTTATAGCGATTAATTAGTATTTAACATTAATCTTCTAACCACATTAATCTCTGTTAATATTTCATTGTATAACTTATGATGAAGTGAAATGTTAAATAAAATAAATAAGTTTTCAAATGTGAATATTTAAAAATATTTTTAATTAATAATTGATCAGGTTTGCATTTTTTCATGTACACATTTTTTTAAAATAAAAAACAAAATTAAGTGTTTTGATTAGTAGTTGGTCTTGTGTCATAAACTTTGTATGTGCTATATATGTCTGAATTAGTTTACATATTGACGTTTTGTATTATAAAGTTTTTCATATTTATATGTGTAGAGCCTTTTTAATTGCATTAAAAATGATTCACACTTGGAACTCAAAATCTTCACATTTTTATTGTTTACGTATGTATTGTAATCCTTCATGTGTGCAATAAAACTAATGATTTTGAGTTCTGAGAGTAAATCTTAGTGAGACTTTTGATGCAAAAGTTTTACAAAAAGAATAATGTGTGACATTGTGTAAATGTGCTTCAAGTGTTAATGACAAACATAGAGCAGTTACAAAGAGAGCAGTTTTATTGGTGGTTGAATATACAGGATGTTATAGGTGTAACGGGAAAAAATTCCTAGGAGTCGGTAAACACACACACACACACACAGAAGAAAGCAGTCTTTGCTTTCTTTCTCCCATATATGAAGAACAACATTCTGTAGAAAACACACACACACTAACTCTTTCTCTCTCTCAGAGATCACAGCATATTCAGTCTTTGCGTTTTTTGTCTAATAATGTTAGTTATTTTAGTGCATGATTCATTTGGCTTGAAAAATATTTCCTCATAACTGCCCTCTGTATGATCAGAGATTATACATAACAACTGTACACGTACATTTATACAGAACATATCATACACATCCCAAATGAACCTGATACATACATGCTGAGCCCCTCTGACATTACAGTCAGATCCAGAAAACCTGTCGGTATCACAGATCATATCCAGGTCATAGTTCACCACAAACATTAAACAAAAATATTTCTCAAAGAACTAATAAATTTAATATTTGTTTTCCAAAATATATTAATGAGAACAAATACATTTTTTCCCTCATTAATTTCTCATTACCATAATTTAAAATAAAGATGCAAGATGGGTCAAATGAATTGTCTTTAAAATCATTAATTATCTTCTCTATTTTTTTAATGTGCTAATTCACTCACGTTTAACGAATGGGACTCAATTATATTCTTTTATTAAAGAATCTAATGCACTTTACAATTGAAATCCTATTGGGAGGGGAAGAAAATTAGCTAAATTGTCAAAACCGTTACAATTTATTACATTTTACTCATACAAAAATAGGCTTCATTTGTTTATATTCTTGTATTTTTATTTATTTAAGGATGAAATATGACCTGGATATGTTCTTGTGATTTACAGGCACACACAGGGGCTTTAAGCACAATGACAGTACGCAGTTACAATGAGTGTTACACACAAACGATAGTAAGCAGGGTCCAAATGTCAAGTTCATCGCTCATTTTCTATTTAATATATTCTATATAGTCCATTACACACTGTCTCTGTCGAATCATATTCACATCAACAGATCAGTGAATATTTCTCATCAGTCTGTGAGATTGCACTGTTATCCGCCCGTCTCCCAAATCATCCGCTCTGAACATCAATAGCAGGTTGATCCGGTTGCAGGTTGAAATCGATGACGTTAAACTGGACAGTTCAGTCTGAAAGGGCGACTGACCTTTGGAAGGCCAAATGGAAACATCCAAATAGGACGAACGAAAATTAACTCACTCCAACAGGCACAGTGTATTAATATGAAATGAACCGAGCCCTCTTAGAGTGTACGTACACAAACACACAAAAGTTACGAGCATCAGTGCTCTCGAGTGCTTTGTGTACGTGTGTGTGTATCTGTAAGCTTTAGTTTATTTACACTGTATTAAAAATACTGCTGGGTTTTGCAGTTTATCGGTGCAAATCAGAGCCATTTACTGCTTTAGTTTATTTCAGATGAAGAGCTCTGAAACAAGCTAGCGCGGGTTCCCAAGATTCTGCAGGTGCTTCAAGTCTCACCATACGTGTCTCTGTGGTTCACGAGTTGAGCTTCTAGGTCTTCTCCTCTCGATCGGTTTTGCGCCGGGAGATGTTTCGGGGTTTAATCTTGAGCGAAAGTTCCCATAACGCCTCCTCTGCGAGGTGATCGCTGAAGTCGTTAAAGAATGAGACAATGTCTTCGTTCCGTTTCAGTTCATAGTGTCTACAAAAGCAAATATAATACAATTATTTTTAGTTACTGTATAGCCAATTTTTAACAGAAATACATTACATATCTTTAACATTAGGAATCAGAAAATTTGAAAACATAAGCCACGATTTCTGCAAACAATAAAAAAGACATGTTATGAAATTTTGTGTCTGTTATGATGTCTAAAGTGTTACAGCAAAGTCTAAATCTGAGTGTTGAACATCAGCTGAAATGATGTGTAATGTGAAGTGATGTTCATCTAACACTGGGTTTATTCCAGCAGGTTACTCACACTTGCTGGAAGCGTCTCATGCTGTCCAGAATGTTGAACTGTTGCCAGCGTTTGGAGAAATTCACCTTTCTATCAATAAAATCTGGGTTTCCAAGGTGAACAAACGTCAGATCTTGTAAAATCAGTCCACTGCAAAAGAAAAACGATTAGTTAGAACACAAAAGTGGCAACATAAGATGAAACTTGATTCTTTAATGTTAATATTGTGTGAACTGGGAGTGTAAACCTCACTTACGTGATCACATCAGAATAAAAAGGTACAAAGATAAGTTAAGACTTAGTGACACAGTATCAATAACTTTAAGGGGGCATTTAAACAACACCATTTTCAACAAAAAAAAACTTTTTATGCATTTTAGCCATTAATTTACACAAACATTGTTTTGAAAACAATACTGTTCTGGTGTAAAGTACACAAACACAAATTTGTGAAAATAAATTATGTTTCTTTATAAATCGAGCTCTTTAATTACAGGCCTTGCATGCTTAACCACCGTTGTTTTTGCAGATCTCGTAAATAAGAACTGGGATGTTGACAACATTTGACAACATCGCACATTTTTAGTATGTCACTGTCATGTACACAAAATTATACAAACACTTTCCTTTCTGCTATTGATGAAGGCTTAAAATGAATGAAAACACACAGAACACAATGACTGGTTTCTGTGTTTGTATGAACATATATAACACACTCACAGGTAAGGGATACATGGAGGTTCGACTTCAGCCAGCGCCGCTCTGTACGCTCGGAAAGATGACGAGCTGTCAATCAAAGTGCAGTACTCCTCCAAACCCTGCGAGATAAAGAAACAGACACATTATAGAAAATATCACTTTATATTTACATTGTTTCTATTAAACTATTTCTTTCAGTACATTTAGATACACCACACACCTCAGACGTTTGTTTCTGCCATTCCAGCCGTCTGATTGGTGCAGAGTCCAGCGCAGAGAGAATCGCCAGATAGGAGTTGAAGTTGTTCAGTTTCCGCAGGTGCTGTGAAAGAGGAGACGAGACAAAACAGTTTAAATCTTGTAACGTGTGAATGTGGTATAATGCTTCGTTTACTGTGATTCACCTTCATGATCTTAATGAATTTGAGCAGCAGTTTCTCTCTGTCTTGAGCTTTCTCCTGTTGGATTATTATAGATCGCACCCTAATGGACGGGAGGATTTAAAGTCATTATTAAACACACAGTTGTATACAGTCAGTGTTCAGGTAACAGGGAAGATGTAGATGTGTACCAGTAGCTCATGTTGTTAAAGTGCTCTGTAAACTGGGTGAGATTTGGACTCTTTTCTTCATTCTGTTCTTTCGCCCAAAGCAGAACCTCAGGAATCTAAAACCGGACATCAGGAATGTACATTACTTATAAAGATAACAGACTGTAGTATAGTATTGTAGTGTAAACAGTGCGTCTTACCTCAATCTTATAGAAGAGTTCTGCGTCCAGCAGCGTCAGCTGATCGGCGATCTCATGACTGCGGAAATCGTGCAGCGTGCCGGGCCTTCAGAGAGACAACCAATCAAAACACAGAAAAATAAATAACACGCCTCACACACATCGATGAGAAACACCCTAAACAGCTTTACCTGGCAGAGACGCCCCGCGCGGCGAGAGGTTTGAGCGTGTGCACGTGTCGCAGGAGTCTCTTCTGTTCGACTTTATCTAGAATGTTCTTCCGCAGAACCCGCGCCAGACTCAGTTCTCCATTACACACCAGATGAAACACCAGATCCATCAACTGCCTGAGAATGTCCTCCGTCAACTCCACCAGACTGACACACACACACACAAACACACGGTTTGTAGGTATTCTGTACACAATTTGTGCATTGAAATGAAAACATGTCTTTACTCACCAGAGTTCATCCACAACTCTGACCAACACAAAGAATGTGTTTTTACTGACACGCTTCTTAAAGGTGTCTGGACTGTGACAGAACCGAGTGTATGTGCAGAGGAGTTAAGGAATACACACAAACACACACACACACACTTATATCTCAGTGTCCAGCACATAAAGGATATCTGTAGTGTAATTTCTTGATGAGGTCTTCAGGTGTTATGAAGGTTCTGTATGTGGTAAGAAAAGCCTCACAGTACAACACTAAATCTACAACACAAAAAAATATGATTGAAATACACAACAGAGGCAGCATAGACCTGTTACACAGACACACACCACAGACAGAGACACCCACAGACAGACAGACCCACACACACACACACACAGACAGAAAGAGAGACACACACAGTAACGCACACACCCACAGACAGATAAGAGACATACACACCCACAGAAACAAACACACCCACAGAGACACATTCACAAGTCACAGAATAACAGACACACACCCACAGACACACACTTACAAAACTAAAGGAATAAATTAATTACACCTCATAAGCAATCAAAGCATACAAATCAGAGAACAGCACACACGTGATGAGATGAGAGAGATGATGCTGGTTACCTTTACGATCTGTTTCTGTAGCGTGAACTAACAGGATATCACCAGATCCAGCTCTCACATCAGGACCGTCATCATTCTGATGAGAGAGAGACGGAGAAGACGGAGAATTATTACTGCAGATGATACGACTCAAGTCCTGCTGCACCCATGTGTGTGTGTGTGTACAGTGATTATTAATGTATTATGAATACCTCTGCTTTAAGTGTAATGCGGCTCATAATCTCACTGTGATCAATAAGAGACAGTTCATCAACATCATCAATCTGTTCATGACCGGCTTCCTTTAACCTGCATGATAGAAAAACATTTACACACACACACAATACAAATACAAACACATTTACAGACACAATATCTCTGACATGCTCAAAATACAACAACTTCTTTACCTGTCCTTAGACAACACCTCCTTGCTATTGGATAAGAGTATGTGAGGGGCGTGGTCTTGGAGACCATCATCACAAGGGTCCTGAAAGATTCCAAAAACATAACAGTCAAAAAAATATATATTCACATACACAGACAAAACACACAACGGCGTGTGATACTTACAGTGCCGTGTGCGTTGTCGCCGTTGGCTTGCGTGGACGCGTACAGATTCACATACTCGCCCTCTCCACCTTCATCCACACTTTCACTCTACAGCAAGAGAAGAGGGACAAAACTTTATTTACGGGACAATTCAGCCCAAAAATCTAATTTATTTATTTATTCATGTCATGTTATTGTCAAACCTGTATGACTTTCTCTCTTCTGCAGAACACAATAGAAGATATTCTGAAGAATGTTGATAATCAAACAAAACACAAAACCACTGAGACATTTCTCACATTATCTTCTTTTGTGTTACAGTGAAGAAAAAGTCACATACAGGTTTATAAACCACATTAAGATTTGTCAACTATCCCCGACTCATATCAGACCTTAAACAATAACAGCATGTATTTCTGTACATATACCACTAGATGGCACTAACACACACACACACACACACACACACACACACACACGCACGCACGCACGCACACACACAATTACATCTATTTAGTGTTCCATATGCATTAAAAAGATGCTTTCCTAAGACAGGACACACACACACACGTGAAAGTGAAAATACATTTTGTATATTTGTTTGTATTTTAAGACATCTTTACTCTGGAGGAGAAAACTGAAGAATTTAGTGCAGAACTCAATGTGCGTGTGGGTCATTGACTGTCTGTTTACCGCAGATGTAAGAAGTGAGTCAGAGAGAGACGACTCGGAAGGAAGACAGACAGCCAGAGATACCAGAGAACTGGTCAAGGACCCGTTTGAGACACCCCCACCATCCAGAGCTCTGCTGGCATTGGACAAACCAACCAGATCGGAACTCTGTGATTGGTCGAGACAGAGGAAAAGAAAAACAGGACAGAAAAGATGAATCAGAGGAAGACTTTAGGATATGCATGATAAGAGATACTGAAACGTGTTGACAGGAAAAGAAGATGGATCGAAAGGAGTGTGAAATATGTTTTATTGTGTGAGAAATAACATGAATACTGTGTACACACAGTATCCATCTACAATAAAAAACTCATTCATGTCATATAATGAATCTGTGTGTGTGTGTGTGTGTGTGTGTGTGGAGAGAGGATGACTTCCGGATGATTCTTAAGAGGGATATTAGGACCTGCAGAGACTTGTCAAAATCACCAGCAACATTCCACATCGGCCTCTATACACACACACACAAACATGGCTCAACATGTTTTCCTCAGAGAAAGGGAAGAGTATCCCCCCTTCTATCCCGTCTGTGACATTCAGGAATGTAAGAGGGGGAGAGGAAGACACAAAAAACATCCATACTGATCCTCAGACGCACACACACACACTAAGCTTCTGCTGTGACCTCAAAGGTCAGGGGTCAAGAGCATGCAACATTCCACAATAATTCCCAGATGTCGTTACCATGACAAACGGACACTTGCTGAAACTCATCACCATGGCAACCGGGAGTAATGTCTCTCTGATCTCAGGCCTGTTATAACACTTACTAGAAGACATTCAATCAACTAAACAGTTATCAAACGCAAACCATGGTTACCACAATTTAACCACGGCTTTGCTACAGTACCCATGGTTTTACCAATGGTAATCAATATACAAAAAAAAAATCACTTTACTATAAAAACATATAATTTTTGTGAAGGGTAAACATCACACAAACATAAGGAATACCATCATTTTGAGTTAGCCATTACAGATCATGTGACCAGCACAGATCCAAAATCAGATTCCAATAGTCTCATTAAAATGTAATTTTAATGCTACGTTAAGATTAAACAGTGATTTTACCAGCCTGAACTCAAAACCTTAAACCCAGATAAATGAAGATTACACAAGCTTTAGATTTACATCAGCTTTGGTTCTGGTTCCAGCCACCCAATAAAATCCATCAGATGGAAAGACTCCAGATAAGAACTGATGCTGAATTCAGGCAAGAAAAACGAACACTCTGATTGGTTGACACTCACCACAGGTGTGCTCAAAGAGGCGTGGCCACTGAGGAAGGAGTTAGACACTGATAGGCTGAGACCGAGAGCAGGCTCTGCCTCCTGAAGCCCAGCAGGAGGAGGAAGAGGTGAAAAAGAAGATGAAGATGAGGATGATGATGAAGAGGGAGAGGTGTGGGAAGCCTGAAGGGCAGGAAAAACAGAGCAGGAGGAAGAGAAAAAGAAGAATAAGGTCAGAAAATACAGATAAAAGAGTTGAAAAAGAAAGTTTCAGATCAGTTGTGGACCAAGAGTTGAAGATAACATATTAAGAAGAAAAAACGTTGATTTAAAGACAACAGGAAACACATTTAACTTCTGTACTGAACTCTGTGTTACTGAATTCTTAAGAATGTGATGGTATATTAAGCCTATGTGGCTTTGATTACATTAAGAAGACAAAAAGGTTTTGGAGAAAGCTACTATAATTTTTTAATAGATTATGAAATATGTTTTTTTAGAACATGGTTTAGTGATGAATCAAAAAGGGACCATGAGGGTTTAAAATGAACAATCACCACATAAACCAAGAATCTTGTGACGAGTACAGACAGTCAAATTCTATATATTGAAAAATTTGTTTGTGGCTATTCAATTTTCTCAACTTATTACCGTTGTCAGGTGTGGCAACCTGAATACCAGCAAGATTTAGTAAATCTTATTATTTTATGGTGTCTTTAAACAAGAAACAAACAGAAAAGCTCAAAAGGAAAGTCCATAACCTACAATCTCTGTAACTGTTATGTTCTTTAGATTTAAAACAAGCAATTAAAAAAAGAGAGAAAAAGACAGAGATACTAAAAATAAGAGAAAGAAAGAGAGAAAGGCTGAAGAAGAGAAACACAAAAAGTAGAAAAGAAAGAAAAAGAGACAGATGTTGGGTTTGCTGATGTGGCAGTGGTTTTACTAAAACCCTAAATAATCCATGTTTTTCATTGACCCTGACACGAGCTCAGTCATGCTTCTGAAACGCCTCAGTTTGACCTTTAACCTTTACAGACGCACTCACACGCAGGTCACTGATAACACACACGTGATGTGACGCGTGTTCGGTGACTCACCAGCTGTCTCTGTTTGGGTGGCAGGGCGGGCGGCGGGACAGGTTCCAGCACAGAATCTGAGCTGCTGTACGAATCATTAAAGCCGTAAACCTCCTGAAAACGTTTATTCCTCCGCTGCTCGTAAATGCTCTCGTTCTGAGGCATCTGATAAAACACGGACGGCTGCGGTTCAGAGTAATCCTCCACAAACTGCATGTACTGCAGGACTGCACACAGAGAAAGAGAAAAATGAAAAGGTTGTATTTGTTAACATTAGTAAATTTAAAAAAACATTTTTGTGTCAAAACTTTTACATAATTGTCATGGAAAAACAAGGAACCAACAATCTTAATAAACTAACAAACTAAACAAACATCTGCATGAACACATCCTCAGTGCTTACTGTGTTTGGCCTTCTTCTCTGGCAGCGGTGGCGGGCTGTCGGGGTCGGTGGACAGCGAGAGGTCGTCCCCGCCGTTGACCTGCGGTAGAGGAGACACCGGCATCACCAGAGGAAAGGGCGGAGTCGGCTGCTCCTCTTCTGATAGGTTGTCGTAGTGTGACGGGAGGCGCTCGTACAGGGGGTAAGCCGGTATGATTGGTGCAGATCTGCGCTTCTTCTGCGGGAGGGCGGGAGGAAGCGTGCTGTTCGCTGATGCTGGCGAGAGGGGCGGAGTCCAGCAGTCCTGATTGGTCACGGGAGCACTGAACCGGGGATGGGTGGGGCACTGGGCGGGGCTTAAAGACTGCGATTCCCCATAGCATTCTGGGAGGGGGCTCAGACTGCTGACGGGACCCGTGGGAAACGGTAAAGGATCGGAAACGGACAGATCCTGGTGCAGGAAGTCATAATCAGGATCGTATCCCTCTATACAGAAACAGAGAGAATGCTGATAAGATGATAAAACATGTATTTAATAGGCAAGTTCGGGTCACAAGTTGATGTCCAGTGAGTGAAAAGCAGTGGAGATGCTCAGAATGAAAGAAAGGTTTATTTACCGAGTGTTTCACAGCTGGTGTTGCGTGAGCACTGCCCGCTGTCTCGCTCCAGAGAAGAGAGCTGCTCGTCTGATTTACTCAGTTTACTCATGCTGTTACATGGAGAGAGACGGGGAGAATCTCCCCATACGACTGACTGCCACCGGAAAAACGCCTCTGGAGGAGATCCACATCAAATTCCTGCTGCTTTAAACAACAAAACAAAACAACAGATCAAGTCATTTACAAAAAATAAGGCTTAGACAAGCATAAAGCCATGCCTCAAACTCACATTGCTCAACTAAACCTACCAATGACATGCTTACAGTCGTCTCTGCAGAGATAAACAGAGATAAATGAAGAATGACAGGATGTGATCAGATGCTGTACCTGTCGAAGACCTCCAGGAGACGGACTGAGACCGCATGAGACTCGACTCATTGGCGCTACCACGGCAACACGGGTGGGAGAGGCAGCAGACTGACGCTTCTTCGGTGGCAGAGCGGGCGGACTACGGGCAAAGCAATCATACATATGCAAATGAGCTCAGAAGTATAAAACAATGTAACAAGGTCATAGGAAACAAACACACAAAGACAGTTAGTGAAGAGTTTAATTGACACACACACACACACACACACACACATACATAAAAGCAACAATGTGTGTCTGGTGATCTTGGGTTTTTCTGACAGTTCTTCACATTTTAATGAAGCTTCATCATGTAACCATGGAAACATTAAGGAATCATGGAATCTCCAGTGGGCGGGATTGGAGCGGGTAGCATCACTAGACACAAATCCTGAGAGAATGAAGACGTCTAGAAGATTCCTGCTGGAGTTTCAGAACTTGAAACCAATTATAAAGGATTCTTATGAAAAATATAAAAAACAATAGAAAATATGTGATATTATTGACATTTTTTCAATAAGATGTACATTAACTCAAGATAACTGTTTTAGTTTGTAATCCAACTGTTCAATTAATAGTTCTTGTAAAAATGTGTCATGGGATGTATATTATATCACTGTAAAAATAATTGTCTGTAAGATTTATGTCAGTTTCTGAATAAAAAAATATTGAACTGATGACAAATACTGTGCATTTATAACCAGTGATCAAGTTAAAATATGTTTAGCTTTTACATTAAACCTGACTGACCCTAGACATAAATCAAAGGAATAGTTCACCCAAAATTCATCATTTATTCATCCCCATGTCATGTCAAACCTGTATGACTTTCTTTTTTTCTACAAAACACAAAAGAAGATATTTTGAAGAATGTGGGTAATCAAACAACACTGACCCTCATTAACTTTCATTGCATGAACACAAAACCACTGAGACATTTTTTAAAATATCTGCTTTTGTGTTACACTGACTAAAGAAAGAGTCAGAAACTATTTTGAATGACAGGAGGGTGAAAAAAGATGACGGATATTATTTTCTGGGTGAACTATCCCTTTAATAAAGTTATTGTCCAATGCAGAGATCACTTATAATTTTAACCTCAGACAGAACTTCCAGTTGGAATCCTCGACACATTCCCTTTAGATTTATTAATTGGGGATCACACATGCAAATGCCAATCATTACTGTCAGATCTTCCTCTGATTGGCCATCACTCTGCAATGTCTTCACACAATCACATGCAGGTGAGCCAATAGTGAAGTTCGAGGGGTTGAGTGTGTTATGTCATAATGAACACACACTGTACACAGCTGTCTAACATACATTTCCATCGCCGTAGCCCTCCGCTGCCCGGCAACAGGATCAGAGGACAACTGCATCCTGCTCCTGACCCCAGGACAACCAAACATACCCGATCACAGAGAAAGAAGATCAGGACGCACAGAAGAAAAACGAACATCAGAAACACAAGATGTAGTGACTGCAGAACAGCAGCAACAGATGAAGGGAGACAAAGTGTGGCACATACAGTTCAAAAGTATGAGACAGACTAAACAGACACCATTCAGATCATGACAGATGCAGTTCATTCAGTATGTATTCATTGTAAGTATTCAACTTAAGAAACACTAAAAAAAGAATTGAAAAATATATCTAAATCTATATATATATATTTAAATATGATATATAATATAATACTGAATAATACATTTTCAATATCTTATTATAACACAGTAATATACAGATAACAGAGCAGCTAACGGCCCATATCATGCTGTTATACAATACAATATTAGAAACAGACAAGTATTCGAGCTTTAATGATTTCTGTTGACAATTTTCCTTAAAATCAGGTTAAGTAATAAAGTTAGATATATCCTAGAAGAGATGCAAACTCACAAAAATGTGTAAAAATAACTCTCAACAGCAACAGTCTATATCACAGACTTTTCCTTTGAGAAAGTGATTGTGTGGCAGTTTCACTACTGCATAAACCACAGACAGAAACAAACGGAAAAACAAAGTTCTGCTTCAGAAGCTCAATGTCATCATCTAAGTGTGTGTGTATGTCTCTGTGTGCGTGTATGTCATGTTCTCATTCATATATACATCTATATATATATTTTTGCTCTTAAAAAGCAGAACAACAGATTTAAGAATGAGACTCATCACTATCACAAACTAACATGAATCAGCTGCTGCACGTCACTGCCTAGAGCACACCCTAACGGATTTTTAGAGTACACACTAACTAGTGCACACTAAAGTAAGCTACTTCACAAAAGCTCTCATTAGTCTTAGAATCCTACAAACACATTTACCTTAATCTGTGTGCTGTGAAAAGAGACGATAAAGTTTTTGAGAGAGTTATTTAAAGTTTTGAGAGACTTATTAAGCCATTCCCCCTCACCTGTGCTCGGCTAGTTTCAGTCCTGGTAGAGGTGGTTTGGGCGGAGCTACCTCTTCCTCTGACATGTCAGTCAAACTGTCAGTGGGTGTGACTATGGGTGTGGTCTTACTCAGGATGGCCTTCTCTCGCTCTGTTAAGGGGTTTTCACACACACTGAGAGAGAGAGAGAGAGAAATGTTACGTGGATAAATAAAAGCCAAATGATCGTTTTGTTTTACGATTGTACCTGTCAGTTTTGGTCGCAGGGGGCACTGGTTTGCTAGGGGATGTTGGGGACGGTTGCTCTTGTTTCTCTATAGTGAGTTTCACCAGCTCCTGTTACACACACACCAGACACAAAGGTTATAAATATTCCTGTGTTGTTTAACCTCGTCACAAATGCAATTGTCAGTCCCTGACCTTCACGCCATCAAGCACAGCTTTGATCACCGTGGTAACTGTTGTCACAGTGTCCTTGTCATCAAGGTCGATACCTTCCAGCATCACCTGATCCGACCAGCGAATGAGATTAGCCAAACTCTGATACACACGGTTATGACAGGAAGACAACGCTGAGCTGGAGAGAGAGAGAGAGAGAGAGTTTGATACACACCCATGGAGGTAAAATGTGCATGCATGTGTGTTTTTGTGAGTAACATCAAACATTACATCACTTAGGTGGAGTTCAGATGTGCTGTGACATGCACAGACACACCAAATGATGATTGTATGTGTATAATGCACGTTTGTTCTGCATGTGTGAAATACTGTCATGTTGCTATATGTGTGTGTATTTATCTGTTCTAGACACATTGAGGACATTAACAGCTGACTGCAGCACATCTGAGTTTTGACATAAATGAGTCATGAAAAACGACACAACACAAGTGCAGAGTTATGATGTATGACCTGTGTTGAACTCGAGTCTCTCCCTGCATCAGCGGCAGGACGGCCTCCAGCACTTTACTGGCTGAGCCCGGAAGCATCTGCAGAACTTTGGAATCAACATTCATCTTGTCCACAATCGTCTTAAAATATCTGAGAGCGCTGACCACATCCTTCTCCTGCTCCTCCAGCCGGCTCACCTTCTGCTCCAAAACATCAATATTCATTAGAGAGGACGATGAGTTCATGTTTACTGTTATAGAACGGCAACAGTTACTTGTGCAGTGTGTGCGGCTGCCGTACCTTGTTGACAGGTTTCTCTGGTGTCTTCGCGGCGGGCTCCGGCTGGAGTTGTTTGCCTTTCTTTGATGGGGTTCGTTTAATTTTGGGTGAATGAAACTTCATCAGTTTCATGGTGAAGGAGGAGAGGTGAGACTTCTGAGACTCTGACAAAGAAAAACAACAGAAATGAACAAACAATACTAGCAGATAAATCTTTAGAATAACAAAACAGTAAAAAACACTGTTCCCCAAATTCAGATGTATTTAGAAAGCGAGTTATATCTGTCACAGGATACAAAAGTCAGACACATCAGTAAATGCAGTCAACTAATGCTCCGGAGAAGACAGATCCATTTAGAGGGACGATCTGTCACTGAATGACGATGGAGAGTTAGTTACAAACCACAATCAATGTAAAATAAGAGTCCTTTCAATTTAGCTATACAAATAAACACACACAAACCCTGCTGCTGATAAACATCAACAAACAAACACAGTCCCACAGGCAATTACATAAACTACAGACCCTCACAGACCAGTTTATCATAATTGGAATTTTATGGGGCCAGAGAGAGAGAGAGAGAGAGAGAGAGAGAGAGAGAGATGTGTGATTGTGGGTGATGAAGAAATCATGTGTGTGTGTGTTTTGGGGTGTGTGTTGACAGTCATTGTTGCAGTGAAGGGCTCTGCCTTTCCGCTCCGAGCGTGCTCAGAACAATGATTTCTGGGTGAAACGGAAAAGTCGTACTGTAACTAACATTGATGGAGCCGTTATGCTCCAAAACTCACAATACACACTCATAATAAGCCTCACAGACACACACACAGGCCTGTTGGCTAATAAAGAGGGGAAGTGGAGCGTGAGTGACATACCACACATCCATCACACACACCAGCACACAGAATACAATCACAAAATCTCTGCAACAAAACACAACACAACTGTAAGTGTGTGTTACACAAAGCTAAAGTCAAAACACCATCTATCTGACAGACAGCCATCATCCTCAACATAATCATCGCACATCATCATAATAAACATAATTATAATTTTTTTTAAATATATTTATGCATTTGGCAAACACATTTATCTGAACAGACTTACAGTGCATTCAAGATTTGTTTTAAATCTATAGAAACACCTGTTATACTGCAACAGTAAGAGCTTTACGGGTAAAACTCATCAATATAGATTGCAAACGGAACCTCTGATAATGGGGAAAAGAAATGGTAATGAATTATGGCATGAAGTACTATAGGTAAAAAGATTTCACTTTATGCTGAATGTTCTCAAGATTAATTTAGTGATCTAAATCTATAACACATAGTAATGTGTTTCAGATCAGTACTATCTCTCTCTGCCTGAGGCAGTTTCAATAATGGAACGCTGATTATATAGATTGACGAAGACAGATGTAAGATGCAAACTGTGACCTCTAACCATATCCATTAGATGACCTAATGGCACACACATAGTAGAAAAAATAGTTTAGCAGCTGAGGATGCCCTGCCCAACCTTGCATCATATCCTGTCCAGTGACTCCATCACGGTGGACTGCATTAGTTAACCTCCAGTTTAAGGTCTGATTCAATGAATGTATGAATGTACACACACACACTTATAACTTGTGGCAGGTCACAGTCATGACTTCCTGCTATGGCCTGAGTCTACCCATCAACTTCCTGTCTGGCTCCAGAGTACTTCAGCACTTCCTGTGCTGCCCAGTCCCTTAACACACACACACACACACAGTATAGAGATGGGGGAGAGAGAGAGAGAGAGAGAGAGAGAGAGAGAGAGAGAGAGAGAGAGAGAGAGAGAGAGAGAGACAGAGACAGAGACAGAGACAGAGACAGAGACAGAGAGACAGAGACAGAGACAGAGAGAGAGAGAGAGAGAGAGAGAGAGAGAGAGAGAGAGAGAGAGAGAGAGAGAGAGAGAGAGAGAGAGAGAGAGAGAGAGAGAGAGAGAGAGAGAGAGAGAGAGAGAGAGAGATGTAGGTTACCGGAGCAGACGTGATATGAAGAGACTTACTCAAGTGAATAACAAGAGTGTATCGTCCGCTGGAGGACTGCAGACAGAGATGAGTAATCTAAACACGCTCACTAACCGCATTTGTGTGCGTTTACCAGCTTAAGATTTCATATGACTTCATATGACCCAAACACATTCTCTCAAAATAAAATCACATTCACACAGGGCTGCACAATGTAGCATTATATATCTGACATAACGTTGGCAAGACTTTTATTTGAATTCAAACTTTGTTCAAAGATTATTAGTGAACTAAATAGTACCATACTTTAATTCAAGTCATGAGGTGAGTGTATCATTACAATCCCCTTAAAAAAACAGACTCTGGTCTAGAGTTTAACACACACACAGCAGATCTATTTCTGCCATCCTGCTTTAGGCAACATTTGACTGTCACCAGGGTGACATAAGCAAAATGACACATGTGATTGACGTCTGTCAACTGAAATTAATGTCTGTTTCCATGTCTGCATTAACAACACAACACAACAGTGTGTTTAAATAAAGTCTGGTGCATTAATATAAATCACTGCACCAACACGGATCACTGTTCTTCACTGGTATCACTGCAAAGAACCCTGTCTAGCATCTTTACTTTAGAAGTGTGTGAAGTTTTATTAAAATGATGCTGATGATATTAAACACAAGATTTATTACAAAGATAATTCTTGTGAAACAATATCCAACAGCATCTCTGAACTCATAATCCCATAATGCACCTGTGCTGTGTTAACATTCATGATCAGTAAAGACTTTAAAAAATCTGTTTGAGTTATTTTAGAAACATTAAACCTAGAACCTGATGGAAACAAAATAACAATACAGTTATTCAGAGGCATTTTTAATGACAGAAAGACAAGACAGAGAGTCAGACAGAGTGTCATAGTGATAGACACTTTTTGATTTGTTTCTGTTTAGTAAATAAGGTCTTAGATAGGCTGAGAGTAAATCACCTGACAAAATCTGCAGAAATTATCATCTCCAAAACACAAACACTGTAAAACTCTGTCCGTCTGATCTTTGTTTTTGTCTGTTCAGTGTCATGACTCTGCAGTTTCTCAGCACTGCGGAATCCTGAAGTAAATTTCCCATCAATTCTTTCCACTGCCATCTAAAAATGTTCATTAAGACATTTTCACTCAGTTCACAACATCTGAATGTGTAAATAAGACACAACCTCACATCTCATGATAAGATTTGTGCATAAACATTTAAAACCATTTTGGAGTTTGAATGGGATTTTTACTTCTAGTATCCAGTCCAAAACCGCCACATGATCTCTGTTCACTATTAAACACTGATTCTACAAGGTCAAATGATAATATATATCATCTTAATCAGACAGAATGCTTCATAAACACAATATGACGCCAAATGTTTGGCTTGAGTTTCACAGACTGCAGTCTCAGAGAGTTTATTATGATCTGCTATCAGCTCTTTCTATGCAGACCTTCAGTCTTTAAATAGATAAATAAATGAAATAATAGACCCTGCATCAGAGATACAAAGTTTACTTTATTTGTGAATGATTTTTCCTGCAGTTTTTTTCTTTCTGAAAGCAGCTCTTTGGGAAGGATCCACCCAGAATTGGACTGGATGAAATGAGCACTTACACAAAAGCCACACAACTGAAACGGGCAGGAATGTCACATCTGAAGCTTCTGTATTTCCAGAAATATTCCCTTTGTTGGAAAATAACTTAACTCAACTATATAATCTGTTTGCTTATAATGGCACAAAACGCTGAGAGAAAGTGCCACGGCTGAACTGATATCACTGTAAGCCAATACAAAAAACATTTCTGTACAAAATCCAGCTTTACTTCTGATGCCATAACTACTAAACAAAAGAAACAAAAGAAAAATGGTCAATTCCAGCTTTATGGATGTGACATTTACAGTCAAAACTTGAAATATAAATTCTCACAGAATGTATTTATGAGTCCAGACATTTGAGAAATACACATGCGTTATGAATGTGACAAAAACACATTTATGATTGGCAACGTACTTTTCTGTATATTAAAATATACAAACCAGAAGCAATAATAACCCACAAATGAAGAACAGATGAGTTTTCAAAGAACATAAAATTGTTTGTGGTCATTTATTATTTTATTTTAATTTTCATTTATGAGGAATATGGACTGTTATGAAATCTGAAAACAGCACTTTACCTGACTATGAAAAAATCATGATTTAAACAGACAAAAAAATGCTTTAAAAACTTTGAGAGAGACCTCATATGAGTATTTAAACCAGCAAATATTGCCATCTGAACTATCAGTAGGATAAAAACCTTTGATAAAACTTTCTTTTTTAAAGGTAAGATTGACATTTGCATTGAATTGGCTGACTAGAATTCAACAAAAGCACAAAGATCAACTTAACACTTCTAAAAATACTAAATTGGAAATAAGAATTAACCAAACGCCAAGTCCATGCGGCTTACATAACACTGCTGTTCTCTAACAAAGTCCAAACTCTTTGAAAAAAAGCTTTATAATGACATTAATGATTTGATATAAGGGCACATTCTCACCCGTCTCATCTGGTTCTCCTGTATTAAAGTGCTCGGTCTCCTCTAGAAGACGTTGGGTTCTCCGGCTGCTGTTCCCCATGTAGAAGCCACACAAGCTTCAGTTACCAAACTTAAAAATCTTACATTAGACCTTTAAACAGACATCGCTCATCTTTAGAAGGATCAACAGAAGTCAAAAATAATCGTCGAGTCCCAGAGAATGACAGGAATCACAGTTAGTCACTTGAATCTCATGACCCGGCCTGACTCACACCTCAAGTCCACTGCAATCTATTAATAAGATCTTTAACAAAAAACTTCCATCAGTTCCATCAGTGATCTGCTTGTGCTGGATGATGCTGAAATGCCAAAACATTCAGATTCCAAAAGGAACCAGGTAGAAATTAAATAATGATGATCTGATGAACTGCTAAAAAAAAACAGCTCAGACATGTGAGAACTGATCAATAAAGCCTACGGCATGGAACGCTGAACACAAACTACACCGATCCGGAAGAAACGATCAATAAATCTCCATTATGATGAGTAAAAGAGCAGCAGAGGTCAGATAATATCTGGACTGTCCATGTGACATCCATCAGCCCATCCAGCTCGAACCCACTAAATTTCTGCATGTGTACAAACACACGTCTGCTGCATCTCTCACACACGCACACAGATGGTAGCATGTAATTACAGCGCTCAGGATAGCACTGGCATGCTTTTTTCTAGTAGTCTACTGCATTTATTCCTCTAACATCCCAAATTACAGTTTAGGGATAAAAAACAAGTGACCAGAGATCACTCGAAATAAATCTGCACAAATCTAGCCAATCAGAAGCCAAAACATCCACAGCGGCCAATCACAGCACACCACATTCTGGCACAACCAATCTGAAAACCAGGAGCATTGAAATAATAACACACAAGCAAAATCTGAGCTTACTGTGTATCAAAGCTAAAAACATAACAATACAATTAAAGATTATTTTGTAAGACAACTGACACCAGTTTCAACTTTACTACATGCACTCAGATACCAGACGCCAATGCGAGAGACAGACGCACTGACAAGAATTTGACTACTTATACAACAATTAATAACACCAAATGCGTTACAAAATAATTATGTATAACTTAATATAAATACTTTTGTTTCCAGGCATTCACATAATAACACAACAACTCATTAAGAGATCTCCACACACCCACTGAATAAATCACACATTATCAAGCTATTCTGAGACTGTCACATGTGCTTCACCTCATTCCTCAGAATATCTCAGACATATAATGCTGAACACACATCATTTAGCACAGCTGTGAGTTCTCCATCTTTAATTTATCTGATGATACAGATGAAAAAAATAGAAAATTCTGTGACTGGAGATATTTCCAAATCAAAAATGAGAAAGAACTCATTATTGAGAGCTGTTTTAGATGTGAAACATTGAACTTAACAATTACACAAGTAACAAATGTAACCAGTGTTTCAGAAAAAATAACTATCATTATTGGTATACTGACATATAAAAAAATGTAATGCTGTGATACATGATAACTGCCCAACCCTACTGTACACACACGCACACTTCTCATATACTAATCTTCCTCCACAAAGTTCATTTTCTCACTGTTGTGAAGAGAAAGAGCCCTTGAAGAGAGAGAGAGAGAGAGAGAGAGAGAGAGAGAGACAGAGAGAGACAGAGAGAGAGAGAGAGAGAGAGAGAGAGAGAGAGACAGAGAGAGAGAGAGAGAGAGAGAGAGAGAGAGAGAGAGAGACAGAGAGAGAGAGAGAGAGAGAGAGAGAGAGAGAGAGAGAGAGAGAGAGAGAGAGAGAGAGAGAGAGAGAGAGAGAGAGAGAGAGAGAGACAGAGAGAGAGAGAGAGAGAGAGAGACAGAGAGAGACAGAGAGAGAGAGAGAGAGAGAGAGAGAGAGAGAGAGAGAGAGAGAGAGAGAGAGAGAGAGAGAGAGAGAGAGAGAGAGAGAGAGAGAGAGAGAGAGAGAGAGAGAGAGAGAGAGAGAGAGAGAGAGAGAGAGAGAGAGAGAGAGAGAGAGAGAGAGAGAGAGAGAGAGAGAGAGAGAGAGAGAGAGAGAGATTATAGAGAGAAAGAGAGTTTATAGAAAGTTTTATTGTTTCTACATAAATGACAGTGTCATTATGACATCAGCACAGTGTATCCACAGTGACAAAGAAACATGTTGATGCCGAGAATTACGTCAGCGCACACACACACACACACACACACACACACACACACACACACACACACACAGTTCTGCACATTCTGTCCTGTTTGTGTTACTGTAGATGCTGCTCTGCTTCAGAATACACACAGACACACACAGACGTCCTGCAGGCCGGTACAAGACACAACATGACAGGACACAACATGAATCTGTAAGAAACATGCAAAGAATGAGAAATGTGCAGAAAACATCCACATCTGTAAGACTTCTTTTCAGATCAGATCAATGATCAGCATGGAAACACACACTGTGATGATTTATAAAACTTACACATGTTCTTCTGATACATCAACATCTGATGAATGTGTGTCTTTCACATGAGCCACACAGGAATGTTGAGGTGAGAAACGCCTCGGGATAAACATTCTTTAACTTTCCCGCGCGGAGGAATTCAACACACAACACACCGGTGTTAACCAATAACAAAAACATAAAATATGTTCTCAAGCTAATGATAATGTGATGTCCAATATAACAACAATATTAAACTTTATTTATTTATTGCTTTTAAAAACCTTTTCAAAGTGCCTTTACAAAGCGAAATAACAATGTTGCTTTATATTTTTGGTCAGCTTTTTCCCTAAAGAAAAAGTTTAAATGTTTAGTTTAATAGAGAAGACAGACTTCAGAATAATATTTTAGAAATCTGTCGAAAAGTGTTTTAAACAAACATTACTATTATCAGACACTAATATGCCACAGACACATCATCCTTAGTAACAGTTATTAACCTACAGATATTAATAACAGTAATATATACACTAAACAACAAATCTTTCCCTGGAGTCTCACCCTGGACCCATAGCGGGTCAGGCGTACGGGACAGCTGTTTAGGGCGATCGGGGGATTGAGTTTCCGCTCTGCTGATGAAAGAAACCTCCTGTTGATCTCTGTTAGTACACACTCATCACAACCACAGACACACACATTTCTAAAACACACACACACACCTCTCAAAGTCTCCAGTTCGTGATGTCATATTCATGTGGACATGACACACACATAAGAGCGGTCAAGTTTTCCAAGGAAAGCCAAACATCTCTTTCATAGCGTATATAAACAGTTCACGAAGCAGGACAAATATCGACTTTAGTACAAGAAACGCACACAAACACCTGCAGGGGTGAAGCATTTACCAATGTGTGACATGACATTCTCCATATTCTATATACAGTTCGGGCAATTCCATAATGTCAATGTTTTTAAGTTTTTATCAAAGGTTTTCATCATACTGATTGCTCAGATGTCAATATATGGTGGTTTACATACTCATGTGAGGTCTCTCTAGAGGTTTTTAAAGCATTTCTTTATGTTTAAATCGTGATTTTTCTGAATAAGGTCAAGTGCTGTCACATCCATAACAGTACATCTCTCTATCAAACAACGTATTGGTTCTGTAAAAATGTATATTTTAAGTTTTGACTTAAAAGGTCACGTCTTAACGCAAATTTTAGTCAAATGAAGCAACTTTAATACAGTTTTCAGACCTTTGAACCCTTTACGTCAGTTTATATTCACACACACCCATTAAAGTCCTGTGTCGGTAAACTTCAAACTCTTACAGTACAATTCCAGTAAATCTTTGCACCTCAAAAAGCCAGTCTTAGTTCAGGTCTGACACAAAAAACAGATGCACAAACACATACATAACAACACAACATTAAACACACAACTCAAGCAGAGTCTGTGAACGTCTGAAGATTGACAACAGCAGCAGGCTCGTGTATGTGTGTGTGTCTTACATTCGTACACATATCTCGATAAATGTATATTTAATGTAAACACACACAGAGAAGGGTCTCAGTGATGTCATGCATGTCTTTGCCAACATCTGCTTATGAAAAAACACACCCGAAAATCCCGTTTAAATGTCCCGTGCGGCGGCGGGAGCTAGCGCGTGCTAACGGGCACTGATTTATTTCACTCTCTCTCTCTTTCTGTCTGTCTCTCTTTCTCACACCAGATAAAATATCACCCTCGTGCATTTGATGCATATTAACAAAGTGGGCAAAATGCATTCCTAAAACATCCCAGAGCCATTTAAAGTTTAATGCAACAAGGCCTTACCGTGCTTGCTCTCTATCTTCCCCGACATGATCGGACCTGATCCTCAGTTTGCGCGCTCACGGGTGGAAAACAGGGAATTTACACCACAATAATCCTGGATTTTGCTCTTCAGCCACACATTTTGATCCGACGGGTCCGTGTGGTTTATAGATGCCCGGTAAAAAGGCAAGAATCCGTTCAGACGCACGCGCTGGCGTTACACACACACTGAAATCCACTGCTGGTGTGCGTGTATGTGCCACAACAGCGCAAAGCGATCCACTGGATCCACTGGGATGCGACACAGCGCCACACACAGACTGGAATCACATCCTGCAGTCAATGAGTTTCATCCAAAAGTTCCGCCATAACTGTTCAGACTGACGTCATTACAAACAAGAGTGACTTACTGTATTATTCAGTGAACACAAGAGGAAGAAACACCAAAATAACACTTCTGTCATCATTTATTCACCCACGTGTGGTTTATAAACCTGTATGTGACTATGTCTATGGCATATGTGTAACTATGACTATGTGTAACACTAAAGAAGATATTTTGAGAAATGTGGTTTTGTATTCATACAATAAAAGGCAATGTTGGTCAGTGTTGTTTGATTATCAACATTCTTCAAAATATCTTCTTTTGTGTTCTGTACAAAGAAAGTCATACAGGTTTTAAATGACATGAGTGAATAAACGATATAGGAATTTTTTTTTAGGATAAACTATCCCTTTAAAAATCAAGGCAATGCCAAGCATTTTTGGTTCTTAAAATAACCATTACCTTCTTACTTTTTTGTAGTTTGAAGAAGTTTTTTCCATCACAAAGAACTTCTTGAGCAACAAAAGGGTTCTGTGGATGTTAAAGAAATTTTTAAGAATCTTTATTCTTAGATATACAAACATTAATTAATTCATTTATTTACAGTTATAATTACTAAATGCAAGTAGATTTGATTAAAAAGGTGGTTCTAAAACTTTATTACCAATTACCAAAGCAAGAGAATAATTTACATTTGAAGAGTTGTAAATTAATAAGATCTAGTTTAAAGCCGTACGGAGCTTTAATATTGTTGTATGTCATTTAATTACTGTTATAAATGCATCACTACGAAGCTGCAATTGATCATCTGCTGCCATCTAGTGGTTTAAAAACAAAGCCACAAAGACATTATTTCATATACTAATATTTAAACCCACCAGTATTACAACTCTGTTATCTGCTATGACTATTTGTTCATTTAAATAAAAGTCAAATTCAGGTCTCAACTAGTTCTAGGTCATAAACAAATAAACTACTACATCTCAAAACACATTTCTAGTGTGATGAGTGTCCTTTTATATGAAATTAAACAGTACTTGTTTTTGTACTGTTGTCAATGAGAGAGAATCCAACATCAATCTGAAAAAAATTGACAGAAATCTAAATACAGTGTGTATTATCACACACAGACAATTAAAATGGGTTAAGTGGAGTTTAATGGCGCTGCAGTAACTGTATTGACCGCTAGATGGCGGTTAGTATTAAAACATAAAACCAACATATAATATTCGCAAATCAGTTACACTTTTATTTAAACTTTGTCATACAACAAGCCACCAATCATCCACATACTCTTACAATCAAACAAATTAAAATAACTTTTTTTTAAATTTGAGGAAAGTTGTGTGTTTTGCAATTATTCATATATTCTTTGGTATTCATAATGATTCATAGAGTTGTAGTCTGCTTCATACTTTAGTGATTCAATGTTTAACACTTAAAGTATCAAATCTATAACTGTTTTCAGCAAAGTAAATCAAAACTATATATTGTTTTTCTGATAAAGTAGTTTTGTACAGCGCATATGGTTTGCCTAAAGTAATCAGAAGAGGAAAACGCATGTAGCTGTGTGTCAGTATGTGAACAGGAGGATTTGTTCTGATGTGTTTGTCTAACAGAGAGAGATCAGAGCAGGGCAACGGGGATCGGTGGATTCACCGTGAGAAGCCCAGCGGTCGCTGTGAAAGGTGGAACTCAATCTACTGTCACTGATGTACATGTAAATGACCACAGAAGAGCAAGAAGAGAGAGAGTAAATAAGGTCAAAGGTCACACCACTAACCTGTTCAATATTTTGTGCTAGAAATAGTAAGATCATTCAAATGTGACATAAAAAATGCTTATATGTCAACAAACAGATCAGTAAAATTTTCCCACAATACAATGTGCACAACTCGACCTATTACTACAGGACAAACATCCATGAATATGTTCTGCCATGTTGGTTTCAGGAAGCCAGAGATTCAATCCAGTTAGCATCCGCATCAGATCAGAAAGCCCTGACACAACAAGACGAGGTCAGGATGAGCTTTCTCTGTTTTTCTTAATGAGGAGAGAGAGTCTCACTGCTGGGCTTATTGTCATGTGTGTAACATTGATTCAAGGTTAAATTCATTATTGTGGAGTTCAAAAACTGCTTTAAGGAATGTTTCTTAACTGATAACAGCACACACACATACACACATGATGGCCATTATCCTGAATCTCACTTTGAATCCCATTTCTTGGAGGGAAACTCATATAAACAAAAAATAATGTCTGTTAACCTCATAGAAACCCACAAAGACAGTCATTTATTTTCAAACTCCCTGAAGTCATAATGCGTAATACTGAGCTAGTTATGAATATAATAATCCTCCATCGGGCAGAAACGGAGATGACTTTAGCTTTACATGTATAACGTTATTTAAAGTGATGCAGTATCCAATCAAACAGAATATTTAATGATACACTGCTGGTTTGTATGCGTGTATGCGTGGTAGTAATGTGAAGGGTAAAGATCAATCTCTCTCTCAGTACTAGTGTACTGCTCTATATGTATACACATCAGTAGATACACAATATATGTTCATAGTATGGTACAGTAGTATAATACAGTATTATGGTAAACACAGACATGAACTGTACTTGGCTCTATGTACAATCTTGTCATGTAGTGTGATGTGCATGACTGTTGCCAGGTAACAGATTAGTATGTAATGCACACTGATGTATCACCTCAATCACACGCAACACACACTTGCTTCTGTATGTGTGTCAAACAGTAATAGTGTGTGTGCACAGAATAACGAAAACCACTTGACATGAAATTGAGAGCTGTGTGTGTGCATGGTAAACTGTTACTGGTAAACAAGCGTGTCTGATCTTTAGCATTTTTTAATAACACCCTTTGTTTCCTTTTTCCAAGATTAATTTCTCTTTTCATCGGAAAGATGTCAGATTAGGTCACAGGGTCATTTTTTACAGAACCACGAGAGAGAGAGAGAGAGAGAGAGAGAGAGAGAAAAAGCTTGAACATTTTTATGAGAAAACTATATTAAACCCAAGCAACATCTAAAAAAAAACAACAATAAACTGAGTAAAAGCAAAAACAAAAGAAAAAGAGAAAAGTAATTCTTACAAGGTTAAACATCAAGTGTGATTCCTCTCCTGCAAAAGATGGACAGACAGAAGAGAGAGAGAGAGAGAGAGAGAGAGAGAGAGAGAGAGAGAGAGAGAGAGAGAGAGAGAGAGAGAGAGAGAGAGAGAGAGAGAGAGAGAGAGAGAGAGAGAGAGAGAGAGAGAGAGAGAGAGAGAGAGAGAGAGAGAGAGAGAGAGAGAGAGAGAGAGAGAGAGAGAGAGAGAGAGAGACAGTGTGCATGAGAATGGATCTGAGACTCTCAGAGACCTCTCTGATCTGAGAGAGAGAGAGTGTGAATGCCTGATTAAGCAGTTATTGATCAGGCCAGGCTTGTTAGCACACACACACACACCAGAGGAATATTTCTGCTGCAGACAGGAAAGCAGTGACCAATAATCAATAAACCTCACACCACAAACACTGTCATATCATTATATCATTAGACTGATGTGAGCTGTCCCACCTCCAGCCCTAAACATAACCTGGGGCACGTCACAACAAATCCAGTTAGTGTAATGAAAACACACTGTAACTTTTACAGAGTTAAACCTTTTCTGCATTGTTTACTGGTACAAAACTACAAAAATAATTCACTGACATCAAGCAAATGAATAACATTTTAACATGACCAGCCTCATATATATGGAAGAGAGATTTCATGTCACAGCAAGGTATTACCTTATGTTGTTTCTGTCTGTGTCACAGCAGCTGAAGTTTATTTTTAACAAAATTATATCTGATCTGAAAGTACACGCAAGACATGATTATGTGAAGTGTTAATTGTAAAGGTCAGAGAGAGAGAGAGAGAGAGAGAGAGAGAGAGAGAGAGAGAGAGAGAGAGGAAAAACTCAATTATAACTGGGTTTGGCACATAAAATGTGAGTGAAGCTCATTGGAAATAATACAGTTGTGTAGATCATTTTCAAAGACATCCAACAATGAAAATTTATGTTAATAATGTAACATCACACAGGAGAGCTGTAACTCCACATGTCCTCACATCATAACATTTTACTCATAGTGTTTCAGAAGAATTAAAGTTACCCTATATACGATCACAAATAACACAGTTACAGGATGTATGAAATAATGTTTACATTTGTTATATATTTAATTTAGCTATGTTTCATTGATGTTTGTCATGATGCTGAGGTTGCTGGTACAATCCTAAAGAGCCCACCAATCCATCTCTATGATTCAGCTTTATCCTAAATACAATGAGAAGTTTTCACACGTCTGTCAGGCAGAAATCCTTTCAGACTTCAACACAACACAACACATGATCGCTGCTTTACAAAAAGTTGCCTTGTTTTAGCATGTGTGATGTGTAATGTAAAATGTTATTTCCCGTTCCAGCATTAATATTTGATGTCTAATGTTTCTTTAATGTTCAGAAGCACAAAACCGAGAGAGCTGCTTACCCTCAAAAACATCTCTAAGCATGTTTTAAAACCAGGAAATTACATTAAAATCTGGTTATAATTCCTCAAAATGCTGTTAACAGTAGTTGGGATGCCTGCTAGATTTTGATAGGTCATTGGTTTTGATGTTAAAACACTTTGTCCTTTCCTAGCTTCATTTTCAGACAAATGTAAGTAAACAATTTGGAAGTAAAATTAATGTGTAAATGTGTAAATGTACATGGTTGTACTAATAAGCATTTAGAAGAATAGAATAGAAATGTGGATTGGTGTGAAACTGATTTTAAACAGCGTTGGTTCTAGAACAGGAAAGATGTGTCAGGGATTCTAGATCCACACGTGTGTCTGGACGAGCAGATGGCCGTGTGTCTGGATGGCGAATGTGAACGCTCTTTTACTGACATTTCCATCAAAACATTTCCAAAAAACCCTCGCACAGATCCTGACATCAGCCAAAGCGATGCCATCTGTCTGCACATACAGCACTGAAGAAATAAACACATGAATCACACATCCATAAATAACATATTACCAAATGACATTAAACAGCTCTTTATTATCTCTATTGTATCTCACAATCAGCAATGATATTTAACAAATAAATTGGGCCTTTTTCTTAACTGTCCTGTATGTTTCAACTAAAAGGATGCAAATAATCTCACATGTGAGATATTAACATGTTTCAAACTGACACATACTTGCAAATATATTGAAAGCCAGCTCACTGCAGATTAAAAAAAATTTGAAATAAAGCAAAATATGATATTTGGAACTCGTGATGCTTTTTATTGACAGATAAAGGTGAACATAAGTCAAGCCAAGTTTATTTGGATAACGCTTTTCACAACAGACAATGTTTTAAAAGAGAAAACTGTGATGCCCCAGTGAGTGACCAATGATGAGTGACACAAACAAAAAAGTTCAATGATTCAGGCTTACATCTTCCATCCTCATTTCTTAATAATATAAATATAAACAATAAATATTTTCCATTTAGCTCTAGATCTCTTTTCAGTCCTGTTGGAGAACCCTAAAGGCTGATACATGTCTGGATCTTTCTGGATTTGTGATTTTTAAGTGAATACAGGTCTGTGGTTAACATTATATGACAAGCATTCAACAAAAACAACAACCACAAAGTGTTTGCTAACTGTTTTTTATTTGAATTCAACAAACTCAAAATGCATGTTAAACCTTTCTTATAGATCTATTTCTTCCTTACCTTTTTAAAGTGTAACTGTTTGAAAGACTCTGTGGATTTGAAAGAAATCTTTGTTGAATCTTTGTTTTTAAGAGTGAACGGTTGAATGGTTAAAACTCACGGCCAATTCTAAAATGTCACTGTAATGCTTTTATTGGGTCCTTTACCATCACATAACCTCTCACATCCACCACCACCCTCCAGTGACCTTGAAGGTGAAGATTTTTTATTTTCAACAGTAATGGATTGAGAGAGAGAGAGAGAGAGAGAGAGAGAGAGAGAGAGAGAGAGAGAGAGAGAGAGAGAGAGAGAGAGAGAGAGAGAGAGAGAGAGAGAGAGAGAGAGAGAGAGAGAGAGAGAGAGAGAGAGAGAGAGAGAGAGAGAGAGAGAGAGAGAGAGAGAGAGAGAGAGAGAGAGAGAGAGAGAGAGAGAGAGAGAGAGAGAGAGAGAGAGAGAGAGAGAGAGAGAGAGAGAGAGAGAGAGAGAGAGAGAGAGAGAGAGAGAGAGAGAGAGAGAGAGAGAAGGGTCAAGGTTCAGCTCTTTTCTCAAGTCTGTCATGTTCCACATCACAAACATGACTTCCTCATTCACACTCCGTCAGCATAGTGACACTACACCCCCCATCATGACAATTAAAGATGATGTCACTTGATTGACAGCTCAAGAGATCACACAAATATCTACAGCGCATCATGATGTGTACATGTCAGAATGACTTTCGCTTCACAACAGCAGTGGAACATTAAACCTTACTTAAATACTTGTGATGCATTTCCTGTAACCTTTACAGTATATATAACATTTTATTCTAAAGTTAATCTTATTTCAGTATAAAATTTATCTCATAAAGACACCCAGACTATAACTCTCAACCTCAAACACTCAAATTATTTACTTGTTGTTGAGTTACTTAATTTCTTGAATTGTTGTCATGATTTATAACATATTTTTAATACTGAAATAATATACCAGAATATAACACTTACATAAAAATACAGTAACAATTGTAATAGTTTATTCATTTTGAAATATGATCTGGTCATGTTTCATGAGACTCATTCTGTATACATCAAACTGAACAATTACATGCTTGTATTTATGCTTTAGGTTTGTAATGAGCCATGTTGAAAAATGTGTATATGTATAAATATGTTTAATAATCCTTTAATAAAACTATGAGATAATACAAAAGACTGAATACTGAGAACAAAACATATTAAGGATAAAATATTAATAATTAAGAAAGTTATGAAACTGAATGTGTGTATTATAGATACTGGCAGCTCATTAGAATTCTGTATCTATCTGCTTATAAGACTCCTTGCAACAAAAAGACAAAACTTTAACAAATCGCAAAACAAAGAAAACTCAACATCCAGCACCCAAGAGACCTGAGTGTGTGTGTGTGTGTGTGTGTGTGTGGGGTGTTAGATTAAAAATGTGTTCATATGATGACAGAAAGAGTGAAAGAATGATGGGTGGAGGGGTGATATCAATCCTCTGGAGACGTTACTCACTGTTCATTTACTAACACATCATCTCTACTTGCTCTCAATCCGTGTTGTGTTGTGTGCCTTCTCTGAATGTATTTATGTCAGTTAATATGGTTTAAATATTAGTATAGAAAAAAGTGAGATCTCATATGATCTCATAACATGTGTATGTGTGTTTAAAGCTATACTCATATGTTCACTATAATCAGTAATTAGAAATGAAAACAGTAATATAGTTTATGAATACAGTTTAATATAATACTTTATTGTGATTGGCCAGTCATGACATTCAGATTTACTGTATATCAAATTTAAGATTAATTGTGCCTCATAAGAAAGACAAAGTAGCATAGGAACAAACTTACAGGACAATAAAACTAACAAAAATATGGAATGTACAGTAAATGACAAACTACAAACAGCAAAAGACAATAAAAAAAATCTTTAAAAATGGTTTTTACAGCCTGCATTTTGAACTTACAAAGTAGATAATGATTAAAGATTGATGCTTGCTTAAAATATGTTCCTTGAGCATTTAATGCATACACACAGACACAACACACACAGATGCACATTAACAATGGCACAACACTACCAGTTTCTCTCTTTAATTTTCCATCTCTCTCTCTCTCTCTCTCTCTCTCTCTCTCTCTCTCTCTTTGAACGAGTGTAGTGCAGGATGGCAGATTACCCATGAGACTGCAGTGATCAGCTTTGAAGGGTTGCTTTGATACCCCTCAGCTCACTGACACACACCCCGTCTCTCTTTCTCTCTCTCTCTCTCTCTCTCTCATTGAGTGTGCACGACCTCAGTCGTTTTAACTTCAACTCTTCTATTATTACAAAAAACCCTGAAGACTCGTACAGCATAACAACTACCCACAACCCAATTATAACCCTGAATACAGCACACAAAACACCCGGTGAGGGGATACGGAGGTGTTTACCACCATTTGGATATTTAAAAACATGCATAAAAAAACACATGGACTGCATGTGTATTTTTTGTTATATAAAAATATGCATCACTTTTTTCATGTTTTTAAGTGTGTCACATTTCTGTCAGTATGAAGTTTAGGGTTATCAAGTTTGGCATATCAAATAACAAACTTCCCACTATCGAGAAAGAGAGAGCAACAATGTGCACCAGTAGATGAAATGTCTTGTCAATAGCTGATAGACATTTAGTGTTCAATAAAATCTGTCAGCTAATTACAAAGACACGTGTTTAACATGCTGATCAACACACATGAAAAATCACGGTTAATTGCTTAAATGTGAATACAATGTTTTTACACATAAAGAAATGTTAAGTAATTTAAAAAATCAGTTTGAATCATATCAGTGGACAAAACACTTTTATTCTTCATATGGAGCTGTAATACACCATATTTGCATTGCTGTTAATGACAGAAACAGGCTTTTACATGCAGCACAATGCTGTTATGATATCTACAGTACAGACAGAAGCTAACAAAACTATAATCAAACCAAACAATGTATTGTGATATTAATTCACAAAGAGATCATCTAAGGGGTTTCTATCTATTGTTGCCTCCAGTCACAAACACACTCACACATGTTTATTTAGGTCAGTAAATATGTAAGACAAATGACCAGAGAAAAGTGTTATCGCTCATATGTTGCTCATTGTGCCAGAGACTTATTATGTCTAAACTTGTAAATGAGTTCTCAGTTATGTCTCATTTACACCTGTACAGGTGTAAACACCATCTGTAAATATGTAACATAATAACAATACAATGTCTCTTATATTTTATTGCCCCCATAATATATATATTATAGTTATTTTATTAAGTTTTTTTCCACTGTACATTTTTATTATCATTTGTCTTATTATTGTCTTGTATGAAGCTAGAAAATTCATTTTGAAAGATCTGATTCTGATTTAACTTGTTAACTTTATTATTGCTCAGATGTTTTACTTAGTTCAGGTGACTTCAGGTGACTCTCAGGTGAGAGAGAGAGAGAGAGAGAGAGAGAGACAGAGAGAGAGAGAGAGAGAGAGAGAGAGGTATCTGTCGATGTGCCATCAATGTGTCTGACTGAACAAGACTGTTACTGTGGAAACAAATCTGTCTTTGATTTACCAAAGCTATCAATGACAGAGATGAGTTCTCTCTCTCTCTCTCTCTCTCTCCTCTCTCTCCACACTCACACACACTTTAGCTGTATAAATCTGTATCAGAAGTCAGTATCAGACACTCTCTAACTTTTCATCCTGATCATCTCTGTCTCTTAAAGGCAAATCAAATCCACAAGAGGGCATCACAGCTGCTCCTTCCTGTTCATCCTAATCTCCTTTACAAATATTTTCATATGTTTTCTCAAAAAATATAATGAAGTTTTTCTATAATACAACTGTGGGCTATCAAGCAAATATGAAATGGTTTGAAAGAAAGATCTTGCATATTTTACACCATTAATGTATGTGAGGCACATGACATGTCATGAAACTTATTTAAAACTCAAAGCCTCTAATATTAGTTAAACTACAAAACATGAACATGTTGTGTTGCAGTGCCTTTGCCACTGATTTGGTGTACGGCTCATAACATTACACAAGCTCTTCCCATTCTCTACTATTTCACTCTCAGTATAAAATAAACGGACTCATGACTGCTGCAGTATGCACGTGTTTCCCAACACATCCCATCTGGCGGGTCATCTCAGTATCACATGACCACACCGCTGTATCAGGGTCAGATTATTCCAGCGGTGCATAATCTCCATCTCAATCCATAATCTCTCACTGATGACACATAAACACACGAACGGCCTTATATAAAAAGAAACAGAACAGTAAATCCAGATTATTTTACCTACAGTATACAATCTACATTCATGTTTCACCTCCATACTCGTCATGTAGTTGAACAATTGTCTCATTTGTTTCTGTTTTTATTTCTCCTGTAAGCAATTTTAAGTGAAACATAGGAAACATCCTTTTTTCAGCGGAGTTCCTCATACAGTACTGTAGAGCTGCATGTTGTAAGATCTGTAAACTGTGTTATATTGTGTTGTGATGAGATGGACAGCTGAATAAACTCAACAGACACTCTGACATCATCAGCAGCTCATTATCATGTGTCATGCCCAGTGAAACTGACGCTCAGGTGATGAGCACAAGCATCGCCTGACGTCCCTGACATGCACATCTCTGGACCTGTCCTACAACAACACACACACGGAGGGGATTCCCAGCAGGCCTGACGGGGTGACCTTGGATATCAAAGTAACACAAAAAGGCACACAAACAGATCTTTTGATGTGTGTTGTTCTTTGCATCTCTCTTTAATCTGTGTGTGTGCTGATACTGAAGAATCAAAGGAGAAGGTTTACTGTCAAACCTGTTATACTTTCTTACTTTGTGTGTGTGTGTGTGTCTTTAGATTAATCACTGTACTGAAGAATAGGAGAAGACAGAGAACATTTGAACTGTAAAAAAATGTAACCAAATAAATGACAGCCTCCCATAATCATGATCTTATAATCACTGAATTTAATGATCAAAATTATAAACACAATAACAATACAATACAAAACAAAAGAATCAAAATTAGGTCACAGGTGTATCATGTGGAAGGTCAAAAGCTGTAAAGTACTCAAGATAAAGAAAAAGGAAGACATAATTAAACATATACTGTGAAATATTCACGATTCACTTTAGTTGTTACGCACACACACACACACACACACACACACACACTGTGTGCACAACCTGTATGATGTATATATGTGTGTTCCCCTGAAATTAAACCATTAAACAGAATATTCTCTGGAAACACTGTAACTGTGTGTGTGTGTTCATACATCAGTGATGATAATTACAGAGTTTCTGTACAAACCCATAAACTCCCACTGTATGTGTAGTGTGTGTGTAGTATCCTCCGGCAAACCCTTTTATGTGTGTGTGTGTGTATATGTGTGTACACAGACTGTTTTTTGTAAAAACAGTTTTTTCAGAAGTAATGGAATGTTTGATCCAGGCCAATTTAAAGGCATTTACAGAGATATGTGTGTGTGTTTCTTCACAAACGTGAAACATTCCTCCTCCTGTGCTAATTATCATCCCGGAACCACAAGCAGAGACTGTGTGTGTGTGTGTGTGTGTGTGTGTGTTCACTCAGTTCTCTCTGCAGGCAGGGACGCCCTCTACATTACACAATCCTCTACACACATACACAACATAACCCTGAATTGATTTAATTAACAGCAGTTCAGTCTCAAAACTAATGAGCCGTGTGTGTGTGTGTGTCAAAGCATAGGAACCTACCAGAGGAAACACACGCTCTGAAATCCAAACCATACAGCGAGTGAGATCATTAAACTGAGTGACAGAAGAAAAAGATGAAATGATAGCGAGGAAGAGGAGTGGAAGATAAAAAGAAAGTGTGTGTGTGTGTGTTTCAGAGAAAGAGAGATTATTTAAGGGCAGGGTTTCTGGTGCAGTCATTCAGACATGAGGCAACTATTTGAAATTGTTCCCAGATTTTGAAAGAGAGAGAAAGATGATAATGGTGATATTTAAAACCTCTGTATAAGTAGTTACACAATTGTGAAGACTGAAACACACAGCACACAACAATGAATGAAAAAACATTTACAGCTACACATGCGTGATGTCATTCACCGCTGACCCATGTGAGAACACTTCTTCAAAAACGTATGAAATGCAAAAGGGAATTGCAATTCAGTATCTCATTAGAGAGATTTAGAAGATCTCAACAATGTCTCAAACATCTTTTCCAAGTTATGCTATCCACAATTTCATAGCTCAGTTACTCTCTACCTTTATGTCAACAATTGTCTCATTTGTATCTATTTTTGCATTTCTAAAAAACATCTGAGACAAAGTTGACACTTCAATAATTTCAGAGACTTCCATGAAGTCTCCCGAGCTATGAAACAGCAACCTGTGAGACATCCTGGTTTAGATCCTACTGAATGTGTTTTGATTAAGCAAAACAAAAATGATCCAAGACTGCAGGATCAAAGCTGATACATCAGCTGCTATATGGAGAACTGAATGTTGAATAAACCAGGTCTTCTCTCAGTGGCTGTAGCTGCACAACATTCACATTTAACTGCAGCGGTTCCAGAGATAAGCAGCTAGAAACCACTGAGAAACACTCTCAGATTTCTCCTGTTACCAAAGATATCACTTACAGATATTCAGCACAGATTTGATTTCATACTGCTGCTTTCAGAACAGCAGCCGAGTGTTGTGTGTCAGTCATAGTTCTTGCGTTAATCTTTACATCATACTACAGATTGTTACACACACACCAACAGCCCTTCTTCACAGGCACACAAAACAGGAAATCACAAACTTTTTCACAGAATAAAAGTGTTATAGAACAACTGAAAGAGAAAATAAAGAATGTTCTGAACTTTAAATCCCCTGTCATTCCTCATACTGTGACATGATCAACACCTGCCAGAAGCCGATAACTCTTTTCTAGAGCATATACTCTTTTTTCTGTGTATGTGTGTGTATATAAAAGATGATGGAAGGCGTTTATAGTTAGAAAAAAACAACAAATCTATAAACAAGAAGTTCATATAAATATCTATATGTCAAAGCACATTTTACCAAGTAGTCACACGATGCAGAAGTGAAAGAAAACACAGATGCTGTGATTGTTAAAAATCCATTTTCACACCCCACACAAGACGGGAATGACAAAAAGAGAAACGTGTATGTATGCATGCAAACATACATTTGACCATATTCGGGAGGACATTTTCAATCATTTTGCCAAAGACAAACAGAAGCCACACACACACACACAGCAGACTAACAAATAGACAGCTGTATTTAACTCCCTTCCAGCAAGGGTAAAAGTTTGTGTCTGTGTTTCCGGCTATATTGAAAATGATGTTGTGACACAAAAGACATGATGATGATAGTGACAGATATTGAGACAGAAAGAGAAAAGAGAGAGATGAGAGAGAGAAAAAGAGAGAGGTAGAGGAGAGAGAGAGGGATGATTCTGTGAGAGAGAAGAGAGAGATAAAGAGAGAGAGAGAGAGAGGAGAGAGAGAGAGAGAGAGAGAGAGAGAGAGAGAGAGAGAGAGAGAGAGAGAGAGAGAGAGAGAGAGAGAGAGAGAGAGAGAGAGAGAGAGAGAGAGAGAGAGAGAGAGAGAGAGAGAGAGAGAGAGAGAGAGAGAGAGAGAGAGAGAGAGAGAGAGAGAGAGAGAGAGAGAGAGAGACTTGGCTGTGTGCGACTCACTGTGATGTACAGCTTCAGCAGCTGCTCTGATGTTTCCTCAACATCCCTGCCAGGAATCTGCCTGAATCTCCAGCTCACCTCCAGCCAGCAGTTACACGATTACTGACCCAACAGACCCAAAGACTGAGTTCAGTCTAAAAACACAAAACACAAGTGACACATTTCTGCTCCATTAACAGCAACAAACTGTCTGACATTATCTTAACTCCATTTTCACAGTTTCACCAAATAAGAGTGTTCAACTTGTGTTTTTTTCTGTTTACACAAAAATACTGTTCTTGAAAAAAGCACAATAATATTTCATGCAAATAGTGTAATATGTGAGGGCCACTATTCACATTTTTGCTAATAATGATTTGATTATGTCAAGGGTTAAAAAAAGAATTAAACAATTAAACAATGATTACTGAAGCAATGAGTTTTTTCAAAACATTCTTTAAGATGAAGGTAGAGTAAACAGGTGGGGCTTAATGAAAATGTGATGTGGTCAGGGGTCTGGGGAACACTTGACCAATCAATCATAAGAACACAGGCCCTGATTGCTTTATGTCTCTCTGAGTAAGCAAAAAACGAACACGAGCTCGCGAGCACAACCCCAGAGACATATAAACTAAACGAATACAACGATCCAATAACCAATGCAAACACATGCACATAATTATACAAAACACATTTATGCACACTCAGACACATACTCACCAGCACAGGGCTTCTGTGAAAGTCACCTCTAAATGTCCAAATCGATTGGTGAAACACAAGGTCATCATGACAATTACCTCTGCTGAACTCAACCAAGTGGAAGAACTGGACGTGGAGAGAGAGAGAGAGAGAGAGAGAGAGAGAGAGAGAGAGAGAGAATTTATTGGGTCATTAACTCTTCGTGGACTTTACAAAGACCAGGTCAACTCTACTATCAAACATCAGTATCATGTCATCTATCATTAACAGTGTAATGAATAAAAAACTGCATTAGGATTGTTTGAGCTCAAGTTTGATCTTGGCATGGCAACAAATTGCTCATGACAGTGTAAAACATTTACATTGCAGTGTAAGGCGGTCTGTATTGATTGGTAAAGAGGGATTTTGAACACTTATCAGTTTGCAAAACTGGAATATCAAATATATCAGTGTAAAGACATGTTATTTTTTCAATACAATGTTTATTATTAACATTTTCTAAGCAAAACTCTTGCCTCTCTCTTTAATTTTTCCTTCTTAAGGTTTTTAAAAACTTAATTTATCTGTAATGTTAGTAAAGTTTTACTCTATAGTCCACAGTATTTACATCCCATAATAATAAATCTGTCCAAAATTTCTCTCTGATCTGTTCGTCAGCTGGCATGATCACAACTTCAATAAAGTCTTAAAATAATATACACAACATCAACGTTTCTGTATTGAACCTTCTGAAGTTTTCATGAGTCTGACCCAAAGCCATTAAATCAAGACAAAACGCTCAGCAAGGATATTAGCAAAACTCCTCTATGACCCATAAATATTGACACAGGTGAAAGTGAGCAGATCAGCTCTTGTCATCCTTATAGACTAATATGTGCTAAAATGTGCAGACGTGGTCATTCGGTCAACACTGTGAGCTCTTTAAAATTTAAAGAGAAGCATGAAGAAACCTGAGCCGTAAAGAACAGCTTATAATGGAAACAGCCTCACAGAATATTCTAGCAACACATTGCACATGTGTTTTGTATCACTCACATTGTTTTTAGTAAATGTGAAAATCAAATGATTTGTGTCTTTGAGTCTCTTTCTTATACACTGCAGTACAGAGACAGCACATCAATGTCAAGAGATGTTTGTTAAAAGCTGCGTCACACCCTGACTCAACATTTAAGGGTGACAGCCCAGAATCTGCAGTACAGACCAGAGAGGAGTGTGTGTGTCTCTCTCTCTCTCTCTTTATGGTTGAGCTGGGAGTCCTGGAAGTTCAGGAAACACATTGCAGGTCACGCACTAAATCCCAAGACTCAAGCCTGCATAAAATACTGATGCATACTGCATTATACTTCACTTCACTCTCACTTTTCCTAATGCGTGTGTGCGTGAGAGAGAGAAATAGAGTTAGGCCACAGTAGGGTGTGTTTGTGAAGGGTATACCTTTATGAAGGTCTGCCAAGCGGGCCACACACACATACACAAACAAAAACACAGCATATTTACCAGATCAATCTTTCACTCTCTGCCTTTAAACAAAAATTGAATTTAGATTGTAGAGACGTTTGTTAAGACAACATACAAAATCTATAACCCGAGATACAAATGTCCAGAGAATCAATTATATATCCATCCATATATCTATCCATCTATCAATGTGTCCGTACATTCAATTATCACTGAACTGTCAAAATCTTCAAGCTACATATGAAATTCAATTAAATAAAATTGAAGTCCTAACAGAAATCTTGCTGAACTGAATTTTTTTTAAACTAATGTAAAATGTATTACTAGAGGATCTTGATGTGACAACAGTTCTGTCAGACAACGATGAGCACTTATATACCCAGATTAATGCAGTCACGTGACTTAAGTGTTATTTCCTTACAAATGTCTAATGAGTCGAGCATGTTTCTTTTGTAGGCGTGTGAATGACGGCAAGCATAAGATCTGATGGAGGCAGAGTCTGGCTGAACAGTCCGCGTGTAAATGACCTCAGTCACCTCCCACTCCACAGACACACACACATCACTGCAGGGGAGGAATATTTCTCTGTCTTATTTTAAGAGCTCTAAAATGTGCCAAAATGTTCTCCTCACTTACAAAAAAAACATTAGTTTCAGAGATGCCAACAGACGGTTTTTGCCTAACAAGATTTCCTTTATTTTACAAATAAAAACAGCTTGTAGCTAAAAAAAAAAATTCTGCACAGTTGAACAATGGGTGAAAAAATACTCAGTTGCATTTCTTGTTATCATTTACTCATTTGGATTCTCACAGGTCAAGAGGTGACACAGGTCATGACCTTGAATATGTCATAAGTTTTATCTGGGAGAATCTGTATGGCTATTGTGTGATTTCCCATGATTCTCTCCATGATCTATAGCTCATTACAACAATAAGATATGTCAACATGATGACAGGTGTCAGTGGATTATATACTCTCTGAATCACAGAGCAGATGCACCAAACACAAGCTAAATCCATGTAAAGTTTGGCAGGCGGCTGGTGATGTCAGAATGAAGTCGTGAAGAGGGACTTTTCAGTTTTATTTGTTTAATTGATCACTAAATCTGAGTTTGTGTTGAATCGTGCCGAGGAGGATTAATTGAAATCATTTATAAAAAGGTTTTTCCTTTCTGAGCTATTAATGGATGAAGGGAGTTTTCTTATCCACAACAACACTTTTATAAATAGCTTTTTGAGACATAATACAGAGAGAGGGCAAAAAGTCAAGTCAGTGCTGAAAGAGAGAGAGACAGATGTGGAAATCTTTCCGTTGAGACACAGCAAGGACAAACTATCGATCTGATCTGCACTCCTGTCAACGCAGACCGTCCGGAGCACAGCCTGCTCGCTTTCCCTTCAAACATCACAAAACACTTAAAATTAATATAGTGACATTAACAAATAACAAGAAAAAAAATGAATTTTAATTTTCTGTGATTTCTTACTAAAAGAGGCACATAAATCAGACAAAGTTCAAAATCCTGTTTTACTGTAAATCTACAGATGATCCCAGATTAATTGACCCAGAGTAATGTTTAGGATTACAAGATTGATAATGTCTTTACACTGGTATAAAAACAATGACAATCTATCACATGTCCCCAGTAATATAAAGAAACTGTGTTTGTGTGTGTGTTTGTGTCAGGTTTCATCTACGCTGTATAAACCCTCTGTCCCCACATTGATAGTAAAACCTGAAATCAGCTGCACTGTGGGAAGCAGCTAACGGCCCCCTGAGGAAAACGCCTTAATAAACACAGTAAACAATGTTTTCATTAATATCTAAACACGTAAAAAAAAATTGTGAGGGTTAGATTCAGGTGTAAAAAGAAAAAATATTATTAGCTCACTAAAAAAACAACAGATGTCAATGGAAGCTCACACTAGAAAAAAGAAGAGAGAGAGAGAGAGAGAGAGAGAGAGAGAGAGAGAGAGAGAGAGAGAGAGAGAGAGAGAGAGAGAGAGAGAGAGAGAGAGAGAGAGAGAAGAGAGAGAGAGAGAGAGAGAGTGTGAATCTAGACTAAATAAAAGACAAACCTGTTTATTGGAATTTGATCAGGGTGTAAGGTCTTTGCATTAATGTGGATACAGAAGTGAAATGATGTACATCAGTTCACATCTTGGCACTAATGGGAATTCAGACATAAAAATATTTACATATTAACATACATACAGTGGCCCCAAAAATATATTTGGACCCTAATTGTGAAACGTATTTATATATAAATGGCAAAATATCCAAAGATATTTCAATATCCATCCGAACACTGAGGATGCTGTTATTTTCAAAACTAGCTTCTCTTTTCTGAGCACTTTTTACAATAACCACCCAACTGCTAAACATATATGAACATATAACATATTCCCCTGTAGTTTATTTCATTTTCTATTTTGTCTTAATTTTCAACAGTATGTCTCCAGTTGTACATTTATTAAAGTGTCTACTTTTAATAAAGTTAACCATGGTTTTACAAATAAAACAGAAAAACATGGTTAATTATTTAACTACAGTTTTGCTACAGTAATCATGGTATTTGTACTAAAACTATGGTTATAGAAAGGTGCTGGTATACTTTTTAGGGCCACCATAGTTTTCTTTTTTTTTTTTAAAACAGTACAGAAGAAACTTTAAGCTTATAATCATAAAAACTGTGACCTAACTTAACATTTGGAGGTACACAACTTAGTCAGCATTTCTGAATTAAAATCCAATAAAATTGTTGCTATGCATTTAAAGAAAAGACAGAAAAAAAGAGGAGAAAAGTGCACTATCGGTAGCTTCTGAAACGCGTAAAGACGCACAGGATTCCCTGGAGTACCCGAGTGCGGAATCGTGCGCTCAGCACCGCTGGGACAGGTCTGTTTCAGACCCTCAAAGACGACAGCAGAACAGCCGGGCCAGCCTGGCTCAAACCCACAGATAAAGGCTTAGATAGTGATTGAGAGTGATGGTTAAATGGATTAGAGAGAGAGAGGGAGGGAGAAATGAGGAAGAGAGGGGAGGGATATCTGCCACGAAGCTCGCTGCCCTTGAACACATAGGGCAAATCCGATCCGCTAAAGTACAGAGGACGCACACAAGTCGAACTTCTCACTTTTGGATACTTCACACAGACCCTCCTCCGCTAATTCAGCGTCTCCAGCAGAAGTAGGGCACCGTCCTCTCGCGTACGCGCATCTCACGGGCTGTTTTAGAAAAACTCTCCGGAAGGGAGGAATAAACAATATCAACACACGCGGAAGAACCGCATGCTCGAGGCGATGGCGTTACGGAACGGTATCGGACCCGAGTGAGTGCCTCCAGCACCGGACAGCCGCGCACGGTGAGTACATCAACTACTACAACAACCCGGATGAGAAAAGCTGTACATAGACCAGCTCATGTTTGTGAAACGGGCCGAACCCTCTCTGATCTGTCAGTCATCACTTTTGATTTATGTTTAAAAGGCAAAAAGTTGTTTCTGGTCGAGTTTGATCGTAAAATCATCTCTCTCGCCGCCAGACTCGGTTGATAAACGTGTTTTTTCATGGCTCCATATCTCCAGTTTCTCATATTTATATCGTATCTGGCGGGACGCGCACGACACACCCCGCGCGCGCTGCGGAGGAAAGCGCGATCCCATCCGAAACTATTAGAATCCATCAACTTCAATAACGTTTAGTCTCTTATCGTCACGTATTACATTACATCAGCGCATGTAACCCAAATACCAACGAATGTTTGCATTTGTTTCTATGTGTCTAGATATTTTTTGGTCCGAATAAAAGAGTAATCTCAACTTGCTAGTACATCTTTCCGCAAAACACGATCAAGCATTCATACCGTATAGGAGTTTGAAGACTTTTCTAAATCTAATCTACAGTGGTCAGGACACATCAAGATTTACGTGTTATATACTCGTCTGTAAAAAGTGAAAAGGAAACATTAGCTGTTACATGATCTGATGTATTAAAACTATTTCATTTACATGACAATTTTTTTACTGTAAATTCGAGCAATTTAGTGCAATATTTGCATGGTAAAATCAGTCTTATATCTGCACAGGTTCTTTCTAGAAGTCTTGCTTTTAACAGCTCTTATCTGTGAAGCGTGTGCATGTTCCGCACAGCAGACTCGTGTTGTACGCGACCGGCCATCTGTCCGGACTGTTGGCAGCTCGCAAGATGACACGCAACGTCTGTTTAGGGGTGTTGGCAAATTAGACCGTCAACTAAAAAGTATCACAGGAAAAAACAAAATTACATCATGCGTTTGAGTGTGTGGTAAAGAAGGAAAGAAAGAAAGAAAAAGAAAAATGAGGGAAATTGAGCACTAAATGTCTGGCGTCTTTATTTCAGGACCACGGACAGCGGCCGCTGAAGTCTCGCGTGAGTGACGGGAGGAAGTTGAAGAATATTTACTGGGTTTGAAACTTTTCGTGTGGGATACAGACCTCCAACATACCAGTATGTTTTGTGGTGAGACTGGTCAGGAGCTGCTATGGATGTGAGTCCGACAAGAAGCATCAGCATCTTTGAGCAAACGCATCAGCACAGAAGAGAAACTTTCCCTGTCAGTGACACACAACATCATAAACTCGGTTTACACAAATTCAACTCAACCTCATAACCAAAAACACATATTTCTATCTAGACATTTGAGTTTTGAGGAATACAACAAAGCATGACTGTGGTTAAGTTATATGATGTTTTAACTTGACCACCGGTGATAACAAATCCCCTTTCCGAATCCCCCGCGCTTCTTTTTCTCCGGACCCTGGGAAATCCCCTGTCGGTTGCGCGCCTACCATGCGTGCACGCGCGGGGCTCCTCTTCTTGATGGTGCACGTGCTGGTGCGAGCCCGAGGCCAGTACGACTTGTGCAAGTCGCTGGTGAGCACGGACGACGGGGCGTTGTGGGAACATTACGCGTGCCAACCCAAAACCCAATCCATGAAGGAGTACATGCGCATCCGTGTCGAGCCGCCGGGCGTCACGTGCGGGAACCCGCCGGAGAGATTCTGCACGCTGGTGAGTCCTGCAAACTTACTGTATGACAGTGGAAAAAAGTTTTCACAAAGTTAAACTATTAGGCATGCTGTATATTGTTCCTGTGGCTCAACTGGTAAAGCATTATCAGTGCAAAGGTTCTGGGTTCAATTTCCAGGGAACACATGTGGATAAAATCCTGTAAAAACATATACTACACCACTGATACTACTAAAAGAAGTGTCCTGAGAAGTCACGCCTATCTCTGTGACAGTCCTGGGCTCTGTAAAAAACACAAAAGACTGTCAGGACAACAGCACCCAGAAAACATTTTATTTAAATCCGAAACTCTCTCTGTCTCTCAAACATTTAGCTTGTCTTTGGGGATGTGGTTTTAAAGAGAGGGCGTGTGGATGATAGGATGGAAACTTTTACATACACATGGCTAAACCTGCTCACTACACTACAAAAAAAACAAGGTGCTAAAAGGTTTCTTTGCACAATGACATAGAAGAACACGAAGAAAGAATAAAGGTGCTTAGAAGATGCCATAGAAGAACCATTTTTGGCTGCTCCAACTGTTCCATAAAGAACCTTTATTATCTATGGAAGCTTTCTGTTTCACAAGAGTTTTTTTGTTATTGAAAAAGGTTATTTAGACTATAAAAAGATTTTAAAAATGGTGAAAAATTATTTGGGAAACCAATATTGGTTCTTCTATGGCATTGCTTTAAAGAATCTTTGGTAGCATCTTTATTTTTAAGAGTGTAGACTTTAGTATCCTCATGAGGTAATTGTTTATTTTGCTGTGCTTAACACATTTAGAAATGAAACAAACTTTAAACTGATTTAAATGCAGAGTCAAGACTTCTACTCATCAGGTTTAGAAGCTGCAAACTAAAGCACATACTTTGCTGGAGTATGCTGATACATTTGCATTTATGCATTTGGCAGACACTTTTGTCCAAAAAGTGCATTCAAGTCAAACATTTGATCAGATTATGTGTTTCCTGGGAATCAAACCCACAACACAATGCCTTTTTCCCACTGGCACTTTAAATTTCTTCATCTTTATAATGGCAAAAGCTAACTATTAGCACCAAAAAGCTTACCCAAAAGATGCTCACTCAATAATCTTCCAGTAATCCTGGAACTTTTGTTATATGGCATTTCATGCACTATGGTTTGGGTCAGACTAATTCAAATCTTACACACTGTATGTGAATCAGGATGCAGGTGTGATATGTGATCATAATATATGTAAGCATAATAATTCCTGCTTGGTACAGAGTCACCTGTCTTTGTTTCCTACAGTACATGCTAATTTCAGCATACTACAGAAACAAATACGCAATTAGTTACTGGCTGGGCGGAACATCAGGCAGATGTTTTTGCACAGGCCTTTAGGTTGTCTTCCGGGGCTTTTGAACCAGCAGCCACAATGTCCATGCAAAACATTCAGGGTTCACAGAATGATGCCAACCGGTGCCCATCATGGGGTTGAAGGTCTTGAAGCAGCGTTAATTCGAGCAGGATCTGCTGTGCAGGTCACCGACCGCAGCAGAAAGAATACAGCTGAGGTCAGCAGACACAGAGAGGAGGAGGTGTTATTTAACCACGTGGGTTTGTTGGCAGAGCAAACCAGGAGGAATTTTAGCTCATTAACAGCAGCATCAACGAGTTATTCTCAAGGGCACAGAGGTCACGCTTAGGAAACGCCTTGGGTATTTTAAATTAAGTCAGGGAAGTGTTGACTTCAAAGTGAAGTCAACAAACAGAGTCAAGTGACACATTAGCATGAAATAAAATCAATCTGTAACTCTGAAAACAATGCTTAGAAAAGTAATAGCAAACTTCAATAATCTACATGATTTGAACTAGTCATCAATCATGTCTTAAAAACAACAATCTACTACATTAACTGTGAGTTCTAATAATAAGGATTCTTGCAGGAAGGAAAAGGGACGAGGGAGTTTGTGAGTATAAGCTGCAAAGAGAACAAGTGCTTAAACAAACATTAGTGTCAGGGGAAAAGAGGTAATACAACACTGATTAGTTTAAATGAAATTATACAGCTGCTGCAATGTCGTGCACAAACACGCTTACTGAAGATTCACACAACACTGTTCATTACATACTGTATGATTCTGAAGGAGTCTTTCTGTGATGATGATAGGGATCTGCAGAAAATACAGTTATCGATCTCTTGAAGATATAAGACACTTAAGAGTAAATGATCTGTTTAATGTTAAGATAAAAGAGAAATCTCTCTCTCACACACACAAGCACATAGACTAGTGTTAAAAAGTTTAGGGTCACTTCATTGAAATGTTTCTCATGGCCTTAAGGATGTACTGTATGAGTAAATGTTTTGAATTAATATTGTGGACAAAAATACAATTGTGGCAACATATTACTTTCTTCTATTACAAAAATAAAATGTTTTAAAAAAATGTTTTAAACATGTTTTGACTTATTTTTATTATTCATAACATATAGTTATATTTAGGTTACTTTCTCATTTTGATTTTCAATTTTCAATTATTCTAATATGTGTAAAAATAATAATAAAGAATAAGTAAGTGACCCTAAACTTTTTAATGGTAGTGTACACAAATTTCAGAAAAAGAAAAAGAGTTTTCTGTTATTATTTACCTACCTGCTGGTGAAAAGTCTGTTTCTCACCTCATATGGACATATGAACTTAAAAGATCAAGTGATCATCATCTAAACATTGTATACTTGTTTAAAAGAGAATCTGCTCAACGTCATACAGGTTGGAGAGTGTCAACAAAGTCACCATATGAGAGTAAATAAATAATGACAAAATATTATTGTTTGGATGACATACCTGTACTCCTTAAAGTCCTGTTTGATAGACTTCTTATTTAAACCGGATAGGCGAAAACACACACATGGTACACACCCTTAAGTTGTTGTTCTGCCGTTCTGCTAATGGACGGGCTTCTGGAATGTTCTTCAGGTCGTCCTGAGCTCTTTAATATTGATGCGAGCTTTAATGGCCCGTCCACAGCGCCCGGACATTTCCTTTAACATTCTAGACATGACGAGAGGAGGCAGACCGGCACAGTCAGCACTTTACAACAGAGCAATCCTCTCTGCTACTTATCCTTCCAAGATAATGACAATCTCACATAAAAGAGACGCTCAAGTAATGTTAAATGACTGAAGAACATTAACATACCATAACTGAGAGTTACACAAAAATGACATTTACTCACCCTACACATCCTCTATATATACGCGTGTGTGTGTTTGTATTCATGGCTGTGATAGTGTTTGCATGCTTCAGTTCTGTGCCTGTCCCAGTTTGTGACACTGGTTTTTGTTGTTTTCAAGCAGTTTATTCTGAGTTGGTTGGAACAAACAGAGAGTTAGGGAGAGACGTGGGGAGAGAGCGAACGAGTTGGAGAGAGAGAGAGCTCCCTAATGATATAAGGGAATCACAGCTTTGTTCAGCAGAAAAAAGAGAGGCATGCACACACACACAAGACAGGCATGTGTTTGTCATGCATGTCTCTGAAAGCTCACAGATACGTTTCTTATGAAATTATGAGATATGTGAATGTGTGAACATATGTTGCGGTGTGTGTATGAAAGTAGAAACCCTCATGCTACACAACGGCACTCGCTGATTTACACGCACAAATGAGCCACAGCTATAAATAGAATACAACGAGAGAGAAAGAAGAAACAGAGGATGGAGGAAGAGAAATGATAGAGGAAGTGGAAATAGGAGACGGGAGTGTTCAGAGCACTACACATACTGCTGTATATGGTATGCATAGTCTGTGTAGCGTGAACGTTTGAAGCGTGAACAGAATACAGAAAACTGTGACTATATTTCCAAAAATATGCGGGTACATTTTTGTACAGAATTGTAGAATAGTGTCACCTGCAGATGTATGGTGTGTGTAGCTGGATTTGTAAAAACATTTATAACAGTTGTGTTTGAAAAGGAAAAAAGTGTTTTACATGATCTGCCTCCGTGCATAAAATTGCTTTCTCTAGATAACTGGAAATATTCCAATCTCATATTCAACCCATCTGCCCCAAATAGTGTAATATCTGAAACTAAAGAAAGTGATTGATTTCATGTTAGGCGATGTAAGATTACTGGTATTGTTTATCTAAAACACCCAGAATGCAAATGTGAGGAAGTTATGAAGAAAAAGTTTGAAAAGCTTTGACCTCACAGCTTCTCATTTGGAAAAGACGAATGCGTCTGCAAGCAGTTTGTGAAGTTTTATTAAAGAACAGCTTTTTTAGGTTTTTGCACTTTTGTTGGAAGAAGTCACGAAATATTTTTTCCATTGGCTATATTTACACTTCATCACGATGTGCACCTGCACTGAAACACCAGGTGAGCTCCTGTCGGTGTGTTCGCTGGTTTTATTTACTATAGTCTGCACTCTGCGTTTTACTTAAGAAGCCTAATGACTAAACCCATTTATTTATTTGTTCACCACAGTAAACATTTCCAGTCTCACACTCCCTACAGTTATACACACACAAACATTCAAAACCCAATAAGCTGCCTACATAGTCATTTCAAGGCATCATAAACACTTATATCTAAAAAGGTGGGATGCAAAATTATTCTGGTGTCTGATATTCTTGGTTTTGACCCAAACAAAAGAAGGCTATCCCAGAATGCATTGTGATGAGCTAAATATAAATATGATCCTGTAGCTCAACCGATATAGCATCACGCTTGCAACACAGAGGTTATGGGTTCAAACCACAGGGAACGCACATAACAAAAAAATCTAAAAATGTTTTCACTTATAGTTGCATAAAAGTGTCAGCCAAATGTATAAATGTGAATGTAATTTAAGGTGGTGGATTCTGTATACAGCAGAATTTGGAACAGAGCTTTACATTTCCCCGCGTATTCCTGTGAGTGTTGTATTCTTAGATGTTCTCGTAAAACTGAATGGAGCTCACATTGTGTTCCTCTCAGTTTCTTAAAGACTGCTATAACTCAAACACACACACGATGAGAAAATCTAAAGGTATATAAATCTACAGAGAGACAACAACGCAAAAAAAACAGAGACAAACAGACAGATGGCGACAGATTAATGTTGTAATCTAACTGACTGTATGGGATGCAAGTCGTTCTAGGTGAAGTTCAGTTAAACGGTGATGTAATGCGCCAGTTGGTTGGTTTATCAGACTGTTATGTGGACGATGTGATGGGGATCTAGATCCACACCGAGTGTTGTCGCAGCGACGGGATTCCAACGTGGATAATTGCTGGAGGAGCTTAGTGATGTGGGCCACCTGCCGAACAGTCTGTGTGTGTGTGTGTGTGTGAGGCAGGAGAATAGGGTGGGAAGGGAAGCATATATATTCTCGTTTTACCTCTTTGTCACATTATTATGACTAGGTCATGGGAAAGTAATTTATGAGTGTGAAAACTGTGTCTCATATGGTGCAGACACACATGCATGAAATACATCCACAAATACATCTATCTTTTATATCACTATTGGGGTCACTATAGGCTGAAGCTGGAAAACACCCTGAATATGTCATCAGTCTATCACCGGACTGCATGCACAGATGATAACATATACAAATATATGTGCACACACACACTTATGCAAACACATGCATCTTAACATACACACATACATACATGCACACCATTTACATAAAATATACGCACACAAACATGCACATTAATACACACACATGCATACAATCCCACAAATGACCCACATACTTCCATATTCACACATCATACCATCACAATACACAATCTAACACATCACACCCTAACAATCCGGTAAGTGTGTCAGAGGTTTGGGTTTCAGTGGATTTGAGGGTTGAATGTTTCTGTCTAGCATTCTCTTCCTTAATCCAGTTATAGTTTTAGTGTGTCAGCGGTTAAGTGTGTGTGTGTTTATATGCTTGACTGCGTGTGCATGTGGGCAGATGTTGTAGTGAGGTCAAATGCTGTCTGATCCTGTCTGTCTACAGTGTCTAAGACTGTAATACTATAACAGACAGAGTACTACTCCAATAAAATTACAGTGGAGAGAGAGAGAGAGAGAGAGAGAGAGAGGGAGAGAGAAAGCGAGAGAGAGAGAGAGAGAGAGAGAGAGAGTCTCACATTGTAAACAACAACAGTTCACTTTGATAGGAAAATATAATGAGACTGACATGTGACCCGTACCATCTTTCGGCTGTCTCGAGGTTCCTCCCACTTCTTCCAGAGGAACTTCTTTGTGAGTGCACCGGGCCTGCAAAAAAGATTCACATCATCATACTTGATTTCAATCATCAGCGCTCTTTTCTCCTACTGTCTTTATTTTATCTCTGCTTTAATTTATTTTTTATTCTCTGTGTGCCTGCCTTCATAAATCATATCATGTATTTCCCAAGACATATTGCGCTGTAACAAGCTTCTCTTATGAGGTTTGTCTGTGTGTGTGTGCGTTTCTTTTTATTAAGCAGCGTGTCGTGGGTTTTGTTTTTTGAAATGAAGAACAAAAGAGAAGCAGTGTGTTTATCTCTCTGTGGGTGGTGAAGAGTGTGTGTTTGAGGGGATCATATCAGATATGTTGACAGACGCACAGCTCTGAATACCTGCTGAATGAGCAAATTCAAGCCCTGCAAACACTGCATACGCACAAACTCTCTCTCTGTGTGTGTGTAGTGCGGTGTGGTTATATCATTTTCTTGCATGATTTTATAAAGGAGCTGATAGAATTGACCTAGATTTTTAATGATGCGCTTGTGCAGTTTGCTGTGTTCACACATCAAGACTCCCTGCAGTCTTTGCTTTTCTTAAAAGCCTTCACTGTAGTGTTACTATGACAAGTGTGCGCGTGTGTGTATGTCAGAGAGAGAGAGTTAACATTCTGTCTCTCTAGCAATCACTCTATCACTTTTTTTGACTTATCAATCTCCTCCTTTTTCATTCTTGCTCTCTATTTGTGTCTGTCTCTTGTCAGATTTCTTTCTCTCTCCCACACACAAATACGGACTTTCTTTCTTTCTGTCTGTCTCTCTCTTTTTCCACTGTGTGCTTCTTAACAATCTGTCTCTCTTTCTCTCCCTCTCTTTATCACACACACCTTCACTTTTATCTCAGTCTATCTTATGAACTTACATCTGTCTCTCTCTCTTACTCTCCGTTTCTCTCTACATCGCACTCACTGTCTCTCTATCTCTCTCTCTTTTGTCTGTCCATCTTTCAACTTCCATCTGTCTATCACACAGACAAGCAGCATCTGTACCTTTCTTACCGTCTCTCTCTCTCTCTTGCCAGGTGTCTCCCTCTCTCTCTTACCACCTGTCTCTCTCTCTCTGTCTGTCTGTCTGCAGGAGAATCCATACCTCTGCAGTGATGAATGTGACGCGTCTAACCCCGACCTGGCTCACCCGCCGCAGCTGATGCAGGATCGAGAGCGCAGCGGCCTCATTACCTACTGGCAGACGGTCACGTGGCGACGGTATCCAGAACCTCTTCAAGCCAACATCACCCTGACCTGGAACAAAACCCTCGAGCTCACCGACGACATCCAGATCACCTTCGAGTACGGCCGGCCCACCATCATGGTTCTGGAAAAATCCCTTAATTACGGTCGCACGTGGCAGCCCTACCAGTACTACGCAGACGACTGCGTCGACGCCTTCGGCATGCCGCCCAGACGGGTGCGTGACCTGAACACGGCCAAACGCCACGCGGGTCATCTGCACGGAGCAGTACTCACGCTGGGTCGGCTCTAAGAACGAGAAGGTGGTGAGGTTCGAGGTGCGCTCACGGTTCGCCATCTTCGCCGGTCCGAGGCTGCTAAACATGGAGGGCTTGTACACGCGTATGGAGAGCATGAAGGGCTTGCGGGATTTCTTCACATTCACGAATCTGAGGCTTCGGCTCCTCAGGCCTGCTCTTGGCGGGACGTATGTCCAGAGAGACAACCTGATGAAATACTTCTACGCCATCTCTAACGTGGAAGTCCTTGCCAGGTGAGAACAAACAAACCTTGACGTTAAACTGTGTGTGGGAATAAATTAACATAGAAACATGTAATTTTGTCTTTTATTATTCACAAACTGTTCAAACAACTCATCTAGTCTCGTTATGTTTTGTTATTGAGGTAAAGAGATGCTTGTTACGCTTATATCATCTCTAGTGTCTGTCTTACATACGTGCCCAATAAGCATTACCTGTACCGGGAGATGCACAAATGATGTGTAATAACGCCTAAGTCATTACTCGGACAGATATGAGTACCATTAAGATGTTAATGTGACAGTAGAGCCTATTACAGGTCCAGTTTATAACTACTGATGGGCTGTTAACAGTATGGAAGGTCCATTTCAGTTTCTCAAGAGTACCATGGTAATATCATTATCAGATACCATCAATGTATCATGGTACAGTCGTTTATTTTGAGAGTTTGGACGAGACCGAATCATAAGAACTAAAAGAAAAAGACTCACAGTGCACATGAACAGCTGGAGAGACCCGAGGCCGACCCAGCAAAGTTCACAGACCACTCCTATCCAGAAGATAAAAACATCATGTTAATAAGTAAATGAGTAAGAATAAATGGAAGGACTAGTCAAAGGGTGAGGAATTAGTTCGTTTTAGTAGTGATAGATCTTTACATACAATACAGAATCATGTAACAATCTTTACGGCTGATGCATCATGAATATAGGAAATCAGAACTGGCAAAGCCTTAGAGCAAGTTTAAGGTCATAAGACAGATGTGTTTGAGTGAGTGTGAGAGAGAGAGAGAGAGAGAGAGAGAGAGAGAGAGAGATGCCTGTGTCTGGCTTTAGTGTTGATGATGAATATATGAATACAGCAAGTAGATGTTTATTGTGAGATTTATGAATTGTCATTGCTGTACTCAGTGAGGCCTTAGACATCTGAATTAAGATACGCTTCATTGCGTTCATTGAGTTTCACTTACAGTATAACACCTGACCACACACAATTACTCATACTGTCACACACACAGACGCAGACACACACACACACCACCTATTTCTAAATAGTCGACTGCTGAGATGGCAAATCACTTTGATAAATGTGACCAATGTTTAGTTGCATTTAAAGACACACACACACAAAGATACTGTAAAATCCTGACATGTACAGTTCTGCTTGACAGTGAGTGATACTGTAATGTGTGTATATGTGTGTGTCACAGGATATTCACTGACACACACAGGCGATCACATACACACTGATGTCACTGGTTCTGTACACACCACACAATGAGAGTAAAAATAGAAAGTGATTAAAATAGAAAGTGAGTAAAAATAGTGATCAAGAATAGTAAAAAATCTTCCTTGTGTGTGTATATATATATATATAAACAGCGTGTCACGGTTTAAATGACTCTATCATATATATATATATATATATATATATATATTTGGTCATGATAGAGCCATTTAAACAGTGACACACACACACACATACACACTCTTGGTAACACAATCCAATAATCAATAAAGTATTCTTAGCCAGAGACTAGGTAAGATCAGGCTGACAGCTATTGATCGATCACAATGTGTGTGTGTACAGTCTTCTGGGGTATAGTTAGTGTTTGTGCATGATTGTATAAGTGTTTGTGTGTGATTGTATTTTGTGGTAAATGTGTTTTTATTTATTAAATTACTTTATGCAATGATTTTCAAAATATTTTACATGTAGTGCTACCTCATGCAGACTAAAATCTGAATTTGTGGGGTTGACAGTAAATTAATGCTCTGGAGTAACAGACTGGATGTGACACTCCTCACACACACACACACACAAATACACACACAAAGGTGAGACCACACAGTTAAGTGTTAAAGTGAGAATTACTGAAAGATATGTGTTAAAATCTGATCTCTGTTACATCCTAAAAACTTGCAAGTACTTTATGAGAACCTGACGTGATCTGAACAGCTGACACAAACATATACATGTGTGTGTGTGTGTCACATAAAAACCCTGGTCTTACTGTAGCTCTATTTCTAAACAAACTTTCTTCAAAAGATAGTTCACACAAAAATAAAAAGTGTGTCATCATTTATTTACCCTCATGTCATTTAAAACCTGTGTAACACAAAAGAAGAGATTTTGAGAAATGTCTCAGTGGTTTTGTGTTCATACAATAGAAGTCAATGAGGGTCAATGTTGTTTGATTATTAGCAATCTTCGAATGATCTTCTTTTGTGTTCTGCAGAAGAAAGAAAGTCATACAGGTTTGACAATAAAATGAGGGTGAATAAATAATGAAAGAAATGTGATGAACTATTCCTTTAATGGCTGACATCATCACGCTGTTATTTGTGAACCTCTCCTGTCCATCACCTTTCTTAAACAGTAGAGATCATTTTCCACCAGACATCGGTTTTCATTGAATAAAGTCTTGTCCTACATTTTATCTCTTTCAATATCCTGTTTAACGTCTAGAGAAAATGACATGAATTGAATTAGCATTCTTTAAAGGCTCAGGATACAGCATTAAAATATCTCTGGAAACATTATGTCTTGTTCAGCCAAGAGATGAAGAGATACAGGAACTGATTATTCAGGTTATTTACATGCAGATGAACATACAACTCAACCAATTCAAGCTTATGTTTAAGCAGAGAGCTCTCTGTGTATACTCAGACAATGAGACCGCTGGATTTATAAAAGTCTGCAGTAACCTTCAAGACTTCTTGAGAGTACAGTATCTGAAAGTAGGAGAGAGCAAACATCATCTTAAAGGGGCCATATCCTACACTTCTGTACCATTATATTTTGTTCCATGTTTATGTTGAGAAAGATTCCTGCACCAAAACCAGTGATGTTTTCATTTCTACAATATAAAATATGATATTGAAGTGAAACACACAGTTCTGCTTGATAACTAACCTGGATAACCGTTATGAATTCAGAGATTATAAATTCTCAAAAGTGTTTTCTGTATCAGCACCTGAACTGAGCTACAAAAGGTTTCCAAAAGCCCATTCAGTCAAAGGGTTTTACAAGCACCATTTTCTTACTTTTTCATAGTCTAAAAAACCTTTTACCACTACAGAGAACCTTTTGTTAAACAGAAGAATCAAAGTATATTTTTAGATGTCGAAGGTTGTTTATGGAACCATTCAACCAAAAATGGCACTATAAAGCACCTTTATTCTTAAGGGTGAAGACTGTGTGCTTTTACTTTTAAAGTTAGATAAAAAGTTAGTGTTAGAAAGATAGTGATTAACAAATCAGAATTATGATAAATTAAGTCAAATAAAGTTCAGGTTTATCCAGTTGTTTCAATGTAGGACGTTTCAAAGCTTGACTCCTCCGTTAACATATGTCACTGTTAAGCTCTTAAGTTGACGTAGCCTTTGCTGTTCTGTTACTGTATGTGAACTACAACGTATATGTGAGTGTGATGTCACAGCTATGGGTCACCAATAAATAATCTGTGCTCTCAAAGCTCCAGAGAACTGTCTAGTGTCAGTACATGAGAGATCACACACACACTGCAGCTGCTATAGGCGTAATACTGTGTGACTTTGTGAAAAGCCAGGATGTCTGTCTCTCTGAGTTATAACTATACCCTCATGTCCTCCCCATCTCGAAGGACATACGAAAAGAGAGAGAGTTGAGATTGTGTTAACTGTATGTGGTCGACCCCTGGAGAGATTGTATTAAAGAATTCTCAAAGGAAATAAAGAGAAAGACCAGAACAGAGTCTATAAGACACGGACGGATCGTAAAGAGGAATCAGCCAGGAAAGAGTTTAAAGGAACAGTTCACACAAAACGCGAATTCGGCTTTTCATTAATTCTGCCTCGGATCATCATTGAATGATTTTCTCTCTTCGAAAAAATGCCTAAGTTGCTCTTTTCCATAAAACAATAGTACACAGTGACCTTTGGCATAACAGGTCCTGAATAGACAATTTCAACCTGGCGAATTGCAATAATGTCAAACTTTATCAGTTAGAAGATCATTAGAAACTTTGATGGTTGTTTTTGTTATTTGACAGAATTTGGTCACTCTTTGCTTTCATCGTATGCAAAAGAAAGAAATTCTGCAACATTTTTATATGGAAGAAAATATATAAACCTTAAAAACATGTAGTTAAGTAAAAGAGGATGCAATTACTGTATTTAACTTGGGTAAGAACATGTTGACCTCCATCCACATACTACATCTACATACTTCGAGCCCTTCACTGACTGCCAGATTACAGATTAATGTTTAGATGAGTCTGAAACGACTGTAATATGCATTTAAATCAGTGATTAGAGAAAGACTTCACACTTCCTCACAAATAACAGCAGGAAAATAAGAGAGAAAAAGAGGGAAGAGGAGTTCATACAGGAGTGATTTATGTCCTCATACAGACGGCTGATTTGATAATACGAGTGAAATCTACCTGTGCTGCCTCTTCACTCAGCATCAGCACTTTACTCAAATCTTTCTCTTTTCTTTCTTCCCCCTTTCTGTTATTCTTTAACGTGTTAATGTTCTTTAGTAGATGTCCTTTTTAAATGTACAAACAAAGTAAAACAAACAAACTAACGAACTTTTAGCCCCACAATTTCTTTTCATCCATCTTTCTCTTTCCCTCCTTCTCCACAGTAATCCCCACATTTACTCTCTTTATTTCTCAAGAGAGTCACTAAGAGTGAAAGAGAGAGCGAGGGAGAGGGAGAGAGAGAGAGAGAGAGAGAGAGAGAGAGAGAGAGAGAGAGAGGAGAGAGAGAGAGGTGTGAGGATGTCCTTGAAGAGAGTCTGTTCTCACAGATGCTAAAAACATTAACATAACATACTCAAAGCTTTCACACAATATTCCTCAAGCGCTCTCACACACACGTGAGGTGTTACTATATAGGACAGCTCCAAAATCATGATAATCGGCCTCTGCCCTCAAAAATAAACAGCCAAGAGTTACAGCGAGTTGGAAAACATTTAACCAAAAACGAGATCTGAGAGCGTGTAAGAACATCATGTGGATTTGGAATGGCACGATAGTGAGTAAATGATTTTTTTGTGAACTGATGCTTTAAATTAGCTTTATAATATTAGTCATGCATTTAAAGCTGATCTGAAGTCATACAAACATATGTTTAGTCACTGACTGGCAAAGTTTGGACAAAGTTATATATATTAAGATACAGATGTTTACTAAACTCCTGTGTGTTCTTCTGCATTTCTCTCTCTCAATCTCTTTGCTTTTGGAAAATGTCTGTGTTCGTGTGTGGTGTACCAGGCTGTTTTTAATCTATTTTCCCACACACACCTAAAACCGCAGTTTCTGCGCTGGATCTTTGGTGAACACAAACGCACACAGAGTTCAGATGTAAAGTCTTTCGCTGCAGTCTATGTAAATTATTCACTTTCCGCTCTGCAGTAGGACTCCCCACAGAAGCCACACGCTGCGACACACACAGATAATCCATACTAAAGCATTCACACGCTCACAGATACACACACACACACAAATTACCTGTTACAGGTGTAAGTGAAAAAAACTCAAATACACACACACACAGACAGACACACACAGGCTCTCACACACACACTGTGTCCGGTTGAAGGTCATCTGTAAAAGCTGTCTGAATTCCTCAGGGTTCTGAGCATGCTCAGTGACCTTGTAACCCTAAAGCTTTTAGCGTACAGCATTATGGGTAATGACTGAATCTTAGATGGGGTTTACTATGTAGTAGATCCACAAGCAGAACACACACACACTTAAAAAGCTACAGCCCATAAAAAAAATAAAAATCACAGATGAGATCTCTTTAATATCTCAATTATTTCTTCAAGACATCATTGAGATTACAAGGAAATCAAATGGAAACATTTTAAGTCTCATCTGCGTCGCAGATATTTATCCTGAGAAAAAGAGTCAGAAGTCTTACAAATGTCTCTGTCATGAAAGTTTCAGAAGAGATCACAACAATGACACAAACTAAATTCAACTCAAGATTTGTCAAGTCTGACACCAAAAATCAAAGATTTCAATATGAACTCAAAAGCATTTCTCATCAAATGTACCTAAATCCAGATTATTTTACTTTATTTGATATACAATATACATTTATTTAATGGATTTAGCAATTATTTTTTATTTATTTTTAAACATTTGGCACACTCATAAAACATGAGTATAGAAGAGACCAGAGTTTGTGTGTGTGGGGTATGCACAGCATATGTTTGTGTGTGTGTGTATGTGTGTGCTGGAGGTCTTGTACATGTGTTCTGTTTAATTGGACCTGATGGAGTTTGTATATCATTAGCCTCAGATGGCACGCTCACAGTCCCTTCATGAACAGTCTGATGCATATTACACACTCGTTCCGGACCAGTTTAAGCATCAAACAACACCAGACCTTCTGTTACAGTCAAAGATCAAGCTACACCAGTCTATTATAAATATGTTTATCCCTGTTGGCAGATACCGCTTTGGCTGAGAAAAGGCATGATATTTTAAACTATGTGTGTGGTTTCTATCACTTGATCTACCTCTACGAGTTTCTTTTAACTATGTGTGATCTTGTGGTGTTGAAAGCCAATGAGCAAAGAGTTAAGCATTATCACGTGACTTTACAGTGATTATTCATCTCAGGACACCTGCAGCAGTTTACGCGCAAAGATTTTAAACTGTGTAATTCTGAGGGGTCCTGAGTGGGATACTGAACCCTCAGATTGACTAAAGGTCAAGATCGACCTGCTGCTGTTTAGAGTCTGTACTGACACACATACACAAACACTCTTTAATTGTTCCCAAAAGTGATCTTTGTGTTTTTTCTCAATCATGATAATCAAACAGTTTTGACTAAATCCTTATTTCTTATTGTCTTATTCTTCTTATATAAATCAATAACATTCACAGTCTTCCTCCTGCTTTTCACACACTCCAAACTCTCTCTCTCTCTTTCGGCATATCTGCTTTGCTCTTCAGTCACGCTTCAGTGAAAGCGGTATTCCCTTTGCGATCCCGTCCAACTCCCACTCATTCAGACTCTCTCCTCCCACAACCACACACATTCCAATCTTTCCAGCTGTGTATCCGCATATTTTTCTATTCGGGATCGGGACTGACACAGAGTCTCTTTACATCTGATCAATGAGGACTAGAATGCTACAGAATACATTCACTTTCCCAGTCATCTTATCAGAAGTTGCTTGGCTGGTGCAAATCTGAATCTACCAGCTTTGAGTCAATTACTTGAGACAGAATTAAAGAGACAGATCACCCAAAAATGATTTTTTTCCCCATCATTTATTCATCTTCATGTCATGTCAAACCATGTATGACTTTCTTTCTTCTACAGGACACAAAAGAAGATATTTTGAAGAATGTTGATAATTAAACAACATTGACCCTCATTGACTTCCATTGTATAAACACAAAACCACTGAGACATTTCTCAAAATATCTCCTTATGTGTTAAACTGAAGAAGGCATCACATACAGGTTTTAATAAAAACATTTTTGGTAAACCTGTCAGTTACTGTATGTTTATGAAAATGTTTAACAGCTTATTAACCATAAATTGCTTCACAGTATTTTTGTATCTTGCAAAGTATGTGTCTCTTATATCTACTGACATGTAATTTAACCTTGTGCACATTTACATACATTTAGTAGATTCCTGGAATGATTTCTCACTTTTCCTCTCTCTCTGGTCCAGAGTGTCTTGGAGAGAAGACATGATTGGAGGAAAGACATGATGAAATCTCATGATGAGAGTTTTGATCTTTTAATGATCAGAGTGCAAAATAAGAATCTAGACAGAGAATAAAGAGAGACAGAATAAGAATAAATTTGATAAATCCCGGTGTGGATTTATGTTTGTTCAGTCTGATTGATTTATTCATTGTAAATTCAAATTCATAATCCAAAATCCTGAGAGAGAGAGCGAGAGAGAGAGAGAGAGAGAGAGAGAGAGAGAGAGAGAGAGAGAGAGAGAGAGAGAGAGAAGAGAGAGAGAGAGAGAGAGAGAGAGAGAGAGAGAGAGAGAGAGAGAGAGAGAGAGAGAGAGAGAGAGAGAGAGAGAGAGAGAGAGAGAGAGAGAGAGAGAGAGAGAGAGAGAGAGAGAGAGAGAGAGAGAGAGAGAGAGAGGGATGCTTATACATGTAACTACCATCTGCAGAATTTCTTAAAACAATCGGCAGATTATTGCAAAACTGATAATTCAATAATCATAAAGTGTGCTGGAGATATTGACAAAAAGTATTAAATTAATACTAACTGTAATGTAGAGAAATGCACTTTCCATGATGCTGCTTTAATAAATGTGAATTCAATGTTTGTGATCAGTACAGACATGTACCTTTAGTTGCTGTCTAGCAATGTTTAAAACATTTATATTTAAGCAGTGTCAATTCACTAGTCACTGTCTAAATATTTTTGGCAGCAGAATTATTTGTACAGTTTGGTAGTTCACACCCATTTTAACCAAGTCCAGAACAGGATTAAGCATTCAAGAGTAACAGCTATATTCAGCTGCAAGTTTCCAATTAAAACCAAAGGCAGCCTGATGTCACTGGACCTTTTCATTGTCTAAATTAGACAAATTAGTCTATTTTCATTTAATTTCTCATTAAAAGTTTTAAACAACCCAGAAGATGCTACAAACATAACACCAAGCGCTTTTGTAATCATAGCAAATCAAGAACGTTAAACAACTAAAAATGGAGGTGCTTTGCTGAACTATTAAAGTAGATTTTTTTGTTAAAGTGTATCGTACATTCTAAGGTTATGATATTTTTTGAAATTATTAACTAAAGTGAGAGCAGCAGTCTAGACTTACGTGAGAGGTGTGAAGAGCAGAATGGATCCAGCTGCTCTCTGGAGTCTGAATATAAACACACCCTGATCTCAGATGAATCTCTGTTGTCCTGCAAAGGTTACAGCAAAGAGCACTATAGCATTCACACTACATTCAGATACACCATATGACAGTAAAAACCCCAACAAACCACATGAGAATAAACATAACCATGAAGAACCCTTCAGAGGTCATGGCATAGAAAATAACATTAGTCTGCAAACACACAATTATCAGCATTTACAGACTTGCGTATTAGAAAGAGAGGAACATGGATGTCAAAAACGAAATAATGACGGTTTTGTTGCAAGAAACGCAGACTGACATTACATGTGGTAAAACAAAATGTTATAAAGGTGTAGAATATTGTCGTTTTAAAAGTTCAAAATCATCTTTAGTACCTCCATTAAACTACCAGTTGTCAACTTGAGAAATACAAAACAACATGAATTATTTTATAATACAGAGAGAATCAGACTGTCAATCTTTTCAGGACATTATCAGAGCATCACAGACCGCTTTAAAACACTGCAGAGACCCGTCAAGACTCAATAAAGGTTCTTCTATTCCCTCCTCTTATCAAAAGATATTTTCAGCTGTTTATGGTTCTTTGGAGATCAGCAAAGTTCTTCAAGTTTTATTCTTTGGATAAATGTCTTTATTTATAGGTTTGTTTTGTGACCTTCTAAATGTGTTTGCTGCTGTTTTCCGGTGTGGAAAATAAAAAGTAAAGTTTTTAAAGAATCCTTATGCATACTTGTTAAGCACCACACGACCTTCTAAACCAAAACAAAGTTGTGTGCGGACAGGTGTACAGTACCATCACAGTTTAAAACGCTTATGTGCATCAAAGTCCACATCAAGGCCTGACCCCTTCAGCCCATCATAAACCACATCTCAGAATAAGGGGAAAGAGAAAAAGAGGAAAGGAAACTGATTGTAAAAAAACAGAAAGTGAGGAAAAAAAAGAGTGTGAGAGAGATAGATGAGGGTTGGCTCAAGGTACAGGATGATGTTGTGAATATTTGATGCTGATGGATCCATGTTCACTCCAGTGGAACAAACTGGATTGGAGTTCGGCAGTAACACACACACACACATTCGCACCAGTTCTCTCTCTCACACACACACAGTTCAGGTGGAAAAGTCTCATTTAGGATCAGGGCCATTTGGTCTTACACAAACGCTCATATCCGCTCTACTGGACCCAATCTTCAACAGCACACCTGTGTTCCTCTCTCTCGCTCTCTCGTTGCATCTCCACCCATCAACACACACTCACACCTGTAATTTACACAACAAGATTAAAACGGTCTTCACACGGCTCTGTGTTCGGTCGTATCGTAAAGATTTCAAATCAACAAAAATGGTCAAAACTGTACCACTGAAAAAACTGAAAAGAGTGTACATTTACAAACATATTATAAATTAATGTAGACCAGCATTAAAGCTGGTTGAAAGACGCTGGTCAAAAAAAATTATGACTTGCAGTATAGAGATATGACCATTGAGAAATAATCCCTGATTCCCTGATTGTTTTTCTGTACACAGGTGTAAGTGTAATCTGCACGCATCTCAGTGTGTGTACATGGACGGAAACTTACAGTGTCAGTGTGAACACAACACAACCGGACAGGACTGTCAGCGCTGCAAAAAAGGATTCAAAGCAAAGACGTGGAAAGCAGGATCTTATATACCCACACCGAACGGATCCCCAAACACATGTGAGTAACGCATCAGAGGAACACATACAGATCTTATTCACCCACACCAAACACATACATGTATCTGCTATTTCCATTCAACTAAAATCTCATTATTTTGTGGGATCAAAACTGCTTAAATTCCCCTGAGCGTCAGAAATCTTTAAAGCCGTACACACAGAAACATCAGACAGACGGTTATCCGGCATCCCGGATCTGATCTATCCTTGAAAACTTGGACAAAATGATCAGGAGGGAAACACAAGCTTGTGAGCTTAAATGAGGGATAAAAGAAAAAACAAAGACGGAAAATCAAGATGAAGCAAAAATAACCTAGGGATTTCATTTTCATTTCATTTCCTCTTGTTTTGTACAGTATCTAAAGGGAGATCCTTCAGAACACAACAGCCCTCCATTTTACCAGCAGTACTGATGATAAAATAATAATCTAGGGCAGCACACACACACACACACACACACAGCAGACTGCAGACCTCAACTTGCTTCACTTACACACACACACACACACAAGTGCACTTGAGCACTGCAGAGCCTTTTAGACTTCACAGATCTGTCAGTTCACAGTAAGATCAAGACTGCTAGTGTGGCGGCCCTATTCCCAGAGAACAGAGCGGAGAAAGGCACAGACTAACACTGACATACTGCATACACACACACACACACACACGCTCTGCTCCAAAACCTGGTGAGCTGCCTACATAGACAGCATCATAGGTGCTATCAGGGTTGGTTAAAAAAGAGGAGGCAGGATAATCACGCTGCCTTCTAAGACACTTTCTCTTCACAGATATATGTCATCAAATCCTTATAAAAGTTCACCGTAACAACAAATTGAAAACTGTATTTAAAATTTGTGCACATGGGTTTTTGTTTATCATACAGTAGTATGACAATGTTAGCTAAACATGTACACTCTTAAATCAAAGGTTTTTGCAGTGATGTTGTTAAATAATTAAAAAACAAAATCTGAAATGTGCTTTTCTCAAACCCGAAGGACTAGAGAATCATAACTTTAAAGAATACAAAAACATAAACTTCTCAACCTCTTAAGAACCATTCGGTTACACAAAAGGTTCTTGGTAGTTGAATTTTTTTAAAAGTTCTTTGGGGGGCCCAATTTATCCAGGGCATTGCTGTGAAGAACTTTTTAAAGCTCTTTTATTTTTGTGGCACACAAAGTTGCATATCATGATCTGATTGCATGTTGTCTTAGACAGCTCACCGAGTTTTGAAACAGAGCTATTGACTCCCTCTCTCTTTTTTCTCTCAGGTTCTCAGTCACTGGCTGGTTCTTCATCTGGTTCCAGTAAGTACAGATCCCTGAATACAAGAGAGGATGTGCTTTTCATTCTCTCTCTCTCTCTCGCTCGCTCTCTTTTTCTCTGATATGCCAATCATCCCTCTCTCGCTCTCTTTTCATTGTCTCTGCGCTCAATCCCTCGTTATGTCTTCTTCATTTTTCATGGGCCGCTCGTCGCGTGGCTTTCATCATCGCCAAACTGCAGAATCTGCCCAGAGTTCAGTCTGACATCAGAGAGAGGAAAAGACAGAGATAAAGGACAGATATAGAGGAAAAAGAGAGGATGGCAGATAGAGAGATTGAAAGAGTTATTCTTTGAGGGATCGAGCAGAAGTAGCTGACACATTCTCTCTGAGGACACGCCCACAGCATCACACAAACACACACACACGAAGAACACAATCTGAAAAATCTCCAACATCTTAGAAGGGCTTTCTCAGGAACTGATACTACGACTAATGGTTCTAGCTGGACCCAGTAACTTTAGTCTATTGTATTTTGACAGAGTTAAATGTTTTACATGGTAAACGTTTATGAGGTGTTCCTCTCTAGTATCACCGGTTTGACAGTCAATAGTTCTGTTGTTTTAACTTTGTTATAATTTCATTCATCGTTTTATAAAAGAGGTACAATAGTAATAAATTATCCCTTAAACAGCCGAAGAAATGACGTCTGCTATGGATGCTGTTTCTATAGCAACAACCATTATGTCAGCACCCCTGACAACCACAGAAACCACTGTGACTGTTTCTACAACGGTTGCCCCTGACGACACAACTTTATTTCCAACAATCTCACAAAAAGACTTGAGCACAGCAGCAGGTGAGACAGAGAGAAGAACAGTGTGACCAGGGTCCAACATTTACTGCTTGCCACACCTGCAAATGACTAGTGAATAAGAAATTACTGGTTTTAGTCATTTCATTAAAACTAATTAAGAATTACGCTGCATTTTTCTGTTGAATTTAATTTGTAGTAAAACCATGGTCAAATTTTGTAAGGTTTGTCTATTTTCAATTAGATTGGCAAGCATTTATTTTGAACCCTGGATGTACAGTAGCTACATTATCTGAAGCTGTAGGTAGATAAACTGTCTGTGAAACACAGCTTGTGCTATTTCGACAAAATTAAAGAATCTCAAACTGCAGGACAACCTACAAAACACAAGATTTTGACCTGGCCATTAAGTTTATCCTAACTTCACACACAAACACACATTTACTTACAGTCAAGTTTGACTTCATATATTGTGACGGAGCGGGTTTTAGGAATGCTAAAGATCCCGTCTCTCCTGTCATTGCAGTGCTGGTTAGGAGTCTAAATCTAAACTCGCAGACTGTCGGTGTTCCCGAGGAAAAGCACTTAGTGAAAGTAAAGACCAGAACGTTAGGAATTTAAGAGCATTTGTGCAACATCACAGAGCTTAAACTGTATTTCCACACACAGACTTCTTCTAAGCAGTGCATCAAACATTCAGAAAAATGTTTAGCTAATGTTTTAGTTTAGGAATAATTCAGCTGTTTTAATATAAACAGGAAATGATGTCACTACATCAACTTGAGAGTGGCAAAATAATAATACTTTTACATTTATATAAAGTAAAGTGAACACTAGAACACTCTTGGCTACAGTGTGTGTGTGTGTGTGTGTGTGTGTGTGTGTGTGTGTGTGTGTGTGTGAGAGAGAGAGAGAGAGAGAGAGAGAGAGAGAGAGAGAGTGTATCAGATCACTACACTTACAGTTGGGTGTGTGTGTGTGTGTGTGTATGTATGTGTGAGAGAGAGAGAGAGAGAGAGAGAGAGAGAGAGAGAGAGAGAGAGAGTGTATCAGATCACTACACTTATGGTTACAGTTGGGTTGTGTGTGTGTGTGTGTGTGTGTGAGAGAGAGAGAGAGAGAGAGAGAGAGAGAGAGAGAGAGAGAGAGAGAGAGAGAGAGAGAGAGAGAGAGAGAGAGAGAGAGAGAGAGAGAGAGAGAGAGAGAGTATCAGATCACTACACTTGCGGTTACAGTTGGGTTGTGTGTGTGTACAGCATATGGCCCAGAGAAATCAAACTCATAGATCATGTCCATGTTTTCCTCTCCCCTGTAGTCTGAAGGTCTAAGGGTCTGCCACACAGGGGGTTATACACACTAAACACACAAACCCACACCAGACTAATACAAACACACATGCGCACCCACTCAGCAAGCAGGAGATGAGCTGATATGTAGGCCAGTGTGTGTGTAGGATGAATGTCCTTCCTCACACACACAAAGGTGGGGATTATATGATCAGCGTGCAGATGTGTGTTTGTTCAGACAGGGATTACGAGGTCACCGTGGCGATCCTGATCTCCTGGCTGCTGGTTGGTCAGTTGGGCAGACGGCCACAAGAGGGAGAATTAACTAACACACGCCACAGGACATGACATCACGTATCAGAGTTAATCTCTGGGTATTAAACTATCGCTGCGTTCCACTGAACTCCCAAAGTCAAATTTTTACTACCTACTTGGGAATAAGTTATAGGACAGGTAAAGTAAGATTCAGATAGAAATGTTCAAACCTGACTTTGCTGAAATCCTGGTGAATGACGCTGCATGAACATGATGTCTCCTAGAACAACAAAAACATTGTTGAATATTAAATTAAGACAAAGAAACATTTACAAAAAACAAACATACCAGTTTACCACAAGTTACATGATAATAGTAAACATTTGCAAAGACAAGAAATACAGATGAGTAACAAAGGCATCTTGTTATGTTTTTTTATTATTCACAATCATTTCTGTATATGATTAGACGTTAAAGACATCAAAAAGAAATGTCCAGCATCTCTCTTTAAAGCTGCATTCTGTAATTGTTGGCTCTGTATCTTCATCTCTGAAGATGAAAATTGCAGGTTACTTTTCATACTTATCTTTATGTCTATTGCAGTCAAATGAAGTCAAACAAACATCTTCCACAAAATCATGCCTGACCACCCAAATTATAAATCATCATAAGCTTATGGTTGTGAATCAGGATTTGTTTTAAACCAAACAAAATTATGGATTGCAGGTTCATATCATTGTACATGTCTGCTTGTAGATTTTTAGAGATTGTAGGTGTAATTTCAGTTGTACAGTAGGTCAGTGAAGGTTACTTCAAGTCCTTATTTAATCACTATTGTTTTTAATGCTGACAGTGACTGACGCTTCAGCTGACGAGTTTATTACTATTATTACAGAATCTACAGCTGTGAATACAGGTGAGCCTCAAAGACTTCTGTAGCTGTAGATATAGAGCAGGTATACAAAACTATAGATAGCATCTGTAGAGATATTAGAAGAAAACACACCCAGTGTGTAATTTCCCATATAATCATCAATTTAATAAGACACATAGTAAGGTCATGTGACAACAAAGTAACATATTGTTACAAACATGTTACATATTGAATATTGTTTCATATACAACTAATAGTTAATACTAAACAACAGTAGACACTATACAGTATGTACAGTACTATACATGTAGTGTGCTAGTATTTCCTCCAGAATACACATTTAATATGCACATTGAACATTAAAGGGATAGTTCACCCCAAAAAATGAAAATTTATTTATTCACCCTCATGTCATGTCTAAGATATTTTGAACAATATTGATAATCAAACAGCACTGACCTTCATTCACTTCCATTGTATGAACACAAAACCACATGAGCGTGAATAAATGATGAGAGAATTTTATTTTGGGGTGAAACATCCCTTAAAATGAATTCACATATGCAGTGATTACACTAGCGCCCCCTATGCGTCTTGACAGAAACTGCATAACAACATTTAAAATGTGTTTTTTTGTGGAGCTCAGCCGTTTGTGTGTGTTTATTTCATGCTGACTCCTGTTTCTCTGTCACGTTTCTTTTACCCGCTCCTCAAATCCCATTAGATGCCACGTCACCAATCACAGATACCTTACAAACCCCCTCACAGATACCTCCTTCAGAACTCCCCCTAACCATAGCCAAACAGGAGAGTAAGATCTCCCATACCACCACACCCACTGAGGCCACACCCCCGGGGGAGGGGCCAGCCCCCACACCTACAGAGAGCAAAGGTGAGTTGTATTTGAGCTAGCGTAGAAAGTATCCTACAGAACACTTGTTTTGGCAGTCAAAGCGCTGCAGCAAAGCCAAGAGCTCAGCGACTCTGTTGCCAGTAAGTCATCTACTCAAACCCACCCCTAGAGGATTGTGGGTAACGACTGCAAAGCGTGTGCACAGTGGGAAATCAATGCTCAATTAGACAGTCTTTTCCTCTGTCAAAATAGAGTGACTTTGCATCTTTCAGCATAAGGCGGATTAGGGCGGACTGCGCTCACGCCGCATGAAAAAAATCACCACATATACACACACACATAAACTGATCGAAACGTGCATACACACCGGAGGAATGAATACTGCATGATGTTTAACAAGTGCACTCGCAAGCTACAGTAGCATGAGAAAATGTCAAACTGGAATGAAAAATGGACAGAAGCATAAACTGTTCAGCTGAGACGCAGGACACAGCAGATCAGAGCAGATATATTTAATAAAGGTAGAGAACTTTAAAGTCCCAGCGGCTGAAACCACAGCAGTCACTGCCGCTTACACACATTTGTGTACGTTTTACATTAAGTCCAGTTTGGTTTGTGTCACTTTTGATGTATTTATAAACATTCCATAAATAAAATGCTAACCAAGACTCAGAACACCATAGCAAACAGACTACAGAGCGAGTTTTGCTTCTTGAGAAATCTACAATTCCATTGCAATGGTATAAAACTATTTCTGTGATAAGTTATAAAGTCACTTGGAAAAAAGTGATTTTTTAAAATTTCGAATTTCCCTTCTAGAAGCTGTTTATAAAGGACTCTGATAAACCCATGAAGCTAGAAAATCCAACAGAAGTGAAAGTTAATGAGCTCATGTAGCAATTTCACATCTCCTGTTGGTGTTAAACCACCACAGTTCACCACCAAGGGGATTTGTGTGCGTCAAATATATTTTGTGCGTGTGAAGGCAAGATTACGATTGTCTCTACATGACCTGTGGAAAAATTTAAACATTACAGCTGAATTTAATGGTGGCAATGGCTGATAAATTTAAAACAGCGATTGTATGCATGAGAGAAAAAACAAGGTTGTATTTGTTCACATTAGTTGAACTAACAATGATAAATAAAACTCCTACAGCATTTATTAATCTTAGTTTATATTATTTTCAGCATTTACTAATACATTTACAAACATTAGATAATGCATAATTGTTTTGGTATGAACAAAGATTAATAAATGCTGACAAACTACATTGCTCATGTGTTTACTCATGTTAACAAATACAATCTTGTGGTAAAATGTTACCAATCATACTAAATAATTGTTTACATTTTGGTATTGCAGAAAGCTGACAAAGAAAGAGTAGGCAAGTCATTTGTTTGTTGGAAATAGGAAAACGTCCATGTCTGTATTGAGAGATGTTTTCTGTGTGTTTTGGAGACTTTACAGTTCTGATATAAAAACTCATAATGTCTTTCTGCTAAACTGCAGTCCCTCAAAGACATAAACCCGAACACAAGAAACATGAGAAAAACATGCTTCCCTTCGGACAAGAGAGGAAAGACAAAGGAGAAATGAAAAATGAAGAAGGTATTGTTAACTGTGCAGACGAAGAATGACAGATGTGATAGAGTTTTGGTGACCTTTTCCTGATTTGTGATATATAGTAAAGGGAAATGTAAAGACCACAGAGTGGATTGAGGTCACAGTAGATCATGACATGTTCTAGACATGTGTGAGAATAGTTTAGTGAAAATAGTTTAGTGTCTGCCTTTGTGTTTGTGTGTACTATACATACCAACATCTTAATTACCCTGATCATTGCACACAAACGTGTCCTATAGCTGCTCCTGTGGATGATTCTGGGAAGAGTCTGGAGAATTCTGGGAAAGATGAAGTTATAGATGGAGAAATAAAGAGAGTGGATTCAGAAAATGACAGCGATAGGAAAGAAACTGGTATGAATTCATAATGTGTTTATCATTCCATTGTTTCTCAACTGTATATGATCAATTCTTCAATTATTTTAATTAGTCACCGACACACCAATACCTGAATCTGTTGAGTCGAATCCAGAGTCTGTCGAGCTGATGCCAGAACTTCTAAAGTCGACATCAGAGATGACATCTGTCGAGGAAAGACCAGAATCTCTTAAACCTACACCATCTCTTGAGTCTCTCCCACCAAAACACCAGCCTGCCAAGCCAACACAACCAGTCGAGTCTATCAACCCCATAAGGGAGTCTTTTCAACCAGCATCAGAACCTGTCCCGCCAACACCAAACTTAACTGAGCCATTAAATGAGCCCATCCCACCAAAACTGGAATCAGTCCCAGTAGTACTAGAGTCCTTCTGGTCCAAGGTAAAGCCAAGTTCACCATCGCTCATGCCAGATGAATCAGTACCAGACCAGGATGACTCACGACCAAAACATGCGGCTTTAATGCCAGAACGAGAAAAGCCAAAAGGGTCAGAAGAAGCAGAAAAATCCTTAGAGGAAGAAGAAAAGACAGAAAGAAAGGTCAAAGAGAGTGCTAAAGGTACAGCTGGACAAATGATGTGAAACTCCCTGTAGTATAGTGCGAGTTAGAAGATTTAGCTAGAAATACTTTTAAAGTAGTTTTTAGTTTCCTGAGTGGAGAACAAGGTAAATTTCCACATTCGAAAAATCTTTGTACAATTCATAAAACTGTCTGATTCATATAGAAATTAAGATTTTTGAACGGTGGTCTTGTGGGTAATTCAAGCATAATTAATTGATCTGTGGATTGCTCGGTCCTTCTCTTTGCCTGTCTAGTGCCACACAAAACCTCAAAGGAAGGAGGTGAAGGACGAGTGGAGAAACATTTCAGTGAAGGAGAGAAAACTGAAAATAAGGGTGAAAATAAGCACTATGAAAACAAGTGGGAAAAGGAAGATAAAATAGAGGACAAAGATAAAGAGAATAAAAAAGGTATCCATGATAATGCACTGAGAATTATGGGTAGTGAAGTCTATGGCTGTACTCATAGCACAGTCATTAGAAAGCCTTCTTTAATCTGAGAAAATAAGAAACGCTTAGTAGTAAGCATGTTTGTGCTTGTTAAATTAGACAAACCCCTGTGTGTGTATAACCGTGTAGTTTGTTAGAACGAGAACTGCATGTTATAGATTTAATCAAAGTGTTTATAATAAGATTTTAATTCCTTGAAGCCCTTCTGAAGTTCTTACTATCTGGTGGGCAGCAGACCGTGCAGCTAAAAGGCATCATATATGACGACTTTAAAGGTGAGAATGAAGTGATAATATGATTACACTGATGTGGGATATGAGGGAGATCTGCACTGCGGCTTTACGAGCATCTTAATACTTACAAGAGGAAGGAACTGTGGAGAAATCCAGGACAGTAATGAGTATAGTTAAAGCTAGAACTTTTTAATCAAACAATTATTTGCAAAGGAATACAATAAGATCCCAGGCCACAAGCATTGATTCACTCATGGCTGTGTAAAACATTTATAAAATGCTTAGCAAAAATCCCATTCTTCTCTTGACAGTCACTGGTATATAAACAGTAGCAGAAATCCGCTGTGCAACAGAAATAATAATCAGCTACATGCTGTGCAGTGAGTCAAATAGTAGCTTTATGACTTCACTATCTGTTCTATAAAGTGTAAGGAGGATTAATGAGCAGTACAGTATAGAGAGATCTAGAACATGTCAGTACATGTTGACAGTCCAGAGACTGCATCTCATTATTTTCTCCTGATTTCTAACTCTCTTTCATCAATCCCTCCATCTTTGCTTTTCTCTGTGATATGTCAGGTAATTTTGTCACAACTCAATCTTGAAATGTGTGTGTGTGGCAGGTGTTCATTTATATTTCATTGATTTGCCGGTTCCTATGTGCTGAGACAGGCTCTGTACTTCTCTCTTTAAAAGTGTGCATAAATATTTGAAACACACTTTGAAATGTTAAAAATGCTGAAATAACTATGAAGTTGGAAAGCTGGATAAACGGTGTGGTTAATAAGCATTTAAATGCACATCAATATGATTACTGTAATATTAAACATTAGTATGTGTCTTAAGTACAATCGACAATTAATAGAAGATATAATGTAGAACATACAGCATAACATTCAGAGAGAAAATAAGTTTCTCTTTCTGTGATGTTTCAAAGCAAATATATGTGTCACCATTTACTTTGTACACTACTTGCATCTAGTTTATAAAATCATACCGTCACACTAACTGCACAATTTATGTGTTGGTCAAAGCAGCGTATGATGTTTGCTTTGAGAGGTGAGAATGAAACTTGACTCAGGTCACGTCAAAGCGACTGATTCAGAACTCTTTCAATCGTGGTTCATTGATGAACTAAACATTGATTCTCTGTGAATGCCAGAAGAAAAGAGACATTAAGCGTTAAAGAACAGAGATGTACAGGACAGGACAGGTGTGAAGTGGAACAGGGAGAAGCCCATCTGAGTGACAGATCTGCTGAGGAACAGATCCGCTTTAGATGACAGAAAAAACAGCTGCTTTTAACTACACTTTAGTCATCAGATTTCCCATCATCCTTACAGTCTATACACATTCACAACACACACACACACATACATATGCATGTGAAGTAAGGAGGACTCCCAGAAGAGTGTGTATAGTGCTGACAGGGTGTTATCTCTCTCTCTCTCTCTCTCTCTCTCTCTCTCTCTCTTTCTTTCACAAACACATACACACACACACCTTCATTTCATCTGTCAGAACTGTAAGTGCAGCAGGAAAGACACAAGCAGATGCAAAACAGAGGCGTCCGGTTTGATGCAGACATATTCTGTTCACTACTCAAAGCTAAAACTTCTCCGTGGGCAAAAAACAACATTTTAGAATATGAATATAGAAATAGTTTATTAAAAACTATGTGACTCTTTCTTCAGTGTAACACAAAAGAAGATATTTTGAGAAATGTCTCAGTGATTTTGTGTTCATACAATAGAAGTCAATGAGGGTCAGTGTTGTTTAATTATCATTCTTCAAAATATCTTCTATTGTGTTCTGCAGAAGAAAGTCAGTTATACAGGTTTATCACTTTAAGACATGAGGGTGAATAAATGATAAATGAAATTTCATTTTTGTGAGAACTGTCCCCTTAATCAATCAAAAACAACGGTCATAATCTAAACACGAAGAGAAGAGACTCTGCTGAAGATCTCAAGAAACAAAGGCTTTCAAACTGAACACATCATTTCATCTCATGTTTTCTCAGATGTCATCCGTCTTTATTTTAATGCAGTATTTCTCTTTTTCCTCAGACTGTGAATGTAACGGACACTCCAATCGCTGCAGTTATATAGACTTCCTGAACATTGTCACGTGTGTGAGCTGTAAACACAACACACGGGGTCAGAACTGTGAGCACTGTCGCATGGGCTTCTACAAAAACACATCTGCAGAGCCTGATGATGAGAACGTGTGTATCGGTGAGTAACGCTGTGGGCGTCTCTATAATGTTTTTACAATTACTTTACAATTTTCAATAGAATCTGAATCCTAAATATGTCCAACTGTAAGTCGCTCTGGATAAGAGTGTCTGCCAAATGCATAATGTAAAGGTACAGAGAAAGAGAAAGATCAAGCTATGTTGGACGCCCCGGTCAAAGTTAAACTGCAACATTATCCTTGTGGAAGCGTCAAATTAGAGAATCCCAGCGGTACTCGAATAAACTTCCAGAAATAAACCCGGATGTGACACCTCCTAAATCAGTGGCTCGGGTTCCAGCCCGGCGCTGAGAGGACCAGAACGGTGAAGGGAATCCATCTGCCGCATGAGGAGGCAGGGTGCAGGGTAAATGAACGCATGCTGTGAAGTCAGCACAAATCTGCCCGCCACCATCAGGTGTGTGCCAGGTGCCAAGATGGCACAGAATCAACACAGAGATCTCTACCAGGAGAACATTTACCTCATCCTGAGACCACGATCACACTGACTTTATACCCTCTATTTTCAGGATTTTTCACACGAGTGCAGCGGTCCAATGAATTGTCCTTTAATAAACATGGCTGTGGCCCAATAGAATACACACTGATGGGTTTAAAACAGAAGCCTTTCATTTATATGAGAGGGCTGTGTGACACATATAGTAAAAGTTTTACAGAGCAGGTTACGATTTCTCCAGAGATTTGGTGAACTTGCACAACAAACAGCAAATTAAGAGTAAAAATCCACTAACAAAAAAAAAAAATAACAAAGTGTTTGCGGAAATGCAGAAATGTAAATGACTCTCTAATGATCTTTGTCTCTTTGTTAGAATGTAATTGTAACACAATGGGCTCAGTACATGATCGCTGTAATGGAACCGGGTTCTGTCAATGTAAAGAAGGTGCCACGGGAGTCAAATGTGATGAATGTCTACCTGGATACTACTGGAAACAGGGCTGCTTCCGTAAGTTCATTCACTTCCGTAATTTAATAAACAAATCAAGTTTGAACAATCAATCAAGTTTTCTGGCCTATATTCTCCCTCACCAACTTAACACCTTAATAAGATATTTTAATTGCTCAAGACTAATTGTTAAGCTTTTGTTAACTAACAATTACTTAAAATGAAGTAAACAGTCAATTGCTGCTTCATGAGGCCATAGAAGAAACATTTTTGGTGGTATGGTTCAATAAGAAACCTTTTACATCCAAAGAATCTTTCTGTTTTAGGAGTGTAGATAATAAGAAAAATATATTACATCCCCCCAAAAATAATGTATTATTTTTATTACCATTTAGGCACATGTCACAAGGACAGGTTTTCAGTAAAGAAATACTTTACTCACCCTTACGTTATACATGATTCATGCTGGATTTTCTGGCTGCTGCTGTCATAGAATTAAAGTAATTTGACAAACACTGTTAAGCTGCAAAACATAAAAACAAGTAAGTTGCATAAACAACAAAATAAACACAGAGCTACTGTATCATATGGCCTAGAATTATTTACTGAAAGTCTTCTCCACCACCATAACGCTCAAATTAAATTCAAATTCATCAAAGAAAATCAATGGCATTTATTGAAAGAGAATTTAATTTGACAGGAGACTGATCTTCTGCTGCACAATGAATTGGTCAGATATTTGTTTTACCAGAGACACTTCAATAATGTCTCAATTGGTTTGTCTTAAATTTGTCAGTATTTGTGTGCATCTGTGTCAAGTCTGAGAAGCTCGTCTTCATTGGAAACGGGTTTGTGGGGTAATGATCACATTTGTACCTGGATTCCCAAGATGATTTTAGAATCCCTGTGCTGTGCACTTTCCCTGTGATCCATCTTTAAGATAAAACAGGCACACAGCCAGAAACTCCAAACCCTGAGAGGAGAGAAAATACAGACAATCCATTAGGGAAAACACTTTTAGGATCTGAATTGGTCATTTTGCTTAAACAGAAGTTTTTCTAGGGTTAAGAGGATCTACATGTTGGGACTGATCTAGAACTGCTTTGTTATTGGTATAAAATGTTTTTACATGTCTAACTCATTGTTTGCACATTACTATGAAACATAAATGCAAAATTTCATGCCTCTCCAGTGCTGCTAAATGATTGACAGCTCCACTAACCGTACTAATTTTGGCATACTGAATACTGTGTAGTACACACTGTATAGGCGCTACTGCCTACTGTCTTTAAATAGCATGTAAAACAGTATGCAAAATGCAACATTAGAAACATTTAACATTTAAATCAACAAGTGCTGTTGTCCATTCCAATATAAAAAATAAAAACAGCCATTATGCCTTTAACTTTCTTCAGTCAGATCAAACAATAAATAAGTGAATAAGAAGTAAATGAAAGGTCAAGTACATTGCATTGTCGAATACAGCAGGTTTTAGCAGGGAAATGCATGCAGGAAATTAGCATACTATGCACAACGCATACATACTGTATAATGCAGAAAAACCTGAAGTAGTATGCTATTCTGAACATAGCCATAGTCTCAGTCTCTTTATCATCATCTGTCTCACACACACACACACTCATTGTTCACTGCTGAGGTGGTGAGACAGTTTGGGGTCAGGTGTGCAACACCTGGTCTCATTAGTACCCAGACTCCCACAACCTTTTAATGACACCAGACACCCATGCTAAATGTGACACAGATTCGAGCCACCCAACAACGAACGACAACAAGAGCGAGAGAGAGACGACCACTAACAGTGTGTATTTGCATAAGTACAGTTGCCACCTAAAAAATCTTCTTTATTAAAAGAAATGTCCAGGGTACAAACACAATTGACACACTACCTGAACTACCAAGATAATATCGATTCGCCCCTCGGTTTGTTCAAACAAATAATAAAAATCCCAAAGCATTTCTTTAAACATGACTTTTTCTCTTGTTCATACAGCAAATGTATGTGACGAGGAGCTACTCTTGTGCCAGAACGGAGGGACGTGCTTTCAGAACCAGCGCTGTATCTGCACTCCAGACTTTAAGGGCGTTTTGTGCCAACAATCTCGCTGTGACGGAGGTAAAAAGTGCAACGGTGCCAGCGGGCTCAGTCTGAGTCTGGCACTGCTCTTCTGCCCGCTCCTCATCATCCTGCTGGACCCTGCCGCTCCCTGAGATACCCCTGCATCACCAGCAGCGGGCGCAGAGAGGGTCCCACGCCCGCCAGCGCCCCCTACACTGTGCAGAACGGCCTGCAGGAGATCGTGAACGAGGAACAGAGACTCTACCAGAGCTGGAAAAATACAGAACTCAAAATACAAACATACGAGGATGAAATATACCAAAAAACACAGGACACGTAATGCAAATAAAGCAACAATAAGTGACTTTCATTTCTGCTGCAATAGCTCAGCGCACTTCTTTCACTCCGGTTGGCTTGAAGTAGAGACGTGTCTTCACAACACAGGTGTTGTATCAAAATCTGACTCGTCATGGGATTACGACTCTCTTGTTTCTCCATGTTTAGGTTAGGATTAGGCGTGAGGGAGGGCTTTGGAGACAGGGACCAATCAGGTGCCTGCCTCCCTAGTGAATAAACCAATCAGAAACAGAGGAGTCAAATCTCACAAAAAGACAAATTTCAGTACAACACCCGTTCTAACTATAGCGCTTATCAGGGTCAAAAGACGAGCAAGCGATTGCTTTACATTTTTTACACTCTTCCCCTGCAGTTTTTCACATTCAAATGTACGTAAAAAGCAATCACTGTTACTCGCAAAAAGCAAAGAGTATGAATATTATTGTGATATTTGTTATATCATGGATATTAAGATTTTAGGCACTGTACAGATGGTTGTTATAGGAATGTTTTTTGGCACCGTTAGAAAGCATTAATATTTACAAAGTATTCAGGACACGAACATGTTATCCAACTTGTTAAAGAAGATATCTAATTAAATCAAATTATTATTATGAACCCACATTATTGAAATATTTTGGTAGAGATTATTTTTGTTTGGATCTACAGGTATACTCAAAGCAAAAAGGTTTTATCACACAAGCACACAAGTTATTCTAGTAAGAGAATCTATGATGTGAAGTTTGCTGTACAGTTAAGTATTACAAGAGGATGATCTGCACACTAAATGTACTAATCTTACAATCAAAATACAGACTTTATGAGATGTAAACTCCACAGAGAAGTGTGGGATGGGGTTTATTACGCTGTAAATGTGGTGGGTTAATGATTTTACAGAACTAAGATTTCAACACGAGGAAATTTTGACACTGTAAACATTACAGTAAATGTGACTGTTACTTGACAGTGTCTGACTGAGTTTCTGTGTTGATCATTTCTTTGGCATCAGACTGGAGAATGGAGGGAGGACATAGCAAATGTTAAAATATTTACAGTACTCCGCAGTCATGCTTAGGTGAATTTGATCAGTTAAATAGATAAAGATAAACTAATTATGATTTCTATATTTGACAGGCATAATATTTTATTGAATAACTAACGGTATATATGATGGAATATAAATAACATACGCAGGAACAGGAGCAATAGTAGGAAAGACCCACTTACAGTGCATCTGGTGTTATGTAACATTCAGACACACTTCAGATAAATTACATCAGTCGTAGAGAAACCCAAAGAGACTTCGCTATTTATTTTTTGGCCGGTGTGGTCACTGGGTTTATGAAATCTCTGAAAATAACATCTGAGCCAGTGAGACAACATAACTGAATACTGCTCCAATAACATAAATAACAACAAAAGCAAGATCCCAGTCCTTGCTGAGCACGCAGCTTTTTGATGAGAGAAAAACGCTGTGTCACATCACAAGAGTCAGAGCCATCACGCTGAGCTCGTGCACCTGAGAGGATCAGACCTTTTACCTGAGTCAGCGAGCATCGATTCCCTTCCTCACAATATCAATACAGCACACACGGAGAATATGCCAAGATCATTCTTTATGGATCCGAAGCTTCAATCTCACCACCTTCAGATAGAAACATGATTAAAATCACAATGCTTACAGGTCGGTCTAAATGTTGATCATGAGAACATTCTGTGAAATGGTGGTGAAATGTCAGCAGGTTAAAACTGTCACTTTTACAGATTCTAATGGATTTCATGGTTATAATGGGAACTGTATTGGTTTTTGGGTCTCTGGTAATGTGTTGGTGTTGGTTTCTATTGGTGGATGGGAACAAATACAACACCATTAAATCCTACTGAAATAAGACCCAAAACACACTATGATGAATCGTGTAATGTTTTAAGGGTAAATACATAGATGTGTTTAATGATTCTTAATGATATATGTATTTTTTTTAGCAGGGATCACACATCATACATGATGGGTTAAATATGGACAGAACATTGTTGGGTTATAAATTAATTTACGCTGGGTTGTTTTAATCCCAATGTTGGGATGTTTCAGCCCATGTTTGAAAAACAACAACCCAGCACTGGTTTATTTATAACCCAACAGTGTGTTCTGTTTATCTTCAGCCCAGTTTTGTGTTGCAAATAAGTGTAAACCTGATCAAACAGATCAGGATTGTACAACAATTTGACTCAAAAAGGCTAATTAATAGATTGTTGAGGGAAAAAACTATTACCAGTGGTAATGGAGTCATCACCAGTTGATCCAATAAAACTTAATCAGTAACAGAATCAAGAGCATCTATAGTGACTACACACAAACTCGAAAGATGCGGATGGCGATGTGTTTACAGACACACAATCCTATACAAAGCCTGCACTCACATGAAAACTTCATCGACGATCGATTACCAGAATATTACTTTGTTTTACATGTATCGTTTGAGTACTAAGAAATACGGTACCATTTATTTCATGGTGTCCCACCACTCCTATAGTTTCCCGCGTATTCAGCGGCTCTCTGACGTCTGCAAATGACATAAATAACGTCAGATATTAATTAAAAGCCAAAGATTTAAGTATTTTTGGATTGACAGAACGAGCGACCAACGAGCGAGACTGAAAGTGACAAAAAGCGTATTCTGATTGGTCGCTCTTTCTGTTAACAGACCTATCAGTTTACTCTGTGGGCGGGCTTTACAATCGTAAATACAATTGTATTAGACTAAAAAACTCATTGAAACGATTATAAAATAGATTATATTGTAATTTTTTGTAATTAGATTTAAACGATGTAGTGATGTGGAGCTCCCTGAAATACGTTTAGGCAAGATGGGATGTTTGATAAAAACGTAGATACACAGAGACCCCTAGTGGTAAAACAGACAATGCACAACTGTATGAAGATGAAGTAATGAGATGTGTGTGAATTACTAGTTGTGCTCGATTCCATAATTTTTTATCAATTCCGATTCCTGGTTGTGTTATCGAAAGAGTCGATTTCAAGAATCAATCTTTTCGATTCTTTTTTTTTTTTTACAAAGATTGTGCTGACAATTCAGTGCTCAGGACAATACATGACATTTAATATAATAGAAACATTTATTAACATAGCAGCTGTTCTTAATCTCAAAGCATTTCCTTATTTGCATTTGATCTGTATTGCAGTGTCTGACTATTATACCATAGTTAAAAACTCTAGTAGCCGCACTTTGGGCTTTTTGCCCCTTTTTTTAGGTGCGCTACAGAATGAATGTGCACAAATTAGCACGAAAGCCTTTCTACAAAGTGTGGAAGCTGTCATACCAGTCGTCAGTCGTCCCAATACTTTTGTCCATATAGTGTATATCGGAGCACTGCTTACATTGGCCGTCTGACGTTTCTAGATGTGTGATGTGATGAATGCTCATCATATTACACACATCGCATTGTAACAATTATAGATATGTGCAGCTTTGTTGGCTGCCCATATCAGGTTGTTTACGTCTTCGTGTTGTTCCCTTCAAGTTTACAACCAAACTTATTTTTTTACTTTATTTATAAAGCGCTGTTAAGTAAATAAACGTTTGCTCATTCATCTGTATGTGATTCAACCGCCATTGACCTCATGATCTTTTTATTTAAGTTTTTCTTTCGTCAAAAAGGTGAAAAGTTTGATGAAAAATGTTTGAAAAAAAAGATGGTACTACTACTACTACTACTACTACTAACAACAATATTATTATTGTTATTATTAATAATATATGGGCAATTTCATGCATGAAGTTTTTACCAAATGTTTAACCATATGTCACTATTTGGTGTTAATATTACATCCCTATATGAGGTCATTCCTATATGGAAGTTTTTAAAGCATTTTCTTATGTTTAAAACAAGATTTATCATAGTCCGGTAAAGTGCTGTTTTTAGAATTTAATCTATAACAGATATTCCTCATAAATGGGCACATGAAGATAAAAATAAATATTTTATGTTTTTTAAAGAGTCATCTCATCTCCATTTGTTGGGTATTATTGCTTTTGGTTTGTGCATTTTAATTCACAGAAATCCTACAAAGTATGTTGCCTCTCAATAACCACTTGCCACCCCTTGGGGGCGCCCCAATAACGCATGTGGATAGCTCGTACATAGACTGTATCATTAATGCAAAAAAATAGATGGTTCAATATATTGGTAATAAATACATATATATTGCCTTGAAGTGAAGTTTCAATAACGTGTGCTTAGTTCAAATGATTTATATTTTATTTATACTTTTCTTAAGTGATTGCTACTAGTTTTATTACTAGTCTAATTTAAAGTAAAGAGATAGTTCAATTAAAAATAAAAATGTTATTAATTGTCCCCCTTCCTGCCATTTAAAACCTGTATGACTTTTTACTCTGTGAAACACAAAAGATATATTGTATAAAAAATGTTTTACTGGTTATGTGCCTATATAATGGAAGTCAATGGGATCTAATGTTGTTTGGTTACTAACTTAATTTCGCAAAATAAAGAAAACCATACAAGTTTGGAATGACATAAAAATAAAAATGAATAAACGAAAACTCAAACATACATCAAAAGACAAAGTTAATTAACTAAAAATGGATTAAAAATAATATTAAAATGAATTATGATTAAAATAGTAGCAGTGCCATAGTGTGACTGTCAAATGTGAATGCCATAAAACGAAAACAAAACAAGCAATCAAACAAACATGACAAAATTGGGAAGAAAAATGCATAATTGACAGCCATTAATCTGTTTTTGATCAAACCAAATAGTTAAATCTCATGACACAAAATCAATACAATGTGAAATATAAAATGCTGGGTTTTTTTTTTATTATAGAGCTGTATAAAGGGGCATCATTCGAAAACTGCATCTGTACAAAACAAAAAGCTCTTCATACACCATTGTAAAACAGTTAGAAAAGATAAAAAGAAAACCCACAAATGTGGCTCTTTGAAACCCCTTCAAACGCAACTACCAACATCTGAACAACTCAAACATGACTTCTTTTGTATTTGCATTTAAAATGTTTAGGAACATATTCTCCTGGTTCTGTTATTGATTCTTTTCTTCAGCTCCATCTCCTGAATTAACATCAATAATCTACAATGTACCAAAAAATGACAGTCACCTCAAACAGAAATAATCTGAGATTCAGAATATATATCAGAAAAGGCCTACTTACCATATTCTTTACATTTAAAAAAACTCAGTATAAAACAACACCCATTCATGTACAGTGTATTTACACACCAAATGCACTCCTGCAAACACTTCAAAGATTACATTCAAATAAGTGACAAACAAGTAGCACACAAACTTAAACCAAATATTTCTGATCAAGTTCAAAAGCTTAAGAAAGTGCATTTAATTTGTTTTGGAGAAAAATGCTAACGGCCCACAACAGGCAAGACCTAATGTACAGAACCAACAGAGAAAATAACTAAACTAATTTATGCTTTTAGCAGCAAATTTGAGGAAGACACTTCCAATACTTCAGAGACTAACACTGCTATTCAACACATCGGCAAGATAATTAATAAACCACTGCCTGAGGAAGAGACGTTAAACACATTTTTGGTGCATAGCTGGCACTCAAAACCTGAGAAAGCAAAGGCAAAGGCTCTCATTTCTTCAAAACTTATAAAAACAGGGATGATTCTTTTATCTCCTGCGTGATGAAGAACGATAATGTTGCGAAGGGTGTCGAGAAGAGTGGGCTTTATTTCTATTGTCTTGGTTATATGAACGATGTCCGTGTGCTGGTTGCCGTGGCACTGACGAGCCCCTCCCCTCTACGTCCTGCGTCGGGTCTCTGATTGGCCGTCGCTCTGTAAAGCGGGGATCTGTAGGCCTGTCAGCTATTCGTGGGTCTCTAGGACACTCCAGAGGTATTAGCCTTGGCATCTGTGGCTGCCGTGAGTGACTGCCACTCGGGTGGGATCGTGAAGTGGAGGCGGTAACCGTTTCCATGGGAACATGAGTGACAGGTGAGGTGACGACGCTCGGTCTGCCAACAGGGGGATGAGAGAGACTACGAGACATCTGATCGGGTTTAACGATCTTCCTGGTGTCGTTTCGGAAATCTTGCTCCTGTGTCTTGATTATAGTCCCACGTCTTCCAGCGTCTTGGATTAATGCTCCCCAATCGCTCTGTTCCTGCAGAAACAGGTTTCATTGATGAACAAATTCCACAGCGTGGAAGTGATGTTGTGCATTTCTGTCTGTGTTACCCTGAGTGTGCGTAGATGTCCCAGTATAAAGAGACTGAACTTTGCTCTGGTAATGGTTACGTTCATTCTTTGCCGATTCCCGACAAATCTTAAAAGAAATTGAAAATATTGCGGTTTCAATAAGAAACATGAAGTTTTAGTATTTTAGCACAGACACCAAAGCATTAATACACAACTATAATGACATGCACACACACAAACTCACACACTTACCCAATGGAACCCATTTCACTGCTGGCTCTTACACAAGACACAATAATGCAGTCCATTTCTCGACCCTGAAAGCCATCTACAGTATCCACTTCCACCCTACAAAACACTCCTCATTATAAATATACATACAAATGGCAGCTTTATTATTTAATAATTAAAATTTTTTGGTGTTATATAGACGCAAATAAACACAGCACAATCTCACAGCATTTTATGAGATTGCCAATTCGTATGAATTACAATCCCGTTGTTACATTTTTGTATGATTTGCCGTTGTCCCAGTGACATTAGGGATGGGGCGGGGTTAGGCTTTATTATTGTTTTATCCAATAAAAGTAATTATCTTAAAATTTTGTACATTTTATATTTCTTTAGAACAACAAACAGTACAGAACACTCACTGAAGGTGCTTGTTTTCTACACCTGACGCCCTCATGGCCTCCCTTATTTTTTGTTTCTGGGCGTTATAGGGCGTGATGACGCCCACTCGCACAGACTGCTTTTCACCCAGCAGTTTTAACAGCAGAATGACCAGCTTCACTTCCTTGGGATTATAAAATGAACTAATAAACAAAGAAACACAGTGAGTTGAATGTTGAACAAAGCAAGCAGTAAATGACCACCCCACCCCATCACTTACTCTCTCTCCTTGTTCTCTCTTCCATCGGTCACGTCAAACACTCTGTAGGGTTTGAAGGGCCAGCTGAAGGAACAGCGCTTTTGAGCAGTCTCACTGTGAGAGGGGGAAAAATATAAACAACTGAAATTTTCCCAATTTCACTTGATGAGCAGGTTGTAAATGTCAAACCGTTTGGACACCCACAAACGCACACACTATCATAATGATGTTGTTACCAGTTTGTATGATTGTTAACTGAGCATTTTGCATATACACTGAAGCTCAGACAAAACTATATATTAGCAGGAAGACACATGACATCATGACAACACACACGGTTTAGTAGTCAAGGCCCATTCACAGCGAGTACAGACAGACCATCTTCACTAAACACGTTTTTAGACTTCTGGTTTAGTTCACTTCACTGAAAAAGTTGAGAACTCACCACTCGCATGGTCCTCTCAATAACCTGAGGTATTTTAACCCTGACTCTGAAGTCCTCTGCTCCATCACATACTGCCTGCACTGGCCCTGCCTACACATTATGACATCATAAAACAGGAAGTGGTCTAATTTAACACTTCTCATCTCTTTCTTACTCTCTCTCTACATGCGTCTGAAACTTTGGTAGCGTTTGTTTAGCCAAAAGAAATTATGCATACCAGTCGTTTTTGAGCATGTTGTTGTAGATGTATTTGGAGGGAAATTCACAAATGTCGGGATGCATGCGATACTGCATGTTGAGAAAGAAGACGGGAGAGGGTTGAGCATTCGACTGGTGGAGGCTTTTACATAACCTCACCATAAGAGACTGGTCATAACCAAACTCCTTGGCTTTCTGTTGAAACACACAGTAAGAAAACACATTGATTGAAAATCCAGCATGAAGAAGCCAATACAGTCTTTGAACGGGAATGTATTTAATAAACCGTGATTTACCTTCGCGTAAAAAAATTTACTTTACAAGCAGATACATCATGACTATTATTTCAGTTTACCTGGGACACAACCGTTGGAGGAAGCTGGTTGGGATCACCAACGAGGATTACAGTAGGACATCGATACAGCATGGGAATCAGCGTCTCAGTTTCTTTAGCCTGACTAGCCTTCAAAAGCCAGACAAAATCACTTATGAGGGCTCGTGTGTTAACATTGACATTGTGTGACATAACACACAGCAATCACAAAAAACACAATCCTTGAACATTATAACATTGTAATGTAATCACATTCATCTGCCAGCACATACACAGTCAACAAATCATTTTCAGTGGAACAGTATCAAAGCGATCATATAAGCACCTCATCAATAATAACACAGCTGAAGGGCTCATGTCCAAGACGACGGAAGGCGTTCTCCAACACGCTGCTCCCGCTGGTGCTGAGCGTACAGCAGATCACATGAGCGTTCTGAAGCACAAGAGCCTGAGACTCCTGCCGCTTACTGCGACACTGACACAGACAGACATGTTGCTTAGAAATAATATATTGGTTATATAAATGAAGTTCAACATGAAGAGATGTGATCGCTCACCTCTTTAATCTTTCGACTTAGTCCTTCCCTCTCTTGTAGAAGCTGAATCTTTTTCTTAGTTAACATCTTGAACTGAAACCAACCCATGAGGGTGCAGAAATGTAATAAAACATTTAAATAAGACAAAATATTTGAAGAAACAGTAGTATGACCTCATAACATTGAACTGCACTATTAACTACAATTGACTACAACTGTAAAAATTGTGCTGTGTAAAATCGTGTCCTGGGAACCACTGCATGATACAACCTTGGATATAAAATGGCAACATCATATCAGAAAGTTTAACATTTAACAAGTTAACATTTTGTTTTTTTTATCTTCAATGTCACTTAAATGTTTCATAGTCTCAACAACCAACAATTCGCCTATTGTTTTATTCAATGTTGCTACATTTTTATCGGTTTAAGTTAACGGTTTTGAATGTTAATAGGAACAACTATCACCATTTGTGTGTGTGGTAGATGTATTACCTCAGGAGAATCTTTCTGGGCCCCTAGAAAATCTGTCCCACAGCGCAGAGACAGATTTTCAATGCTCTGGTCCAGCTGTTCCTTTTTCCTCTGGACATCAGCTTCTACGGTCTGCTGGGCTCGCTCTAAACACACAAACACACACGTCAACTTATACCTTTACAATTCAAGAGTTTAAAGGAGAAGTCTCTTGTGGTGTTTGAAATTTATGTCTCACGTGCTCTTGCTCTGGTCTGGTTGTCGAGGCTGAAGGGTTTCAGCGACTTTGAGATGGTTCTATCACTTCCCAACCTCACCAAATTTATGTCACCGCAATTACCTGCACACAGAGCGGGTGGCCACGTACGAGAGGCACATTAGGGGTGAAATTGTGATTTTTTTTATGTGTAATGCATGCTACTATCACAAGCTCCAAACCTTGCGGAGCGTTGATGTTACGGCATTTCTCTTTAAAGACCACTATGACTTTCTTCATCAGACTGTCGATGGCAGCATTAGAGGGAGCACAGAGAAGAACACGCGTCCTCCGTGTCTTAGAGACAGGATTTCCAGCTGGAGCAGCACTCTACTCAAGTAAACACACACTCAGCAAAAGGAAAAACTGCCTGCAAGTATAAACATACATGATCACATAAACAAACCCACAGACCGAAGACAGTAGTTTGTACAGCAGACCGCCAATGGTTTTACTCTTCCCAGTTCCTGGAGGGCCATGAATCAGTAGAAATTTTGGTTGCTTTTGTGTTCTTTGAATCATGGCAAGACCGCAGGCTATTGCTCTGGACTGATCCATGTTGTACTCCTAAAACACAGAGAAAGAAAGAGAACAAGCATAGGCCATTATATTGACCTTCATCTACGGGTTTACACATGCACTTCACAAAGACATATGACTGCTACCTGAACTAGATAACAAGGCCATGTTACAGAGTGCAGTTTTACATATATTTACAATGTGAAAGCACACTTTCCACCAAGAATTTGCATACTTGATTTCAATAGTGCATACTCAGTTTTTCCAGTTGATAGGCGAAAAAAAGCTCTAAATAGCATCACTTTTAATAACACAAGGTTTAAAGACCACCACACAACTCCAAACTCACTGGCGCATCCATCTTCAGCTGGATATTCCGACTTTGTGTGAAAAAAGACACGTGTGGAGCAAGAAGAGGACGCAACATTGGTCCATTACGCAGTAAACACAGTGCCCGGAACTCCCGAAATATACTGATCAACGATCCGATGACTTCACACCGAACAGGCTGAGCGTTCACAGATGACACATTACCACGAGTCTGGATAGTCATGTTTAGGGTTGTAGTAGTACCTGAGAGGGAGAAACTGGTAAGACAGCGGTAATAATGAGGGTTTTGTACATGTGTATCAAAAGTATCACACACCTGGACCTCTGTTGGAAACAATGGACCGAGACACATAACCAAAATGAGCATTTAGTATATAGTCATCAGGTTCATTGCGTGCGTATGCCCTGGTGTTCTCCGGCAGCCAAAGCAACACAAGATCGTCTTCTTTGGGATACATTTGATTCATTTCTTCATGTGGATTAAGACCTGCTGCAATCAGAGAACAAAATAAGATGTACAAAGAATCGGCTTTCCACAGACACTCTCCATGTCTGGTGGACAAATGGTGTTTGTTGAAGCAAACGTCACTGCCACAATATTAAGGAACTGTGAATGGTTTGGATGGTTGCTAGGTTGTTGCTAGGGTATTCTGGGTGATTGTTAATTGGCTCAAGTCAAAGAAAACCCAACCCATGTATTTTTCATATTCTGGGGCCCTTCCTCCATGCACACACTTCTTATTAACAATAATTTATAATTTGTTGGAATTGTTACAGGTTACTAGTGAATATAAAGATTTCTTTTTTTGAGAAAGTAATATAAAACAAACATCACCAGATGATCTGCAATGCCCAACATGAATGGACTTACCTATGAAGTTGGCACTAGCTATACGATTGCTGTACTCAATACCCTGGACCTTTGCAAACAGGGTAATCCTCCCATCCTTGAGCCATTCATTAGCCATCTAGCCAGTAAGAAAGTAAATAAATGGACCACAAAATGTCCATTGATTATATAACAATACTCAATTTGCCTGAAGGTCTAGAAATCATCAAGATAAATGTCATGCACCAGGTAAGAACTGTGCAAATATTTAGAAATTAGAGATGTAGTCTTACCTCTTCAAATGCATTTAACAGGAGCAGAGGATACAGGGTGTTGAAGTACTCAAGGTAACTGGTGAATTTAACCGGCACCTCCTTCAGTGGCAGCTGGCACAGGTCATCTGGACTGCCAAATGTTTTGTAATTGTCAAGCATCCTATATTCCCATTTAAGAATAGCTTGAGTCAGGACTGAAATGTCAAACTTTGGGCACTGATCCATCGTGGGTGCCGATTTGTAAACTGGAGCTTCAGGTCTCTGGTACGTTTTGTAAGATGGTGGTTCAGAGGTAGAGCTTACTTTAGTACTCAAGACAGACTTGGGGGCATAGCTCAGGGGTCGAGGAATCTGTCTTGAAGGCAATGGCTGCGCAAACTGTGGAGAAGGCACTGGAGGAATGATTTTTGCAGGTGGCGTCGCTGGAGCGGGTCGAGCAACTTTAGCTTTAGCAACATTAGACACAGTAGGAGGCTTGTTTCCTTTTTCGATTTCCAGGACAAGTGAGGCACTGCGTGAGCTGGGGGCGTATATTTTTGTGGTAGAAGGCTTGGCCTTTTTCTGAGACATGGGGACATCCCAGGCTTCAAGAACAAATGATCATCATTTAAATCAATCTGTTTAGAAACATCAGAAGGTTGCAAAGGTTTACGTGTCACCGGTTGCACTGGGGTATCTGACTCATCATCGTCCATGTCCACAGGATCTCTCTGTGTAAGAAAAAACCTTTCATCATTTTCTTCATATTGCTCCATTTGAGAGCATAGCTCCATGTCTGTGGGTTCCATTTGAGTAAGAAACATCCATTCATCATCCACATCATCTTTTGCAGCATCAGTGACTTTTTGTCCTTCCCTGTTGACAGCAACATCAGCAATCTCATCATTTCTGAAGTACTTTGACTCTGTCTTGTTATGGCCGACCACATCAGCTCTATTATCACAGTTCTCACCTGTACGGTTGGTTTTTATTTCTCTTTCATTGTCCTGCTGATGGTCCGGATCTGGTTGAGGGTAGGGAAGAAAAGTAAAGTCTTCTTTTTCTGCAACCGTAGGTTTGGATGAGTGCATTTCCCCTGGTTGGGTGCACTTTGTTAGTTTGGGAGCCAACGATGTGGGAGATGTCACTGCTGGCCTCTGACGCTTATCACGACTTTGTCTGAAAAACTGCATATCTTGAGATGCCAGAAGTTTCTTGTTACCTTTTACCATGTTTTTCTGTGGAGAGGTCTTAGCGGTGCTCTGTCGCCTTTTTATCTGTTGTGGCTTCACCTGCACTTTCTGACCATGACCCCGCAGCTTAGCGACAGAGTCCAGGGAACGCTGAGAAAGATCAAAAGCTTTCCGTTCCTTTTTCTTCAAACCCAGACGCTCCGCTGTTGATTCTGGCTCAACAGCTTTACGAACCTTCTTTGGGGGAACCACAGCAGGGATGCCACGTGAGGTGGAGGCTGAAAAAGAAAGTGAAGAGATGGAGCTGGAGGATGCAGAGGTTGAGGGTGATTCGTCAGCATCTCGAGATGGAAAGCTGCGTTTCCGGGGATGGCGCCTGATTTTATGAGCAAGGGCCTCGATTATTAATGGCTTTTTAGACTGCAAAATATCTTTCTTTTCAGACTGTACAGTTTTTTGGTTTTTGACTGGTGGAGTAGTTGGTCTGATGAATTTTTCTTTGCACTCTACAGGACTGTTTTTTATGGATGAGGAAGATGCACATGAAACAGTTGGCTCTTCATGTTGTTGCTGTTTGATGTTTTCTTCTGCTCGCTGACAGGCCCTCTCAATGTCCTCATCTGGAATGGCTTCGGTCTCTGAACCCCACGAGGGAGAACCTGCATCAGGAACAGGTGTCACCTGCAGTTCAAACTTCTTCGTCATGACTGGCATGCAAAACTCTGAGTCCTCCCAGGCAGATGCCACATATTGCTGGGTCTCAAACTCAAACACTTGTGATTCACTCAGATCATCATAGTCACGGCCTGGACTCTCCGATAAGACAGGAGATTTATTCTTCAGTGCACAGGTGTCATCACCTGACCTCATCTCTTTTGTTGCCCTTTCATCATTTTCAGAAATGTCATCGTCAGAGATGATTATAGTATCAGAATTATGTTTTGACGTGCCCGTGGTATGCCTTTGTCGATCATCCTTAACACTCACTTCGGAGTCACTAGATTTAAGCTTCCTCAATTTCATTAGGCGGTCCCGTCTGATATTAAGAGGTTCAGCATCATCAACCTCATCTTCAAAACCACAATCCTCTTTAGCTGCAGCCAAAGAATCCATTTCTTCCTGGCCAATATCATCTTGTGTAACCTCTGGGTTTCCAGTATTTCTTTGGGCTATAGCTTCAATTTTGGATAAATTCTGGTTATTAATTAATCTAGATCGAATTTCCTGCAGTTTTCCCATGTCTGGTTTAATGTGCTCCCACTCAACAGCAGGTCTCTGTTCTGAAATCAGCATCGGCTCAGGAGGTTCCTTCTTAAACTCTCTGATGTCCTCAAGACAACTAAATAAATCCTCATCCGAGAGGTTATCCCAAACCGATTCTTCTTTAATGGAAAAAGATGCATTGCCAGCTGTGCTTGGACCTGCCTTTTGGTCTTCCTGTTGATTAGAGGTCGTATTTCTGTAAGGAAAAGCATTTAGAGGCGCTTCAATGGATGGTGTAGAGCGGCCAGGAGAAGCAGCAGGTCTTTCTGGCATAGACTTGACAATGTTTTCTAAACAGCGTTGAAGCTCAACAGATTCAGAACTTGTTAGATTCCACCTTTTGTTGGGCTCTCCACGCAGCTGCTTGTTGAGCAAATTTAGATATTTGGTAGACCGTGCATCACAACCAGTTCGTTTTCCTTCCTTTAGCAGTAGCCGAATTAAAGTGTTGCAGCCTTGAATTATGGCACAAACACCCTGACCAGGTGCGGGCAGTCTGCCACCGAGAGTGTTGGAGGTTGAACTGACTCTGTGAATCCCGCCCGTTCTGTCTGGTGGTCCAGAATTCAATGCTTCATCAGACTGGACACTACACATGACAATCACTTCCACCCATATGTGGGCACAGCGAGAAAGCTTTCCCATTCGTCCTTCACTGAAATGCAGCTCAACGATCTGAATAAGGATGCGGGTGAAAAACTCTGTGACTTTATCGCACACGTTCGTACCGTTCAGCATGTGGCGATTGACGTTTATCTTGTCACAAAGGTAGTGAATGACCTGTCTGATGTAGGAGGCATTAAGCTCTGGTAGGTCCATTATGGAGCGTACAAATGGAATGAACCACAGAAAAGTGCTGCCATAGACACGCATGCTCTGACCCATCTCAGAATCCAGCACGTTCACCAGGGACTGCATATCCTCATAGATCACAGAACTGTTGCATAATCCACTGCTAGATGATGAGCTGGATGTCTACAAAGTGAAAAGCAGAAGACAATCAGAAACTTTACAATTTTGCCCCAAAGTACTAAAAAGACAACAAAGAATATTTGTTAAAGATGGTGAAAACACTTACTTGGTTTGTTTTTTCTGAGGCATAACAGTCATACACCATCTGACTGCAAGTTACCATGTTATCATCATACTCTGGCTCTACCTTAACCTTCCTCCTGCTCATAAAAATGTAAAACAAAAGAAATTTAATGTGTGAAAAAATTCATCAATTTAGTATTTTCATGCCTGCTTTACAATCAAGATTCAACAGTTAAATAAGGCCTGCTTTTCACAGGTAATTTCAATACAGATCTCATAATTCTGGCACTTTCTTACCCCAAGGTTTTTTGCTGGATGTTTCTTATTTCTGCTGTATAGCTGGCTGCTCCAGTTATGGTCTGAAAAGTCAAGATGGGGTCGACCTGAGCCCAGATTTTAGAACCAATTCGATCCAGAATGACCATAAAACACTGAAGGGCTGGCCAGAATGGGTCAGAAGCCGGGTCATCCTCTGAAAAAAAATAAGGTCACATTCACACCTCATCCAATAATTTGTATGAAATACAAAAATATGTAGGTGTAAAGTACCGTGTTTTAATCCGTCCATGGTGTTAAGTATGCAGAGAGGGATATTAAACTCCCCCATGAACAGAGAGTCCATTGCTTCAGCGCTGAGCTGTGTTAATAACATGCAGATGCCTAAAAAGAACAAAGAACAGAAAAGATTCAAACAGATTTTTCTTTCTATATTGGTTCTAAAATTTAGCAGAGAAAGAGAGACACTTGAAATAGAATCTAAACAGACTTTTCTACAACCCAAAGAGACAGACAGCTGAACGCAAAACAAGAAAAAATGGTTGGTGGTTACCAACATGTGACACATCTGTTATATTTTAGATGCAGATTTTTATGCAAACAATTATTTTTTCAAATAACTTACAACTTTTGGTCAAAAGCCACACGGACAGAAGCAGTGAATACAAACTAGATTGTACATTGGGTTAACAATAACACAAATAAGTGGTACAAATACACAGCTAATTAGCATTAAAAATATATACACTTTTTACTTTTTGATTTAAGTCACATTTGCAGCACTGAAAATGATTCATATCTCAAGAATGCAGAAGACAAACCGTTTTAATACTACAACAACGCAAACAGGGCACAACACAGATGTGCAAAATGTCTTTTTAAGATACAAGAGGAAGTATTAATGGAAAGAAAGAATGGAGAAGAATGAAAGGACTCCCACAAACAAACCTAGCCAGTAGTTCTTCTTATCGTGTGAATCATAGAGATGAGAGGGCAATCTCGGTACAGTGCCACCTGCAAAACAATCAGGATCCAAATCTGGAAAATCCTGATAAAATCCCAGCTCGATCACATAAAACATGCACGAAAAAATATCCTGAAGGTCATAGTAGGTGTCCCGGTCCACACTCTTCATTGTCTTCGCTGCGTCGATTGCCCAACGTCGTACCTGGAATAAAAGGATGCAAGAACATAACAGAAGTTGACATGTGAGACGGTAGAAGAGGATGAGATGTGTGTCGGCATGAGCTAAAGAGATTACCTTTTCATTGGGATAAACAAGAAGCAAATATGTTCCCTGATACTTCTCGAACACATTTAAAGATTGTTTCATGTCCTGCAGTGCACACAAGGCCTTCACCACCATGTCACCTGCAAAGGGAGAAACCGAAAGAAAAAGTAACAATACCATTTTTTTTTTTTTCTAAAGCCTATATAAATAGGAATTTTAACAATAAATATCAAATATTCCACCATGAGCGTATATTAGTGATTGCCTGAAGTTACAAAGAAAACAATAAAATCAACTTTCCAGTTATCTGTAGGTTATGACTTACACAGCTCACGGTGACAGAGCAGGTACGGATATTTCAAAACTTCAAACAATGGGAAGCGAATACGGTTATGGAATTCTGTAGGTGAAATCTTTGACACAGGTTCTTCATGATCATCTTCAATGATAAAGATATCATCATCCTCCTCCAGCTCCTGGTCCAACACGGATCTCAACGCATGCATGAATCGATCTTTCTCTATTTTCCACAAAACCTGATAGAGAAAGACAGAAAGAATTTTTTTTTAAATTTTGGTCAGTTTAAACTACCGATGCTTTCCTTGTTAAACTTGGGGGCCTTTTCATATAATTTCTGATTTTAAGATTCTATAATCAATCTCTCCTCATCAACATTTGAGGATTAATATTCATGAGGTGCAGAACTTTTATTGAATGAGATCACTGTGTGGGTGGAGCTGTCAGCCACGACGTCACAGAAATAGAAAGTGATCCTAAAATAGTGGACTCTATCTAAAGTGACATTCAAGCTATATTTTTATAACTGTGTTCATTCACTGGAGATCAAAACTATAACTTTGGCATGGCTTGACTCATGCTCCATTATTCAAGCTACAGGAAGTGAGGTAACTTAACCTACTTTAAAGAATCATGTGTTTGTGTTTTGCATTGCTCTGCACACACACATTTGGGTGAGACTGTGCACATTGCGTGTACCTTGTGTAGTTCAGATACACAGTCTCTGGCTCTGTGGTACTCCACCACACACTCCATACAGCAGCTGAGGTCTTCATTAAGAGAATCCATTTCACGTTTAGACAGCTTCCCTGAACTGTAGCGCCGCAGCAGGGTTCTGATGGCCTCTTCTCCCTCCACATCCAGCGACGTGGTACACCACATACATTTCTCCATCGTAATCCTCTGTGCATGCTTCCAAACACACACAGACACAGATAGATAAGACAAGCTTTTTTATTTATTTATAATACATGTTTTATAAGCTTATATTAAAAAATAATATAAACATACATACAATTTTCACAAACTCCTAGGAGCATTTTGATAAATAAGTTCTGATATATCTAATTAACGGAATATTAATGGCTCAGCCATTAACATGTATATACTTCACACAAACATCAGTGACTTACAACCTAAAGCATTAAAACAATCTGACTTTAAAGTTGACAAAAAAGGTAAATGCATTTTGTTTTCTACATAAATAAGTTCTGATATATGTAATTAATTAAAGCACAAGCTGCACACATCACACATAATCAATATATAAGGTGAATGTATATTTACCAAGAAAAATATCATTTATTATTATTTTTGATGTAGGATTTAGAGAATATGAATATAACTAAACAGTTTTCAATATACAGGTGCATGATTATAAAAATGTGTCATAATTAAAAGATGCCTGAAAGGGATAAAGTATAAAACAAAAGCAGACTGTTTTTGCATATCATTAGAAAGAATTTAAGAAAAAGGAAGAAACTACAGATAAGAAGGCCAAAGCCATAAAACATGAGCTGAAAGAGACAGATAAGCATTGTTAAACAGAATGAAATGGGAGATGGAGTCCAGATGGATGCTCCAACCACATCTAAATAAAGCCTATATATGTAGCTTTTATCATTATTTCCATACTTGCGTCATTCTTAACCTGTATGATTTTCTTTCTTCTGCAGAACACAAAAGAAGATATTTTGAAGAATGTTGGTAATCAAACAACATTGAACCCCATTGACTTGCATTGCATGAACACAAAACCACTGAGACATTCCACAAAATATCTTCTTTTGTGTTGAAGAAACAGTCTGAATAAACGGTCACATACAGGTTTATAATCCACATAAGGGTAAATAAATAAAACTTTTTTGAGTGAATTATCCCTTTAAATATGTTTCCTACAACAATATATCCACACTCCAATGAAGGACTTAACTCCTTATGTTAATGATCTTATATCTTAAGCAGCAGAGTTGGAACTTGGAAATGACAGATATTACACAATACGTTTTATTTCTGACAGCCAGTGGTTAAAAATAAGCCTATGAGTGTTCTTTTGTTTTTGTGAATGAAAATAAACATGTGCAAAGCAGAGACATGAGAAAGCAAATAAATGACATTAACTAGCTTTTACAGTAAAGGGGTTCCTGTTCTGAATTTAAATATTACAGAGCTGAGGTCACCACATCCTCAGCACAAAAACAAAACAAACCCACTTCCAGTCACCAACAAAACACAAGTTCAGCCATTAACAACAAAAGTGTATTGCAACCTGAAGCATTAAAACTGTTTCGCTTTAAGAGGCCAAGCTGATAAAAACGTCAAATTATGATGTCAAACTAGAAGCACTTCAGGCGTGTAACAGCTATAAATCACTGAAGTACACGAGCAGCGAACTTCAGCTACACAAACAAACGTATGAATTAAAGTGTAAACAAACACATTTGAATCACCACAAATAACAAAAACAATTAAATATATTACCGACAAAGCTCCAAAAGATGAAAGCTCGTGTCTCTCATGTGTGTTTCATCTCTGTTGTAAACGACATGTCTTTGCACCAGTGTTTAGAATCACTCTCATTTCCGCTGAAAACACGCCTGCCGTCGGGTCGCGCTGCGCTGACGTCACTGTGAGGGCAGGAACGTCCATTGCGCCTGCGCAGCACAACAAGCGAGTTGAGATTTATAGCGCCACTGGCAATTAGTAAAACACGTGATTTTACTAATTATTATTAAGAATATTGACAGAATATTTTGAGGATATTGAGAGAATATTAATTGTTTACTTTGGGAAAATATTTTGTTTGGATTGGAAGTTTGGATAATCTTATTTTGTTCACAAACTTTTATTTACATAAATGCAGATTTTAAAAGCATTTTAAAATATTTTGTAACTATTTTTAATCAATTTAATAAGAAAGCTGTTACAATTACAATACATGTAAGTAACAAATACACAGACACTGTTATGGAAAATAATCTCTCAGAGAAGAAGGTTCCAGGTGCCAAAAGTCAAACTTTATTGCTCGAGCCAACAAAGCTGAGATGCCAATGGTCATCCAAAGAACATACAAGAGCATCTGATCTTACAGTCTCTGACTCCTCACTTTATTCCATTTTTTTCTTGACAAATGATTTACCTTTTCTTTTTAGTCATCCCCCTTCTTGGTCTTCTACCATTATCTTTTCTCATTGAAATATTTCTTTTTAGGACTGCCCCCATGGTTTCTTATTTCTCTGTTCTTATGACATAATGGTGGCAAGGCAACCCTGGATTGGTGTTTCAGTGTCTTCTTATATCTTATATATACGTGTTATTCCATATACATAAATCTGCATATATCAACATGTTAACATTACGTGCAGCATGTGCTGCACATGACTTCTATGACCCATGACACAGAGGTACCCCTGTACCCTGTGCTCTTTACACTATGTGTATGTGCTCTTTCCATATCATATATGTGCTCTAGTGCTCATCCTAGGAATATACCATGAAAATATACCAAAACACAAATGTGCAGTTCACTCAGTCTTTATTGTGAGGGGTTCTTTTTTACTTTTGCACACCTTGTGTGGGATAAATCGTGATTAGGATTATTAGTCCTAGTTTTGTGAGTGCTATTCTCATAAAAAACTAAGAAAATTAGCATCATAATCAAGAGCTAAATGACCCTTAAAACTATTAATAATGTATATTACACAGTTATGTGTAATACATGCTTTTTATATTATGACACAGTTGCAAAATATAACCTTTGTTATACCTTACTGTTTAAAACACAAATAACTGCAAGACATCATAGATAAACATATTTTGTTTTTATTTCACCTGATATGAATTACACATGAAAAAAAGTGAGGATCAACTCAAAGTTATGCAATAACCTCCCTTCCCTTTATATAAACACCCGGCAGGTACAGTTTTATCCTAATAAAACAGAGGCCTCGGTACATGCTTGAGTTCACCTGAGGTTTGGGCTTCTTTGTCCATTTGCAGTTCCGTTCTGTAACAACAGTTGCATTGTCGTCTCTACATACTCAAACGTGGTACTGTGGAATGTCATGGGAAAATCAAAGCAGAGGTGTCAGGCATAAACTGACATCTTTCCTACATCAGCAACAGCACGAATGGGTCAAAGTGGACAAAAGTAAAAATAAACATTGATATAAAACGCTGAGCAGTATGTCATCTGTCAGAAGAGCAACCTCTGAGATCTAGATTGATATGTTTATTGATATATATTTATAAGGAATGTAGATCCCAAATAATAAATTCTGCATATTTTTCAAATCACATTGAAGAAACTAAATGAAAGATCCATCAGTTGACTTAAAGCTTTCTAAAACCCAATAAACCAGAAATGTAAGTTTTTCTATATCTTAACCAATACAGTACAAAAAATATGCAAGTACAATAGAAATGAACATTGCAGTTTGTAAAACAAACAAGGTTGAAATAAAAATACTACATCATTCGGACCCTAATTAGGCACTAATTTTGTTCCCGTGACCTAATTTTGTTCCCTACACCACTAAAACAGATAAATCTGAGACTATCTGTAAAATCGGCATGTTTTTTTTTGCAGACGCACAAGGCGAGACAGCTGTCAATGAACAAACAAACCAAAACATGCCAGCGATGGAGGGCAGGAACAAAATAATACTTTCCTCTATGAAATAACTAGTGTTAATAAAAACAAGTCTTTATATTTAAAAAGTGCAAATTGTTTTGTTTACATTACACTTTTGACAGGAGTATAGAGCGAATCTCTAAAAATATCTCAAGAACATGTCCAGGACATACTTCACCCCCCCGAAAATCAAAAGAAAGAAATTATACTTTGCCTAAAGAAAATTTAAAAAGAGTGGGTATTTTTGCATTTTTACATTATTTCATGACACTGAAATAATGTAAAAATTACATGAATTTTAACAAAGCAACAAAATGTAATGTGTAGGAATTGCGTGTGGGGTAAAATGCGACTTGGACATGTTTTCAAGAGATTTACTCTAAGATATTCTTGTAAGATATGCAAAAGCAATACGTCATCCACCCCGTCAGTCTGCTATCAATGTTGTTTCTGCCCTCCTGTTCAGATTTCTGTCACTTTCGATCATTAACGTGTTGTTTAAAAAAAGTAATGCCATGCTGACTGATTCGCCACATTCTCCTTTTCCTCCCTTTAGATCACCGTTAAGATCTTTCCTGCGAGCATTAATGATTAAAATATATATTACATTTCTCATTAAATAGTTTTTGTTGCTTGCACGATTCGCATGCATTAGGAAGGCAAGGGCAGTCTAAGGGAGGGGGTTGACAGCCATGTTGTCGTGCGAACGAACAGGTGGGTCGTATGATAACGGTCACGTCTGCGATAAACTCGCTCCTTTGGTCCACAAGTACACTGTTCTGCGCTTGTGTATCAACCAGAACAGTCTAGACGATGAAACTCCAGTGTGTTTGGGTATATGTGAGTGTGTGTACATATGTGGTCCGTTTCGTCAGTTTCACTGGGATTCTGCTGAAAATCACTGAAGTTTGGTTCCCAGCTTTCGTTGTCTGTTTCTGTGCAAGGATAAAAGAGTTTATAAGATACTTTTTGTGACAAATAGTAGCATAAACCACACTGATCTTAGCAGTTACATTATTTTGACATTGCCTGATAGATTGATATCCTTTCTAAATCTAAACCTTTATGCATTATATTACTGCTAAAATACAACAGAAATCACACACATTAAACACAAGGTGAAATCACATTTAACTTAATGTCGAAAAGTGTCCAGACTGAATTCACCATGCTATAAAAGAAATGATAGAAAATGTGAGATTTCTGTCTCATATTTTACAGAATGTATCATGAATGGGTTTACCTGGCTTCTGATCTGGTTACTGTATATTCAAACCACAGGATGTTTGGAATGAGACTAGTATCTCTCACCAAAAAAAACTCTGAGATCGGCCTGAGAAGACAAACTCGTATTATTATAACAGCTGTGTATGTTTGATATTACGTATGAGAACATCTGTGTGTTATTACCAGGCTGCTATCTTGGGAAAGACTGGTGTTAGCACCTCCTGGGTGATAAAAAACCACACGACTCCCATCACTATACCAGCCACACCTCCATAAATCACCTGACTCCAGGTGTGATAAAGGAGGTAGACTCTATGAACACACACAACATGTTGTTATATAAAGGCATCAGTAACAAAGAGCAGAATACAAACTATGAATTTACACACACACACACACACACACACTTTACCTGCTGTATGAAACAGACAGAGCCACACCCAGTAGAATGACGGACAGTATATGCCGCCATAACAATTCAACACACCTAGCATTGTTCGTCTGATGCATTCTGGGAAAACAAAATCAGACACCTTACGTTAAAAATCTTAAAATATCTTCTGCTATATATACTGATATTTATTGGACCTGCCAAGAAATTGCATCTGTTTGCTACAATGGCTGTACAAAACAAATAAATATCTAGATAATATATGCGCAAAAAATACACATTTCAGAAAAAGCTATACATGTCATTATTAAAATGCTTTAAGTAAATATAGGCCTGCCAAAGTAAAATTTTGCAGTTCACCCAAAAATGAAAATGCTTTTATCATTATGCACCCTCATGTCATGTCAAACCTGTATGACTTTCTTTCTTCAGCAGAACACAAAACCATTTGAGACATTTCTCAAAATATCTTCTTTTGTGTTTCACTGAAGAAAGAGTCATATACAGGTTACTCAACTACATGAGGTTGAATAAATGATGACTGTCTGTTAACAGTGATCAAACCGTGTTTTTATGAATGATGTCTGGTCACTGTCAGCAGTGGTCAGAGTTTAACCACGGTCTGTTATTGGTCAGTTTAAATGCACCACATTTGCAAATGACGTGGTAATAAAATGATGTATTAATGCAGGAACACATGTCCTCTCTATCTCTCTCTCTGATTCTTGACTAATGGAGTTGTTTTAGGTCACTTGCTCTCTTACCTTAAATAAAGAAAAAGAAAAAAATATACAACAAAAAACCAGATGAACTGAGAGTGGCTGGAAGGCATCCCATACTCTGTCGTGAGTGAACTGTGACCTCCTACGAATAAAACATAAGATACTATTCAGACATGTCATATCTCACAGACAGTTCATATCTCTTATTAAGTAAAAGGAACACTATAAATTGTAACATTTATGTTGGATTTACTTCCTTGAGGGTTGCAAGTTAACCTTTTCTTGAGAATCTCTCAATAAACCTACCAAAAACTGGGTAGACTTTACTAAATACGGTCTAATGAAATTAAAAGCAATTTATGCATAGAAAATAGAAATTGATTTCCTAGGTTTTTGTTTCAGTGTTGTATTTGAGCTAAAGGCTGATAGGGTTATCTTTTTCATGTCAATGTTTGCTGTCAGCAGAAGAAAGCAGAATTCAAGTGTCTTCTTGTGTTTTTGTGTCTTCCTGTTAACAAGGTCAAGTTGTTTTTACGAGACTGATTTTGTGTTTTATGTTATCAGTGTCCCAAAATTATGAACAATACACAACTGTTATATTCAAGGCTGCCTGTGTCAGAAACAAAGATCAGAGGTAGATCAAAGGTGAAAGGTCGATGATGGTAACAGAAACATTGCAAATCCCCATCACTTAATTTAGTTTTTGTGTCATTATCTGACATAGTTTATATGGTAGAAAAAAGTAAAGCAAAACGCTATAACATAGAGAAAACAATAAAGAAATAACCAGAATGTGTGTAAAGACTGTATGAATGTATAATTTTAGATTCAAAGAACTCAAAAGTCAGTGTGTAAAAAACAACTGTGCTATAAGTTTTGTGTCTCTCAATCACTAACCTGCCAGACCGACTTCAGACATTTGCTAAGATTTTTAAATGGAAATCATAAGATCACAGATTATATAAACTGTTTTGGTCATGTGTAAACAATTGCTTTATAGTGGTCTGACTCCATTTAAATGTATAATCTTAACACACTGATGTTACTCACCCCCGGATGGCCGTGGCTCCTGTAGTATGTGTTTCAGCAGCCAGTTAAGCCCCTCGTTCATTACCAAACCCCCAAAAAAGGAGATCTGATAGAGACATCAAGAGATGAATATATGATAAAGAACAACATGAAGTATCTTTGCTTTCATAAACACTACATCTATAGATAGATGTGGTCCAGGGTCTGATCCTATAATCCTATAATTGTGATGTCATTTGACTCACCGTGTGTAACTCTCTCTTGAAGACGATCAGTGTGACAAAGCCAACAAGGATGGCTATGGGCAGGAGACTCATGTAAGCAAGCACCTGCCCCGTCAGATCACCTGGACACACAAACAACAAGAGTCAGAAAGGGGCTGTTTCTTTGCACTCTATCATAAACTAGTGTTATTTACAGAACAGCATAATATAATTTTCATACTGCAAAATAAATAAAACACATCCAGTCTTACTAAAAACAGATTGCGATACAGTCTAATGCCGCTTAAGTGGTATAAATATTTTAAAATAAATTCGACCATTTCTACCTTGTTTATTTCTCTTTCCAGCACGCAATGTTTGACAACTAATATAACATTTACTAGAGGTTCTGACAAAATATTAATTACTGCAGTCTATTAAAAATGTTTCATTTAAATTAATTATTTAAAACATAATTCTGCTACATGAATTATTGCATATAAACACGTAAGAAAATATAGCACTACAACTGGACCACTTCAGAAACCAGTATTTATGCAATTTCTAGATTCATGACAGTTTTGCCACTGTCAAGAAAACATACATGTGCATCTGTCAAACATCACATTTCTCACATGTCCTTGTGTTGACATGTTTTTCAACATGACAAAATACTGTAGTATACTTTAATATTTCCCACAATTAAACAATACACTATTGTTAATACAACAGAACACTCTAGTAAACATTATTAAAGTGTATTCTATAGTAAACATTAAAATATACTACAGTATAACTGGTTGTGGGTTATCGTCAAATGCAACTTTCATGACATTTTAATGTGCACACACATCAAACTACATGACAATGAGTTTGAACCCCAAACACGTGCACAGTTTGTCTTATACATGATGCATTTCCTTGGGATTATATGGCAATTTATATACAAGTAAACGAAGACAAACTCTACGAAATGACATGATTCGGTAAGGGTGTGATGCAACTGGGAATGAACTGGATTAACCCATCAAAGCCACGAGTCTTCCCCGAAACTTAAAGCAGAAACCGTGGCTTTAACGCTTAAATTACACAAGATATCCTGCCTATAACGTTAATATTGATCGTGGCTTTTCGATGCAAACATGTACTAGATCAATGCATTAATAATACACCGTTAATATTCTTGAGAAACAGCGTAAGGATTCCCCGGTATGGTGTACAAGGGAGCGTACAGGATCATCGCGCATGCGCGCTACTCCAGCGCACTATTTGGCAGCTGGCGTTCCGTTTCCTGTGCACTGTGTAACGAGGGCGCACTATTTGGCAGCCCAGCCCTGGCCGTAGCCATTCAGTCGCGCGATATTCCACAAAGCCCACGGCGCGAATTAAGCACCGTACAGTGACGCAAACCGCTTTGCGATGAAAATAAGAATTTAAAAATGCCCTTACCAGCCGGATACTCTACGTGAGTTAAGGATATCGACCGCCATCGAGATGGTGCCGAGCACTGCTCTTCCGCCGCCATCTTACCCGGACACCGGGCATCGGGCGTCGACCAATCAGAATGAAACGCCCCGACGCGTTCCGCCAATCGGGTTCACCGGACGCTGCTACGACGAGCAGCCATTCACCAAACGCCTTCTCATAGGAAAAAAAACTGCACGGGAACAGCCAACCAATCAGAGGCGTGTTGTTAAGTTTATCGACCAATCAGAAGACGTTTGGCTGGACATACGAAAGTTGGATTTATTTAAATGAAAGAAGAAAAATTAAGTGAATGGAAAGATTCTCTTCTATTGATATTAGCTACTATGAGCCACACACTTACTCTGATTTATTGCAAACTACATGAAATTTAAAGATTTCAAGTTGGATGTGCATCTTTATTCTGACAATGTTGAAAAAGGGATTGTACACTATTTTTAGTTTTATTACTTTTCTTTACATGTCAGATTTATATTTTATCTAATATATTATCATATTTATGATGGAGCATAAGCAAACAGGTTATCATCTTTCCTTGATGTAACACACTGTGGCCCTTTTAAGGCTCTTTTACTAAGGACACACTTTTTAATGAAAAAAAAATCATAAAATGAGCATGAAATTACAAAAAAGAAAATGATTTTAAAAAGTAGAAAATAAGTATTAGTAGTAAATAAAAATGTGTATAGCACATTTCTATTTATCACAGCCAAATAAAATATAAAACTCTGATAGACTTGTGTTTACTTTGAATACCCCTTTCTGTCACACAGACAGAATTAAATATACTACAAAAGTACATATATTCCTGAAGGGGTTAAAAACATTAATATAGGAAAATAAATAAGGACACGTTTTAAAGGCGGACAGAAAAAGAAAGGTAATTTATGTTGGCTCGGGAAGGCAAAATGACAATATAGTCTTCAGTAAGTAAACAAAACAATAAAATGATTTAAACTGCATTACTTTGTAAGAGCATTAGAGGGAAAAAACACACATTTAAGGCATTAAAAAAACAAATACAAACACCTAGAAAAGATTTAAAAGATAGAGTTGCTTGTCAAGTCCTCCGGATTCCTTCTACTTTGGCCATTAATGTACAACAGAATTACACTAAAACATTTGAACAATTTCCCACCAAGATTTATAGTCACAAAATTATCATGAGTCACAGATTAGGAAAACATTACTGATCATCAGTGTGCAGAGGACTAAAATTTGCAATAAATGAAACTAAAAACATGGTTTATTTTTTATCAAATAAATTACTATAAACATTAACTTTGTTTCTTAAACAAAACATTGTACTAATAACTTAATATCACAGACAGGATTAAACCATCAGTTACTGCAGTCAGAAACTTGTTTAGCTCACTTGTGTTTGTTTGACATCAGTAATCTTTAAAAGGACCACGGTGGTTTCAAAATGGGACAAAAATACAAGAAGTGATAATTTCAGATATCAACAGAGCAGGACATTATTTCCTGATGTTTTAATCCAACTGCTACCAGATTAAACAGGGTTTAAATGAGATTTAGTTTACTCTGCAAGACACATTGGAATGATTTGGAATCAATCTTCATTTACCGGCTCACATACACCCAACACCTTCAGTTTGATCTTGCCACACTGTTTAGTGGGCAAGTCATTTCTATATTAAAGCCTTTGAACAGATAAGCACAAACCAATGCCAACATCATAACACTGAAAATAAACACAACTCCTTAGGATTGTGCAAATCAAATGACACAATTACCAATAATTAATAACAATTATGGGAATTAATAAACGATTGGCAAGATTACTAAGAATTACATTTACGTACAGAGAATCAAGTAAAAATCTAATAGTGTGTGTACTGAAGTGAATATAATGCAGGAAAATAACATCGTTAACAACAACTCAGTGACTTTCTCATAACTCTTGATTGTTTTGCATGCAATGTTATACTGTGAATTATATTATAACCAAGGTCTAGTAAAACCAAACATCTTCACATCTTGTTGCATTTTTAAATTTGTAATTTTGAAATATCTGGAGAAATTATACATCCATATGAAAATAATTAAATCTTGTAACAACATGTTGAAAATTAAATTCACAAATGCACCGGATACAGGCCAGCTAGCTGCTATCTATATTGATAAAAACAGAGAAAACATACATCTATATTTCATTTTTTTTTTAGCAAATAAAGTGCAAGACTGAGTAAATCTGAGTAGTCAATACAGGAGAAAAAGAAACACTATGACATTTCTAATTCATCTTCTCTTATGCCTTTCATACACAGTTAAGGAACATGGTGAAGCTTCATTAAGGTAAATGATTTGAGGTTTGTTGTACAATTCATGCTCATACAGTTTAAAATGATATGAATTCACAACACAGACCTTATTTCCTACAATGCTAGCAAGCTATACAGAACACTCGCAGATGATGTTCATGATATCGCAAATAACCGTGTGATTGACTGTCACCAGCAATTGTTTGTTTTGAAACAGACGGAAATTATACGAATTTTTAAATTCAAGTAACACAGTTGACTACCACAATAAATAATCATCTTACAGTTTGTTGAAATGATAAACACAGTTGGGGCTAAATGTTGCTTTACAGATGAATGTCAGTGTGTTTTTATTGTGTTTTTATTGTGGGTTTAAATTGTGGGCTCAACTTTATCCCTAAACATTCCTTAAATTGTTTAATCACATGTGTAAATGCTCAATATGGGACTTTTGGAGCAGGTTTTATTTAACACATGTGACATGTATGAGGCATGATAGATCATTTGCTAACTAACAGTGATGACTTAATAACTGTAGCCTGTTTGAAGCACAGATGTATTTATTACAATAGATAATATCTATGTATAAGAAGACATCTAGTAGATAATCTGTGATTTTAGTTTTACTAATGGGCCTGAATATTGATGAATAACCGAGGCAAGTGTATAAACTGAGTTTCACCTAAGAATAATGTATGATCTGAGGACATCACACACACAAAGATTATGCTCTCATAAACACTAAGAGAGTGAAAACACAATGATGTGTCACTTAATACCATCTGCACAAACCAGCTGAACCTGCTCTCAAAAGACAATCACTGCCGTCAATAGCCAGTGTGACAACATCCTGTTTCCCTTCTGAATAATGCACTTCCTGTCTGCATCTACAGTCTCTTAAAAATGAAAATATTGTCATCATTAATTCACACTCATGTTGTTTTATAAAGATTAAAGATTTATAAACCTGAATATGACTATTTTTTCAGTGTAACACAAAAAAAGATATTTTGAGAATTGTCAATGGAAGTCAATAAGCGTCAATGTTGTTTGATTATCAACATTCTTTAAAATATCTTTTTTTGTGTTCTGCAAAAGAAAGAAAGTCATACATGTTTAAAATGACATGAGAGTGAATAAATGATGAAAGAACTTTTATTTTTGGCTGAACTATTCCTTTAAACAACCTTAACATCCTCTATACAAATCATACGAATCTTACTTCTTTTTTGTGATTTTAAATATGACCCAGACAAGTTTTCAACTGGTTTTGTAAGATTAAGCCATTGTAAACCTCGTTGCTGTTGACAGATCAACACTAACATTCAGTGCTACTTATGATTCAGTGCAAGACATTATTTGGCCATTAACAAAAGGACACACATTCAAGTCTAGTGTTTTGACACAAGAGTCATCCATTCACATAGGGTGTGTGAGATTATGGGCTACAACCTTGTTGCTATTGCCGTTGATTTCTTCAGACATCGAGTCAAGACGGGTTCTGTGGTGGATCCACGAAAACATCAGTGTTCCCATCGAAGCTGAACACACGGGCTGTAATTCTGCATGTGTGTCCTAACGTGAGGTTTCTCATTAGCAGCTGCAAACAAAAATTCACAGAAGTGAATCCGAGGAAGGCCTCCAGTGACCTTAACCAGTCGTGCGTCTATGCGTCTAAATATCTGATAAAACACGGGTGTAGCATAACGTTTGTTCGATGAGATCCAGAATCTGTTCAAGCGTTTCAGAAGTTCAGATGTGCTGTTCATTGACATCTGGATGCTGGCTGTTGTCTTGGCAAGGGCTCTTGGGTACAGCTCCATTGGTCTCAGGTAGAGAATCAATGCCCAGGTAACCCACTAGGATATCCGCCCGTCTGTGGGATAAACTGAGGATGTCTTCGGCCAGAGATGAAACGGATGTAAAGCGCACTTTATCGTGGTCAAACATGTCCTTTAGATACTGAACAATCTGTTGCTGTGGAGATCAAAAGAGAACGAGAAACGTGTCATTTGAAATGAGAATTCTTTCAGGCAAGACTTTTAATCCTAAATATATTCAGGATTTCTATCCTGTGTTCATTACCTTGAATATGGTGCAGACTTCACTCAGATGCTGTCTAGGGCCCAGAAACCCGAAAGCTAAAACTGGACTGACGTGTTCAGAGATGCCATAGAAATGAGCGATAAAACCATCTGGAACCTGAACAACAAACACACAGAGGATCAATAATATATACATTATAATATTAGTGCTGCTTGCCCTAATATTACTGTTTTTCCTCTCACCATCAGCAGCCTCCTTTTAGCTTTTAACACAGACCAGCAGGCTGTAGCCAGAGCCTGAGAAAGACAGATGAAAACATTAGAGATCTGTAATAAAATTACAACATGATCAGTCAGTATAATGTGGGCATACCGTCTCTTTGAAACTGTCTGAGAGCCATCGGTTCCTCAGTACAGCGACCACAGATGTTGGAGGACTTTCTAGATCCTCAAACGCATCCATTAGGATAAAGTCCAGAACAATGTCGAAGAAGTTCATACAGACCACCTAGAACAGAATCAAACATGAGAGATTAAGTCTCAGATTAAGAGAGAGAGAGAGAGAGAGAGAGAGAGAGAGAGAGAGAGAGAGAGAGAGAGAGAGAGAGAGAGAGAGAGACAGACAGACAGACAGACAGACAGACAGAGAAATAGAGACAGGGAAAGAGAGACAGAGACAGACAGAGAGAGAGAGATGCATTTAGGACACACCCCTCTCCCTTCCAGCTCCATCTTGGTGACAGGCCATGTCTCTTCTCTCTGTGTGTACAGCAGCATGTCTTCATAACTCTCCAGAAACGCCTTCGGACTCTAAACACCCATTCAGATAAAGAAAAGAAAATATTTCAATGACTTGCATTATAATTTAAAACTGTGAATCAATAAATCCTAGCACTCTCCTAATGATTAACTCAAATGCTGATAAAATATAATCATGCCCTGCCTAAAAAATCATTTCCTCCACAATTTACTGTTTACCACATTAGATGTCACATTTATCAAATGTTTCATGCTGTTTGTAAAATCATTTTAATGCACCTTGTTGGCTTTGACCATGAGTCCAGAGATCATCTGTTTGCCTGTTTCCATGAAGAACATTCTGTGTGTTTCATCTAACAGCAGCACCTACACACACAAACACACACAGCTCACAAACATCTCCCGTGTGTATATCTGTGTGTGTTTAATCATGCGTGATTATGTGTGTGTTGACCTGGAAGGCCTGTCGAACACAGTGCAGCTTGGCAAGGAAGTCTTGATCGCTGAAACACTCCAGAGGTTCTGTCCTGTTACACAGAAGCACTACGGTCACATGACCTTCAAGAGTTCAGCCATAATGGAAATCATCAAATCCCAGAGGAAATGACCCATTAAAGGATACATTATGATATATTAAAGGACACACTTTAATACTAGATATTGTAAGCATTTGCAGATTTTAAACCTGTAAAGTGTCAAATATTTTAGTATGCAGTGTGTTGGTTTGAGTTAGTATGCAGTATGTAGTATGAACTACCTCACGGTTCTGCAGGTCACGCCTCCATCTTTAACTAAACTCATAGCCTCTTCATACAGAGCTGCAGGCTTCAGCAGATGAAACGTGTCCTCCGGGGAGAGTGTTTCAAACAGCTACACAACAAATGAAATGAGAGACAACACAGAGTTGACATACGGATGACATATTACTAAAAATATTCACTAAAGAACTAAAAAAGACTGTTGTATCCAATAGATAAGGTGCACTCTCCCAATCAATTACAAAAAAGGTTTACAAAAAAACAGGACAATAAAAAGCAGAGGAAGAGAAAATTTGCAGAAGAAAAACTGGACAGAACCAGAGAAGAGAAAACCAAAAGATTAAATAAGAATAAATAAGAGATTAATGAAATTGGTGAAAGAAATATTTGTATCTGATGATTTTTGTTTTGTATTAGAAGCAGTAACAGATGAGGTTGAAGCTTTATAAGGCGTCAACGCCATCTGACAAGTTCATGAAGTTCACATGTATGTCTTGCTTTGAAATATAGAGGTGTTAAAACCACAACCTGATAAGAAACAGGCTAATGGTATGAATTAGAAAGATCTGGAGGATGTTAGAGGTGTTAACGCCTAGATGATGTTAATATGTATATTCTTAGTTCTTCAACCCAAGCAGTTAAAACATGTAATGGTGAAGTTACCAGGTGTGTATACGCTTAAACTGCAAGGTGATTTAAAGTGATTTCAACGTTTTTATCTGAACCTTAACAAGACTACCACCGAGCCTAAGAAGCTCTCAATCTCAATCTGAAGGTGAGAACAAATCTATTGATTTGGAATTGGATTTTGGATGGTAGATATGTGCTGAAAACAGAAGACAGCTGAAGTCTAGTGTCATCTATACTGTACAACACCTGTTCAGCACATGATCATGTCTGGCTGAAAATGATGTGAGTAAAGTGTGCGTTTCCTGACCTCAGCTGCGGAGAAAAACGAGTCATCTGACGTGACTGTCGTTGCATCGTCATCTTGAATCGGGTGAGAACTTCCCAGCGTGGGCAGAATCAGCGTTCCTTCACTCTCTGCATACACAAACACACACATGCTCGTGTAATCTGCTACAACGACACACTGATGATGTGTGTGTGTGTGAGAGTGTGTGTGTGTTACCCAGGTCAGCCAGCAGACTGTCAGCCGGGATGGTGCTGCCAAAATCCTCCTGCAGGTGATACGCTCGGTGCAGTAAAGACTCCAGCTTCTCCGCAAACTGATAGTTATGAAGTTCAGGCTGCAATGATGATGGATGAACATAAACGACACGCCTCAACAAACAAGCAGACATTCTTTCTTCATATCCATGTAAACAAACTGATGATTTTAATGGTTTTTAATCACAAAAGTATACTTGGTGTGCTTCAGAAAACATTTAATGACACATTTGGATTACTTTAATGATGCCGTTTATGTGCTTCTTTATGTGCCGTTCATTTTGGACCCACATAAGAAGATAACATGACAGCATTTTTATATATAAAATGATTGATTTGTGTTCAATACAGCTGGGATGATGTTAGGTGAATAAATGATGAGAGATTATTTACAGAATGACGCTCCACGAGTTCAGAGCCCTCAGGAATGAGACTGTTAGCGGTGGACGTGCCCGAGTGAGTTGTGTGTCTGATGTTAAGAGCCAGTTCCCATTTACGTAAGGCTTCCTCAAACAGCTCCATACCTGCAGGAGAACCAGAGAGAGAACACTTAAAAGATTTTTACTGCACATTCTGAATAATTGCTCAACATTATGCTCAATTGCTCAATAGTTGCACTAAATGTAACAAAACAAATTACCCATGAGATAGAGGGTCTCAGCATTAGCATCTTCTCCAACGCCCACCTCCTCTGCTACTGGCTCCGCCTCCCAGGGCATCCCAGCATTCACTGATTGGTTGGGAGAGGAAGGGACTCGCATCTGCGCCAACAAAATTTCGTTTTAGAGTAGTTTTATGTAGACAGCTAATAGGAGATAATGTAAAATTAGGGGTGAGACAACATGTTTGAGAAATTCTCATTTGAGAAAGGTAAATTGCAGAATGTAATTACTGACCAATGACATTTGAGTATTTAAGAATGTGTAATAGACAGAACGCTGTGACGCACCGAGGTGAGACTGTGTGAAGAGCTGGAGCGTTTGCTGGGAGCGATAGACGAGACACCGCTGAGGGTATCATTACTGCGAGTACTGGGACTCATCATCTGACGGGCTGAAACTAGACCTGTAAATAAACAAGAGCTCATTAACATATGACAGTCCACATTTACACATCAACATCTCAGTATTCACTATATAACTTTTATAAATGTGTTAGTGTCTTCACCTCTCTTGAGCGAGGCTGGTCTGTGGGTTCGGAGAAGCTGCTCTGGGATGCCCACAGGTTTCTGTGCTTCTTTATCAACGGCCTGTTTTCTCTTTCTGCCCCGCCTCTTTAACTGATGTGCGGTCAGAGCCAGAGCGACGCTGCCCAGCGCGGTGGCAAACAGAATCTTCTTCAGACTGGGACTTAACTTCAGCTGAGAGAAAATGGACTGAAATATAACACAGAGAAAGACGGAGAAATATAAGCAAATAGGTAATTGAAATAAATTATATGGAGAGAAGAGGAACACAATGAGGAATCATTTGTTATGTTGCAGTTTCACTGTGCATTTATAACAAAAACACTAAAATGCTCTTCTTCTTACAGTTCTTATTACTGAACTGAAAGAGCTTGCATTATAAATCCACTTAACGATTAATCATGACTATAATTAAAACAATAATCATTGTGTTTGATCGCAAGACAAATTCAGAACAAAATGCAAACGCTACTGAGCAATTTGTTCAGGGTATTTTTATCTTGAATCATAAATAAATTTGAAAAAGGATATTTTAACATTGGGGCAATTCCAGTTGTGGATGTGACATTTTCAGGCAAAACTTGAAACATAAATTCTCACAGATTCTATTTTTTACCAATATATTGAATCATCTGTTTATCATTTACTGTTGATAGTGTCCAGACACCAGAAAAATATAATTATATACATGAGTTACATATTTAAAAAATAATAATAATAAAAGAATACAATTATTTTATTTTAATGTGTATGTATGAGGCATAGGGACTGTTATAAATGTGACAATTCTAAAAACAGTACTTTACTTGACTATGAAAAATAATTTGAACATAAACCAATGCTTTTAATACTTTAAGAGAGACCTCACATGAGTATTTAATGGTGAACAATCTGAACTATGAAAACCTTTAATGAAAATTTAACTATAAGTGATGTACCTGTCCAAATGTGGAATAGAGGAACACAGGTATCTCAGCCACAGTCATGGCTAAGGCTTGCATGATGGACATGCCCTCTGCACTTCTAAATGACATCTCAGCTTCGCCTCTCCTGCCTACAGACACTTCCACATGTGAGTCCCTTTAAAAAGATCCGGGATCAGCTGCAGCTGGAGAAAGAACTCAGTTCTGACTTTAACACTGGCTGGAGACGGGACTCATCTAGCGTGTGTCATCTTCCCAGTGTTCCTCAGTTTGGTTTCCTTGGAGATGAAAACACAGCACACATGGTTTATATCAGAAGCTTTGCTTATATAAACAGAATGTAATGTTGCATGGAAATTTTAACGTATCACAAATAAAAACATGTCACCCCTGGAAAGAAGAAATTGAGAAACCTATACTCAAGCACAAGTACAACAATAAACTTGATTTGACTTACAAATAAATTTTGGCATTATTTACAGTACCAGTCAAAAGTTTGGAAACACTTGCTTACTGTTAAAATGGATTATTTTTAAACACAATTGTAAATGGGAATTATATTGTGACTAAAAGCATCCAAAATAAAATGAACACTATGTTATATTTAATCATCTTTAAAAGTATTCACCCTTTGTCTAGAATTTGCAAAATTATACTCTTGACATTTTATCATCCAGCTTCTTAAAATCTCAACCTGAGATTTAAAAATATATATATATCTTTAAAATAAAATTATAGTTTTCTAATTATAAAAATGTATATGTTTACACAATTATTTTTTATACAAAAGTACATTCAAACATTGAAATATACACCTTCAGATTAATAGAGATCATGAGATTTTTTTTAACTTTTGACTGCTACTGCCACTTCAAACACATCATGCATGTCATATAAGCCATAACGACCACGTGAACATCTGTTTGTGCATCAGGTTCATTTACAATTTTTTTTTTTTGTACTCATCCATACAGTCTGACCCTCAGCATGTTTGTGTGTCAATGCCCTTAGACATCAGCAGCACATTAGCTTAGCTCAACACACACACTCCAACAACTTTATACACAATGTCCTCTCAAACACACAGTAAGGCATGCTTAACGTGCCGCTTAAAGACGCGCAAGAAAAGCTTTAATAGCAACATAAAAATAAATATCATCTTTAACCAGCATACTCACTCTCCCCTGGTTTGGAAGGGCATTTTCATTCCGCATTGCACAGACGAACCTGTGATTTCCTGGTGGGCGGGGCGGAATTTTGACTGACAGACAAGTACACCTATGGCTGTTACAGACGACTAAGTGGTAGCCAATCAGATAGGAGAAAGGACGACGCAACGCGTTGAATATCCAATAAAAGCAACAGTCGTGACTTGACGCTTGCTTCCGTCAAATGTTATTCTGACAGGTTTGCCCATATACATATGTGTCTATGGGTTTGCCATACATAATATTTTTACGTTATGTGGTAAATGCGTCAATGTTAAGGCAAACATTTTTACCAGATATTTTGGTCATCTTTATTTGGTATTTGGTAACAAAATATATGTTATGTTATATCAATGTATATATACTCCATAACAAATGTTTATGGAGATTACTAAAAGTTTAACCAAATCATATTAAACAATTAAACTGGAATTAAACTGGTACAATCAAACAGCATTCTTTCAAATTAACAGTTATGCTTTTAAAACACAAAGATTTAAGATAACATCGCTTTTTTACGGCCTGGGCCCGGAACTGAAATTACATGCGCGTTTCCCGGTAGGAACATAAATATCAGCGTACTGAGAAAGATGTGAGAAGGCTAATGCGCAGCTAATTATATGGTTATATGTTGCCTACGTTTTTAAAATATATTAATATATACGTACAGACACGGTAAAAGTACAAAACGAATAAGGGCATGAAGAGCTTTAGTGGTTTTATGGTATGTTTTCTATCTCCTTTTCGATATAACTTTGTTAAGTTGTCAGCAGGATTAATGTACTCACATTCTTCTTATAGTAGATATTTATTAAAAGGTTATTAAATTGTTACAATGATTGATTTCTGCGTTTTACTTTATATTTCCTCAGGAAAATGAGGGTTTCATCCCCAGCAGAACATATGGGTTGGAGCTTCAGTCTCAATAGGACATGAAGGACATGGTATTATACTTTATCATAGGTTATCAACTGAAGATTTGGGAAGTAAATCAGTTAAATAATCATTCTTGATTGACTTCGAATGAATCTCTCTCTCTCTCTCTCTCTCTCTCTCTCTCTCTCTCTCTCTCTCTCTCTCTCTCTCTCTCTCTCCCCTGTCTCTCTGTATCTCTCCTGTCTCTCTCCCTTCAGAAGTTTAAGTGGGTCTGCCTCCTCCTTCTGTCTCTCTGCCTGTTGCTATGGTACAATCATATGTCCAGATTTGGGTTTGCCATTAAAAGGGGTCTCAGTGGTTATGTGAGGGTTCCTTCGAGCCCTTACTCGAGTTCATATGTAAGTTTACACATGGAGTTTTTGTTTCTTTAATGCTTTGTACAATTGTTTGAAAATGTTCATAGGTTCACATACATTTGCCCATGTAGTGTTTTTACACTCTTTCAGTTGCTGAAATTCCATTGCGGACGTTGTGCCATAGTGTCCAGTTCAGGACAGATGTTGGGCAGTGGGAAGGGTCGTGAGATTGACGAACAGGATTGCGTGATTCGCATGAATGTAGCACCCACTCTTGGGTACGAGGCTGATGTGGGGAATAAGACCAGCCTGCGGGTCGTCTCACACACCAGCGTGCCACATCTGGTACGGCAGCAGGGATTATTCTTTGGGCAGGAGGCAGATACCCGATATGTCGTTTGGGGCCCTGAGATAAACATGAGGCAAGATGGAAAGGGGAAGGTCTTCAATGCACTGCAGAAACTGGCCATGAAATACCCAAACACACAAATCTACACTGTTACTAGAGAAAAGATTCAGTACTGTGACAGTGTGTTTCAGAATGAGACCGGGAAGGACAGGTACATGAGAACATCTCTTACAATTTACTTTGTTTTTTACTATATTGTGTTTTGTGCTGTTAACACAATCAAGAGGGTCAGACTGTCAGTGAACGAGTATACATCTACATCAGTCAAGCATATTTTTTAAGAAAATATTTTTAAGAAAACATCTCTCTGTCTCTCTCTCTCAGGATGAAATCAGGAGCATATCTCAGCACTGGGTTTTTTACTATGATTTTAGCTCTGGAGGCATGTGACACTACTCTGGTTTATGGAATGATTGATGGCTCTTATTGCAGGTGAGCTTTATAAAGAATCATTAAAAATGTTATTAAAATGATTAAAACAATGACCTCTTAAACAATAAAACACAGAATTCAACACACGAGACAGTATGGGACAGAAAGTCCCTGTTTTCTTAAAAAGTTTGTTACTTTAATAAAAAAGTTTTTTACATGTGCTTTGGTTTGTTTATAGTCTTGCCAACCACTCATCAGTCCCGTACCACTACTATGAGCCCTCCCGTCTGGATGAGTGTCGCATGTACCACGCTCATGAGCACGCTAAGAGGGGCGGTCATAGATTCATCACAGAGAAAGTGATTTACAGACGCTGGGCATCGCAGGGGAAACTGCGGTTTGTTTATCCTTCCTCATCTACACAACAGGGTCAGGAACAATAGTCACAGCCAAATGACTAATGTCTTCCTTGGGTTAACTAGTTTGGATAAACTAGGTCAAGTTTTAAACATGGGTTTATCCAGAAGTTTAAGCTGAAAATTCCTTTCTTTTATGTTTGTGTTTCTAGTGCTTCTGTCAGCAGTTTGGCTTTTGACTTATGCCGCTCTGCCTTTACGTTTGCTGTGATTTTTATTGTGTGTGAATTTTATTTCTACTAGAATGTTTTATGTACAATATTTTATATATAATGAGCCTTTTGCATTTCGTTTTATCATACTGCTGATTGTGTCAAAGACTTGTTTGTCAATTTGTGTTCTCTAACAGAAACCACTGAACCTTTTATCCTAGTTTTAATGTTTAAACTTTGCATGATTATAAACATGAACATTATTATTTGAATAATTTTGTTGCTAATATCAACTTATTTAGACTGTCAAATTATATTTTAGTACATTTGCATCATATGATACTGCTTATACTGCTGATTTACAGAAGCTTGACCCCCAAGCTCAAATCCTGCACAATGATGTTAGATTTAGAATCTAATTATAAAAACAGCCCTCCTGACATCAAATGTCTTTCTGCTTTCATTGCACTTTTTTTATTGTATTTTGTTTAATTTTTATAATATTTTTAGTGAGTTTTTATAGAAAAATAGTTGGATTTGAATTTTGAGTTTGACTGAATATTAGCAGTGGTGTATGTATTGTATAAATGGCCATGTCTGAGTAACCAGCTTCTTGCCACTGTCGCCTTGTGGATTTGTAAGGTGTTGAAGCTGCTTTGGAACAATGTTATGAATAGCTCTATACAAAAAAAGTTACAATTTGCCAAGAACATTTCAAGTTGATACTTCCTGAATCAAGACTTCTGTTTTAATTACAGAGTTTAAGTAAGTAAGAAGCTGCTGTGATCTGTTATTGTTATTTGTCTTTAAATGGAAAACTGTTAATGTTCAGAATGACAAAATTATTTTCAATATTTCAGTCAGCTGTTCACAGATGCTTTATGATGATTGTCTGATGTCTGTAACATGTACTAACAAATTACACTGTGTAAATAAATACATCATTAAGTTTTTATGAATATCTCATGATGTTTATTTGGGTACCCTTTCTTTACCTGTTAACCCAACGAAAATGAACCACGGGTTTACAATAGTAATAATAATATAGCGCATAGATTTATATATGGGTAAATACATTAAATATTTAAATAAGCTAAAACAATTGTAATACTTTAAATACTGATATTACGATGCACTATACAGTATGAACAATTCATTTTCTATGAATAAAGAGTTGTTGTTTTTTTTAAGTATTTTAGCATCTCTGACGTATCTATCTGCACAGCAAACGAGCGCGACGCCTTCTGAAAACGCTCTGATTGGTCAACCGGGCGCAGACGTCGGCAGGTTGGGGCGCGTTTATTGCGCATGCGCAAAAACAGCTCATTATGATCCTGATGGTTGAATGTTGACGATGATGCTGATGCTGCGCGGATCAAACAACAGGCGCTATAAAACCTGATGCATCGGTAAGAACCGCGACTAACAGCTGTGTTTATTTGCTCTTTTGTAACCGAACTGCTGTGACGTGTCTTTATAGTAGCAATCAGACGCTATGATGAAAGCGATTTTGCGCATCAGCATCAACTGTTACGTGAAAGCTTTAATGATAAGAGCGTGCGTGTTTACATCACTGTTTGATCAGTGTTTCACTGGAAATATATTTGTATTTCTACATGATCTGACATTTTGTGTCAGATAAACAGATGCTGGTCATTCATGGTTTACAGGCCATTGAGGTGTGACTGTTTTAATGTCTGTTGTTTACACGATGTTGTGGAATTTGATGCTTAAAATAAAACAGTGACATTTCTTTCACAAATTGTCAATCTGGATGAATGAAAACTAAATCAAATTATATATTTATATTTTGCATAATGAAAAATATATTTTGCATTACACTTATTATAACACCATTATGATTTTTTCATAGCCCTATTATTTGATGCCAATCACACAGCATCTAAAGATTGAGAGAAAGCATGACAGCCTGATGGCCTGGTTTGTCGAATGTAAACTCTATGCCAGAGGGACTGGTGTCTTTAAAATCTTTCTTTTCTTCTTCTTCAGCATACAGTAGGCATTTGTGGTTTACACTTAGAACAGACATGACGTTGTTTGGTTAGACAGATGAATCCATCATGGTGCACAAATCACAGGTAAAGGTTTCAATCCATTTTAATATGATTTGTTAAATTCTCTCTCCAGGCATGAGTATTAAAATGTGAGAGACAATAGTGGAAGAATGAGACAGCGGTTTGTAGATAAAGTGAGTGTAAAATTTAAATAGTAAACATTTTAACATAAAAATAAGAAAGATCTTTATCTTATCAGATGGATTTTTAATGCAAAATTTGCATTGAACATAAAACTGAACATTTCTATACCTCTATTCAACCTCTATAAACTATTTGTATGAACAAATTTAGTTTATTAAGTATACTTCAGGAAAGTTCAAGTATATTTATAAATATACTTTATGTTGTAAGTACTAGTATATTTGTAAATGTACTAATTTAACACCACTTTTTTGTAGTTTATTAAATTAAACTTTTAGATATTTTTATATTAAAAAAGTTCAACTTCATGACCACTTGATGATATCATTTTTTGTTCTGTGTGTGTGTGTGGCTCCTCAGCAGTGGCAGCAGGGGCAGCGGATGGTGATCTATGGGCTGGCCTTCCTCATTATGACCCTCCTCATCCTCTACAGCTCAAACAGCACCAACGATCTGTACGGATCTTTTGGAGTCAGTGAGTTCCACCGACCCGTCCAAAACACCAACCTTAAGAAATGGGCCGGAAAGGAGGGATACATACCTGTATACGGCAACAAGGTGATGTCTGCACTATGCCATCAATAAGACAGATAATTGTTGGGTGAATGCTGAATGTTGTGAATTGCTGTGTTGTAGAGCATGAATCTACACTGCCATCGCTGTGCACTGGTGACCAGCTCGAGTCACGTTTTGGGAACTCATGCAGGAGACGAGATCGACCACACTGAGTGTGTCATCCGCATGAACGACGCTCCCACCTCTGGCTACGAGTCAGATGTCGGGAACCGGACCAGCGTGCGAGTCGTAGCTCATTCCAGCGTGTTCCGGGTGGTTAGGAAACCGGCAGAATTCCTCAATCGGTCAGAGAACGCTGCAGTTATTTTCTGGGGCCCGTCGTCAAAGATCGGGCGTGAAGCGAAGGGAACTCTGTACCGTCTAATCCAGAGAGTCAGTATGACCTATAGTAACCTTTCCTTCTTTGTCATCTCTCCCAATAAAATGCAGAAGTTTGACAAACTGTTTCAGAAAGAGACCGGCCGAGACAGGTACAGTACTGTCATTTTAACTTATCACTTACTCTACATTATTCACTGAACAAGCAGACTAATAATCGTTTGTTGTTTTGACAGAAAAAAGTCGCAGTCTTGGTTAAGCACAGGCTGGTTTACTATGGTGATTGCAATAGAGATGTGTGACAACATAAAGGTTTATGGGATGGTACCACCCAACCACTGTGGGTAAGAGATAACAGATCCGTCTTGAAAACCTCCACAGCAATATTAAGCAGTCAGAAATAGAGAGCTATTTTCTGAATCCTCTGTCTTATAGGAAACATCCACAGCCCAAACGGATGCCTTATCACTATTACAAACCCAGAGGACCAGACGAGTGTGTGACGTACCTGCAGCACGAGAGAGGTCGACGTGGATCACATCACCGCTTCATCACTGAGAAACAAGTGTTTGCACGCTGGGCCAAGCGGTACAACATCACCTACACCAACCCGAGATGGTGAACGACACATCCAGGTTCCACATATTCAGTTCTGTGGCTTTCAGTAACGTGAATTTAATGACCTCCTAAACTAAAGTGGCTGTAGTTTCACACCCGTAGCCTGTTTATAAGTGTTTTACTGAGACACTCGTCCAGTGCGGCTGCTGGATTAACAACTGAGCCAAACTGAAGATCATTCTCAGATCCACAATCTCTGTTTTCTTTTGGAAATCTCAGGAAAACAGATGTAAACAGATCCAATTCATCCAATTTTGTCTTAAGCATGTTCCAAAAACACCTATGTTACTGCCGTAAGTTTCTCTTTCCCTTTTTCAACTCTCGCTCATAGTCAATCGTTTCACAGAGAACGGAGGCCTTTAAGATAGACTCAGTTGCCAAAAGGTTGACTCATTTATGATACAATCAGAATGTTTGTTTAGAGAGAACAGACGTTAGAAAATATGAATGGAAAATGTCAGTCTGTGTTTCATTTTGTAAATAAAATGTTGTAAATTGTTATTTAAAAAAAGTATTTTTACATATTTATATGGCTTTAAAATGCCCTGAACAAAAAGAGATTACAAGAAACTAAAAACACATTTTCAGATATAGAATCAATTTAACTACATCAGATTAACAGATTTCATTTGTTCAAAGTTTTAGAAATTTTATCAAATATTGAAATTGATATTTAGATTCCAGAATTCTTTTTTTTATAAAATTCTTCAGTCTGTCATATTAAGACCTTATTAAATGTTTAAGCACATTTTAAACTTCATTCAAGAATATTTTATTCAGTCAGTTTGAAATCTAATCAACACATCTGCCTCATATTACACCTTAAACTCAAAAAAAAGAAAATTATATTTCGCTTTTAAGAGAAAATGAATATCATTCAGTTTTTTCTCCTTTTTCTTTTGATCCTGAAATGAAATATGAAAATCTTTCGGATTCACCAAATAAGCCAAAAGAAGCTGTACTATACTCATAACAACACTAAAAATCACAAACACACCGTGTTGATCATGTTGAGGCCTTTAAAACATGTTAGATTTACTATGACCTTTATACCAAGCAGTTATTGAACTTTTAATCTTTTGGCTATAGCTGTTAGTACACAAACATTTCTTAATATCATGCTATGACTCCTGTTCATGAGATGCTCTGTTCTCATTGGACAATGCTGTTTATAACACTGTGCTTTCATTGGAGAACTCATTGGAGATTTTATTATTGGTAATGGTGGAGGTAGATGTAGGTCTAAGTGACATCTGTGCTGCTTTCAATGTGTTTTGCCTTTGACCTGTTCAAGACCCGCCAGGTGCTCACGACAGATTCACACAGGTCTGTTTACACTGAATTTTACATCAGACTCGGGTTTGGTATTCAAGCACTTAGACAATGTGCTGAAGTCAAGCGATTTGAGGTCCTCTTATATTTCACAGATTTGGACTAAATGTCATCAAACTCTCATCAAAGATTTTGTTGGGTCACACATACAGCAATGAATCAGAATTGTGGGCAGTGTAAACAAAGCATTATCATCTTTGTTTATGTGGCCCTTTAGGCTGGATGGATTCTGGGTAATGACCCTTCATTGATGTGATCTGAGGTTTGAATTAATTGTGTTTAGGTCTGAAGGGTAAAGGCAAACCTGGGGAATGTATTATTATCATTATTATTCTTGACTGCAGTGATATAAAAGTATGAACTGTTTGGATGTGCTCGTCTCATGATGAATGTTCTTTACATGCCTGTCTTAAAAAAAATAAATATATACATTTAAAAACAGATTCTTGAGTTTCATGATGTGTTTGTTTACTGTTCCAAACACAATACAGACACAGCAGTTCAGAAAGATATTTTATAAAATTAGAAAAAGAAAATGAATTACACACAAATGTCCATTTATAGTCTTGTGCAAAGGGTGGTTTGTCCCAAAGATCTTAATGGCGGTATCACATCTGACACATCCTGTGGCAGGTAATGGCAGTTTCTGTGATCATCCTGTAGACAGGTCAGGATACACAGCAGCAATTTTCTGTCGGAGTTCTGAGAGTGAGATTAATATAGCCTCCTGTACAAAAGAAAAAACATTTAGTAAAGCAGACAGAGGAAAAGATAAATGCCCAACTAAACTTCTACAGGGAAAAAATTCTTGAAACCTAATTAAACAAGGCACATATTTGTGCAAGAACATGTTAAACAAAACGAGTTCCTCTGTAAACTCTTTCACAACATGTCCACATACACACAGCAAAAGAAAGACTGGATGATATCTTCTCTGAGGCTAATAAACATTTAATTTGGTGGTAAAAAAGTTCATTTTTGTCTCACCTCAGTCCGAATGGTGCGACTGCCCTGTCCGGGGCAGGTGTTGAGGTAAAGGTCAAAAAGCACGCTGGGGTCAGTGACATCGAGATCACCATCTGCATCAACACTTGCTTCTAATCCCCGAAGACCACCGAACACAACCAACATGTGCCTAAACAGGAAGAGAGACAGAATTAATTTGACACTGTAAAAAATTGATCACATTAAAAAAACATGCTCTGGATTCCACTTAGAACTCACTTGAATGGAGACAGAGTGAAAAGATCTGCATTGGTTCCTCTCTCTGACGTCCCAACGGTCAGATCATAACCCTCTTTATACGGACACTCTGTGAACACAGCACCTGCACAAACACACACACCACAGCGATGAGTAATGTTACAGAAGAAAGAAAACACAAGAAAGATGAATAAATTATCTTACTGAGACTGGAGGCCAGACGGACGCTGTAACCCCAGTACAGTCCTCTCTCTGTTCTCGGCACGTGAGGAGCAACAACACTACCTTTACAAACTTTACAGTCTGAAAAACACACAGAAATATGATTCACATCATGATAACTTCCATGAAACATGTAGTGATAAAATAAAAAAAAGAAACAAGGACTATGATAAATGTTTGTGTGTGTACCTTTGTTTTGGCTCTTGCCGAGTTGTACAGTTACTCTCAATCCGGCCTGAAGCTGTTTATCAATCTGAACTTCCTGTAGACAGTATAAACAGACTGAGGTCATTTCCTGTTTCTTTCACTTTCATGCTGTTTACCGTATCTTCAAACACACACCTTTCTCATGCCACAGTTCACAAAGGACCCTTTGCTTAATTTGCTTGGTCGATTAAGCACCACCCCTTCTCGAAACTCCGCCTCCTCATCAATGCGCATGTGGTGAGGGATGTCTAATGGATTCAATAGACCTTAAATACACACAAACGCTTATGAAATGCTTTGCAGACATTGCACTGTCGAAACAGATTCTGAATAACATTTATACATGTCATGAAAATAAATTCTGCTCTGATACTCACCAGCAAACTGCAGGTCAGGATGTTTTGGAAAAAATGATTTCCGTAGGTACCTTCACACAAATGAAAAGGTGAGTTTCAAATGCATCATTGTCCTCTAGTTAAAATGCACATTACATGTAGGTGTAATAATGTTTTAACAGCGCTCACTGTGGACACTCCAGGTATTGCAGGATCCGTGCCAACTGAACACACGCTTGGCCTTTCTTCCCAACACCTTTGAACTCCCCCTCAATGCTCCTGAAATATTAACATAATGTTAAGCTTTAACAATATTCTGATGGGTTCCAATAGTGGTGCAGTAAGAAACCTCGCTGTATTAAGTGATGAAATTAGTCCCTCACCTTCCATCATCTCCCAGTTCATCAAATATGACCACCTCATCCACACAGAATACAGCACACGCTCGAGCGATCTGACCAGCCAGGTATGTACGTAGCTCTGGAGACTGAGCATTGTCCATCACTGATCCGGGAAGAGCTATGCTCAATGTATATGCCCGACCTGGCAGAAGAAATACATCAGAATAAACATAAAACAAATGTAGGAAACATAACATAAGAAAAAGAATCTGTAATTGGTTACAGACTGTTATCGTGTTGAAAGTGACATTGCAAAGACTCTTAATCTCTTGAACTCGATTCATGACCATCAGATTCAGTGTTGTTGCCTTACCTTTACTCTTCTTTTCTTCCTGCTGAATCTGCTCTTGCTGTTCATCTTTTTTCTTCTGCTTTTGTTTCTCAAGCTGTCGGATTAATCTGTTGTCATCACGTAACCTCTTCTCCTCTTTCTCTGACAACAAAAACACAGACAGCAGTCTGAATCAGTACACACACTTGTTTCAGCTCCTGCATTCCTATTATATTATATATTCATCATATTACCACCTATGAAACATTCTAATATAAGATAATCATCTGGTGGTGTTTTTTTTACATTTGAATGGTTAATAATTTCTTTGCCTCTGTTCACACAGGCCAATGATACAAATTCATATTTTGGTATTTTTAGCTTTTCTGTGACAATGTTCTTGACTGTAAGTAAACACTGTAAATAAATAGAAAGTACACAAATATTGTACATAGGTTATACTAAATGAGATTGTCACTGACTTTGTGCTTTCAGTTGTCGCCAGTTCACTTTCTCTCCGGCCTGAAAGTACAAAATTACAAAACATTATATTTCAAACTTATGTAAATATATGTTGTGAAATTTCTCCTCAAACTATGACAGCAACTGTAAAGATACAAATCTGGACCAAAAATATGCAATTGTTCAGCAAAATGCTTAAAACTAAAAATGTATAAAACAATAAATAAGTTCAAACCTCTTTATTTAAGAGAGTATTTGGTTTAATTTTCTTCGCTGAAGGCTCATCAGCCATGCTGTCTAAACCTGTGTTTCACCAACAATGATCTTAGTAGAAACAAACAGCGAAAACTGTAGTTCCTATATAAATCTGAATTATTGCTGTTTTTAAATAACTAGAATAAACGTATAGATAAATAAACATATAATTCATATATTGAATTTATGAGTGCATCTAAAATGTTTATGCGAATGTTTATCAGCTAATTCTGTCAGTTTTCAGCCGGATGGATTTTACAGTTGCACTTCCTCTTCAGCATAGGCTCTGAGAAAAAAAACATCGTTAGCTCGAGCCTTAAATAAAATCACATAAATATCAGAAATTAGTTATAAACAGCGTATAAAACAACACCTGAGAGCACTGTGAATAATTCAGGAAATCAGATTTCATCATGGTAAGAAGAGAAACACTGTCAGTGTCGCGGGAACGTGTTTGTTTTATCTGTGACATGTGACTGTGCGTGTGTAGCAGCAACAGGACCTACATAGATATATAAAATGTTTAGATATATTAAGGCAGTGCAACGATTACAGTTTAAATGTTACATGTAATTGAACAGAGCTGTTGTGTGTATGTTTTATGTTTGTTTTTATTTAAGTTTATTGTAAGCATTGCGTAAAATAAACAGATTCAGCTTTACGTTTTCTAAAATGTGATATGTATGCCCACAGCCGCAGAACGAGCACATTGAGTTACATCGCAAGCGTCATGGATACCGGCTGGACCATCACGAGAGGAAGAGGAAGAAGGAAAGCCGTGAGGCACACGAGCGATCACACAAAGCCAAAAAGATGATCGGCCTCAAAGCCAAACTCTACCACAAACAGAGGCATGCAGAGAAGATCCAGATGAAGAAGACGTAAGTGCATCTGTTGCCATAAAAACAGACTCCTGAATAGTTGCTATGGACATGGTTCTTTGCAATTTAGCCTTTCATCCCTGACGTATCAGCCTGAATTTGGTTAATAAAGTGGCAAAAACTTCATGTTGGTTGTGCAAAACAGTTACACTTTTGTATATTGTTGTGTTACAGTATTAAGATGCATGAACAGAGGAAGACCAAACAGAAAGATGATGACAAAACACCAGAGGGGGCAGTGCCAGCTTACCTGTTGGACAGAGAGGGACAGTCACGTGCCAAAGTTCTTTCCAATATGATTAAACAGAAGAGAAAAGAGAAGGCTGTAAGTATTAGATAACATTTGTGTAAACTTTATTTAAAATCTGGAAGATCCTGCTTTAAAGTCAACATAAAAATGGACCTTGTCTGGTATGAAATGGACCATTTCAGTTTTACCATTCAAACAATTCCCAATGGATAAAAACTCCTTAATCAACATTTTCTTTTCTAGTTAAATATTCAGTTTTTTGGTAAACTACTTTTTGGTAAAACATTAAACTAAGTTGGTTGCTATTTCTGTTCAATTACTAAGTAAAAGGTTTGTTTTATTATGTTTTTAGGGGAAGTGGGAGGTTCCTGTACCGAAGGTCCGAGCTCAGGGTGAGACGGAGGTTCTGAAAGTCATCCGCACAGGAAAGAGACAGAAGAAAGCCTGGAAGAGAATGGTGACCAAAGTCTGTTTCGTGGGAGATGGTTTCACACGCAAACCGCCCAAATATGAACGCTTCATCAGACCTATGGTAAAATCATCAAAATCCCAAACACTGCCACTTTTTTAATACCAGATAGAATTTGATTATGAGTAAATATATTAAATAATTTATTACTGAACATGTCTACAGGGTCTGAGGTTTAAGAAAGCACACGTCACTCATCCTGAGCTGAAGGCGACGTTCTGTTTGCCCATACTGGGGGTGAAGAAGAACCCTTCCTCCTCACTCTACACCACTTTGGGGGTCATCACTAAGGGAACAGTCATAGAGGTCAACGTCAGCGAGCTTGGATTGGTCACACAGGGCGGAAAGGTCATTTGGGGTGAGCGTCTGATCGGTAGACAAATTGAATAACTTGATTTGGATTGCTTATTCTATTTTTCTAATGCATATCATCTCATATTGCAGGTAAATACGCTCAGGTGACAAATAACCCAGAAAATGATGGTTGCATTAACGCTGTGTTGTTGGTATAATGGAAAACATGGAACTGTTTAAAATGGAACTGTGCCTCCAAGTACATCTGAGATCGGCTCTTCTGTGGAATAATGTTGTCATCATATTGGAATACATAAAATCCTGTCACATGACATGATTTTGGAAACAGCTGACAGGTTGTCCTGTAATGAAGTTTCTTTGCATCTGGATCCAACACTTGCAAGAACATGCGGGTCAGAAATAAAATGCTGTTTATTTTCAGAAATAAAGTCATCAATGAGTGTTCCTTCAGTTTAATTTTCTTTGTGCCTCAAAACAAGCTGCTGTTGCAAATTTCATCCATGATGGTGATATACACTGATTGCTTTTTAGTACTGTGGTCCAAATTGTTCAAAAGAGAAAAAAAAGACATTAAAATAGTTCTAATGTTCAAAAAAACATTTTTTATAAAGCTAGACGCTGTAAACGCATTATTAAAGTAATCATTTGCAGATGTAATTAAGTGTTTATCATTTACTGATTACACTCAAATAGTATCAAATCATTACGTGTGCAAAATGTGCTGAAGTTTCAGGCTGTGAATAGACTGTATGCATAATGTTAAACTGAGCATCTAATTGGCAAGAATGAAGAAACTGAACAATTTTACAGGCTTGTCTATAATATGGGCCCACTAAAAAAAGAATAAAACGGATTGAGTCATAAAGTTTTATCAAAATTAATTTGTACATTGCATCCTTCAAATATGTTGCCATTTTATCTTTGATCTCAAAAATAAAACGTTTCATACACCTTGTACAATTAACTCAAAGCAGAAGATCAAGAATTAAGACTGTGTGTAAACAAACAGTAAAACATGTTTATCTGCAGTAGTCAGAACTCAAGTGTTCTTGTAGTGTTAATGTGTGTTGAACAGGCACTTTAATTTGTGATGGTAACACCCTGAAAAAAGTTCAAAATGAGATTTCAGCTAAGACATTATCCAGAGCATTTTTGATTTTTTTTTTTCTTAAAATAGAAAGGAATTCATTAGTTTTACATTTAAATATAATGGCAAATTAATGTTTTTCCCACATGATAATTCATTAACATAAATTCACAATTGAGATCCACAATGTGCAAAATCATTTAAAAAAGCTTCCTTTGCAACTTACATCATCTTATCCTCGAAAACAAGGATTTAACCTATAAGATCTGAAATTAATAAAACAGTTCCTTAAGAAAACATTTTGATAGTGTAAAAAGTTTTTAAAGAGTGTGATCATAGACCACATGTTGAGATTCACACTGAACCTCCACATCTGTGTAAAAGTTTAAACTCTGACGGACAGATAGGCGGTTCCACACAAGAAAGCACACAGTGAAGGATCACGTGCTGTTTTGAATACTTTTTTTGTTCTTTCTCGTTCATTCAAATATAGAAGTCCAGTCTGCTGGAGATGACTTTGCAGCCCTGCATGGAGAAGACACGTTCTTCTTTGGGAAAGTAGTTAAGTTCCTGAGCCATGATTTCAACGGTTTCTTTATCAGGGACGTGACCCTTTGCTGCCATCTCGGCCAAACCGCACTGAATGATGTGCTTGTATTCCAATGGTAGAAATGGAACGAAGAAATCAATCAAGTTCTTATCGATCAAACTAGTGTGCCAGAAGCCACCTACAGGGAAAGAGAGCAAATATTCAGAAATTAGAAAATGGCAACAAAATCAAATTGGTCAATCAGCATCCAGGACTAGAACTATTGGTTTATGTGCCAAACATCACATATCTTATAATGATATTTGAATATAACGTTGCTTGATAGCAGAGTAGACGAGGGTGACATACTATTCTTGTTGTTGAAGACAGACAGTGAAAGTGCCGTCTCAAGATCCCTCAGATGAATCTCCTCACGTTCTCTTCCGTCCTTCCAGAAATTCAGAGCTACCTGAACAATGTTCTCTCCTCCAGCATTGCTGCAGAAACACAAAAGAACAGAGAAAAACACTGCTATAAATACAGAAAACAAACAACAAAAAAACAGGTGAAGCTAAATACAAGTAAACAAAATCGAATAGTTTATATAAATGTGACAATGACACTAACCTGAGGAAGATGAAGATAGCCTGTCTGTATGACACTCCGTTCAGATTGTCATAGAAATCCAGATAGGGTTTTATACCGTCAATCAGGCCAGGATGCATTTTATCCATTTCATCGAATATAAACATCGAACGTGCACAGATGGACACATTTCCCCTTATCCACTCCTGCAACTGCGCCTGCGCACACACACACAAACATTATCATTTTTACAAATGTGATGTGCAGGAACACCACACACACAACAGAGTTATGATTCGTAATTGTTACCTTGTATGTTTGTACATGCACCTCATGGGGAAAATGTGCTGTGGCTGTAAACAGATGAACAAAACCGCTGGACATTCCTTTCTGGTAAATATTTTCCGCTATGAGCTGGCTCACAAAGTTCTTCCCAGTACCGGTCCAGCCATGGAGGGACAGAACCAGCGGCTTCTTCGGGTTTTCATTGTTCATGAAGCCTGTGACGGCTTTCAGAATGACTTGTGAGGCGACGTGCTGCCCGAATAACTGGGTCTGGAGATCATGCTTCAGCCCTGTGGATGAGAGGACAGCCTGATGGGTTAAAACCCTTACATCTGCACTGATTTAACAGGACATGCCAACAGCATTCAGTCATAACAAATAGAAAAAAACAGAAGAGCAACTACAATCCGTTTCCTTAAATTTTATGAATTTAAGAATTCAATATCACACCAACACAATGGTGATCATTTGATGAGAAGATGTCACGTTTATGCATTTGGCAGACGCTTGTACCCAAAGCTACTTACAGTGTATTCAATTGTCTTAATGTCTTTGATCAGTTTGTGTGTTCCCTAGTCTTGATTGGAACCCACAACATTTGTTTTGCTAGTGCAATTCTTTACCAACTGAGATACAGGAATACAAGTCAAAAATGTTCAAAGCACAGGAGAAAAACCCACATGATCACAACTGTCACTATAACACAAATTTTTGTTTGTTTGCAGTTAAAATAAATTATGGCTGCATATTTAATATTATTATTAATATAAAATTATTATTCCAAAAGCTAAAACAGCATAATAAATCACTCAAAAAATTATATTTAACCAGATTACATTACATACACACACAAACAATTATATTTATGTCTTGGGCTGCTAGAATATGCAGAGTAAGAATTTCATTGTGTTCACAGCAATTGTTAGCAGGAACTAATACACAACCTGGTCCAACCAAAGTGTTTTGTACGACCTGATCGAAAGCACATTACCTGTGGCATTAAAGCGGATCCACTGCTCATCACACACCTCAAACAAATAGCGATAGAGAGTTTTTCCCAGCGCTGCAGCCCCGGCGCCCACCAGCAGAGATGTGCTCACGGGCTCAAACGCCTTTACCACCACCCCTGAGATCAGCATACACTGCAGCAGGATACTGTATGTACAAGGATGCCTGTCTTTCATTTTAATAACTAAGTCATCAATATGTTTTTACTCGCAAACCAAAAGAAAACATCGAGCCTCCACCACAGAGCTGCCACTACCTGATCGGATGACGTCAACTTAGCGCGACAGGAGCATGCGCGGTGCGTTGAGTTCAAAAGTGCATGCAGTTGCATTTGGCTACCATATCATTTTATATTATAGTATATTATTTAATATATTGTATTATTATAGATTATATATCACACCATGAAAAAAATTAAACTATACTTTACTATTTACTATAATAAACTGTAGTAAAATGTTGTGTTTGAACAATATATTTTCAGTTTAATTCAATATATTAACTACAACGAATACTACGGAATATTGCAGTATATATTGACAAAGTGCACTAATTACTATATTACAGTATACTATAATTTACAAACGTTTACCCTAGTAAATACTAAAGTATACTACAGTGTTTTTTTCATGCGGGATATTAATATATAGTTAATAATATAGTATATAATATGCACGTGGGTGTTACTTAAAATATAAGCAAATTTTAATAAAAAAAAGCCATTAGCATCAATACAAGAGCCAGATTTTACATCTCCCAACTACCTAAAGCATACAAATCTAGGCATAAGCATTGAATTGCATTTAATGAAATAATGAAAAATATGAATTGCATTTATTTAAATAAGAATAATGTTGAATTTAGCAGGTGCCATCAGACAGGTCGAGAAAAAATGTGCAAACAAAAAAATAAAACACAAGCACAACTGTGTCCTCTAGTCAGAAGCAGTTAGTAGACGAAAGACTCGGTACAAACCTGTTTTGTTGTATGAGATCCACTCTGGTCTGCAGCATTCTTGAAAGTAATAAAACACGTTTTGATAGCTCGCCAGGAAGCCTGTGATGGCAGCTGCCATCCCGACTGCAATACTGGTGCTGATGGGCTCAATCCCCGCTGTCACAGACAAACTCCCCAAAACACACCCAGAAAACAACAGCCAACATCTCCACCTCATCGTGCAGCCCGAAACTCAGGCAAAAACGGATATAAATTAATACTGTCCTATAATCCACTTCAGTGTGATAGTGAAACGACTTCCGCAAACCGAATCATGGGGTTCCGCTGAGATCAAACGCTTCCGCACTCTGACGTCACAAAATTATTTAGCTTTATCATTTTGTTGTTTGGTTAATATATTTTAACATTATATTATGGCAAATTAATACTTGATATAAATAAATGGTGTCATTATAGGGCAATATTAGTGTGAAATAAAATAAAATGAAATATACGTTTTTCTTCCATTACACAGCAACACATGGATGACAGTTTGCTTAACTGTTAATGATTATAGAATTTGTTGGCTGCCTTACATTCTGATACTCGATGCCCTATAAATAAACACATTAGTAATGCAGTGGTCTGCATATTATTTATTTATGGTCTTTATTTTCAAACATTGGTAAAATCACACTAGCAGTCAAAAACCTCTGTATAAAGGTAAAGAACTGTACACACACACTGAAAGCTATACAGAAGAGCAAACACACGCCAGTGATTTTGATCTTTTAAGCTCAAGGTAGCTGAATTTCATCAGAAAACACAGATGCATATAAAATTCAAGGCCTTCTTGTGATGGTAATCATTGATGACATCTGTCACACCAAAACCTGCCAGTCTGATTGCTGTATGTGTTTGACAGGTGCAGCTGACTGGTGACACAACAGAAGTCCAAACTCAATCTTTTACTGAGATAATCCATGCTAAACAGAAACCCAAGGCCCAGAAAGCATCTTCTGTGTTGTGCTACAAAGCTGTTATCCGAAATCAAGCAACACATGATAATTTTTTCATATTTGTTGGTATGTCAAACTAAATCCAACAGAATCAAATCAATCATGAACACGAAGACAGCCAACCTAATGCCATATTTATATGTACTTCATTTTGTGTCAGAAAAATTCAAGACAATGGAGAATCATGGACAGATAATTTCCTTGTATTGTAATGAGTGTTTATGCACTTTAGAGGGCAGCAGTCTCTATATTTTGTCTTCTTAACACTTTACTGTTGTTTTCTTATTATTTAGTCTAAAAAAATAAAGTATGTGCTAAAATAAAATAATCATTATTAAAATAAAATGAATTAAAACATTATAAGGCTTTGTTTATGTGAGTGTAGGCTGGTGAGCACATATAAAATAATTAAATAACATTACGTAAATAAATAATATTTGTTGAATGAATATAATGTTAACAAATCAAGTAGAGGCAAATTAACATAAATGAATAGGATTTGCTAGAGGATTATTATTATTATAGGAATAATTCTAACGGGCTGCTACTACGTCAGGCCATTTCCGGTTCTGCCATTTTGCGGTTGCGGATCCGAGTCGAGCTGCTGGTGCGTTACCTCACCGAACACCGTCAACACAACCCTTTATTTCAATCGGAAAACAGTGCGATTGAACCGGTAAAATGTCAGATTTTGACAGTAACCCCTTCGCGGACCCGGACTTTAGCAACCCGTTTCAGGTAATATTATATAAACGTTGTTTTATTTCTCTATTTTGATCTGTGGGATCGTATGATATGTCAGTCAAATCAATCAATATTTTGGTTATTTTGAATAAATGAACTCACTTAGTCACGTTATTTTGTTTAAAGGACCGAACCGGGTTTCTCTTATCCAGTTTTGTGTTAGTGTGTGATAACTGAGTCTTATTTAGGGTTGAATTGTTATCATCATCATAATTCTGAAGCTTCTGGTCCATTTCTGTGGGTCTGATTCGGATCAGACAATCAAAACCAGCTTTAATTTACTTAGTTTTATTACATTTATCAATATCAGCAGTTACTTTTATTATGAATTTATTCTGTTAGTGTAATGCTGTCACGATGGAAATTAGTTTAAAAGGTAATTGTCTAATAAATAATTATAATTCGGGCGATTAATTGTCTGTTTTAGGGCTTAAACAATTATTGCAATAAATTGTAATACATATTTAGTGTTGTTTATTAATGAAATAATCGTCTTTTTGGACCTTTGTAAATTGTCACTTGCTGTGTAAGGTTATTACATTTACTATCAGGATAGTGGATGTTAAATATTACACGTCTCTTGTGTCGTCTAGTTATGCAGTAATTGTGGTTAAGTCAAATAATCAGGAGCAGATGATTATTTAATAATTGTGACAGTCCTTATAAAGATGATTAAAGAAATGTTTCTTCACAGTGATGCTATAGAAGAAGCATTTTGGTTTCCCCAAAAAACATTTTTTCTTAATTTTGTAAAGTCCAAAAAACCTTTTTCCAAAACAAAGAGCCTTTGGTGAAATAGAAAGGTTATGTATGTTAATGGTTTTTAATGGAATAATTTAGACAAAAAATGGTTCTTCTATGGGATCGTGATCGCATCTTTATTCTTCAGTAAATATTAACTTCACTGTTCGTGTGTGTTCATTTATATGGGCTAAATAGAGATGTTTGGGGTCAGTAAGGGATGATCTGTGTGTTTTGAGTTCTTTTGCTGCTGTGAAAGACTTGGAAGATGATAGTGTTTTGATAAGTGATATGAGTGTGTGTGTGCGCGTTTGCGTGTGTGCGCTCCGGTCAGCTGATGGAATAAGATACCTGACAGTCTGTTTTGTTTTGTGTATTTATCATCCTGTTCTTTTTTTATGTTAGCATTCGTTGATCCAAACAGGGACACATTTGTTGTCTGTACCTGGTGGTGTAGTTGGTCTTGTAGAAGAGACTCTGATTTGTATGTCAGTTATACACAACCGCCATCTGCCTTGGGCTCTCTGTGGAGATGTGAGTCTGTGTGTTTGACATTACAGGTGTAGAAGAGCACACAGGTGGATTTACAACAGCTTTCGAGTTGTGTGGACAAATGCTAATTTATGAACAGCAGATTGTGGCCTTTGATCTGTTGTAAGGGACATGATCATCTGGACCTCTATGAAAAAGAGATTTTGCATTTATTTACTCTTCAGTCATCTCTCTCTCTCTCTCTCTCTCTCTCTCTCTCTCTCTCTCTCTCTCTCTCTCTCTCTCTCTCCCTCTCTCCCTCTCTCTCCATCATGTTCAGTGGTCCACATCAAATCACCCACACAAACTCCAATCTTACTTGCTGCCAGTAGATACACACATACATCAGCATGTAAAGTCATTTGTCTTTGTGTTCATAGGCTTGACTGGTAAGTCGTCATTGATTCAGCTGGTCAGAAGCGATTAGCACTAACGGTATGTGCTCCGTCATAGAGTTGCCGTGGTAACTCAACACCAGTGCAGCCCTGTACCTGACCGACTGTAGCGGCACGTCTCAATAATTCATGTGGCCTCTTGATTACATTGTGTTTCTGATGCCGGTCTGCAGTGTATATATGCACACTCGGACTGAGCTTGTAGATTCTTGCTGAATATGCTGATTTTATTTCACCTGACCTGCCAACTGAACATTATGCTTCAGTGAAAACCTGGCGGACGGAAATATGCATCAGCATTATGGTTAAACACGAAGCAGTGTTATTTATTTTGGACTTTATACTTTTTTGTCATGTTTACTTTAAACCTTTATTGAGGCTAGTTTGAGCCAATACGTCTAATTGTTTTACATAATTTTAAAAATGTTTAAATTGTATTTATTATTTTTTAAATGGATTGTTCTGGTTCTTAATGCCAATAAGGTAATGGCTAAGATGTAAAACATCTGTACACCTGCATGTATTGTACATGGTTTACAACATAATGATCATTTTATAAACTAAAATTGAACTGATGTGTGTCACAGTTCAGCTCGTGTTCATATAATAAGGCTCTTCCATTGAGATATTCAGCTGTTTTATTTATTTATTAAACATTGCTGTTTAATAAAACAAGTGCATTGCCATCTTCGAGTAGAAAAGTGTTTTTGAAGAAAAGGCTTTTAGCGTAGATGTTTTTATCGTGCACATCTGAATGCCTTATTCCTCAGTGCTGTTTGCTTATCATTAAGTTTAATGTTTGTTGACTTTACCATCACAAGCCGTTTGTAAAAAAACACAAAGTAAATAGTCTTTTTCCTGGATGTAGTCCTGATAGAAATGACGCTGACGTGCTGAACCCGTGTAAACCGCTGTAGTCTCATCAACAAGTAGGCGTGCTGTGGGACTTGCTGCATAGAGTCTGTGTGTGAGAGAGAGAAAGAGAGATAAAGACGCACACTCTTGTGTATTGTGCATTGGTCCTGACGGTGCAATTTCAGTTTATTATAATGATTTCATAATGCAGCAACTATTTAAAAACCTGTCTACTTGTAAAACCAGTTGGACACACAGAACATGTCAAAGTAGGCTGACTAAATGAGGTCTACCCTCAAAAGTGTCTGATCCTCTGTGTCTCACTGATGGGGAGATGAGGACAGGAGAAGAGAGAGAGAACCTATAATGATCTAATTAGATGGTTCTGGTGATCTGGATTGTTCTAGAGATGCAGGGGAACCCATTACACTGAGGACATGTTACTGTGTGTGTCTTTGTGTGTCTCTGTGTGTGTGTTGAGGGAGTGACTAAGTGCAGTCATTTTCGTTTAGTTTCTCTCTGACTCATTCATCATCATTAGTGCTGGAAGGCTATTGTCACAGGACAGAGATGTTTCATTGAATAGAGTTTCATCATACTTCTTTCAGATGTTATTCAGATTATCCACATTGGCCCCACAGCAGAATAGAAAAGTTGGTTTGGTTTTAGAGTGCTAAACTCAGGTCAGTTAGTTTAGAAAGTAAGATTAGTTAACTAATAATACACTGTTTTCGATGATAGTACAATATGTGGTTTATCTCAATGTTTATCTGCTTTTCCACCAGATACGCTCTTACTGGACTGGATGTATCTTAAATGCTTTTTTCTAAATTCAGTTAAAAGCTGAATGAATGTATGTTTATCATTTGCCAAAGCTGTTTCCAGTATAAATGACATAATTATCATTATTTACTCTGTAAATGTATACGTAAATGTATGACAAGGAAATACGTCGTATTACTGGCATACAGCATAGCCAAACATACTGTATGTGTAATCATGATTGAAGTGCATACTTCACTGTAAAGTCAAAATATTGTGCAAATTAATAATCCCAGAGATTAATAAACCTGCATTTAAAGAATCTTCACTATTGTATCACAGGTTCTGGGTTTGGTTTCTTTCGCATGGAAAAGTTAAAGCTGTAATTTTAGTGTTGATCTGATTTTTGCTGTTTTCATCTCTCAGCTATGTTCAACTGTAATCTTGTTACAGTCTAAAATAAGACTTAAGTTTGTGAATATTTGATTTTTGTGTGTCTGAGTCCATCTCTCTTTATGTACATACAGAAATGATCTTGAGTTGTGCAGAATCACAGTGATGAAGGAGGTCAAACTCACTGCTGAGGTTCGACTTTCCCACTTTAAAATCAGGTCACCGAATCAAAATGAAACAAGACAGACGCTCCACAAAAGTTTGTTGCTTTAGATGATGTTTGAGTCATTAAAGACGTGGCATTCAGAAAGGTGTGTTGTTGTCACACAGAGAACAAAATGACTCGATCTGCATCTCAAAACTATAGCTCCATACCTAGGTGACTCATTTAAACCTTTACATGTCTGTTTAAATACCATGACGTATTTTCTTTGTTCTAGCCCACTTAAATAGGTATGTTTTAATACCATTCATTGTAAATGTTTAGACGTGCCCTCTGGCGATTTGTGAGGCAATTCACACCTGATGATGCCCAAAAGGTGATCAGGGGTGTGACATCAGCCAAATGTGTCTTGTGTTGCATGTATGACAGGTTACTATATATACAGATTTCTGAAGACACTGAGACAATAGGTTTTTGCTACTTCACATTTGTATGTGTGTGATCCCATGAAACATTTAGTGTTATACAGAGTGAAATATTCATGGCCGTGGAATCCTGACAGTTGGTTTGAAACGGATCCGCCTCAGGACCGGAACACTGCTTACTGGGGCTGCTATGGAAACAAGGGACTGTGTGTGTGTGTGTGTGTGTGCGCTCGGTTTAGCTAACATTGAATTGCTCATTTAGGGTTTCTAATAAACCTCATTCTGCATTTGTGGTATGTGTAACCGTGCGCATAAGACCACACTAATTATCTTTCAGGAAGTAACATGCTACATTGTTGTGCTATGATGTCACTTCTAGGGCAGCAGTCACAGCTCTGAGATGCCCCGCCCACCGACAGCCTGCAGTCCAATCAATGACTGACTTGGAAATCATGTTCTTAATCTAATAAGATTTAATCTGATTGGCTGGCTGGACACAACTCCTAGTCACACAATTTTTAATCAATCTGAAATTTGAATCAAAGAAAACAAATTTGTGTTTCCACAAGGTACAAGTTTTATACAACAAGTATGACCCTTGACTAATTGTATTAAATGTTTTTATTATTAATTGTATTTGTTCCTTGTTTAATTCAGCAGGTGAAAAGAAATAGTTATTTCTTATAGTTATTGCTGTTTGTGGGATACAGTACTTGACTGAAATAATACAAATAGTAAAGCTACTGTGCTATTCTGAACATTCCTCCTCTGATTTCTGCTCATGTTTGAATATCCCCACTTCATCTATTTATAGCTTTGGCTTTGTGGGAATTACTGGAATCAAGCGGGAGAAAATTACAGGTTTCCTCTGATACTTCTGGTGTTAAAGGCTGTGAAAACAGAGGACTGAATTTGTAGTATTTCCTCAGTCGAGCGTAACATCATGTGTTTGGTTTCTGTTTGTGGATATTTGATGTAATCTGAAGTGGACACATCACCGTTCATTCTGGTGTTCTCCAACATCTGTGTGACAATCATTATAATACATGATGCAGGAAAAAACCAGTTTGTTTAGCAATGTTTAGGATCAGATTTATGGTGGGTTGATTGTGAATTTTATAACAAATACACACAATGTGATTTCAAGTTATATTAAATATTTATGGTATATACCTTAAATAGGGTACATTTTGATTTGCAGTTCACTTTAGGTTAAGCACAATTTATTGAAGTTTTGTCTATTGACCATGATAGACTGTTATGGTGGAAATAAATGAAACACTTTTAGCAGTTGGATAAATTGTTCATACAACGGCCAAATAGACCTGTTATCAGTAGTTTCGACTAAATTACATTTGATTTGAAGTTTCAAGGCTGTCCCTTTGTTTTGTGCAGGATCCGTCCGTGACGCAAGTAACGCGGACTGCCCCTCCTGGACTGGAGGAGTATAACCCTTTCACAGACACAAAGCCGGTGAGTAAATATCTAAGAATGAAATACAACTGCTGTCTTGATTTTTTGCACATGCTGTCTGCATCTGTTAAGCTCCTGATTCACTAAAGGAGTTAAGCAGAACGGTTTCAAAATCTGTGCTGAATACAGTTTGCATGGCACAGTTTCTGATCCTACAAACCGTCTCTGATGCAGCAGACTGCCGCAATCTGTCGTACAGCATCACTCCACCACTGCAGTCCAGATCACTGAATCTGCTCTTTAAAATGCCGCAAGTACACTCGACCACAACACATGTCTGGATGTGCGCCCGGATCTCTTATCCCTTAATTGATTATCATTTGATTTGTTAATGAATTACATCTACCATGATCAATCAGAAAATTGGGAAAAACAGCTGTGCATGTAAGGCACAATCTACGTAAAGAAGGCGTGTTTGTGCTAAAATGATTAACAGATTGACTAGTGCTGGTTTGGCTCTTTGTTAGACTGGATTGCTGGTGCTTAATTAATAAGATGCAGGGGGGGGTTGCAATAAAATGCCAAAGTGCCAAAGTGTCTTTGCACCTGACACCCATATAAGATGCTGCAAACACACTGATGTCTCGAAGTTTGTCAGCAAGCAGGTTCGAAGGTTTTCTAAGGACAGAAATAATTAGAACAGGCTGAAAATATCATCCACCAACACACACTGACAGAGAGAGAAAGAGAGCGAGACAAGCATACTGCTCACTACATATGCTCAGTATGTATTATTTACAAAACTGTTTGGTGACCATATTAAATTTAACACATTCAGATTACCATGTGGTCCAGTTCTCTTCAAATCATTGTTTTACATTTCATTTGAATTCATTTACATTTTAATCCAGTTCATTCAAAACCATTGCATGATGGGTTAGATTCATGTTTATTTACTGCACATTTTTGCATATATAATACATAATCAAGACACTGTACACATAGAAATGTACCATACCAGACAGTATACATGCTTCATATTGCAGATGATTGTTGTGAAAGAAGTGTTATTCTGAACACAGATAAAGAAAGAGAGAGCGTCAGCAAACAGTGCAAAACAAAAACAAATCATTTACAGCCAACAGCCCACACAGCAGGAATCCTTCATCATCCTTTAGATTTTGTTATGCTTTCTTCTATTTCATTGTTTGCAAAATGTGTGCATATGAATGACTTTATTTCTAAAATATGATCTTCTCTGCACAAAACATTCAGTCCATCAGAATTCATGAATGAAAGATGTTTTCTAGTATTGTGTTTGAGATTAATCTGTGTGGTTTTATGTATGGATAACAGTATTTCACATGTAGGTTTTGGTGTTATAGGTTCCACAGGGCTCTGGCCATAAATCAGTCCCACCTACAGCTAACACACAGCCGGCCATCATGAAGCCCACTGAAGAGCCGCCAGCGTACACCCAACCTCAGCAAACACAGGTACATATACATACACACACACACACACACACACAAAAAGATTTGAGTTTAGGTCTGCACATGTAGAAATACCCTCCTCGTCCATCAGGCAGAAGACCCCAGAGCGTGTGCGATCTGCTCACGAGTGCAGTTATACTGTATAATTCAACAGCCCTCGGGGTGGAGGGGACACCTCGCTCCATAGACATATGGACAGACAGACACACACACTCATAGTGTGTATCAGATGACTCACTCGATCGGGCTTCCTGCAGTGACGTAAGTCTCTTTGAGTTAGGACACAAGACAAGGTGATCCAAATCTTTTGGAGGGGTTGAACAGAAACCTGCTGTTGTTTGGCACAACGTAATGTTGGTGTGTAGGGTGTTGGGAGGGTCTGTCGATTAAAGTCGGGCCTCAGGGTCTCAACAGAAGGACGCACTGGCTTGTTTAAGCCGTGCGTGTCACATGATGTAGCCTTCGGGGAAGCTGGGAACCCTGGGCTTTTTGATCCCTTCAAATGACCCAGAAATAAATCGTCCTCAGTATGCATGAACAGATTGACTCAGATCGGAGTCATTCTCAAGGCACTGGGACACTTGCTGAAAGATTATGCTTTGTAAATTGGTCAGTCATAACTCGGGACACTGAAATGAATGGAGAACTATAAAAACTGGATTGATCATGTGCAGGAAAAGGTCCCAGTGATTAAAATGTAAAATAAATATGGCTGCTAAACGTTTATTTAGCTTTCAAACATACGCTAGCGTACAAGTGACCTCGAATCTAACAGACACAGCCTAAAAACCAGAAAACTGAAGTGTGACTTCCTGTCTATATACAAAATACTACACAGCACACCCAAAAGCAAACATAAAACTCCCACAATATTTACAATACAACCAGCTCAGTCTGCTGACCGAGAACTTGCCGGACAAAAGTTACGTTCAGGTGGATAGATCTCACTGCTGGTGTTGTTTCTTACCTGCTGTGTCTTATCCAAATCTGAAGAAATTAATGTGGCTGAGAAAACGTCTGACTTCTTGATCCGGTGGTTATTGTTTATGGTTTTGTTTTGTAATTATACTTACAGAAGAGGAAATACTTTCCCAGTGTGATGAAACTGAAAGAAAGTTGGGTGTCTGAGCGGTGGTGGAGATAGAGCTGTGAGCGAGACCCAGCATGTGTGGGATTGAATCTGACAGCAATCTGCTGTAAACATTCTCTAAAAATGCCATCAGTGTTGACTCGCCTTGTGCTTTCCTGCCTGTAAGCAGAATCGCTCTATGTGTGTTTGTTAATAATTAGATTGTGTGTGTGTAGGATCAGGTGCGAGCCCAGGCGGAGTTATTGAGAAGACAGGAGGAGTTGGAGAGAAAAGCCGCTGAGCTGGACCGCAGGGAGAGAGAGATTCAGTCTCTCAATGCGTCAGGAGGTGAGCTATCACCAGACACGAACAATATCTCAGATATCTGCTGAAAACTACAATTTTATAGTCATTTTGGATTTCAGGTTTTCGGCCAAGTGCATCCTGTATTATAGGTATCGGTATATAGTTCTGAACACATTTCTAACAACTGGTGATGTTATCTGTCCTTGTGTACAAGACGCATCAGACAGTTGTCAATCATTATTCTGACTTTGCTACTGTGTGATAATATTAGCAAAAGCACCTTACACCTTTTAATGTTTTTCTCTTTGTTGTTAAAGGGAGGAAAAACAACTGGCCGCCCCTTCCGGAGAAGTTTCCAGTGGGACCGTGTTTCTATCATGACATATCAGTGGACATCCCAGTGGAATATCAGAAAACTGTTAAGATCATGTACTATCTCTGGATGTGTAAGGAACTCTTCATTAGAAAACACTGTCTTGTGTACAAACTAAGTTGGTCTTGCCTGGTTGTGTCTGTGTTTTAAGCCTCTTGTTGTTAGTTTTACATAATAATAGTGTAGTGAAAGTGTAGGAAAGGACATTCATTGTTAGAGAAACAGTTTTTGTATTTCTATTTGTGGATAAGTTATGCTGTACCCCTGTGTGGGTGGAGACCAGAGTCACAAGTTGTGCGGGTCCGATACTGTGCACCGTGTGTCATGTGATGATGATGTCACGTGACTGGTGTCATCAGACTTGTGTCTTGTTGGCTAAAAATTTGGAAACCCTAGTATTTAAGAGGAATGCAAGTTATTAGTAAGACAGAAAACTTTTAGGCAATCATTTCCAGACCTGTATCATTTTCTTTATTCTGTAAAACACTGTTAGTCTGCTGTGTTTACAGTATATGTCACAACACTATATGCCGCTCATTTTTAATTCGTTTATTTTGAATGACACTTTCATTCCTTTTGTGTGATTTTAGGATTCACATCATTAACACTTTATTTGTGTTTTTCGGGACTATATATAGTGCTCTGTAAGAATAGAGATTAGAGGTTCTCTTAATCATTCAGAAATATTTTTTCTATTGTGTAATTCTCCTGCAGTCCACACGGGGACGCTGTTTGCCAATATATTCGGTTGTCTGGCATGGTTCTGTGTCGACGCATCAAGAGGGGTGGATTTTGGGTTGGCCATGCTCTGGTTCATGTTGTTCACACCCTGTTCATTTGTCTGCTGGTACAGACCTCTGTATGGAGCATTCAGGTACACACACACAGAAACACACACAGAGAAATGTTATGCAGGGATCAGATTATAACTGTTTTCTCTCTCTCTCTCTTTGAAGGAGCGACAGCTCATTTAGGTTCTTTGTATTCTTTTTCATCTATATCTGCCAGTTTGGAGTCCACGTGCTACAAGCCATTGGCATTGCAGGTTGGGGAGCCAGGTGAGATAAACACACATACACAAACAATCTCATAAACAAACATGAAGGTCAGAAATTAAAACAGCCTCTGTAATGCATTGCTCTAGTTTATTTTTAACATGTGATATATTTCATAATCTTTTGTCTTTGGACTATTTATTTTATGCTGGCTTTAGTTCCTATGCAGACATTGTGCATTGTGTAGCTGACATTAATATACAAGAATTACATATTACATATCACTGCTGATGAATATGTAGCTAAAGTAAAGTGTTTTAGTAATGGTTAGTAATGATTGTTTTATATTTAATTTGTAATTGTATCAATATTGCTAAATTTGGAAATATATTGAGACAAACTGATGGCACACTGTTTGTACAAACAACTCGTATAGATACTGATGGTGTTGTGTATTTGTGTGTGTGTAGTGGTTGGATCTCAGCGCTGACGGGTCTCAACACCAGTATTCCCGTTGGGATTATCATGATCCTGATCGCTGCTCTCTTTACAGCGTCGGCTGTCATCTCTCTCATAATGTTTAAAAAGGTGACAGACTAAATCTATTCACATTATACAGTATAACGTTCATGTCAAAATAAACGTTTGATATTTTGATATTAGATTAGTTTGAATATGCTCACCTGTTGATGATAGGCAGTAAAATGATTCTAAGACTTCATTCAACTTTATACTCTGTTCATAATCTGTCATATAATAGGTTTGATTTTGGATAAAATGCAGCCTTAGAAGACGTACGTAGATGGTAGACAGCGAGGCAAAATCAGGACAGATGAAAATAACGCATGTGCATTTGTTTGCAGGTCCACGCTTTGTACCGGACCACCGGCGCCAGCTTTGAAAAGGCGCAACAGGAGTTCGCCACTGGCGTCATGGCCAACAAGACGGTGCAGACCGCCGCCGCTAACGCTGCTTCCAACGCCGCCCGGGGAGCCTTCAAAGAACAGATCTGATTGGTCTAGAGAGCTTAGACCCGCCCCCGCTACTCTGACCCTTCCCGTCCTCTCCTCATTCCTCCTAACTGTACTTACAGTCATTGATGAGCTGTCACTGGCTGTTCAAGACCACACCACTCTAACTGATTTAATGCACTCCTGTGACCGACTGAGACCCCGCCCCCAGCCCCTATTCATGTCAATCAGCAGGTGTGCCTACCTGTTCTTTCATTTGAGTGTGTGTGTGTGGAATGCCTACCCACTCTCGAGTGTGTGCTTATGTGTGTGCAAACAACCTTAAGAGTCAAGTGGTCACTTTATATGTTCACATCACTGTCCATTCGTCTCTGTTGTACTGAAAAAAACAGGAAGTGATGTCATCAGGTATCCTTTCATGGATCCAAGGAGAAAAGAATGATTTTGCCCTCACAGGTCTGTCTTACTGATCTGCTTTAAAACAAACACACTCGCTGAATCTCAAAGAACTTGTCTGGGTCATATTTCACTTTAGAACTAATAGCAAATAATCATTTTAACAGATCAAGATGTTTTGCATTATAACTTTTTATGACTGTGCAATTACCTAGTACTCACTTCTGTAATGTGAAAAATGGCAAATTGTAAAGTATAAATCTAAGGACACATCATGATGATATTTATTGTAGTAATTTAAGTTTTTGCTAATGGCTGAAAATATGACATTAAAACTTAAACTTTGTTTTTATTTATATTATGCAGTGAAATTGACCCAAGCATTTCTTTAAAATATTCATGTAACTATTGTCAGAAAAGTTTTGATTAACTTTTTCTTGAAAATGAGCCAGCACTGGAGTATCTAACAGATCCACACATAGCTCCGAGGGTCTCTATACCTGTAAATATATAAATATATATATATAAACCTGTATGATGACTTAAAGTATTGACTGATTCTAAACATACGAATGATTCTGAAAGCTTCCTAGTTTCTTTTTGTAACAGAATTGTTTTGGAATGTAAAGCAAGTCTTTAATACAAAGGTAAAGCACTCAGGAGCTGATCCTGCACATGCATGGGAAGCCTGCCGATCTGTAGACTGAGTCTGTTTTCTGCCAGTCTCACGTACTTTAGGATAAACTGGAGAAAACACTTTAATGGGGATAAAATAGAACACCAATCTTTGCATCACCCCCCCCCAAGCGACACATCGCTGAAAACACATGCAGTGCGTGTAAGACTATGCCGTGTTGGGCTGGATCAGTACTGTTTGATCTGCTGATGTCCTGATGTTGGATCCTTAATAGACTTTAGTTCAGGAAGACGCTTAATTTAATGAGAATGATACTCAGTTGATCAGATACTCAGTCTATATGTCGTCTGCAATGACTAAAGCCAAATTGAATTGTCCTTTGTCTTTCGGTTTGTCGTTTCGTGTCTGCGTAGATGTGATGCACCTGCTTGTGTTTGAAATTGTTTTTCTCACTTTTTTAAATAAGTGGAGCAGAGAACCTTGTAGCCTTGGTTACTGTCACCAAGAGACAGCCAAGTTTTGTAATGCATCAACATGCAAATGTCTTGGTCTTAACCTTTCAGCAACGTGCGTGTGAGAGTGTATTCCTCACCCATCTTCAGTGTAAAGTTTGTAGAGCATTAACCTTTTGATTGAAATGTTTCTGTTACAACTTGAAGGAAAAATTCACCCATGAATTCTGTCATCAGTCACTCTTCTTTATGTCATTGCAAACAATTCTTTCTTTCATGGAACACAAAAGACGAGTTTTCCATATAAAGGAGTAGATGGAGTAAGTAGTCCATTTGACTCCTGCATTGTATTCAATAGCTTCTTAAGATTAGAAAGTGTGTGATTGTGTACAGATGTCGCATGGACTAGTTCTATGGTGTGGGTTTTTCTTCATTTGTGTTCCACAGAGGTAAGAAAGTCATGTAGGTTTAAAATGACATGAAGTTGATTGTGTAAATGTTTCTCATCATCAGGTGAATTATTTCCTTTAGGTTATATTTTATTTTAACATCTCAGAGTTAAACATCTCATGAGTGTTGTGGGCTTGTTCTTTCTTTATTGTTATTTAATCTTTTTCATTTCTTGTGTGTATGTGTGTGCGCGTGTGTGAGAGAGATGCTGCAAGTCGTTCTTCCTTTTATAAATAAATTTCAACAAATGGCACCTGAATGTTCCTCTATTTTCTTTTGTTACACTTTCTTGAACACAGAAGAGATATACTCATTGGAGTGTGTTAGGAGCGTGTGAAGACAGAAGTGATAAACTGACCTGTGACCTCTTGTGTGTGGTGCAATGGATCGTGGCTTTAAGCTGTCTCTCTTTTTCAAGTAGTGCTGTTAGTGATCTTAGTTGAAACGCTGATACATGAGAAACAGATTTAGAAAGCGTCACTGGTTGTATTACGACTCTTGAGCGTGAAATCTGATGTTATTTAAAGTAAAACCGAGGGATATTTGTATATTTTGTAAAACTAAAGAAAGGAGGCCTGTCGTCCTAAATTTCATTGTACTGTACAAACGCACTCGCGTCTCTCCTGTAGTCGCATGTTGAGTAGTTTGAGTTTTGTATATTTATTGTATTAACACAAAAATAAAATAAAAAAACAACAACTTAACCTGTGTTTTCTAATTCTATTGTGATTGTTTTTTATTTTTCCTGCAACTAGTTTTATTAAAGATGTTTATTATTAAACTATTATTATGTTTATTACTGAAAATAATGTTATAAATATATATCCATGTTATGAAGAAAAGGGATGCTTAATTTAAACAGTAACATATTTTGTACATTCTATATATAACCATCTGTGATCATTTCTATTCTAATTTTATATTATACAGTATTTAGGAGTGAAATGCTTAATGTTGTGTCTCATTTCATTCTCAGAAACTCACTGGGTTCTTACACATTTAGTAGTATATTTTATTTAAATGTAATGCATTTGCCAGATGCTTTTATCCACATCAACCTTTTGTCTTTGTAGAAAAAAACCCAAAGAAAAATGTTGTATTTGGTGCTCACAATGACAGCAATCCAACATTAATAAGTCCAGAACTTGTGTTAACTGTGTGTCTTCATAGGACCATAGGAACACACTTTTATATATTCTCCAGTGAGATCACATGTAGAATATAAAACAGTTCTTTGAAGAGTCCTTATTTTGAAAGTGAACTTGTGTTATATGTACATTAGAGGGCGGTAAAGTGCAACCTTCATGCAAAACTCAGGTGAGACGAGAAGGTAAGAAAGCGAAACCCATTGAATCACTATGATTGGTTCATCTAGACACCGCTGAGAAAACTAACAGATACCTCTGTTAGTATGGACAACAATTTACACTTAAATAGTAAGAACGGAAATTAGACACAGTAAAAGTGTAATAAAGTAATGTACTGAGTTTCAAAATGAAAATGAATAAAATACAAAAGTCGATACCTGACAAAATAGACCCTGACCATTACAACTTCCGGACCGCTAAACCCCGCCCATATTATCATTAAAACGCTGACGAAATCCTTTAGGACTCAAACTTCCTGTGACAAATTTCTTTCGGTAAATGACAATTCTTTATCAACATTATGCTTTTCTGTAAATACGTTCAAATATAATAAAAGTAAAAAAAATAACTGCTTTCATTACATCACAGAATTAAAGCAGCATTTTGGACCATAAACATTATTCAGTACAGTATATTTCTTTACCCAAGATGATGATAAACATTTTGAAATGAATTAAATGCACAATATTTTAGCACTTATTTTAATGCAGTATTTCAATAAAAAAAACAACTTTCCGTTTACATATGACATGCATACGCGTCATAATTATTCTCCTTTGTGTTGAAAGCAGGACACGAGCAGAAGTTATTTCCTCATCATTTGACTGTAAAATGAGTCACACCTTTCTTACCTGTGCGGTCACGTGACCCGCGAGGAATGAGCTTCAGTCTTCAAGTGTGTCAGTTCAAGACCAGAAGCACTTCGTCCCCGTGTGTGTGTGTGTGAGTGAGTGTGTGTATAATGGGTTTGTAGAGAAAGCTTCTCCCAGTCTTACCAGTCTTTCCAGTTTGCTTAGGAACACGCAGCGCACACACAGATCAGCTCCTTTACACTGACACGGAGCGAATATGGAGCAATAAATCTATAGAAACCAAGCCAAAGGATTCGAAGAAGTTAGTCCGAGATCGGTAAGTCATGTTTAAGCTTTTTTATTAAATGAGTTTATTTGGTGTTGTTGTAAACTGTTTATTTGAGGTGTGTCGCACTGGTTCGCACAGTTCCTTTACCTGTATGTGTGTGTTTGAATCTTAAACAACAGCATAAAACATTTGTGTTTTTGTTGATAAGTTGATCCAAGTTTCACAGGTTAAATCCTTTCTTTTGTAAAATTGAGTATTAAAGGTTATTTAATGATGTTTTGAAAGTCATTTTGGCTGTAGGTGTTTTTTGTCTCTGTAATATTCTTTGAAGATCACCAAGTTCATGGTGTTACAAACAGATTTTGAATTGTAAAATACTGTATATAGCATTAAATATATATATATATATATATAAATATATATTTGCTGTATAAGATATTGTGAACTTTATGCATTATGTGTTTTAATCTGTTTTGCTACATTGTTACATTAACAGTAAAAGGCACAGTGGCTAGTTTTAGTTTAGTTTAAAAGAACATGTTGATGAAAAAGGGCACATGTAGTAATTTTGCAGTGAAATTGTTATTCCTACACATGCTGAAACCTCAAACACAAAAAACCTAATGTAAATATACAGAAAATAAGCAATGTTGTTTCAAATTTCAATTTCAGGATTTCTTTCAGTCAGTCTTTCCGTCAACTCTTGATATCATTATGGGCTGGTGTCAAAGTGTAGGAAGAGCTTAAGTGAATTCAATTTACAACACATTGAAATGGATGGTGCATATGGAATTATAGCAGAAATTATTAGTATGATGTAATGTGGAAATGTATTTGTGCGAAAGTTATTGTGCATTGAGTTCCTGTTATCTGTAAAAGAATCCTGCATGAAACACAACAAACACACCTTTATTAGTCTTGTGTGACTGTAAAGGATTTCTGTAGGGCTGCGGTGGGTTTCTTTCTCTCCCATGAAGGAAATTCTCATGAGAGTATTTGGACGAGTCTGGGCCTGACCGCTGTTGTTCTTTTGTAATGTCTTTTCTGTGTGGACTAAATTAAAGAGACTACTGGAAAGTGCTGTATCAGCCACAGAACAGGTTTAGTCCGAGTCCAAATTAGACACAAGACATGGTGCGGGTGTGGCTTCTGTTTCTTTAAGAATTGGCTCAGAATATTTAATTCATATTTGTGTACCTGATAGATGAACTGATAACTGCACAGTTTAAAGGTGAAGTGCGTCATTTCTGCCAAGCAGAACATCTTAAACAAATAATAACTTCTCCTGTCTGCCATTAGTTAGATGTTGAAAACCAGAAAACCAGAAAACATGTTATCATCTGCATGTATGCATTTGTTCGCTGTTATATTTGGACTTAATGTTGACTTTACTTAAATCTATTTAAGTATGTTAGTGGTTGTTGCGTTAGAAACACTGATAATAAATCTTTGCTGATACTAAGTGCAATTTTCTTACAATTACATTTAACACGCCGTACATAACAGTGTCTTTAGAAATAGTACAATAGTTTTTTTGGACTTAACTGTTTTTTATGGCATAACTGTCATGTTAGTAAAACTATTATGAAATATAAATAAAATAATAATACCATGATATTCATTTCTGCTATTGTTAGTGCCATGGTACTACAACAGTACATTTTCTTGTAAAAACTTTAATGTTTGTTATGAATTTTCTCAGTTTCTATCACTGACACTATCAGTGCAGTTTCTGTGTTGTGCATTTGTAGGTTAATGTGTGTCATTGAAACCAGTTTAGTTGTAGTTTAGCGAATCAAACACAGACAGTGTAGTTAATGAATAGAGCATCTCTCATGTACGACCCCACACACACAAACACACAACATGAGCCATCTCGTGTTTCTGTCTCTAATGGAGGATACTGTTACCCACACAGGGCATCATGGGAAGGGTTCACCGCCGCTGATTCTGGAAGTGTTACTGAGCTGATAGTTGTGCTGATTGTTTTGAGCTGAAGGATAAATTTGAACAAAACTGGCTCTGCCTTTGAATCCAGTCTCTGTTTTGGTTGACATTATCAGACTTGGTTTTTTTTTACCACTTTAACCACCCAACACATAGAAACCACTTTTTACCATCCAGTCAATTCGTCATGAATAAAATCAAGACCCACCCTATATTTACATATGTCATTGCATGTCCTGTTTTCAAATACAGTTTTATTACTGTTATTTGGAAAAGTGGGAACAGTTATTATCCAATGAACTCAAAATGAAAAAGATTGGTTTCAAAGATGTGTTGCAAAATATTTCTGCACCTTACTTAAAAGCACTGGATTTTAGAAATAAATTAGCCTACATAAAGTGTTGAATTTGGAGAAATAGTTTTTTTTAAACTTACCACATTTACACTTTTGTTATGAAGTGTTTTTTGGACACTACCATGATTGTAATAATTTGAAGTACCATGTGAATATCATAGTGTATACCATGAACACAGTAATTATTCAGTTCCATGGTATATATATCCAACAAACACCCTGAGTTCAGTAACAATAAGTATTAAGGGTTTGGACAGGTATAGTTTGTAATCAGTGCAATAAATTGAAATTAGCTGTTGCAGTGACAGAATGATTGGAAATCTGGTTGTCTGTGTGTATTGTGTATTTTGCATGCCTGAGATTGCTGAGTGTGTGTTTGCGTTATATATATTCTTGAGGTTTTGATCTGAATAGATCTCTTTAATGTCTAAATATTTTTTCTTAGACAGCAGTCTCCAGTAATATCAAATGAGATTCAGAAGGTTCAGATGAGACGTTTTAATCTCCTGAACTATAAAATTGCAACTTCTAAGCGATTCTGCCCACCACCTTAACATAATAAATACAAACCACCGGCCATCTGCAAATTACTGCAGCTTAAGACAAACTATGATGATGATCTGGAGAGGATCTGTGAGCTTATATAGTTCAGGTTAAATGGGTTTGAAGATGTTAAAATCAGTCGTAGTAATGTGTCACTGTTCATCTTGTGCTAGTAAAATCTTGCCTTTCTGCAACACAACACAAGCAAATGGCTTGGCAGAAATGAAAGGCCATGACTGCAGGATTTGAATTCCCTGACTTGTGAAGCAAATGGGTGAGAATTTGAATCCAGTGAATTGCAAAACTAGTTTGCACAAGGCATCTTGGGTAAAACAGGCATCCTGAATCACTCCCTTTACAATCATTGTGTGTGATAATGCATTTTTTTAAAGTGTGTTTTTAAAATAAACTACATGATAAACTACATGATTAATATATGAACGTTGTCTGTAACTGTTGCTTCTTGATCGCCATCTTTGTATGAAACATAACATTGCAGATTACTTTACATACATATCTGGAGGCAGTTTGAAAAACAGTTTCCAGCAAAAATTATGAATCATTATTATAATCTTGCATTCATAAATTGGGGTGAAGTAAGATGACAGTTTTTAATGATGATCTTTTTTTGGTGTTATGGATTTCAGATTTGATTAAATAGTTTATTGTCACCTGCTTTATAACAGAGAGATAACTTTCTTTTTAATGTTCTGCTAACCGTCACAGTATTTGCATATTCTGCTGTTTACTGTAGATCTGTTGTTAATTCGCATCTTTGTCTTTAGTCAATGACGTGTGTGTCCCATGTAGCGTGTGGTTTGATGGGAGATATTTTCTTGCACCTGCTGGCACATTGGCTGTGAAACTGCTGATGTAAATGACAGCTGATGCTCTAAACAAACATCACTGAAACATGAGGCAAAGAGAATTACTGTGTAAATCTTGCAAATTATTGCGTTGAATTCAATTTATATTTGAACATATTTATCAACGATTTACACATATCTCTTTAAATGAATGATGTTAATTTGACATTATTAAAATATATGTATTATTTATAAGTAAAGTTGGAGAATTTGTACTTGGTCATGTGTTGTTTGGAGTCGGGATCAGTGGTTTAATGTACAGGTGGATTCAAATCTAAATAGATATTTTTCTCAAACTAAGATTGTCTTTAGTTATTTAAATAAAAAAGCATTAAAAGTTCTTGTCCACGTTTAATTTGGAGAATGTGGGGTATATCTGTAGGTTTATATAGAAGCAGTTGTTCCCTCGTCTCAGGTTTCTATACGTTAGGTCTCTCACAGGGATTCCTGTGTTTTCTGCTTTCATTGTGTTCGCCAACCCTTCCCCCATGTCAAACCAGTTTCTGAGACCAGCAGACTTCTGAAAGCACCTGCGGAAGGTCTTTGGGGACGTGGGCGGTGGTTTGTCGTCATCAATGGGAATCATTGTTGTGTTCATCATGGCATTGAGAGCATGCAGTGACGTCCGAACAGGAGGGAATCATCGTCCGCTCATGTGTGTTGAACAGGACTGTTGGTTAATTAAAGAAATGGAGAGAGATAAGCTTTCAACTTTGTTTTTACCAGACGCATGTTTTTTCCTCATGAGTCTCACAGAAACCATACACAAACATTGGTATTATCACAAGTGTTGTAACTATTACGAGAGAAACATGTGTTTGAAACTGAAGATCTTTTATTAAAACATTCCAGAGCTGCTTTACACATTGACAAATTGTGTTACATAAACTCACTAACAAAATTGTTTACCAGCACTTAATGAACATTAATCTCAGCGGTTACTTACTTTACTTTACAAAAGCTCATTTTAGTCAAGAAAACTATTTGTGAGTGGATGACTTCTCACCTGACGTGTTTCTCTGGTTATATCAGACCAGTGGTATGCTGTACAGTAACTAATGAGTAAGGAGTTTTATAGGTTAGACACATCATCCAGAATACAGACAACTGTTGTAATCACAAAACTTCAGGAAGTTTTTGGTTTATATGTAACCACAAATTTAAAGAAAGAATAAAAAGAAAGTCATTTTTCTAAAAACAATGCATTCCAGTATTGAAAATGGAAAGTTGGTAAAGATGTTTCACAGTATCTGCTTCATTTGTTTAAACAAAGAAAAATGTTGTCTTATTTTTGGGGTGAAATGTGACCTGGACATTTTTTCATTAGATCTGTTGCTATTTTAAAGAACCCAGAAATGAACTCAAGTAACAAGAGCATTTCTCTAAAGAAATGTTTTTTTCACAATGATGCCATTTTTGGGTCCCCAAAGAACTATTCTGTCAAAGGTTCTTAAAAGAACCATTTTTAAAAAACTTTTATAGTCTAAAGAATCTTTTCCATTACAAAGAACCTTTCAGTTGTTTAAGGTTCTTTGTGAAACCATTCAACCAAAATGGTCGTTCTATGGCATCATGAATCACATTTATTGTTTAGAGTGGACCATTTAAGGAACCGAACACAGACAGAATAAAGTTCTTAATAAGAAGGTGTTTCTCTGCTAAACTTCAGATGAAAGCGTGAGATGATTGTAACGTGACTTATTGTCTGTAATCTCATAATCTCCAGATGGAGATCAGTGAAGTCTTGATGCTTCTTCTTGATCTCTGCTTTTCATAGCTGAAAATGTCGCCTACTGTGGGGTTGCGTCACATACGCAAAACAACTCTTGGATAAACATGGGTGTGTGTTTTGCATGATATGTGTATATTCTCTTTCTAGCAGTGTGTGTTTTATTAGTGTGCAAGAAACACTAATTAAAACACTAAAAATGTATCCCCAAATTTTACTATAATTTATAACAGATCATTGTGTGGACTGTTAAGAACTACACCATAACTTTTCTAAAGTAATTTAAATTGTGTATATTGTTTTGCTTGATATTAGAATGATCTTATATTATACTTATATACTTACATTAAACCATCTAGAGATCAGAATATCATAAAGATTTGTGTCTGGACTCTCACAACCTGGCAACCTTTACAGATTCATCAAAAAATGCTGTGAATGATTTGGTGTGACATTATGTCTTGAGGTTGCACTATCACAAATCATTCAGAGCGTTTTCATGTTCCCTCCGGTTATTTTTTATTAAACAGCACAACAATGGAAGGTGTTGCTGCTTTGTTGTTACCTGTTAAATGGGTCAAGGCTTTCAAGAGTTCGAAAGATATGCCACATTGTTCTTGAGAAAGAAAGGCAAGGGTTAATAAATATTTTAATATTGATAGTGTTTGTTGTTCCACTGAAGTCTTTTGGTGATTGAAGTGGAAATTTTGTCTGAATTTTGTTCAGTACTTTTTTCTGTGCATTGGTGTGTCATGTTAGTAAAGGCTAACAGGGTTTTTTCACTAATTACTGATTGACTTCATTTGTAATGATTTCAGAGATACACACATCTTCTGTGTTATTATTTGTCTTGTGTTATTATTTATTATGTAAGTTTTACCATGTGTTTTGTGGCTGGTAGTGTAGAATGATGGCTAATGGGTAATAATCTGGTGTGAGGTGTAATCTCAGTGCTGCTGTATAAAGACATTTTTGTTTTTGACAGAAAACAGCAGATAAAGTTCACTGATCAAAATCTTTTTACCAGCAAACCAGTCCTGCAGATTATCTGATTAAATATTCACCATATGATCTGTTTTTGTTTTCAGACCAATCTTTTAGAATCTGAATGTTATATTCGTTATTGTTTTTTAATTATTAGAAGATGTTATTGGTGAACCAGTAAACATTTTTAATTCTGATGAACACTTGGATGCCCCAAAAACGTCAAATAGAATTTAAAATACATTCAAAATCTCTATAAAAAGAGACTTTTTACAGAAGTCAAAATATATATGTTTCTTTCTGATGTAATTTAAAAAAAGTTGTTCATGTCTGTCAATTTAGACTCTGAGTTAGAGATACATTTATTTTAATTCCACCTTATTGTTTTGTGTGTTAATTGTTTTATATGGAATGCTTTGGCAATATTGTACACAGTTATTCCAATCGAGTACCTTCAAATTGAAATTTGATTGAAATTAATAACCAACACAATATTGGTGACCGTACATGTACTAACAAACAAACACTACATCAGACATCAGTATCGTGTTATTTTAGATGTAGTTTGGAGTTGAATCACGTAGCTTAATGGTTCAGTCATCTGTTGTTTGAGAGGTTAAGTGAGTTTTGTGTACAATATACAGTGGAAAATCTGTGTGTGCTTCTCTGCATGTTCTTAGCAAACCAAATCATTGTTTTGACATGTTGCTGGTCATCGACAAACTGACGTCATGACATGCAAATCTGTCGATTATTGAATCTCTTTCTGAACTTTTGCTTGTTTGAAGGTGAACTGTCATAGATTGACTTTTTTAACCTTTTCAATATTCCCCCCGACACAGCAACCAATGACAGGAGTTTGGGGCGGGACTAACTCACAGATCAATCAGTAGTAGATGAGGGAGTCTTCGGACACAGCTGTTTAAAATCAAATCATTTTTGCTGTGTGGTGATGCAGGATTATTTTTTGTGTGTAGTCTCTGAAGATGAGCGTTCGACAGCGAGCAGACTCGCAGGACTCTCTGGAGCAGCCCAATGATGAAGTGGTACCCTATAGTGATGATGAGACGGATGATGAGTTAGAAGATGAGCTGGATCAGAGTCAAGACCAACTGCCTGAAGAACCGGGAGTGGAAACCAGACCGGCAGCCCCTGGTGGTGGTGAGTGTTTGGTTTGGTTTAAGTGTAAAAGGAATGATGCTTATTAAAGAGGTTTATAAGCTGTGTAATGATCTGGGGTCAGTCTGAACGGTTGTGTTGTTTATCTCCTCAGAGGCTGGTTGGAGCATCCAAGCAAATGACAGAGAATACTGCAAACGGCCAGAGTTTCAGAAGAAAGTCTTTCTGTGCATCAAGAAGAGCAAATACTCTGTAAGCAACTATATTTATTAATTCATATATGGTACTGAAGATGACACAGGGGAGGTGTGGCTTGACCTGTGATTGACAACTATTACCTAAACAGGGCGGGATGTTAATGTTTGACAGATTCAGTCTCCATCTAATGCATCATCGCACTTATCAGAAAACATGTCATTTGTTTTTCCTTCTACACAATTTACTTTTTTACATGTAAACATGAGTAAACTAATTTTACACTCCGTAACAGTGTTACATAACAGAGTTTTGCATACTTAAAGTTTAATCACAAACCGTGTGAATGTGATACCTGCATTAACTCATCACTTATCTACTGACTCATGCTGAGACATCTGTGAGACGTGTGTCTGCAGTCTGAGATTGTGCAACTGCAGGACAAAAATAAATTCATGTGTCATCTCTCGTGTTTGTCTTATGCTCAGACACACTGAAATCTGTCATCATTATGGACTAAACCACAAATATCTATGCTCATTTTTATCTGTATAATTCACATATTAAACTGAATGGATCCACTGTTAAGTCTATCTGTCTAGACTAGAAAAACAGGTTGTGAAAGCCATCAGGTGTCAGATATCCAGAGGTTTGCTGTGGGTTTAACATATTTGTGTCATGTTAGTCATGGCAGATTTTGTCTTGTGGTTGAAATGTTATTTTAGGAGAAGATCGAAAGACATGCTGTAATTTAAATTTATGGAAATAGATTTAGAGAGATAGTGAATGGAGCTCACAGTGAGAGAGAGATGATAAAATAGAAACTAAACATATGTTAAACACAGAGTACTTTTTCTGTTTTAAGGGAAATGCCATCAAGACATACAAGTACAACGTCATCACGTTTCTCCCGCTGAACCTGTACGAGCAGTTTAAAAGAGCAGCTAATCTTTACTTCCTGTGTCTGCTGATCCTTCAGGTATGTGCCACCCACCGCCGTCACATTTCACACACAGAAACACACATCTGCATGATTTTATGAATAGGTTGTGATAAATAAACCTTGTTTATATGATAAAAAATGAGTTATTAAAAGATTGTTTATTTATTCAGATATCTTTATCAGTATCTTTGGTGTCTTTATTATGATCTTTGTCTTGTGTTTTAACATCAGATCATTCCTCAAATCTCAACTTTACCCTGGTACACCACACTGGTGCCGTTAGTGCTGGTGCTGGGCATCACTGCCATCAAAGACCTGGTGGATGATCTGGTGAGTATGTGTATAACTTGTGTGTGTATGTATAACCTGGTCTCATGTATAAAACGTTTGTGTAGATGTCATCCTTAAATTGTGTGTATGCACAACCAAGAGTATCTGCATGTGCACATACCTTATTTACTTAATAAATATACACACATTAGGGTTTTTTGTGTATACACACACCTGAGGCCCGATGTATAAATGTAATGTAAGTGTGTGTATGACCTGATGTGTGTGTTTGTTGAAGAACAGTATTCAATGACTCACACTAATCTTTGTGTTATTTGATATGTGTGTGATATGTTTGATATAGGCACGGCACAGGATGGACAATGAAATTAACAACAGGAAGTGTGACGTACTGCTCAACGGCAGGTAAACCAGAAACTTTTAACTGATTTCATTATTCAACTTATAAATGACTAAATGATAAATAAGTTTCAGTTTTCCACAACACACACATTTTCATCACACACAAACTCTGCTGCAGTTTTATCAGTTCTCAGAGTTTCATTCTTCTTTTCAGATTTGTGGAGAACAGGTGGATGCACTTACAAGTTGGTGATGTTGTCCGACTAAAGAAAAATGATTTTATTCCAGTAAGTTATTGACCATTTCTGACTTTTCATTTGGGATCAGCCCTGACATTCATAATATACAAAATCCAAAACTTCTAAATAAATTAAGACAAACAAGTTAAATTTAATTTTAATGTAATTATAATTCATTTAATCTTTGATATTTCAAATTTACAACTTAACCTCGGTTTTATATATGCCCTGTTTTTTGTCTATTTTGTCTTATTTTCTCTTTTTCACTTTATCACTTTATGTTGGTTTGTTTTGGGTCATTTTTAAGTTGATGTGTTTTGTAGGCCGACATCTTGCTGTTGTCCAGTTCAGACCCAAACAGTCTGTGTTACGTGGAGACAGCAGAGCTTGACGGGTGAGACACGTCACATTAACATTTCGTTACACATGTACATAATATCATTACATATCATGCATACATACACACACACTACACAACACACATACTGCCTCATAGATTTTGTTTGATTTTATGACTCATATAATGATTTGCGTATTTTGTGGTTTTGTTTGATCAGTTGGCGATTCATAATGGGAATTGTGTAATGGATGTGTTCTTTGTCTTTAACTTAAACACACATGCTTCATTATATTTATCACATTACAAAAGACTGTTTTGATATGTTTTATTCATTCAGGGATGTATGTTACTGTATGATATTATGTAAGCTGGTTTAGCTGTGAAGTCATTTATCAGTTATAGGTTTATAACAGTAGTTTATAAGTTTATTGTTGTTTTGTTGTGTGTTTAGAGAGACGAATCTGAAGTTTAAGATGGGTCTGAAGGTGACAGACGAACGTCTTCAAGAGGAAAATAATCTGGCCAGATTTAACGGTAGATGAGAACGACTGTTGCTGTACAAACAAAAACATCTGATATGATTGATGATCAGAAATAAAAGAATGAATTGCATATTAAACTAAAAAAGTCTGATGTGTAATATACAGTATACAGTAAATTTTTGATTATAACAATACTACGAATTTATTGCAAATTTGTACTAAAACTAACATGTAGGATTTGATGTAGTTTTATTAGGTTGTATTGTCCTTGGATTATGTTTTTAAATATTTTTTGTTCTCTTTTTGTAGCGAAGGTTGTGTGCGAGGAGCCGAACAATCGTCTTGATAAGTTTGTAGGCACTATGATCTGGGACTGTCAGAGTTACCCGCTCGATCTCGACAACATGCTGCTCAGAGGCTGTAAGATTCGCAACACAGAAGTGTGCCACGGGCTCGTCATCTTTGCAGGTCAGAGTTTACCACATGAAGAAACATAAAGACACTATTTTATATACTGTTTGTGTTTGTAAAAGCAGCTGTAATGTTTGCTTTGACAGGTAATGACACTAAAATCATGAGGAATGGAGGAAAGACCAGATTCAAACGCACCACGATAGACAAGCTTATGAACTACATGGTGTACACGGTAAGATGAGCATGTTTTGATATTTATCAGTAGCATCTTGTTTTATTAAATGACATTTGACGTTGTCTAAGTTTTGTTCTGGATGTTTCTGGTTCCCTCTGTCTGTAGATCTTTGTGATGTTGATTTTGATATGTGCTGGACTGGCCATCGGACACACGTACTGGTACGAGAGCATCGGGAGTAAAGCCTGGTATCTTTATGATGGCCTGGATTATACTTCATCTTACAGAGGCTTCCTTAGTTTCTGGGGTTACATCATCATCCTCAACACAATGGTCCCTATCTCACTTTACGTTAGGTAATCTACTAATCCCACATGAAAAAATATTGTAGTATATTTTAGTATTTACTATATTAAACTAGTAAATGTTAAAGTATAATAAAAGACTTACTATAATTGATCAATTTGATATTACAAAATATTGTATAGAATTGTGATTGTATCACAATATCACAATAATTTGTATCATGTTATTTTAATAGGTGTGATTGTATCGTGATATTTTGAATGTAGAAAAATGAAACAGAATTTTAAGAAATAAAAATGTAAAAAGAAAACTAGGGAAGAACTTGTTAAAGCAGTAAAAATAAACGCGTTTAAACAATATATATGTTGATGACAGATGTCATATCATAGAACAATCAACAGTTTTTGCAGATACATTACATTTTGTATTATGACATGTGATATTGATATATCATTAACCACTGTAATATACTTCAAAATTCTATAGTGTACTATAGTAAATACTAAAGTATACGACTGCAGATCTAACTTGGTTATATGTTTTATGGTTTTGGTTCTGACGTGTGATATTTCTCTCTGTGTGTCAGTGTGGAGGTGATCCGGTTGGGTCAGAGTAAATTCATTAACTGGGATCTTCAGATGTACTACGCAGAGAAAGACACACCAGCCAAATCCAGAACCACCACCCTGAATGAACAGCTGGGTCAGATCGAGTACATCTTCTCTGATAAAACTGGCACACTCACTCAGAATATCATGGCCTTTAAGAAATGCACCATTACTGGAAAGACCTACGGTGAGACCTGCTGAAACGCACACACACATGTGTTTAAATTACTGTTGGACAGGTGTCAGAGTCTGGACCGGTGAAGCATCAGGTGTCTCCTGTGTCTTTGTGCTGTGTGTAATCGGCTGTAAAAGCAGATCATGAGACGTGGCTGTGTGTGTGTTGTGTTATTGTATTGTGTCTGTGAGGTGTGACTATGGGGAGAGGTTTGATTGCTTTATTTTAACAGAGCTCAGGTTTCTTGTGCTTGGGTGTAGCTATTATTACCAAAGTCATGGGTTTGAACATGGATATATATTCATAGATGGCTCGTTAACGGCTCTCGTTCTTTTGGGCTGTTATAAGTAATGCATCCGCCATATTGGAACAGTCAAAGTTGGTCCATGAACACTCTGGAGCAAGTTAACTTTGCAACTGGAGTAATACACTTGTATGTGTTGTAAGCCCAAACATTATAATTTCTAAACTTACACTTTCCAACCTAAATCCCATTCTCACCTGTGACACCATATTCCATTTCTTCAAGATTTTAAATCTCAGTTTTTTTACAATATGAGGCTGTGCTATGTTGTGGCATCTTGTCAAGCAACGACTGAAATATTGACTGTTCCAAGATGGTGGACACAACAGTGTGTCTGGAGCAGATAAATGTGGCATCTACTGTACGTATGCATGTCTATGAGGTTGAATTGGTTAAAAATAAAGTATATAAAAATGAATTGTAGGGTACAGCGAGCTGAAGTATATAAAACCAAAAAACACTTTATTTCAGGGCTTTCTTACCTTAAGGGTTTTTTGTGCAATTAAGAATATCTATATGGTCTTCTTAAGATGATAATATTTAAATATATTTGTTTCTATAGGGGAACCCACTAATTCAGAAGGTGTCACCTTGGACCGTGGAAAGGTACATATGTGCACTTTTGTCATTTCTAATTTATTTAAGTTTACATAATGTATTTATGTAGTCACAAGCAAGCCTTTAGTCAAAACAACTCTTTTTTTTAAAAATGTTAATCTAACATCTTTTGTTTTTCAGCCTGTAGATTTCAGCTGGAATAAATACGCCGACAAAAAGTTCCAGTTTGATGACAATTATCTCATTTCCTGCATCCGCTCAAAAAAAGACCCTCAAATCCTGGAGTTCTTCAAACTCTTGTCTCTGTGTCACACTGTCATGGTGGAGCAGAAAGATGGTGAGAAGATCACAAATCATTTGGATACATATACAGTGTTGATTATAGCTGTTCAGTTTGTCGTCCTAAATTATATTTAATGATTCATACCGATGATCTCTTTTATCAGATGAGTTGGTGTATCAGGCTGCGTCTCCCGATGAGGGCGCTCTGGTCACGGCCGCAAGAAACTTCGGCTTTGTGTTTCTATCCAGAACTCAGGACACCATCACCATCAGCGAGATGGGTGAGGAAGCAACCTATGAGATGCTCGCTCTGCTCGACTTTAACAGCGACCGCAAACGCATGTCCATCATCCGTGAGTTCTTCATCTTCTTATTTATTCTGTTTGTGTCTCTCCGTCTGTTTCTAACGCATCTGTATATGTGTACAGTGAGGTTTCCAGATGGCAGTATCCGTTTGTACTGTAAGGGTGCTGACACTGTGATCTATCAGAGACTGGCTCCAAACACCCAAAATAAAGAGACGACTCAAGAAGCCTTGGATGTGAGTACTGAAATTTCTCAAAGCATTTGAAAATTTTAAGATGCATCTAATGCTGAACATGGATTTTTCCCACAGATCTTTGCAAATGAGACCCTGCGGACTCTTTGTCTTTGCTATAAGGACATCAGTCAGTCGGAGTATGATACTTGGGCACAGAAACATCAGGCCGCCAGCATTACCATGGGCAACCGTGAGGAAGCTCTGGACCTCGTGTATGAAGAGATCGAGAACGACCTTCTGGTACTGAATGAAAAGAAAGTTATCTGTGACATTAGTTAAAGGACATGTGTGTCATTTTTTGCCAAAACCTTCTTAACATTTTCTTAAACCTTAATTTCTGTTAATTAGTGGTTTAAATTTAATTTATTTGCAGTTAAATTGTAAAATGTATATCTTTCACTCATAAGTCATAGTCCTTTTTAAAAATGGTAATGTAAAACACCTGTTGATGTTGAAATATTAAGTGAATGTGCCATCTGTGTGTTCAGCTGATTGGAGCCACAGCCATTGAAGACAAACTTCAGGACGGAGTTCCAGAAACCATCGCCACACTTGCCAAAGCTGATATAAAGATCTGGGTTCTGACTGGAGACAAGAAAGGTAAGTGATAAATCTGCCTAACACAGTGTTATTTTAATGTTAATGAGTTTCATTTATAATACAGTTTAATTTTATTTTTGGTGTATTCAGAGACGGCTGAGAACATCGGTTACTCCTGCCAGCTGCTGACAGACAATATGAAGATCCACTATGGAGAAGATGTGAAGTATGAATCCTCTAACAGCCCAGAAAGATCATTTGTGGGTTATGAGATGGCCATCTAATCTGTATTTTCTCTTGTTTTCAGTGAACAGCTGAGAGACCGACAGACCAAAAGACGCAACGATCCTCAAGGAAGAAACAAGAAGATGAAGGAACCGTTTTTCACAGATACGGGCAAGAACGCTCTCATCATCACTGGAGGCTGGCTGGTATGTTTCTCATCCCAGATGAGCTTTTTCACAGTCAAGTCACAGTCATGTTTACGTTTCTCTCTCTTTCCTGTAGAATGAGATACTGTATGAGAAGAAGAAGAAGCGTCGTCGCCTGCGTCTGAAGAAGCTCGGCAAACGACACACTACTCCCACTAACCCTCAGGAAAGCAACCAACCCGTCGACGACTGGGAGAAGGAGAAACGTCAGGAGGATTTCGTGGACATGGCTTGTGAGTGCAGTGCTGTGATCTGCTGTCGAGTGACGCCCAAACAGAAGGCAAACGTGGTCAGTCTGGTGAAGAGGTACAAGAAAGCCGTGACCCTGTCCATCGGAGACGGAGCCAATGATGTCAACATGATCAAGAGTAAGTTTAAATGATGTGTTTAAGATGGTTCCGTCTGTCAGTCATACAGCACGTGCGTGTTTGCTTGTGTAAATTATCAGATGTTATACTCGGTTTAAATGTTTGTCTTTGGTGAGGTGTTGTTAAACTCACAGTCTGTTTGTTTTTAGTTACTGTAAACAGATGGGACACCATATAAAAATATCAGTGATGTCTCATAGACCATAATAATGTTTTTTATTAATCCTTAATAATTATTATTAATAATAATGACAAAAGCCCTTACTTACTAATATTTCAAGGAAACAATATTTACTTGGAGTAAACTATTTGGAAGCTACTGTACATGCTGTTGTTTAAATTTCTTATATTTATTTAAAATAATATATGATTTATATGATATATTGTTGTATATTAATATATAATATTGTTGTATTAAATATTTCATACATAAATATAATTCCTAAAGTAGTTTGTTCAAATGTGTATTAAATGTTTTCTACATTAGTATTAAGAAACTGTAAATGAGAGGGAAATTGTTTGATCATATACCCCCCAAAAAATGCCAACCATGAGTTAAAAAATAACCCAGCATTTGTGTAATCATAATCCTGGAATTTGCATGTATGTGTTAAACTGCATAACTAACTTTCAATCCCATGATTCTTTGCAGCTGCAGACATTGGTGTGGGGATTAGCGGTCAGGAGGGAATGCAGGCCGTGATGTCCAGCGATTACGCTTTTGCTCAGTTCCGTTATCTGGAGCGTCTTCTGCTGGTCCACGGGCGCTGGTCTTACATCCGCATGTGTAAATTCCTCCGCTACTTCTTTTACAAAAACTTCGCCTTTACCCTGGTGCACTTCTGGTTCTCTTTCTTCAATGGATTTTCCTCACAGGTCAGTGAGAACCCATACCACACCTGGATCAACTCTACATTTGTTATATGGTGACATGATTTGTTTTTTCTGTCAATGATGACATGTTTCTGTGTTGTGTAGACGGCATATGAAGACTGGTTCATCACCCTGTACAACGTTTGTTACAGCAGTCTGCCTGTTCTGCTCGTTGGGCTTCTGGATCAGGTATCGCTTCATTTCAAGTATCTGTTCAATACGATTCATGTGAAGGTCATTTAGCGGGATAGGTTTGTAAAGAAGGCATACAGGAGTAATGAGATTTACACAAAACTGACAGAAACAAGACGTTTTCAACCCTAAACTGTGTCTCTGTTTTTCTCGTCCAGGATGTAAATGACAAATTGAGTATTCGCTTCCCAAAGCTGTATCTTCCGGGCCAGCTGGGGACGTTGTTCAACTACAGAAACTTCTTCATCAGTTTGTTTCACGGTATCTTCACCTCCCTCATCATCTTCTTCATCCCGTATGGAGCGTTTCTGCAGACTATGGGACAGGACGGGGAGGCACCGTCAGACTACCAGTCGTTCGCTGTGGTCGCAGCATCATCCCTCATCATCACCGTCAACCTGCAGGTAACAAACCATTTCTGCTAAAATACTTTTTTAAATTTAGATCGTCTTGTGTGAGAAGAACAGTTGTCATTTGCTGATCTGATTGTTTCTACATCCATCTAGATCTCGTTAGATACCTCCTATTGGACGTTCGTAAACTGTTTCGCTGTTCTCGGCAGTATAGCGATATACTTTGGCGTCATGTTTGACATCCACAGTGCAGGAATCCACGTTATTTTCCCATCAACCTTCACTTTCACTGGTGAGTATCTTGTTGCACAATATCCGGAGGGTTTATCCCATAATGACAGTAAATAAAAGTACGTTCGAAGAAAGTTTTTGTCATTGTTAGTGTGTAATGTTGATGTTGTTGTGGATGTTAGGTGCCGCGTCTAATGCTCTCAGACAGCCGTACCTGTGGCTCACCATCATCCTGACTGTGGGAATCTGTCTTCTTCCGGTCATCTGCATCCAGTTCCTCTGTCAAACCATCTGGCCATCTGTTGGTGACAAGGTGAGATTTGATCCGTCGCTAAATTAAGCCAATGTAAAATCAACATTGACCCCCTAATGTACATTCTTTTTGTGTGCGAATTATAAATGCACATGACTCCAGAGAAAAACTGTTGAAACGTGTTTTAATCTGACATCAACCAATAGCAATTAATACAGTAGAAAACACCCTCTTTTTATCTCTTATCAAACCTTGACAGATAAAATCAGCCCCTGCTCTACATCGTACTGGGTTGTGAAAAATAAACCCCAATAAAATCCAAATATGACCTACTAGATCAGGGATGGGCAAACTTGGTCCTGGAGGGCCGCTGTCCTGCAAAGTTTAGCTCCAGCTTGCCTCAACACACCTGCTTCAAAGTTTCTTGTATGCCTAATTAGACCTTGATTAGCTGGTTCAGGTGTGTTTAATTGGGGTTGGAACTAAACTCTGCAGGACAGCGGCACTCCAGGACCGAGTTTGCCCATCCCTGTACTAGATGTAAAAGAGGCAACTTTTATGTCATCTGTATTTGTTCCGAGACCTTACAGCTTCTCTCTCTTTAATTTCACGCTCTTCCCCCAGGTTCAGAGAAACAGGAAAAAATACGAGATGGCGGATGAAGAGGAGGAGAGGAAGAAGAGAAAGCCTACGTTCCAGCGTGGCGGACGATCCCGACGCTCCGCATATGCCTTCTCCCACTCCACCGGTTACGCCGACCTCATCGCATCGGGTCGCAGCATACGCCAGCGGCCGCGCGTTCGCCCTGAACTCAGAGAGAGCATACGGGAGGTCCCACAGGCTGAGAACATCTGAAAACTGCACGGCCCGCACGGGCTGACTTACAAATGCACTCCTAACCACTCACTACCTGCTTTAGTAGTAAACACTGAATGTGCCTATGACCAATCAGATGAGAGCGGCCCACTGGAATGGGCGAATCAGAAGAGGCATTGTGTCATTTAAGAGGGAGATGGGCAATGTCTTTAATGGGAAAGTACAAGTAAACACTCACCGATGACCAGTTTTTACGTTGTGCGCTGCGTACGACAAATTGTTTATCTCAGGTTTTTATGTTTTCTTTTATGGTATCAGTGGTTGGGACCTTGATTTGCTTTTTGCACATGTACAATTAAGGGTCCTTTGCGAGAGTGTGTGTGTGTCTGTGTTGTGTGTATGTACACTTCAAATCTCACTACAAAGGAAAGAAACAGGAAGGGCGTTTCTTTGTAGACTCTTCATTAAAATATGTTTAAGTGAACATATTTATCTTTAAATGTGAACTCTGTAAGGAATTATCATCTTGATTTCTTATCCCTTTTGTCTAAGCAAAGGGCTGAATCTTACAAACCTCCCTATGACTTTCCCTCTTCACCGCTTAAGCGTTTCAGGGTGTTGGTGACTTGTTTTATATGATGTTCCTTACGGGTAGCCGTTTCACTTCATGGGAGAATGAATGTGGTAAAGCCTCATGTTTACATTATTAAAGCTCATGTTTCTGCATTATGAGTAAGAAGTGTCCTTTGAGATCTGCCCTGAAGGTCATATATATTTTAATATACCCATCTGTTATGTCTTCTTGATGTAATTGTTAACCTGTGACTTGTTTAGAATGGGTGGTCTTGACAGAAATGGAATGAAGTCATAATGATGTAAATCCTGTTTCCCTGTTTGACTCATATCTGCACTTTGCTACAGGGACTTGGTGGGGTGGAGATCTCTTTCTCATTTTAACACTAGTTACATGAAAACTGTTACATGGTTTTATATAATCTACCATATTATAATATCATTTATGAGAAAACGTATATTTATTATGTTGGCTGGCTGTTGTCAATATTGTAATGAATCAGAACCTTTAAAAGGTAAATCCATCCAGTTAAAAAGTGCCTTAGAATCTGACCAATCTACCTTTAACAAACTCTGTGGATTGTATGTCTTGTACTGTAATATACTTTGCACAAAATGTCTATAAATAAAGAATAAGATATCATAGAAATGTGGCTTTGTGACTTCTGTTCAGCATTGAGGAAAATGTGATTTTGATATTACATTCATGTAATATAGAAAATGTGTGTATTGTGTGAAAAAAAAAAAACATGCATTTAACAAACAGGTTCACTTATATTTTGGAGATAAAATAATTCACATCACACCATGTCAGGTCAGTGTGAATGTCTATACTGAGATTAATGAATGTACCCTAAAGTCTCTAGAAGAAATTTTAAGAAAATTTTAAAATCAAGAAGCAATGGAAGAATAAAATGATTAAGTAGTATATTATCTATTTATTTTCTACACCAACTATCACAACACAAAAGAAGATATTTTGCAAAACGCTGGTTACCGGCACCCATTGACTTCCATTGAACCTTGTGTCCATACTATGAAAGTAAATGGGTGCCAGAAACTTTTGTTTTGCAAAATATCATCTTCTGTGTTCTACTGAAGCAAGAAAGACATGACATGAGGGAGAGTAAAAAATAAAAGCATTTTTTAGGGGTGAACTATCCCTTTAATGGTCACTGTGGGTCTCTGCTGGTAATGTTTTTGGCTCTATTGGTTGGATGTTATCCGACTGGTGGAAACCAATGAATCAACATTAAATCCTACAAGAATAAGAACCAAAACACACTACATAAGGAATTTTTGTAATGGTTTTAATGGTAAACAGCTGAACGGTATTATGATGGAAAAGTTAGCATTTAAAAAAAACAAGATCTTTTCTAACTCGAATCACTTTCTCAATTATAATAATTAAACTCATTTTCTAAAAAATATTTACGAGCCTTTAGTCGTAATCAGATCGCTGAACTGCGCATGCTTTGCGAGGTGGGCTGTCACGCGCACAGCTGGTGACGTGGAGACGCAACGCTAACCGTCAATATACGTACAACTTCCATCGTTAAACTCACTTTACCGAACAATTATCGTAGCTATTTACTCCTCGTTGACTTTAATTCATTTGGAAACACACAGTCGTCTGTTTGAAGAAACACAAGTGGTGTTTTTACAGAGCTGTCACGTTTGACATTCGTCAGGTAAGTTTATTAGCCGTTGAGTCTGTTAGCACGTTAGCAGAAGAGCTAAAGGCTGTATAATGGATTTGTCCATTCACTCGAGTCTTCAGGCTAATGGATGCTAAGAGTTAATACTCCTGCACACTTACTAATGTATTAATATTAAGCTGTATTTTACGATAAAGTGATGTAAGCGAATGCTTTTAGTTGTTTTGTGTGCCGTGAACATAAAGGCTGAGGTTAGTGATTTCACAGTCTTTATGGAGGTTCTTAGATGAGGAAAGGCAAATGTTAGATTGACTGTAGCTGGAAATCATCATAGTTACTGTATCTAACGTATCCTTTACATAGTTGTATATTTTACTATAAAATGTATATTGTACATATTGTGTTTGTACAGTGTTGCGTATTGTGTGTGGTGGTTAGAATTGCACTGTGATTTATTTGGATTAGTGAAGCATTATTTGTCTGAACTTCACATTATAGCATCAAGGGAATATGAGTCTTGCAGGTGTTCGAGATGATGTTCACCTGTAGTTTGTTGACATCTGTCTTTATTTTGGCAGTAGTGCTTAACTGTATTGGTTAATTATTGATTAAGTGTTTACAGTGGCATGACATAGACTTCCATTGTATTAACACAAAACCACTGAGACATTTTACAAAACATCTTAGTTTGCGTTACACTGAAGAAAGAGTCATGTACAGGTTTATAAACCACATGAGGGTGAAAAAATGACAGAATTTTTATTTTTGCATGAACTGAATCGTAAAGTATAAATTTACAGTGTTAATGAAGGTTTGGAACGGTTCTGGATGGTTACCATGAGTTTGATGGGCTATAAAATAAGTTTAACCAACATATTTCTAATTCTTTTCTAATTTTATATAAAATTAATTTTATATATTTATTGGTAATAGAGATGTCATATAATATTTGTACTTCACTAAGTGTCAGACTACAGGACTATTTTAACTGCAGAACCCTTACACATTCGGGTATAAATATTTACTTAATCTTGATGTTGAATACCACTTGGCCTATTTTATGTTCTAGTGTGAGACAGAGAACTGCATTCACTTGGAGAAAACTAAAGGTTTAAATGGGTTTCAAGAGAGGGTTACGTCATTTGTCCAAAACCGGCTCTGGACGGGCCAGGAGGATTTCAAATGAAAACCTCTATTGCTTTCTGGCAGCTTTTTAACACAGTGCCTTTAATACTTTCACCAACCACACTGAAGACTCTGACATTATTAGATCAGTGGCATGTTTGTAATGTGTGTGTTAAGGGTGTGTGCTTAACAAAGAGGTGTGTGTCCACTCTGTCTACTTGTCATACCTATGTAATGTGTTCTGGATAATCTTGATACTTGCTTAAATATTTAGCTTTATCTTTATGTGCAATACTTAATGTGATACTTAAGTTGTATGTTCAAAAAGTAAGGAAGCCTAATATACATATTAATCGTCCTAATATGTATGCAAAGCCACTGCTGAAACTAATTCAATCTTTGTTGAATGATTAAAACACCCACAGTATCAACTAACAATGAAATGCCTCCTGTGATTTCCTAGGGTTTCATTTGGCTGGAGATGAGGCCTTGAGGAGGTCTCTTGTGTCTTTCTGGGGGTGATGGGTGCCAACACCAGCCAGGTGAGCGACCTATCAGAAAGCCAGAGCATCCGCACTCTGATTGGTCCAGATGCCATCTCTGAGAATGAGCCATTCTGGAACCAGCTGATCTCCTTTACCTTCAGCAGCCCTAACAGCAGGTGAGATGATCTAGAGACCCTATGAATGATTAAACCCTCACAATAATGTACATCTGATGGTACTGCAATCATATTCAATAATACTTTCTTTACCTGTATGGTTTCTCACTTCTAAAAGGTTGACTTGACAAAGGTTGAACCCGAAACACACCTTTAAGTCAACACGCACTCCCAGGGCACTTGAAATTTCTTTAACAAAATAGAACCAAAATCTCATCAGTCATGTTGTGTGACCTGAAGAAACACAAACAAACACAAATATACCCAAAACCTTTAGCTTAATGGGTGGTAGCTAACCTAATATTTAAGTTACTGTTGTTGTATATTTCTTGTCCTTTCATGTATAAAGTTAATGATTATGAATTATCTCCTGTAATTGTTTACATTACTGCTCATGTAACTAATTAGACTTGCTGTGAGATCCAGTAGAGACACGCAGTGATTCCCGGCACAGACACCAGAGGGAAGCAGAGAACTGAATAACATCAGACTAATGACAAATCCTGCTTTATTTTCTAGAATGTTCATGTTCTTTATAAGTGCTTCTGGATTATACAGTCTTTACATATATATTATTTGATAGGGGTGTAACAATTTATCAATATATTGCATATCACAATACAAAAAATATATCTTAAGATATATATGGGAAAGCTATACTGATTGTTTTATGATATGAAATGAAGGATGTTTTCAGTGATGGATTTTTTTAAATTTGGTGTATCACACAGTCTCTTGTGGTTTATTGGTTAAATTATTTGATTATTTCGCTGTTGTTTGTCTCTGCAGTGCTGATGCTAAACTCCTGGAGGAAGCTGTCGTTCCGCTGGCTAAAACTCTCAGTATGTATCATATCTTATTTACTGCAGCGTCTCATCTGTGATGATGATAATCTCACTGTCATGTGTAATTTCAGGTTCTGCACATGATTTGTTTTATTACTCCGCAGTCTGTTTTCAGCATGTGTTGACCGAGACAGCTGGGCTTTTATGGTTTCTGTAATTGATCTGACTTTATATTGAGGGTCTCTGTTTATTTGAATAAGCAGTCTGACTTACACCCTGCAGTTTTGTTTTTCTGATGATCTGTTTGTGCCCTTTATAGTTCAGAACAACCCCAGATCAGGGAACTTTGGGGCGTTGGTGAGAGTGTTTCTCAGCAGAACCAAAGAGCTGAAGATTTCCACAGAATGTCAAGAGTAAGTGCAATCCAAATGTTTTAATGGTAAAGCTTTTTCTTGGTTTCTTGCTCATGGGACTCTTTCACACAGAAAACATTTTGCTGTTAATTTAAGTTTTTGAAAATGTAATGACATTTCCTGGAAATGACATCAGAGCACAATGTGTGAATAATGCAAATGTGTATTATACAGCTGTTGAGTGTTTAGGATTAAAGTTTTTGCTGTTCTTGTGTTTCTCCGAGAGCTCAGGAGAAATGTGAGTCTTTGTAAAATATTCTTTCCCATACTGATTGTCTCAACATTAACACTCTTTCACTCATCACTCATGATTGTTTCATTAAGATGTTTCATGATGATATGATTTTCCCACGGGAATACCAGCGCTCCAGTCCAGGGCATCAGAAACACACACAGATCTCATGTTTTTAATCTGATGGTTAGTGCCATCTGAATTCCAACCAGAAGTGAGCCACCCCTTTTAATGTGTGTGAAGCGGCAGACTCTGATCTTGGATCAGTTTTATAATCAATAGTGAGCTGGTTTCTACTGATTTATTATCATAGAAATGTCAATGAAACACTGTACACTGTATAGATTCTCAAGAGACATCATACATTCACATCTATTTTAGTGATTTGATATGTGTTTAATAAAAAGACAAAATGAATGTTATTTGTGAAATTATATTCATAAGAATAATTGTCTGTAACAATAGTTTAGTAAATGTCAGCAGTGTTGTGCAAGTTATTAAGTCATTGATTATTTCAGATCTGGTTTGTAGAGTCTGTTCTCAAAATCGGAGAAATCTGCTTGAAAACAATTTTATTTTTTGAAGTTTTGCAATTTCACAGTTTTGTGCATTTTTTTTATTTTGATAGTTCACAAAAATGACAGTAGTTAACCTTTGAGTTAGAGCAGCTTTTTAAATAAATTTTTCTGTCTGTGTTTACACCCCTCTCTCGCTCTCTCTCTTTGTAGTCAGTTGTTTATCTGGCAGGCCCATAATGCATTGTTTCTTATACGCTGCCTGCTGAAAGTCTTCATCAGAGAGATGAACGAGGAAGAGCTGCATTTACAATTCTCTTACCAGGAGAGGGCGCCGGGCACATACGGTATCACACAAACACACACACGTCTTTACTATCTACATCTGCACATTCAAACTTAATGTAAATGTAACATTCAAACGATTCAAACTGTTTGACAAATTCTTTTAAAAGATCCATACAGGTAATACTTACTTCTTTATACATCATACATTATTGTGTCACTAGTAATTTCTCTTGTAGGTTTTGCAGGGTACAGGTTCAGTGAACACTTATATGAGAAAAGCTGAGATTTTAACTTGTTTTTGTGTGGCAAAGTTAAATGAGGAATTCTAGTATCTTGGTAATTTCGCTTGGTCCATCTGTCTGTTCTGATGTCTTCTCAGTTGTATTACGTGTCAACACTTCTATCAAACAATAACTGCTGCCACATCAGAGCAGAAATGTCAGAATAACACAGAACCTACCAAAACTATGTTACAACAACTTCAGACCTTTAAGGTCCAATGTGTGAACACTGACACACACAAACACATTTAAAGTCTATAAAACAATATTAAAGATAGTGATGTGTCAGAATTTAGTTCATGTATTTAACCTTGCTGTGGTTTGTGTGTGTCTTTGTGTTTTCAGACTCAAGGTGTGAGGATCTTTTGGAGGAGTTGGTGTGTAATTTGGTGCATCTTATCGTTGAAGTGCCACTTCTGTAAGTACCAGACACTCTGTGTGTGTGTGTTGTAAGACGATGAGAGTGTCTGTTTTGTTATGGATTTCTCCGTGTTACAAACAGTAAGTGCTAAAGTATGTCTCAGTGTGACAGAGAGCTATGTGTGTTATTGTCATGATATGTACTTTGTCTCTCACATACAGAGTGTGAAGGTCAACTCTGACTCATCCAGTAAGATCTTTGTGACAATATTTAGTCACACAAATATAATTTCCAGCATTATTGCATCAAGTTTATGCTGTAAAAATTTTTGTAACGTAAACAAAATAATTCAGTCATATTCTGTGCACCATAAATATGAATTTTCACACAGTCTCTGAGTCGTATACACACTTAAAGCACACAGGGTTGTACATTATTAAAGCTGGTTTATATGTGCCGTGTGTGCTGGGATTGTGTTTGAAGGACTTTCTGCTCTCATGAATATAAATCTGTTTGTTACGTGTGTGTAAGGGTTTGGAGTGTCCTTGTGTTCCAGCCGGTCTATCATAAGAACCGCATTAAACCCAGATGAATTCTGTTATAATCATGCTGTTGATGTGTCTCATCAATCTTGTTGTTTATCAGTTTGTTTTTTTTGTCAGCAACACACACAGCTTGGTGTGCAGCTAGTTACGCTAAAGCAAGCGAACCTTAACAGCCAATATATGCTTGTAAACATCAGTAAATAATAGCAGTGGGTTTGATAAAAAAGCTTTTGGCTCACTTACAGTATATCACTGAATTGTGCAGTTGTGTTTTGTAACAGAGTTTAGACTGCTGTTGTTGTTCTCTGTCTGTTTCCTTGCTACGTGCTGATCGAGAGAAGTCAGGCGCAGGTCACATTTAGAGCCCTGTATTCTCTGTATGAGAGGTGTTTTTGAGTTCTCCTGTAGCAGGAGACGGGATTCTTATCACGCTGTTATGAAGGATGTTATGAATTGTAGCTCACATTACCAAACAAATCAAAACAAGAAATAAAATAACTTCAGAAGCACAAACAATCGTCAAGTGTTTTTACTGTGATTGTTTGGTTATTTAGATTCCATTCGGAAAACATGTTTTACCTGTTGTGAGATTTCAGTCTGAATGAAACAGCCTTGAACTTTCAGATAAGCTCCAATCCAAACAGCTTATTGAATCTCTCAAAGCGATGTACAATTGTAGTCAGACTCACTTTAAGTGTCAAATCTGTACTGTGTGTATTATGTTAAAGTCTAAATGATCATTTGTGATGCTTGTCATATGGCATGTAGTTAAAGATTCACATCCACATCATGTGTATAACAAGTTTCTGTGTCCTCATAAACCAAATCGCTTAAGAAAACATTAAACTTTTGCCATATTCAATTTTAAAAAAAGATTTAGGGGTGGGGTTAGGAGAATAAATAAGATAGAATTTACAGTTTGTTCAGTATAAAAATTATGGAGAGTTCTCGTAAACCACATCTGTATGTGTGTGTAAAAGTGAAAGGGATTCGTTCCAGGTGACATCACAGCAGTGGAAGTGAAGTGAGATCTAAAGGAAGGAAATGAGGGACAATAGAGAGAGAGAGAGAGAGAGAAAGAGTCTGTGTGTGTTTGAAGAAAGGGTCACTGAGTTGATTGTAGTGTAACATCTCATGGATAAACTGGTATGTTGTTAATATTATGAAACATATTGAATAATTTTATTCATAAATGCCTTCATGATGTCTGCGTAGTATTTTGGTAAAAAATTGATTTATTTCATAATGACATTAGTATATGACAAATGTATCCCCATTATTATAAATATTGAAAGAAGAAATATAATGTGTTATTAAAAATTATAATGTTGTATTGTTTAAATCTCAGATTTATGCAGATTTAATTGTAAACAAATCATTTTTACACAAAAGTAGGAAATCATACTATTCTACAGTCTTATTGCGTTTTTTCAACCATGGTTTTAGGATTGTCTTAACAAAAGTAAATGGTAGTAAAATTACCGTGATGCACATCATCAAATAGCGTAGTGTGTAAATAAATATCAGTCCATGATTGACCTTGTTTTGTCTTTGTGTGTCACTGTAGGGACATCACATACAACATACTGTTTGAGGCAGTGAGCACCCTCCTGATTCTCTTATCCTATCAGCTCTTCCAAAAAGAGATTCTGAGGGAGGGGCTTATTTACAACTACCTGACCAGAGGACGATGGTGAGTAACTGTGTGTGTGTTTAGGGTCACGTGTGTTTTAAAGTTATGCATCATTTAGCAGAAGTCTTTTTATGTATATAATAAACTTTCTTAAATAACTATGCCAAATTTTACAATGCAAAAAGGTGTTGTATAATGTTGCACGGCTCTCTGGCTGGCTGTGCAGCATCACTTACTTGTAATGAGAAATTTATATCCGTTACATTACAAAGTATTAGGAGATTTTAAATAAAACCAGAACAGAACCAAATACTCAAGCAAGATATTTTCTAAGCACAGATGTATATTCTTTATATTTGAATAAATTAATATCAAATAAATTTTAATTCCAGTGAACTTTTAAACTTTATGAACCAGATCCAACAGAAGTTGTGGGCTGTTGGGCTGGTGTTGTATCTGTCTCAGCGTGATATTATGGCCCCCTGACCAGCATTAACAGAAGGACAACTGTCACATGCAGTCATTTCATATGCAAATGAGCGTGTTCATTAATTCAGCAGATGCTCGTGTCTGGGGCTGTGCGTGAGTTCACCCGCAGGGCTCATTTACATCCAGCGCTTATAAACTTCATTTATTAGATCTTCACTGCAGCTGAGTCTGCATGTCTGAGATTTTTACCGCCGACTCAAAACCACACACGTGTCTTTAGGGTGTGACCCCTAACACGCTCGATGATGTCAGGGGTCAATTCATAATGCACAGCAAGAATTAAAACAGGATTATATTTAATGAACTGTACGTTTAGAAGAGATCATTGAGTGGCTCATGCTAAATTCAGTGTTGTGATCTGTAGGTTTGAAATTCTTGTGAGTCATTACCTCTCTGTCTGTCTGTCTGCAGTCTATCTCTGACGAGTCGTCTGGTGAAGACGCTGCTGTATAACTTCATCAGACAGGAGAAATATCCACCCGCCACACACGTGTTCCAGACACAGTCTGATGGAGGAGGACTTCTGTACGGACTCGCTTCTGGAGTCGCCAGTCAGTACACACACACACACTCGTGATGTGCAAAACTACGTGTTTCCAAAACTGAGAGTAGTTTTGGGTTTAGAACTTGTGGGGTGCAAGACGCAATAAGGATGCGGGTGCCTTTTTGGTTCTCTCACACACTTAGCTGTGTGAACTGGACACTTGACCTCTTTATAGACAGATATATAGACAGATAGATGAACAGATAGAAGGATAAACAGATATAATTATTCACTTGATAAATCGTCTGCTAAATGAAAAAATACTTGTTTATTTAAGATGTAAATATCTGTAATTTGTTGATTCCTTTTCCTATTTATTCATCATCATTACTAAGGCTGAAACTGAACTATGTAAAAGTAAAACCAGAATGTGTCTGTGAACTAAAAACTGAAGTGTACTTGATCATAATCTTTGGCTCAGGCACAAGTGTGAAACAGCATCCAGAAGTAAATGTGTCATTGACTGACACCCAAATGTGTTTGTTAACAGCTGTGAGTCAGTGTCAGGATTACGTCTGAATCTGCGTGTGGAAGCCAGACGGCTCGTCCTCATTGTCAGCTAAATAGAGACACGAGTCTGTGTGTCATTCCCATCACCCCCAGTCGGAATTCTGGAACTGATCCTGTTTCCGTCACTGCGGGATGGAAAGATTCATGCAGGATCAGACGCTCAATTCGTCACTACACGTGTTCAAAAGACTTCTGGATCTCATTAATATTAGCTCTGTATCAACCGTTCGGGAAACTTTTACAGACTATTTGTTGTCCTTCACTTGGTTACTGATTATTTTTCTGTTTTCTAAGATGTAGAAACGTTTGTGTGGTTGACTTGATTTATAGCCGTGCATAAACTAGACATTTGGCTTGAGAGCGTATTAACCAGATTAGATCCAGTGTCCTTTCCAGATTTTGGGAAGAGGTGTACTGTTAGGCCTGATAAAATGCCTGTTATTTACTTGTAGATAATAAATAGGGGAAAAGGACACTCTGGCAACCTCACAGCAACCCACTCAAAACCACATAAAACGCTTTAGCAACCATCTAGCAATTCTCTGACAACCACCTACAACATCCTAACATTGTGCTGACGAGTTGTGTGTGGGCACCATTTGCATTTCCTGCGGAAGGCGCAGTTACAGGAAGTAATGATGGGCATATGCAGTCACAGACAGGAAGTGCTTAACTACTCTAGTACTTTGGACACTTTAACATGCGACACACACACCTGCATTTCTCCCCAGAGGCCTGTGTCAGCAACTTTCATATGACTTTCAAGACGTCCTGATGTATATGTTCTGTATCCTCTCTCTCTCTCTCTCTCTCTCTCTCTCTCTCTCTCTCTCTCTCTCTCTCTCTCTCTCCCTCTCTCCCTCTCTCCCTCTCTAGAGACCAATGTCAGGCAGTAGAAGTGAATGATTGTGACGGTACAGATATGTTTATCTGTCTCACACACACAGGTTGATGTATACGGTCATGCTGTCCTGTGTTTAATCAGACAGATGGCTGTGCATGAATAAACTCTATGTGTCCCACTGCAGCGCGGGGTCACGTCTCTGTCAGAGCCGTTTCCTTTTCACTCAACCAACATCAAATATTCACTTCAGTCCCATAGGGAAGTTGAGTTTCAGTTGACTTCAGTTCTCCTTTACACTACTTTAACCTAAAACTTTTTATTATGTATAACAGTGAAATACGCTGGACTTTAAAGGGCTTATTGGTGACCGTGCCCACATTCATCTGCTGCCTTTCTGCAATGATATGACCCTGCCTGTGAAAACCCAGCTAAAGTCACTTTTTGTGATGTGTGTCTGTGGCCAAGAGAGATAACAGGTTTCTGATTGGCTCAGATGAGTAGATCGTAGACGCCGTCTGTGCAGCGTCTCATTGGTCAACTCGAGTCGCCACGGCGTCTGTAATGACCTCGTTTCCAACAAGACTCCGGTTTCAGCATGATCTCATTTCCTTCAGAACATAACACTTTAGCCAATAAAACCAGTGCAATGACCTTTTAATGTTATGATTCGCTGTTTAAACAATATCTGTTTGAACGGCAGTAGCGTCTGGAAACAGACTCCAGTAGAGATCCACAGGATGTGCGTCCAGGGGGTGGTTTGTTTTGATTTTGTTTCCTGCTACTTTTTCTGTTGTTGTTGTTGTTGTTGTTTTTCATTGTGGTGGATGTTTGTTTCAGTCGGCTGGTAATGGGGCCGTGATGTCCAGCCACAAGTGATTAGAAGTGGAGACAGGCATCTTATTTCCATCTCAATCTCGCTCTCTTTCTCCAACCCACCCAATATTATCTCGATTAGTGATTAGTGGTTTGAAATCAATTACTTTTTACTGCGATTGTTCATTGATTGTGTGTCACAAAAGCGTATATTACACGAGACTGGCATTGCGTAACTTCAAACCATAAAAACTGTGTGTCTGTGTGGTTTCTTTTCTGCTTGCCTCTGCTTATTGCCATGAGACATCTTCATTTTCACATAAGTGAACAAATGACAGGCTGTGACATCACATGCTGCGTTATAGAAATGCAAGAATAGATGAGGAATTCTCTGTTCAAAAGCTTTGAAGCAGAAGATTGTCCTTTTTTGAGTCATTGGTCATATCCGCTTCTGTGCCTTTTCCTTTGGATTCTGTGAATAATCTTCTGCATGAGTTCTTCTGTTTGTAGCCTAAAGCGCCATATGCGGGACCCTTGTAAAAGCTGTGCTTTAAAGCCCCTTATTTTTTACTGTAGTTTTTTTTCCCTCTGATCTATACTTAAATGTTCATTTCTTTCACTAAATGTTTTTTTACATGCATTCTGTGAGCCTTACCATTTTCTGTAATGGTTTCTGTTAATCTGTGTTCTTCAGGTGGATTATGGAGCGTGTTCACATTGGGCGGGGTTGGCAGCAGGCCGGGGGCGGAGCAGGAGCAGAATCCTCTTCCGCTGTCCAATCAGAGTCTGTTATTACTACTGGTTCTGGCCAATCTGACTGACGCACCGGACTGTCCGAACCCCTACCGGCAGGCCATTACCTGCTTTAAAAACACACAAGGTAAAGCATGTCTCCACACTTGTGTCCTGATCTGCACCTTTTTTTTTTCATTACCTGAAACCTGCAATTAAAATTATTTTTATTAACTTAATTTGTAATAATATTATAACAACAATGATAAACAGGATTTGTTAAATAACAACATAACTGGATATGGGTGAAGTGTAAAGTGCTAATAATGTTTTGTGTGTTTCGTGTGTGTGTCAGATTCGTCATCGTTCCCGTCACCGCAGCCTCACTCATTTCAGATCAACTTTAACAGTCTGTACACGGCTCTGTGTGAACAGCAGAAATCAGATCAGGTGACGTTACTGCTGTACACACTACTGCACCAAAACAGCAACATGAGGACATACATACTGTCCCGCACGGACATGGAGAATCTGGTGAGAACACACACTCACTCCTATACACACAAACACACACTACCGCACTAAAACAGCAACATAAAGACATACATATTGTCCTCATATCTGGTGTGCAGGTGTTGCCCATTCTGGAGATCTTGTATCACGTAGAGGAGAGAAACTCTCATCATGTGTACATGGCTCTCATCATCCTCCTCATCCTCACAGAGGACGACACTTTCAACCGCTCCATACATGAAGTGGTGAGGTCATACACTGTGACACTTTGTCTCTTTGTGGGTTCATTGGCTTTACAATAATTATATGCATAGTTTGTGTGTACATTGACACACATTTGTCAAATTTGGGTGAATTTTTAAGTACTGTGTTTGCTAAATGTGGTTTAATATTCCGATCATTCTGCGGTGGGAACAGATGGGAGGGTGGATGCATAAAATGGCCAAGGCTTGACTCATGAATATTAATTAGTAATTAGGTTGTGGTCCAATAATTTTATATGATCTTCTGTATAATTAAGTCTGTTTGATGTATTCATCTGACTGTTCACTATTAGGGGTTATAATTAGAAATGAAGGATTTGGGTTCTGTTTCGTCCTAATACAACCTTTTGTAGTTTTATTAAACTATTAAATCTGTCATTCTGCACATGATTGAATCTGTATGTTTAGACATTTAGGTAATATATGGTCTGTCTACATTGCTTGCTTTGTTTACTTTACAGTATCTATTTTGTTTTAGTTCAAGTTTATTAAATTAGCCATACATCAAATGTATAAAACCAAACCCTCATCTCTCTGTGTTTCAGATGCTGAAGAACATCTCGTGGTACACCGAACGGGTTCTAACAGAGATTTCTCTCGGTAGTCTCTTGATTCTGGTTGTGATTCGAACCATCCAGTTCAACATGACACGAACCAGGGTAAGAATCCAGCGATGACAAACGATTTAAACAAACTGCAGTCATTTAGATGCAAGAATCCAGTTTATTGTTACGTAAGTTAAACCTTCTCCATCCTCTGGATGTTGGCCCGTGCACAATTCATTATGTAATAGATTAAAAACATTAGAAGGAAACAGCAACAGAGTCACAACAACAAGACCAACTTTTACAAGACTGCTAAAGTTTTATATTCGATCCGCAAAGTGTTTTTATGTTCATGTAATAGGGAAGTCATTTTATTCTGTTTTGCAGAAACGGCAGGAGTTATTTATGCATGTTGTATTGATTTCTCTCCTTCAGGATAAATATCTCCACACAAACTGCCTGGCCGCACTGGCAAACATGTCGGCCCAGTTTCGCAACCTACACCAGTATGCCGCCCAGCGAATTATAAGGTATGCATTAGGGATGGTTGACTAGTGAGTTTATATAGGCTATAAATGCAGGATGAACCTAAAAACACAACTTTTCAGAGAATGTATATGCTGTCTCGTGCTCATCGTGTTTTGGTACCACACTGCAGAGAAACATGTTTGCATCACTCCTTAAGACAATACAGACCAGAAAATCTAGTGTTTCGCACATCCCTCATAAGGGTGTGTGTTGAAGTTGTTATTAGTTGAGTCAGTTTGTGTATTACAAGTGAAGTCGGGCCGTGGGCCAGTATCACAGATGGGCTTATTTGCATCGGTCCAGAAACTGGATCTGTTTGAGATCAGGAAGGTGGGCAACTGTTGTGGAACACGGCACAATGTGACTGTTTTTAACAGTTTGTTTTAACCAGAGTTGAACACAAACATATCATCTTTCATTGCACGATGGTCCCGATACGCGCACTGAGTAGAGGTGAATTAAATGTTTGTTGATTTTGGTAGAAAAACACGCTCGGATCACCTCAGATGCTCTGAAACTGAGTAACGGCGCAAAGTACAGGATGTTTTCAAGCATGATGAAAATCTGATTGGGTTAGAATTTGCATTGTTTTTCTTGATAATGTAACACAAAAACACTGTGTTCTGTGCCACGTTGTAAACAGAATAATGAAGTAGGGACGTTTTGTGGCGTATGGATGAGGTTTGATACTTATATGCATTATTTTTTGCCATGTAGTTGTAAATACAGATTTCCCATTAAGCATCAGGAACAGAGCAAAGGTTTGGCATACAAGCCATTGCGATTTCAAACACAAAAAATTTTGAGCATCCTAACAATTCTGGTCTATCAATTGTTTTGTTAATGATTCTCATGCTACTTTTGGGAAAGACTTATATTTTAAACAGATTCAGAATATAAATGTCTTATAGTTCTTTGATTGATTTTTTGCTTAGAAATAGCTCATTAAAGTCATTTGTTTATGAATTTTGCAAACATTCAGCGCAGGCAAAACAATATAAAAATGTTGTCTGTTTATCAGGTTTGTTTTATGTATTTTGTATCATGGACAGAAATCACTGTCGTGTTGGCGGTAGAATACAGACATTGACAAACGGCTAAAATGGTTAAAATGTAAATCAGTAATATGATTCTACCTGTGTGACAGTAAACACTTTTTCTTTATTTTACCCTGTTAGAAAAGGCAATACTTACCCAATGTTCTGAAACAGTATAATGGCACATTCGTCTGTAATGTCAGCATTAGTTTGATTTGTTCCTGCGCCTTCATGTCGCTGTTTTATTTCCCTTCTCATTTGAAGTTATTTTTCCTGCTTCTTGGCGAGGGACGGCTGTATTGGCAGGCAACGATCATGTGCTGTTGGTGGGTGGAGATGATGTTCGCCAGCGGTAGCAACACATACCGTTTGCATAGATGCCCGTGGCGTCTGTGCTAATGAGCGAGGAACGTCGGGCCAAGCGCTAATTGTACATTATAGTGGCACTGAAGAACTTCCTGTAAAATGAGTTTTGTAGGGCTGTGGTGGGCTGCCGGTTAGATTATGAGCTGGCATGGCTGTGCGTGCCAAATGACGGTTTTTGGTTATGTGCAAGTAAGCAAAGGTCAGTGTTTACAGTGGATAAAGTGAATAATTGTGTCGTTTGAGGTTTTATTGAAGGGTGGAGTTGCTGTTTCTGGTACATGTGCTGATATCATTCATCAGGGGTTATTTCTGATGACCTTACAGTTTTAAAGCTGAATCGGTTATTCATGTTAGTGCAGTATACTTTATCATAATTTAACACATCTTATAATGTATAATGTATTATTGCTGTTATTATTTTTTCTGTAGAAGAGTAGAACATATTGCTTACTGGCCCAGGTATAGAGGTTTCATCATTTTGTCGTTCCCCAGAGTAAAATATCTTATAGTATAGTAAAACTATTATAGTATAGTAACGTATTCACTGCCAATCTTGCATTTTTTAATCCATTGTGACTAGTGTTTTTGTCAGCGTTTATTTGTTTCCTGTGGTGGGTGTAGATAGCACCCAGCTGCTTCAGAAAGAATCAAGAACATTCTGTGCTTCTCTTTGAAGCTTCAGTGTCTGTAAAAATTCAGTATTGCTCGACCTTAATAGCTCCAGGCTGCCTGGAGGATTCTGCTTCCTGTGCGGACAGGAAGTATTTAAATCTATGAGACCAGTGCTGCATTAGATGAGCTGGACACAGACCGTGTGTGTGTTTGTGTGTGTGTTTGTGTTTTTGTTGATTGTGTGTTTGTGTTTTTGTTGATTGTGTAGTGGGATGTTGATGCTAGAATGGCCATTACACATCAAATACTAAACCACAGGATGAGACGAACATATTGACAGAGTTGTCAATGAAGCACAAGAATGTCTGTTTTCTTAGATGAGTAAATGCAAGAGACTTTTCTAATTTTCCCTTAGACATGCTTGACATTTAGGATTTTAAATTCATCAGTATAATGAGGTTGCAGTAACAGTAAGGTTGTATTTGTTAACATTAGTTAACATAAACTAACAACCTAGTTTTTCAGCAGTTATTAATTTTAATCTAACAATTGTTCATTTTAGTTTATTGTGCATTAAGTAAGCATACAACTTTTGTTTTAAAAATGTATGAGTTAATGTAGTCAATAACATGACTTTAAATTAGTATTCGCCAATAAACTAACATTATTGACCGATTCATGTTAATGGTTTATCTGTCCCTTGAGTCCTGTTAGTATGTACTTCCATCAGGACACACAGACAGAATGAAGATCTGGATCTATATCTGCTGTGGATGTATTAGGCAGCGTGTGAATGGATCTGTGGTAATTGGGCTCTGATAGTTCTTTTGAAGGTGATATTAAATGATCTGATGTTAAACCTGTCAATTATAGCATTTTAAATGTGTTTGATGGGTCTTTTTCTTTAGCACAGGCTTTCCTGACCATGTTTTTCTTACCTTTTACAGTCTCACTTTATTATCATTAACACACTCCTGACCCTGATCAAGTCAGATGTCCAGAAGGTTCTTACTACTTTGCTGTGAATTCATTTAACTTGTCAGTTCAGCTTGTTAAAATTCTCAAAAGAAATCGAATACAATAATCTTTTTATAAAATCTCCAAATCAATTATTTTAGTAGAAAAGCAGTAATGTGTTTTTACCATAAAAATAACAGGGGAAAATATATACTTTTTATTAGGCAAAATGTAATTTCTTAGTTCTGTCTTTTTGATTTGGGAGTGAAATATGTCATAGTTTTGCTCAATAACTGATAACAGTGTGTGGTTACTTCAAACCACACTGTAAAATAGATATTTCCCTTAGTGGTTTGAAACGTATTGAAGTGGACTGAAGGAGCTCTGGTTTGAGACATACACACAGGTATTTTTAGCTCAAAGTGGTTTTAAGAGTCAACCAAGTGCCGCCCGCTGCCGTGCGTCCCATTAGCACAGAGAAAACGCCACCTGCTCCAGACAAACACAAAAAAGACTGAAATCACCAGTCAACAAATGCAGCACTTCAGCTGACAGCAGACAGACAGATGTATCCAGACAGAATGTACCAGACAGTGTGAGTGTATGTGTTTATCAGACAGATCAAGACCCAGACTAGACGGACAGATAGTTCTGTGTGTGCGCCAGCGGGCTTTTAATGTTCTCTTATTCTCTCAGTAGGTCACTGTGACATGACGTTTCATCCGAATGCTACACAAACACACCGCTGCTGTTACCCCAACTGTCTCCCAAAAATACTGAACATAATCTCAGACCGAACAGTTTTCATACCACCAAGATTAGCAAAGAATCATCTGTGGACTTTGTTTTTGTTCTGTTGTTTGCTTTAGAGGAAAAGGCTGATAATAAGACCAGACCTGCACAATAATATTTGTTTAATTTTGCTCTCCTCTTTGCTTAGTTTAATTCACCCTGCATTTGTGTTACAGGAATGAGGAGAGATGTAATGTTATGTGCTGTTACAAGGTCAATTTTATGATTTTGACACTAAGGGGGGAACCTTTCATCATTGTATGTGTGTGTGTGTGTGTGTGTGTGTGTGTGTGCGGCGCACATATGTGTCGTATGACTGAACTCAAGGCATGTGCTGACCTTTAGTGATTGATGAGGTCATCAGTACGAGACACATTAATCCATCCCATCATGCCTGCTGTTCTCAATCACACTTCATGTTCAGCATGGCGTCTTCCATGGCCTCACATCTTCAAATGCACATATACGAGCAGATGAGAAGAATTTGAAGGTCACAGTAATGGGGGACAGGACCATGAACCTGTGATTCATGTTTAATACTGTCTTTAACATACAGCATCTGATTGCCTTATCTCAGCATGGCTATTATTAAACATTCATACAGAATGAGAATCAGATAGATTGTGACACACCAAGATGGGAAAATCCTCTTAGACACACTGTTGTTTGAACAAACACACTTCTGCAGGATGTGTGTTATATGTTTTAATGGTGAAGTGATGCTGTCCTGCAGTCTTTCTCTCCATGATTCATACCCATGACCCATTTTCTGATGAGCTGCTTTTATAAAGTTCTCAGAGAAAGTCGAGGGTGGCGGTTTGAGACTCATCCAGACCTGAGAGAAAACTCTGACCCAAATTAAATACTGTATCATTAAAAAAAGAGCTCCGTTACAAAAGCTTGTGGGATTCGTAACACACATAACAGTACATTTAAAGTATTTTATTGATCATTCTCGTTTTTATTAAATGTACAGTATGTGTAGTCAAGCGTTTTTATTGGCTTTGTGTATTGTTCTGCATTTTGCTTGGTCCAGTGTGTTGTGGGATGGGTTCATGTGAAGACATGTATAAGTTTATAGACGACAATTTATAATATCATGTAAGGATACTAACTATTGACTTTGTTGGTAGTTTTGGAGCAGAGCAAGTGTGTTGTTGTATTATTTATAAAGTTGATTGATAAGAGAGTGGAAAGACTGAGATTTTAATCTCTGTAAGGAACTTGTAGATGAAACAAATCCAGCAGAACTATGACAGTGTCCTTTATCAAACCCAATTTTTCTCACTGTTTTTATCATCTCTCTCTCTCTCTGTCTTTCAGCTTGTTTGCTTTGCTGTCGAAGAAACACAATAAAGTTTTGGAGCAGGCGACCCAGTCTTTGCGAGGGCCTCTGGGAGCAGATGACGGGACGGTCCTGCCTGATTATGTAAGTGTTTTCTGTCCCTTTGGTTGTTTGAATGAAAAACTGAAATAAAAAATGTTCACTGATTCACGGTCAATAATTCGTATTCCCTTCTTTTGTCACATAATCCTGTCGCATTCGCAACGCATGATGCGTCCTGATGTTTTTGATCCAAACCTTGTTTGATTCATCAAACTGACTTGGGTTTAATGAATCAGTGGCATCCTTGACTATATGTCTCAGCATTATTTTGTGGTAAACAGTCTTTTAGCACATTTCTATTGAGAGGTGAAGGAGGATGGGCTGTTCACAGGGGCATTAAGGTCAGCAGGTTTGACCGCTGCGTCCAACCTGATCTACCGCCTCCCGGGGGAGGGGTGTCTGGGACAATAGAGATGTAAATGTGTGTGTGTGCCTCAGGCCAGTGTGTTGCAGATGTCTGCTGTGTGTCTGGGTGGCTCAGACTGCTGTCTGCTGTCCTCATTAGACTCCACACACGTCCTTTGTGTCTCCTGCTCCATTCACATCTATTCCTCTTCATCTTTTCATCTGTCTATTTGAATATCTGCACTTTAGCCATCTTTTACAACAATTCTGTGCTGTAGAGACGTGAAATAACGGAAGATGTAACTAAATTGCTACATTTACATTTGTAAGTTTTTGAACACACAACCTTTCCCTAGATAACACAATGCTGTACCAATTGAGCTACAGAAACAACATTCAGAGTGATTAAAAAGTGAATGTCTGGGATCTGGATTTAGACTGGGATCGGGTCAGAACAGCCTCTTGTGCAATCGTACAGTCGCCCAAACAGTTTCCACAGGGCTGTGATCATTCAGTTTCTCAGAAGAGCTTCATGGGAAGGATTTCCTAAAGCACACTTATCAAACAAGAGTTTAGACTACATTTGATTTCACAAGTTTTTCTTGTGTCATATCTTATAAGACAAACAACATTCACACACACATGCTGTTTTGGTCTGCCGTGACGGTTATCACCATGGGATTTCCTTCATTTAATGATAACAGATGCACACTGTTTGTGATGTTCAAGAAATAGTCCATCATGAAATAAAAACCTCTTTCAACATTTACTTATGAGTACAGTGTCTGGACACGGATCTCTAGAGCTGTGATTATGAGATGTCTCTGTTTCTCAATACAGGTCAAAGAACGAGCTATTGTCTCTCTGAAGATCTGTGGACACGCACGACTCTATCTTTTGTAAATCTCTCTCCTGCTGTAAAGTTGGTTTTTGGTGGGTTCAAACCCCAGGGAACAAAAAACATATATAAAAACATATATAATTTGTAATTCACTCTGGATAAAAGCTTCTGCCAAATGTGTACATGTAAACATGCTTTGTGTCCGCAGGCGTTCTTCACCTGTAAGATGAATCTACATTAGTCTATCTTGCTTTGTTGAGTATTACAGGCTTGTTGTCATAAGACCTGACCTCTGACCTCTGTCTGACAGCTTACAGCCTTGTAACCATGGAGACTCTTGTAACCAAGAGTTTGCTTCTTAGTGGTTCAGTAATATTGACATCACAGTCATTAGCTCTCTCTCTCTCTCTCTCTCTCTCTCTCTCTCTCTCTCTCTCTCTCTCTCTCTCTCTCTCTCTCTCTCTCTCTCTCTCTCTCTCTCTCTCTCTCTCTCTCTCTCTCTCTCTCGCTCTCTCTCTCTCTCTCTCGCTCTCTCTCTCTCTCCCGCTTTGCCTGTACTTTTGTTATTAGTGTAAGAGTTTCATAAGCATCTACTTTAATTTGGTTAATAACTGTGGCGACAGTCTCCCACCCCGTTAATATTCCAGACTGCTGCGTCCGCACGTCTTTCCCACATGTAGGGGGTCGTCATGGGAACGCAGGGTAGGAATTTTCTCCTTCTGGTGGCAGAAGATCTGAGGAACAGACCCAGATCTGGGTTTACTTCATTAGCACGCCTGAATTAAGCCATCGTAGGCATCCATAGACAGTGGTGTGAATTTGGTGGTTTTGACTACATGTTCTTGTGTGTTCCTCAGGCTCAAGATCTTAACGTCATTGAGGAGGTGATCAGAATGATGCTGGAGATCATAAACTCGTGCTTAAGTAACTCACTCCATCACAACCCAAACCTACTGTACGCTCTGCTTTACAAACGCGAGCTCTTCGAGCAGTTCAGATCTCACCCCTCCTTTCAGGACATCATGCAGAACCTCGACACGGTGAGACATTACTTGACACATCACATCATCCTACACATCACACACAAAAACACTGGGTGTATTTTGTGAGTTGCTGAATACGTTTGGTAAATGTTGTGTCAATATTCTGTATTTTAGATTTCATTCAGCTGGTTTGATAAAGGCTGTACCCACATATAAGTTAAAATTCAAACAACCCTCAGTGTAACATTCACAAGATTTACACACCAGCCGCTGCATTTATATTGTGCCGTAAGAGCCCAGGAGGATTCTGGGTAATTTTAAGAAAGTCGTGGAGTTGAGGATTCCATCTGTATGATTCACTTTCAGCCCAAAACACAATAAAATACATCTCACAGACCCCTTTAAAGATTTAACATCTAAAAGCTCTGTGTGGCCGAGAGAAAATTAAAACACATTTCTAATCACACACTGAGGTTTAATTAGCAGGGGTTTGTAACAGCTGTACTCTTTTAATTGATGAAGTATGCAGTATGAGTTGTCACACATGTGTTCGTGTCTCACAGGTGATTGGATTCTTCAGTCAGCGTCTGGAGCAGGCAGGAAGTGACCTGTCAGTCGAAAGGGTTCAAGAGGTCATCAAGAAAGGTGCTGCGGCCCTGCCGAAAGACCGTCTGAAGGTACGCGCACGCACAAACACATCTGATCACAGACAAAATAAGCATCCTAATTTCTCAGTGATGTGTGAACTTTTGATAGTCAAGAAAACACACAAGTGTTTGTGTCTGTTTGTTTACCTCTTCTTGGCTTAGTCTTATTGTAAAGTCTGTATCTAGTTGAATAAAGCTGTTCTTGTTTCATGTACTATGAACACAAGAGAAAGAAAGAGAGAACACACGTGTCATCATGACTGTAGGTCAAGCGGAATCTTCATTATCACAAATGACTCCTGCAGGGACCGTTCATTAAACCTTTACAAGAGAGCAGGGTAATGACTGAATCTGAGGAACAGATCATTACACACACACACATGATCTCATATCTGTCCGATTAAACACCGGCGTAAATCTCCAGCACGCGTCTCAATACCTTACCCACAATCCCCTCTGATCGCTCTAAATCTCCCGGCGAACGACCGGCACGTGACGTTTGTCCGCCGGTTAATTGCATGTTTCATGGCATGTTCGGTGTTTCAGATATCACGGATGACATTCATCATGTTTATGAGCCTCAGGAAAGGGATTTTCATCACACTTCTGCTAGTAAAAATCTCATTCTCTTTCTCCAGCCAAATTGATTTTTTGCTATTAATGTACAAAACGTTCAACACCGGCCTTCCATCAGATTACAGATGATATAGGAAATAACAGATTGTGTGAGTAATTGGTGCAAAACTACATTACCCATAATACTGTCTCATCGATTAGGTCTGTGTCACCTTGAAAATGAAAAGTGGAGCGTAAAGCGCCATGAATGAGCTTTCTAACAATTTACCTTTACATTTTTGCATTTGCAGATTTTATCCAAAGTGACTTAAAGTCAGCAGTTTCACATTGTGTTTCTAATGTTTCTGAAGGTTGAGATTCATCAGTTGTTGTTTGGTTTGGGTCGATCCCTTTAGTGGAGAATTATCTGCATGAACTATTAATAAAATCAGTGGATTAAATACCTCTGTAACATCTGGCTTTGTGAGATGATAAATATTCATATTTATGGTATTAACACTTGATTTAGTCTCTGCATAACTCAACAGAATATTTCAGTCTGTCTGTGAGAATATTAATATTAATGGCTTCAGTCTCTGGATGGTCTGTACTCAATGTTCTTTTGTAATCTGCCCCTGTGTAATTTTTACGTCCACACTTGTGTGTGTGTGTGTAGGGGTTGCGTCGGTGTCCCGGGCGTCCCCAAGACTGAGATTGAAAAATTCTTGTCTAGACACACAGAATCACACAAGCATGCAATGGACAGCACTTATCAGAATTACAGTCCCAAGAGAGCTGTGTGCTTTTGGGATGTTCCCTACACACACACACTTAACTTAAAACATGCATTCATTTTGAAACAAACACTATGCTCTGATTCTTCTTTACACACATAAAAATTAAGTCAAATGATCTTATTTCTCTTTATATTGAACATTTCATAGATATTCTTTTATGAAGTTGTAGTATACTGCTGTCATCTGAACCGGGCATTGTGAAATATGTAACGCAGGTATGTTGTACTCATGTTTGTGTACTCGCATAAGCTGCCAGACTGTATGTGTGTGTGTTCAGACAGAACAGGTCATGATCTGCTTTGCTCTGCGGCTCTGACTGGAGCAGACCAGGGCCGAGTCTGTCTGTTGTGTGTGTGTCGGGCGACCTTGGAGTCTAGCCAACCATGAGTCAATTGTGCCCGGGCACTGTCTGGCCCTTCTCTTCCCAGGAAACACTGGGGCCCCGCAGGGGGACGCGTGCGTGTGTGTGTTTGTGTGTTTAAATAACTCTGCTGTGGCTTCAGAGCTTCTGTTAGTCAGACTGATACAGATTCTGACAACCCACAGTCAGTTTTATTTCCTTATTAAGTTTCCTTATTATCCAATTCATTTGAATTTTTCTTTTAAGTCAATGTGGTGTGTTTCCAGTGAAGCACATACAGTTGCTGGGTAATTATGTAGGTAGTGATTAACATTTTTTTCTCTGTACTTTATTGGATTGTGTTAATGTGTGGTGATGTTATTAAGCAATTTCACACTCACAGTCTTGCTGTTGTACTGAGTATCTGCACAGTTGTGAGCGCAGATAGTTTTATATTATATTTCAAATTCATAATACCATGTGTTTATAATTTTCCTGTTTTTATATGATATAGATTGATGTTTACACAGTGTTTTAGAGTGTACTTCTAAAATGCGTTTTGCTTGACAACAATGCAAAAATGTTAAAACTGTACAGAAATAAATATAAATAGAATTGAAGATTATTGGTGATTTTAGATTCTTACTATTCCAGAATCTGTTGAATAATCTATAAAATAGTGTTTGGGCTAAAATTATTAAAAATGGCAAATCAAGAAAGTACAGTAAATACTTTTCCATTGGACAATTTTTCACATATATAATAACATGTGATGTATTGTTTGTTTCTGTTAGCTGAACAGAACATGTTTGTGACTAAACCCCCCTGAGTTCCTCCATTAACCTTTAACCCTGTGACCGTTTGCTCTGTGCTCGCTGACGCCGACAGACGGACCTTCAGGCCCGTGAATAGAGCGTCAGTGTAGCCGAGCCAGCAGAGCCGGAGTCACAGAGTCCAGCCAAGATCTGAAGTGTTTCTGTGGAGTCAGATATGAAGGCGCGTGAATACGGCCTCTGTCTTACACAATGAGAGCGGCTGGGAATATGAGAGCACCTCCATGCATTATTAATGCTGATGGGCAGCTTACCTGCTGTTGACTCACCTCAGCATGGACTCAGGTGGATCGTGATCGGGTCAGGTCGCTGTCCGTGGACTCACCATCTCGCAGCTGCTGGTTTGGCTGGGTCACCCCCCGCCACGCTTGATCTGGGTCATGTTCAGGTTGTGCTGCTAGAGGCCTGTAGTGTTTACAACTTTATTCCTGTAGATGATCTTTAGACCAGATTGTTTTTACACGCATGAGAAATGACAGCGTTTCTTTGGAAAAGGGCTTTGGAGGAACTGTGAAGTTCCAGTTAAAAGGTTTCAGCGAAAATGAAGTGAAAGAGACATAAATTAAGCCATGAGATGAATCAGACGATCCCACAGACACACATCTTCCGGTATCCCTGCGGTCCGTCTATATATATAAAAAAAAGAGTGAAAATAGGAAATATACTGGAAGTCACATTTCACGGGGTAAGTTCAGAAATCTGAAGCCCTGAGGCTCGGTTAGATAACACCACACATAAAGCTGTCGTCTCAGGTTAGAAACCCAGCGTGTCGTTTTACCAGAGGTTAAGAGTCTTGTGTTTAAACATGAAGAGAAGCGTCTGAGGTCTTGCTGCTTGTCACATAATCAATCAAAGTCAAGTTTATTTACCTCACAGGTGTGTGGAATTACACCTGTGTCAAAACTCGAACCGTTTCACCTGACATGAGATCCCACAGCTGACACTGTAAACACGCTAACCGATCGTGATGCCATCACTCTTAGTCACACCGTTTCATCTGCTTTTCAACACTTAAAAATCCGCTGCAAATTATAAAGTTAAGTCATTCTTGTGTTCACATGACTGATGTATAAAGCAGAATGTTTTTACAGAATACATCATGACATCCTCTTTTTTTTGTAAATCAGTGAGGTCAAATGTTACCTATTGGCAAAATAGCTATTTACCTTTTTTACTGCTTTAAGAAATGATGCTTTTTTACGATCCTGCTTATAGATAAAAGTTAAATGTGTAATAATGTGTAAAAACAGTTTTAAAAAGTAAATATTATTTACAATAATATATCTTTTACATAGAAGATTTGACACAGTATTTAGCAAGTTCATGCAGTAAAAGTTACAAAGTTTAAATCAATCGCTACACTGTATGTAATATTATTATTGTTTATTGTACACAAATATATCACCACTAAAACCAAGATTAACCAATCACATTCTGCCGTTTGTAACTGTGATTTCTGACAGTGTTTGTGTTTGTGTCTGTCCTGCAGAAGTTTCCAGAGCTGAAGTTTAAATATGTTGAGGAAGAACAGCCGGAGGATTTCTTCATTCCATACGTCTGGTCTCTGGTCTTTAATTCTGCTGTTGGGCTGTACTGGAACTCTCAGGGCATCGAGCTGTTCAGCATGGACTCATCCTAAACCGAGCGTCTCATTCTCTGTGTTTGTATACAGCGATAAGACTTTGAGCGTGTGTGTATGTGTCGGGGTTTTTTTTTTTTTGACTGCCTGCAGCTTTTCGTGTGAGTAGGATGCTAAAGTGCCTCCATCGTGAGCGTTACTGAATCATTTCCGTTCTTTCCGTGTGTGTTCATGTGAGACTCCCGGGCTTCCATCCATGTCATCACCACAATGCTGGCTGCACTGAATTTTGGGAATGGTACTTGATCACAGGTCCGATATTTTTTAAATTCTTTGTTTATAGTGATAATCATAATGACTTTGTTTGTTTGCTTGTTTGTGTTTGGAAAGGAGTCATGGTTTAAAGAAAAAAGTTTAACCAATTTTTTTCCGGCTAGTTGTTGACGGCTGGTTAATATTACTGTAGTCAGATTACAAATAAACCTTAAAACCCGTTTATATATGGGATAAATATGCACATCTTTATCACGTCACTCAGTTACATAGTCAGGGGATAAATATATATTTGTTTGTTTTATAGGACGCTTGGCTGTTTTAAATTAATTTATTTATTGTCACTATATTTTGTTTATTGTACTCAAATATTACCCTTATAATCTTCATATGAGCATCTGCACAAAGATAAACCAAACATTTTTTTATACAGTGATTTTGTTTATTAATGTTTTGATGTTTATCCTCCAAGTTGGGAAATATTCAGAGTAGGTTAAAAATAAAATAGATATTTGTGTAATAAAATAAGCAACTTTCACATGTAAATGCAGCCTAGTGTCTGATTTATGTGTATATATATTTGGTTATTTGCATGTACATTATTGTATAAACAAACACAAAGTTCATTGATTTGTTTGTAGCATTTATTCTTCTAGAAACCCTTTTTTGTATTCATTGGATTTTACTTGTCTTCTCATGTCAGATGATGACATCATCTCTGTTATACATCACAGACTCAGCAGAGTTTATCTTTCACTTTCAGATTTGATTTGAAGCAATGTTTAGGTTAGTGAAACTGGATCATGATTCAGATTCATGCTTTCAGGGGTTTTCTCTGTTCGTTTTCATTATTCAATTTTGTTTTTCATTCGTTTTGGCTTGTTCAGATTCTCTCGAATGTCAATTTCAACCAGTAATAAAACAAAATTATAGTCATAATCATTTGGACATTCTTGTCATTCTTAAAGGTTTACCCCTGAAGAAATACACACCGTATTTGACAAGTGATTAAATTGACGTTGTCATTCGTCACATCACAGAATAAATTAAATTATAAATAAATTTATCACAGAATAAATAAATGAACTGGTAATATAAATACGCTAATTATTACCAACCTGAAACTATTATTTTTGTGTGATGGTGTACATGGAATAGACGCCAATAAAAAGATGTCTACTAATATGACCTATAAACCATAATACTGTCTATAGTATATTTTAATATGTTTCCTAAAGTTATCATGACAATATCATTTATTAGATAAAGATTTTGTAGACTTTCTCTTCTGGTTAAGCAGTAGTGACTCATCCTGCGCTCACATGCGTAAGTGTTTTTTCATCTAATTGAACATGAAGCAATAAATGAATGACTCTTTCTTAAGCGTTTGTTTTATTTGTTTTTCTTTCCCACTGTCTGTTGCCATTAAAATGAGTCATTTAAGAGATAAAAACTGCGAGCAGTTTTAGTCCGTCCGGTTCCTCTCTTGAGGTTCTAGTGTTCCACTGCAGGAATGTACAGGAAGACGACGTTTACTTTAATTATAGGTCACAGAGAAAGAAGAATTTCCATTAGAAAAAAAACTGTTTTGTAAAGGCACGTCAGCAGTGTGTGTGTGTGTTTGCAAATGTCTGTTTTATCAAAATCTTTTATTGTGGTTCATTTTATGACTATTATTGGTTATACTGTTGAAGGTTAGTGATTTAAAGCAATTTTTAAATATCAAACATCAGTTATACTTTAAGCTATAAGAATATCTAGAGATGTTTGAACACGTTGAAACGTGCAATCCATCGCGTGTGTTCTTGTTCATATGCTGGAGGATTTTACCGCAGTGACATTATTTTTACCTGTGAGGTCACCTTCTCTATTCTTGGCTCTGTCTTTCAGGTGACAGCACTAGATAAATGTACTGTGGGTTTGTGGGTATCGTGTTTCCAGCAGACCGTAGGATCTTCTTCATTAAAAAGATGAATTCTTATTATCTGGAAAAAAACTACAGCTGACTAGTTATTTTTTGCACATGCTGCATTTGTAATGACGTGTATATCTGTAATTTGCATGCTCATGCATTTTTTCACTTGGAATTGTTAATCAGGGTCATTTTTAACCTGTGGTTAATGTAATACAGGGTTCCTCTTCCATGTTTCATGATGCATATTCACTATAAGGTGACGTATAGCAATAGGTCAGACTAAATACCAACTGTACTATGCATATAAATATTTAATGAGGCAAGCATTGTTTGGTTTATAATTGGTTTTCTGTTGCTGGAATGTTCCAGAATTACATTGTTTCCTGCTGTACATCTGTTCTGGAGAAATCTTTCTTAACCCTGGGTTAACCCAGTTTAGAAATTAGCCACTGAATACACATTTTTAGATGATTAATTGTGTTATTGGTGGAAGAATATAAATGCAGTGGTGAATTGAAACATGTCATGTCATGTCAATTGAGATTATCCAAGTAAAATTATCTGACCTTCTGTACAAAGAAGTAAACATGATCAATGTCACAAATGTGTTTGGGGCATCACAATAAGCCATTTTTACAATAACTATAATATCAAAAACCATGATAATTGATATCATGTTAGTTATACGTTTATGTTCATATTAGAAATATTTCAGCACCCTTTTAAACTTTTGTTGTAAGAGCCACAATGGTTCCAAACGGTCTCTCTTTGCCTCCTTATATCTGTATTTTGAGTTGATTTATTGGCCAAAAAAGAGAAAATACACAATAAAAGATTAGTTTGACTGATAGTATTATTGATTTAAAAAGATCTTGCAATAGTAAAAATCTTTATCATAATTTCTAAAATCAAATTTAATTATTTCTATGTTGTTAATTATTGATTTGTTTGTTGATTACAAAAGATCACCTTTAATTATTATGAAAATCTTTGTCTCAGGCTGTTTTATTATTGAAAAGAGTTTTAGTTTTTCTTTTGTTTGTTTGTTTTGTAAAGAATACATATACATTTTATTTCATCAAACACTTTGTAAACTGTTTTGTAATAATGGATCTGTGCAGAAATGTCAGCACGTCTCTGCGTGTCTCTTTGTGTCTCTGTTTGTCTGGGTATTTCCTGATACATGTGTTGGAGACAGCCGACAGCAGGTCATGCGTCTGGGTCAGTCTGCAGTCCCCACCCACTCTGACACGGCTGGGGCATCACCATGGCAACTGTGATGCTATTGGCATTTTGCACAGTTTGACAAAGAAATGTTATCAAAGGTGCCGTCACAGCCCGGGAATTTTTGCATTCCTCTTGCCTTCAGAGAGTTTACTAATTAGTGCTGTTTGTTAAGAGAAGAATCACAAAACAATTGTTTTTATTTTGGAGAGAGGCTTTTTTTAATAGAAAATCTATCATTTACATAAAGATTTACATACCAGATCTCTCCAGCACTGTAGTGATATCAAGCAAACACAAACCATCTTTTTGTCTTTTAATGATCTTATTTTCTTTTTTGTCTTGTTTAAATGCATCACTGAGCTCATGTTGTAGTGAGAGCAGTGAGATGAGGTTTATTTCTTTTTGAGTGAGTGAACGACCTGAAGTTTTACAGAGCAATTCAGTGTCATATAAGACTCATAAACACTGAGGGCTAGAGGTCAACTGACTCTGAAGTTTAGTCTTTACGATACCTTTCATTGACAGAGAGAGGGAGAGCTCAGCATATGGCGTCCCATCTGGGGCGAGAGGGCGTTTATGTCTGTTTGTGTTCAATACAGGACAAGACGACATTGACTGTGATGTGTACTTCCCTGTTGTTAGCACACTTCTCTTTTAGTACATGACAGTCAGTCCATAAAACCTTTCAGATGTTAAAGGGACGGTGTACCAAAAATTTTCAGTAGTGTTTTGTTTAAGCTGCTGTTTTCCAGGTGGACAGTGAACCTATAACAATACAAAAGCAGTTCATTCAGTTTGTTTGCTGTATTTCAAGTCTTCTGAAGCAATACAAGAGTTTTAGGTGAAAAACTAATTTGATCACTTACAATGTTTCTTTTGGCACTTGACAGTATAAATTGTGATCTGTTTTCTCTGTAAAGACAGATGTGGCTCAACAGAAGACAGAATTGTCTTCTCTTGTACAAACTCTGTAAGTACATAATTTTCTGCCATCTTCCTTTGATTACATGTTCTTTCTCGCTTCATCTCACGCTCGCCCTCCTCCTTAAATCTTTATACATTTTCACAGGACTGTGTTTGCTCTTATAGCCGCTCCATTAGCTTCACATAATGTGTGTTCTGAAGCTTATAGAGCTGTGTAATTACATACAGACTCACAGCATGAAACATAAAAGTGCTGTTGTGATTTTAGCTTTAACATGTCTGTCATTTACAGTCATAGGCTTTTACACAAACAGCTGAAGCACTGTTTGTTTTGTCATTACAATGACTGATCATAGAGGCAGATGGAAGATTATAAATCTATGTGAACATTTAGTGTTGCATCTTTAAGTTAACATATACTAATTAGAGAAACATTTTACTCAGAAATTGTGATTCTTGTATAGATTGATGATGATATTTTATATTCTGCTCTTGTGTTCCACAGAAGAAAGTCATACAGGTCTGAAGCATGCTGGTGAGTAAATGATTTAAATCCCTTTAATCCGTATAAAACTATTATAATATTAGTTTGCTCAATATTGTTTAAAATAGTCACATGTCTGCTCTTCAAACATTCCTAAAAAAGTCATTTAAAAAAAGGACAGAAACAAAATGCCAGAGATATTTTGAATACTGCCATGATACCAGAGAGCTCTGTTGTCTGATGGAGTCCAGAGAAGATCCACTCAAGCGTCTCTCGACATGGTCTGGTTAAATGTCACCATCACACAAGCGTGACCTTTGACCTCATCAATAGAGTGGGTTTCCTGTGGTCTCGTCATATTCAGCTCATGTCTGTTCTGTCAGCAGTCAATAGATCTGTCTCAGTGTGAAACAGAAACTCACGGATCACAGATTTGTTTTGATCTCTAGCTGCAGAAAACCAGTTAAATGCACAATATAAAAAATATAGAACAGAAGGTTTATACTATGTAAACAAAAACATAATTTTGTCTTGAAAAGGCATTTTACTGTATGTATGCATTTATTTGGTGATGCTGGAAAATAACAGATGAAACTGAGATTACAGTATCAGGTCATGAATCATGTGTAACTTGCTGAGACAAAAACTATTTAAATATAAACCACTTAATTGTGTTTTAATGAGAAATAAACTAAAAGACTTTCAGTAATCTCACAACAGTCATCACATAAAAATCTAAACAGTAAAGAACAATATAAACTAACAAAGACACCAGACAGTGACTTCATTATATGACTTAATACACGGCTTAATATATATTATTCACGTGATTTACAGTCACTGGATTATTTCATGTTGAATTAATTTTACAGACATGACTGAAGCATTTGACTGAATAAAAATGAAATCATTTGAGGGAAAATACCTTCTAAATTGTCTACATAGCCCTAATCTATACAAAACCCTTACAAATAAAAAGTTTATTTAAATGTGCTATCAATATACTTAATTTAATTGTTATTTTTTTCCCTTTATTTTATGTACTTCTCTGAAAGATACATTTATACTGTTATAAACTACATTTATAAAATGTAGTTGTGTACTCACAGTTTACTATGGTTACACTTTTATTCTTCAAAGTACACTTTGATCGACTAAAAAGTGTGCCAGTTTAGATCTAATATACAAAAATAAAAGTACATTATAAGTACATAAAGCATACTTATAAATAAGCTTGAACTTTGCTTTAGTATACTTTATAAAATGAACTTAAAGTAGGTCTATACATTTTATCGGAATAGAAACTAAGAAAGAATAAATAACATAAAAAATAACTCAGAAAATAAATAAAATGTAGGCCCAAAAATAAGTTTTATTTGTGAAACTAGTTTGATTTGTTTATTGAGAGATGAGAATGTGTGACAGCAGCAGATCTTGATGAGCTCACGCGGCGCCAGTGGGCAATCCACGAACAATAGCGACCCATCATCATCATCATCATCATTATCTTCCTCTCGAGCGCCTGCAGTCACACAGACTGTCTGCAGTACAACAGAACTCTGTCTGCACCACAAACCTGATCTTATCTCTCTCTTTCTCTCTCTCTCTGCCCATTATGAGATAGCTTATGCTGAAGTCCGAAGAAATGATAAAGTTCTTAAACTTCGCATATAATTTCGGTTTCATTTTGTCATTTCTTTCAGTGATTTATTCTGTTGTTTGTTTCATTGTGTCACTTTTTACTAGCACAGTTTGTTATGTTTATTCGTATTTTTTCACTCATACCGGCGACATGAAATGTCAAGATGATGTCATTCCGTTATTAAAGTGATCACGGAGCGTCAGGCCACTGGTGTGTTGCGTCATATAATGTGTCCGCGCGCCGCCCGTCTGTCACCCTGCAGTCACCCGGCGGCGCGCGCCATTGTGTCTTTCATTGATCACAGGGCGTGACCTCTCTGATCCCTTTAAAAAACCCGCGGAACTGCTTTGTTCTGTTTGCTCTTGATGGCAGTTTGACCTTTACAATGAATGGCCAGTTAAAGTTTCCCTTTAAAGCCAACTGTGGGAAAAATACTATTATTCTTGTTCTCCCTCAGTATATGTTTTACCGCTATGATTTTCAATTTTACTTATCCGTATTCCAACTTTATTTTATTTTTTTATCAAGCCATAACTTTAATCTTTACGTGTACCGTATTTTTTTTTTTACTGTTCGTCGTTTTGCACAATTTTCGTGTTGCATTTTTATTTGCTACAGCTCAGCTGCAAATCATTTATAAATACGAAAATATAAAAGTTTTTTACATGACAATCAAGCAAAATAAAAGCCTGTAGTGTATGAGGGTGTAATATTTCTCACCGGTAGGCGGCAGCAGTATTTACACACAACCCAAAACATAAAATTATAAATGGTAATATTTGTGTATAATTAAATAGATCGTACCATTACATTATAATATTTTATTATAATATATAAGGAAATATTTGATAATGTATTTTCTTCTAATTTCTATACAATGTATAATTATTTTAATGTTAATGCATTTGTAACTTATGAAAAATGTCAGACAAATTTACCCGCAACAGCTCTGGGGAAGGGATGTGTTTCCATTCAAAATCATTCTGAAATCTCACCATTGCATCATAAATATTTGTTGAGTGTAATGACTGTGTGTATGTGTGTTAATGTGAATGTACCTGTGTGCTTGGCGCCAGTATGTGTGTGTGTGTCCGGCCTGAGCTCATATTAGACTTTATATGTCTAACACAACTCATTCTGTCTTACTTTGTAACTTTGTAAACTCTTTGACATATGTATCCAGTCTGATGTTGCGTGTTAGTTTGTTTCATATTTGCGCAACACAATCACTTTTTTCCTGCCTGCTCCCTTTTTTTTCAAAGCGACAGGGTGTCTAGACAACCACATGACCCGCGGCGCGCCAATGAGAGACACAGAGACGGAGAGAGAGAGACACACACACACATACACAGGGAGAGAGAGAGAGAGAGAGAGAGAGAGAGAGAGACGCCTGCTCTTATTCTTGTCGTTCAGTCTTATACTTCTGATCGAGTCGCTTGTAGTTTCTCAGGCTCGGGAACTGTGTGCACGTACGTTTGGAGAAAAAATCTGACGAAAAAAGGGATTTTGTGAATACATCATCACACAGGCAAAATTATTAAGGAAACACAAGCGCTTAACATACTTTCCCATTTCTCAGACGTGGATTACGCTCGTGCCAACTGGATCAGATCCGCGGATTCGGCTCGAAGAAAAAGGCACACCATGATTTTAGGATAAACGGAGGAACCGGATCAGAGCTCGCGTGGATTAATACAGGACCGTTTAGTGTATGCGTGACATCGACGTGAACGCGTTTTCTGCGCCAAACCAGACGCTCCAGGGGCTCTTTGGATTTTAACGGGTTCTTCTTCCGTTCCTCGTCGGTTCGGCTGGTGAAATATTAAAGACTGGCGCATGAAACAGATCGCCTGCGCGTCTCCTGCTCGCCGTTTCTCCGCCGCGTCCTCTCCGGATCCGGACTCGGACCCCGGGATCTTCATGATTTGCGGACAAAATGGCCGTTTTTTAGCCGGGGAACCCTCTCGCCGTCCCGCATGTTCAGGACCAAACGATCGGGGCTCGTCCGGCGACTCTGGAGAAGCCGCGTGCCCGTGGAGGGCGACGGCGACGCGGAAACCGGGACGCACGGCAACGGCGGCACCGCGGGCTGCTGTCTCGGGAAACCGGGCGGCGGTAAGCCGAACCCCGGCACCGAGGCCGAACTGAAAGCCCTGACCTACTCCGTACTGAAGAAGATCAAAGTAAAACAGTTGGAAGCGCTTCTGCAGGCGGTGGAGTCCAGGGGGGGAGCGCGGAGTCCGTGCCTCCTCCTGCCCGCTAAAGCGGACGCCCGGCTGGGTCAACAGTCGTACCCGCTGCCGCTGCTGCTCTGTAAGGTGTTCCGGTGGCCGGACCTCCGGCACTGCTCGGAATTAAAGAGACTCTCGTGCTGTGAATCTTACGGGAAAATCAACCCGGAGCTCATGTGCTGCAACCCGCATCATATGAGCAGACTCTGCGAGCTCGGTAAGACATTTTCTCTCCCCTTTAACATACATTTGTCTTTTTAACGTTTAACGATTTAAATAAATGGTATGGTACGAATTTTTAGTTGAATATGTGGCGATTATCAATAGTATAGTAGCTACAAGATCATTTATGCTACAAATTACATTAAAGATCTTTCACAAATACTTTATTGATTGTAGGTTATCTAAAATATTTACATTTACATTTTACACTATCCTTTGACATAAATCCTTCATTTTATCACAATTAACAATGCAGATTGATTTGCTATTATGTATTAGATTTATAACGAAGCATCTAGTGTACTAGTTTTCCAATAACTAGTTATGAATGGTTAATGTTGAAACAAACTAATTCGTCAAATGTTTGTTTGTAGTCTCAACGTTATTCTTATTTTTATTTGTATACACAACAGACTTTAAAGCTGTTGTTTGTTTCAGGCTGTAGTCTGCTGTGTGTGAAGTTAGTTCGCAGTGATCTGTGTGTGTGTGTGTGTGTGTGTGTGTGTGTGTCTGGCGCCAGGCGGCTGTGTGTTTATCAGAGCTGTCCTGCCTCTAACCCTCAACACTACACAAACACTTCTTCTGCTGGAGAATGCCAGACCTTATCATCAGCCCACATCTCCACTCACTGCTCTCTCTCTCTCCACAGAATCCCCCCCACCCCCCTACTCAAGATATCCCACCGACTTTCTTAAACCACCTGGTAAGTTGAAGTTTCTTATTAAATATCTTATAAAAGTAGTTTAGTTGGAGTGATGGCGTCACACATAGCCGGTGACATCATAAAGACATTTACATGTGCATTCCTTTGGTTATTTTCCCACGAGTGTGTTTTTCCGTTCTGTTTTGGGGGGTTTTCTTCTTGGGATGGGATCATGTATGCATTGAGTGCCATGTAAATACTGTAGTATACGAGTGTGGAATTTATCTGTCAGTATAAAATGAGATGTGACAGTAAAGCGGCCCTGTGTGTGTGTGATATGTTATGATTTAGTTTAGACAGAATGAAGCTGTTGTCATAAGATGGAAGAATGCCAAACACCACTTTTGGAGTCCTCTGCATGAATGTTTTGCCGCAGAGAGAGAGAGTGAGAGAGAGAGAGAGAGAGAGAGAGAGAGAGAGTGTACATGAGTAGTTTGTATAAAAGCGGAAACATGGATCACATAAGGGAACAGCTCTGAGCTGATTTATCTGTCGAATTAATCTGAGGTTTTGGGAGTGTCTGTTTCTTTCCTCTGAGTGAACTCTCTCTCTCTCTCTCTCTCTCTCTCTCTCTCTCTCTCTCTCTCTCTCTCTCTCTCTCTCTCTCTCTCTCTCTCTCTCTCTCTCTCTCTCTCTCTCTCTCTCTCTCTCTCTCTCTCTCTCTCTCTCTCTCTCTCTCTCTCTCTCTCTCATGTGCTTCATAAGTATGCCCTGTATATTCACTGCAGATAAGCAGCATGGAGAGAGTGTTGTGTTTGGCAACGTCCTAAACCAAGTTTCCTGCGATCGGTCTCGTAAAAATCCTTATTTATTCCAGCCAAAAGTCCTCACACTATTTCACAGAAACCATATCATTTACTCAGTTCAGCTCGCTAAAACCTGGATGGAAACCTCCCAATTCATGTTTTGAAATCCTTTCTAGATTAATTTTAGACTGTACATGTTCTGATTTGTGTGTCTGGTAATGATTATAATGACTGTGACCGGCTCTTTTACTTTATGAGTTTGGTAGCAAGAAAGAATGAGTGAAAGAAAGATGCAGGAAAGACTATTTGGGGAGGACATTTCCTGCGGGGACACACACACACACACACACTTCCATTAGCTGCGTACGGCTCTTGGACGACAGACAGAACAATAGAGGACGGATGATTTCTGTGACTGAAAGAGAGAGTTAGGCCAAGCGCTGAGAGGAAGTTATTTGTCACTCATGGATATGTGTCTGTGTGTAAATTCATTAGCACGAGCGGCCGTGTCTCATGATAACGTCAGGATGAGACAGACTGTCTGTCAGTCAATTAGGAGCCGCTGTCACACACATGCGTCTGTCGCCGTGGTAACTGTCCGACATTCACACGTTGCTGACAGTGAGGTGTGAAGAGACGCCGTTGTTGTAGAGGCATTTGCATATCAATCGGTTTGAGCTCATAATCAAAGTGACACACATGAGAGAAAGCAGGAGTCAGAATGTTTGGCAGATCATTCATGCTAATAGAGGCATTTTAATGACAAAGAGAGTTTCATTGTGAAATGCCACACACCAAACACAAATCCTGGCAGGCTGTCTATTTAGACAGAAAAACATTTTAAGACATCATCGCTGATTTGTGTTAGTGGTCAGTGATACAGTGGTGATGTGAGATAGTAATACTTAGAGATAAGTGATACTTTGATATATATCATGCTATTGTAGGATTGTCATATTCATTTTCAGTAGAATTTACTTTAGACAACTTTTTATCAAAGTTTTATCATGTTACGTGTTGTGTTTTTGTATATATGTATTTTCATGCCTCATATATACATATTCAACTCCACAGAATAAGAGCAAGGATTTAACTTGTGTGCACAATTTTATAAACATCACAAACCAGCATTATAATGTTAATATGACAATTTTTTTTTTTCTCAATTTTAAAGAAGAAATTAAATAAAACGAAGCTCAGTTGAGTCAAGTCTGAAATGTTTATTCTCCTTATAATTTAATGATCAAATTTAAGACTTGTTAGTGAAACAGAAATAGCAAGTTGGTGCCCACACGGTTTCTTCAACACGATGTGTCTGATTGGTCAGTAAACCAAAAATTACTATGGTAACCAGTTCTTCAGCGAGCTGCGCTAGGAGAAGTTTGTTTTGTTGCGTCTGATATGATATCTGTTCTTTTGTTAAATTGAGAATAACATAAATGATAAAACTGATCCTGGATTAGAACAAGTCTTGATGAAAGAACAGGTTTTTATTGTCTGTTAACCAGACCGTTGCAAGGTTAGATGTGATGTAGTTTATCCTTAGAACCTAACTGGAATATTTCTGTTACAGCTCTCTCTCACAAACTGCTTTCTTGGCAAAGACTTTAACCTCAAATTTATTTATTTTGCATGACAGACAAGCATAAGTCACAGAAAACTGACTGTTCGTTGAGGTTTAACATTTTACCCCAAAAGAGGCTGATCTGTTTTTCTGACATTGTGTTAAAAGGGGCGATGAGGTCATGTGATTGACAGCTGTCACTCTTTTTCTTTACAGATTCTCCAGGTTCTGTCGCTGCTTCCACTGAAACCGGGGGAACAACTTATTCAGCCCCTATGGGGTTCTCAGGTAAGAGCATGATATCATCTTCATCTGATCCTCTGTGACTCTAAAGACTCACAAACAGAGACGAATGTGTTTATGAGAGAGAGAGAGAGAGTATGTTAGTTCTAGACTGGGTTCCTGTATACAGATGTTTCTCATTACAGGGACTTTAAAGAGTTTTTTATGACTGTGTTTAATTCAGCGTTGGGCTTGTGTGTGTGTCTGAGAGGTCTTTAGATGGCTTCCCAGATAAGAGCGGTTAACTGATGGAAGCTTTACATAAACACATGTTAAAAGTACAGAGCTCAGAGCCGAGTGTGTGTCATACATTAGTGTGTATGTGTGTTTGATGAGATAAATGTTCCTGTACAGGCACAAATAAAAGCACATTTTTCTCAAAAATAGAATATTTATTTATTTACAAACATATTTTGATTGAAATATATTTGATATATTTCATTAAATGACTTCTAACTGTTGCATTAAAAGCAGAAAGATATTAAATACTCAAACTTCGGATGTTAATATAAGATTGCAAAAGTAAGAGTTAAACCTAAAACTTGTAAAAAGTGTGTGTGTGTGTTTCCTGCTGGAGTGAGTGAATGAAGCTCAGAGAGGGAAAAGGGTCACGCGAGGGGGGCGGCCGATTCTCTGGCAGAGGAAGAAAAGTCAGATCACACACACACACACAGAAACACAGCGTCTCTCTGACCTTTTCATAAAGTCAAGAGACACTTTATAACTTCAGGTTAATTCAATTCATGTTACTACAAGCAGAACGTTGTGTAAGTGTTTTTGATTTGTTGTCTTGTGTTAAGTGGAAAATCCTGAACTCAGTCTGTGTTTTTCTCTCCATCATCTGTTTACTCTTCATATGAAGAAAAACAAACATTCTTCTGTATTAATCTCAGTCTTGTTTTAGATTTAAGAGTTTCTTAAAGAAAGTGGATTATTGGATGAGGATCTGTGAGGAGAGAGAGTTTTTTTAGCTTTGTCTGACATTTCTATCAGTTACAGGGATCTTTCCAAGACAGTCCTCTTTGTGCCTTTAATGTTCATGTGTCCTGAAGGGTCTAGTTTGTGTTTTCATTGGCTACAATTTTTGTCATTTGTGCTTTTGGTGAGGACAAGAAAATGATTTGACTCTGGAAACTTGTTGCATCATGGCTGGTCCTGAAACATTTCCGCTAATCCACAATCAGGCTTTCATAAACGTCCCGTGAACATTTGAGCCGCGAGACCCCATCAGGGCTGAATGTAACGCTCCCGCCAAAGAGCGCAGTGTTACCGTGACAACCTCCCGTCTCATTCCGGGGTTGTTTGGGTTAGCCAGGGAGGAAAGGGCAGCACAGGATATGACATCATGCCTCGGAGGAAAAAGCCTTGAGCTTTGGGTAGGGCCTCCCGGTCGCCTCCGCAGAGCGGAAAGAAAACATTTTAAGAAACGACACAAAGACGTTACTTGAACAACTTAGTCTGACAAAATCTTCGAAGGTGCGGATGCTTTTAGTTCCTTGTCGGTGACATTTTGTAAGCTTGAACTTGATTCAGCTTTTCCTTTTACCAAAAGAAATAGAAAACAAGCATGCAGACAGAGGAACGATTAAAACTTTGTTCAAAGAAGTCGCCAGCGCACATCTAAAGGCGTCGACGTAGACACCTCAAACCACAAACATTTCCTTAAACCACAATCTAATGATTTATCTGAAGCGAGAGAGACAGACAGACACGTGATCTTTTCATTCAGTGTTCAGATAAACGTCTCCGGTTGGACTCGCTGCTCATATCACGCCTGCCGATGAATAAACGATTGAAATTCACAATATAATTAAATGCTTCTAAACAAAAAGGCTTCAACAATCAAAAGCTTTCTGCATTCAACCTGCCCGACTGGTTGTCTAAAATACAAAAACACACATATACACAAACCCACACGCAACGGTTTGGTTCCCACGGCGATTGTTAACATCCTGGATTGTGAACAATGGCGGTAGTTATTCTGTTCTGACCAACATGTGTTTGTGCGTCGGAGAGATGATATCCTAAGTAGACGCGCAAATATTAGTTTGTAGATGTGTTTGATGAGAAGATGTTAAACAAGAGCTTTGCCTTTTAATAGCGATGGGTTGTGACGTCTAGTTTATCTAGATCATCTAGATGTGGCTTTTGTCTGTTGTGTTTGTTTCTGAAGACTGTAACGAGTCAGATATAAATCCAGAAGAGTTACACAGTGTTTTTAATTAAGACTTGGTGATGTAGTTTGACACCTTTTATGCTTTTAAATGGTGGTGATAGTCTCTGACCTTTGACCCAGGCATGTTCAGTGATGTCATAAACGGCCGTTTCCTCACTGACACACCTATGCACAGTATACAGTAAACGAGCGAGTGAAAAACAGTTGTTAAATCGCCGTGGTTTACTAACGTCTGATCTGTGTATTAGTGCACAATAGAGGCCGATGTGAAGTATTTCCTTTGCGTTGTAGGTTTTCCTGATTGTGTATGTGTGTGTGTTATGTAATGTCTCTCACACTAATTGGCAGTTTCCTTTATTGACTTCCAAACAAAGACGCTCTGCCAAACATTTGTCTCGTGTGACTGTCTGCATGTCATTCTGTTGAAGGTTTGTGTGTGTGAGATTACGCCCGAGGAAAAAGATCATATTTATAGAGCCGTAACCGACACACACATCAGAGGCGTCTGCCGACAGCTTTATTTGTTTAGTAGAATTTTGCATGAATATGTGTGTTTGGAGGACGTGACAACAGATGATTCTCTGTCTAAATGACATGTGGAGATGTAGAATAACTCATTGTGGACGTTATTGTGTAAACGTGTGTTGTTGTGGTCACAGGTTTAAACTAAAACGTGAGTCCTCCGGCAGGTGTGTGGCTCAAAGACACGTACACAAACGCACTGTCACCTCCTGTGAACCTCAACTAGACAAGAACTGATCAATAACACACACCGATTTTCCTCCTGTGTGTGTGTATGTGTGGAGACAGACAGAAATAATCATTAACTTTTCCAGACTGCGTGTGTGATTGTGCGTCTGTGTGTGATTCTATTAGATGTTCAGACTCTTTTGTGTTGTTTCTCTCAGTTGATGTACAAAGTAACTGTTGAGTCTCCTTAAAAGGAAAAACTTCAGAAAACTTAAGTCACGTGTGTGTGTGTGTGTGTGTGTGTCCGTGTCTGTGTGTGTGTTTGGTATTTGAGTGCTCAGACTAAAGGGAGTCAGTGTGGATTGAGGAAAGATGGTTTGTTACCTGAGGCAGTTCAGCTCAAAATGGAGATTTGACTTCAGCTTTACCACAAACAAAGTGTGTGAGAGAGAGAGAGAGAGAGACAGAGAGAGAGAGAGAGAGAGACAGAGAGACTCACAGCACATAGTTTAACATAGTTTATCTCATTGTATTATCTCAGTGTTTTAGTATTTGTTTTATTGTGCTGAAGCTGTTCTTCGTAATACTTTTGTTTTTATATTTTTTGGTGATTATATTATAAATGTTGTCCATAAGGCATTATTTGTGAGAGAGAGAGAGAGAGAGAGAGAGAGAGAGAGAGAGAGAGAGAGAGAGAGAGAGAGAGAGAGAGAGGATGTGAATCAACACAATTCAATATGTCCATTGAAAGCTGGAGGCTACACAATATCTGATCCAGGACTGCCAGTGACCCACTCTCTGTGTATGTGTGTGCGCTGTGTGTGTGTGTGTCATGTTGCATACTCTATTTCGGGACACACTCTGCGTCTGGCTGTCACCATGTCAGTCGGGGTGACACCATGGTCACCTAACCAACCGACACACAGACGCCACACAAACACACACCACTAAAACCTAAAGACACATCCTGTCATACACACACCTAAACGTATATGTACCTGTGCAGTAGTGTGTGTGTTTATGTTGGTAATCAGTGTGTAACAGTCATGTGTAATGTTTGATTGGAGTGTGATTGTCAGAGCAACACACACACATACACACACTTACAGCAAAAGTTTTAGATTTGATTTGTGTGTGTGTGTGTGTGTGTGTGTATATGTGTGTGAATACTGTCATAACAGAGAGCAGTAAACTATCAAGACTAAAATAGCATCAGTCTGGCACATAGCAACCGAACACACACCACTAAACACACTGTTTGTGTCTGTTTGTTAAGTGTGTGAGGGTTTTCCTTTAGGGCTGATTTGGGATCAGTGTTCTGTTGTAATCTCATGTTAATGAGCAGTCGTCAGCAGGTCTGAGGTCTGTACTTTATGCTGGAAAAGTGTGTGTGACATAAATACCGTAGTGGTATTTAGTCCAGACAGACAAACCTCGCCTTTCTTACCTGTATAATACTGATCACAGGTCAGAGATAAACACTGATGCTCAACGGCATTCTCTATAGATATGTGATGATATTATACACTATAGTATTGTTTATACATGGATATTACCATCATGGCAGTGTCAAAAACATGGTATTACCATGGTACCATTTCCAAACAGCTATATTTGTGAGGGTTATAATGAAAGCTTTAGCTAAATTACAGCCCGCTCGTCTTCTCCCAGATTAAAGAGTCAACATGACTACAGGATTCTGGGAGTTCTGAACTTCTTTTGCTCAGTCAGTTTATAATGCAACTCATTCTTTGATCTTTACATTTTCAGCTGTATGTGTCTTTTATGTTGTAGTACATTGGATTTGTAATTATGGCCATTGTAGCGTTACAAGAGAAGAGTTTTAAGAGAAGAGATTGTTATGTTGGCGTCAGGTTGGCGTAAAGGAACGAGTAAATGATAAGCAGCGCTGCTAATGTAAACACTCTGAAGTCAGTCAGATTCCTCACATTCCCACACTGTCTCTTATGAACGCTGATATTAAGGATGCTCGATGTGTTTGGCAGAAGTCGTCTCTGTTTTTGCACTAAAGGTCTCTTGATCACTTTAAAGTGTTACAGATTCCATTACGTTTACTTGATTTTACCAGTTTATATTCATCAGTTTCTTTCGGTCAACCTGTCATCATTCTTAACCGTCTTTTTCTCATTGTCTCTGCAGATTCTCTGGCTCTTCAGGAAGGTGGAGAACAGCCTCACTGGTGCGTCGTGGCGTATTGGGAGGAGAAGACCCGCGTGGGGCGTCTCTATTCCGTCCAGGAGTCGTCTTTGGACATTTTTTATGACCTACCTCAAGGCACAGGCTTTTGCTTGGGTCAACTGGCCTCCGACAACAAGAGTCAACTGGTGCAAATGGTCCGGGCGAAGATCGGCTACGGCATCCAGCTCAGTCGAGAAGCCGACGGCGTGTGGGTGTACAACAGGAGTTGCTATCCCATATTCATCAAGTCAGCCACACTGGACAACCCGGATTCACGGACGCTGCTGGTGCATAAAGTGTTCCCCGGATTCTCCATCAAGGCCTTTGACTTCGAGAAGGCGAAAAGCTTGCGGAGACCCAACGACCATGAGTTTAGCCTGCAGCCGCGGACGGGTTTCACCGTGCAGATCAGTTTCGTGAAGGGCTGGGGTCAGTGCTACACCAGACAGTTCATCAGCAGCTGCCCCTGCTGGCTGGAGGTCATATTTAATAACCGATAACAGCCGGCTCCGCCCGATGTCACGGCCCATTCCTTCAGCGCCACGATGACGGACTAACCCTTACTTGTTGCGGACTATGTTTTGGGTTTAGTTTTTGCGACCTCCGGAGAGAATGCAAAAGAACTGGTTTAATAAATGACTTTATTGAAGATTTAATTAAGTGAAATAAAAGCTAAAATGTATTTTATGTTAAATATAAATATATTATTACGTGTAAATACGAAGTTTTATATGCATTGTTATTTATGTATTGTGCAATGTGTTAATGAGACAATGATAAGATGCACTTTGCTTAATATAAATGCAAACGAAGAAATGCCAAAATAAAACAAAAAATACTCAACGTGGCGCTGAATTTGTCTTTTGTTTTAGTTTTTGTGAGTGGCTGTTCAAATCAGTTGAAATGTGAAAAGAAATCTGCTGCTTTAAGTTTGTTTACAGTTTAACCTTCATGAAATCAAATCATTTGAAAGCTCAGCGTCACTCGCGAAACCACAGAATTGTCCTCATGGTCTATTTAAATCTCTTTATAGATGACGTACAGAGCGTGATTGGGTTACTGTGAGAGCGTGTAAATCAGCGGCCCTGGGCTGAATGTGTGGCAGTAACAGCAGGACTCTGGGGGAGGGACTCGTCTGCGGCCCCGTCTAGACTCCAGCCACACCTCCTACTGTCTCTCCTGATATGGACGTCTGGTGAGGGGATTAGGGCCGTAAGCCTGCTCTGACCTGACCGGCCCCGAGAGACAGATACAGAGAGACCTACATTCCCAAGCCCCAGATACTGTCCAAACTGACCAACAGATGAACACATGAAGTTAAATGATTTTGAAATGATGGAAAAGTATAAAATAAAATCTAAATAGTTTGTTTCTCAGGTCTGATCAAAGCACGTCTAAAAGATTTTTTGGGGTATTAGTGTCATGACAGTCTTTGGTCCTGTAATCCAAATGCTGCTAAAGCGGCTAAATCGTGCTGACCAGGAAACCCAGACAGACGTCTCGACCTCACAAGACTGCAGAAGACTCTTTATTCAACTGTAACTTATAACTAAAACCTCACATGGGACACAACAAATCTACTGATGTGTTTAAGCAAAATGTACCCTAAAATAAAAATTCTGTCATCATTTATTTTCCCTCATGTCATTCAAAACCTGTATATGAATCTTTCTTCTAGAAGTCTCAGAGTTTTTTTGTTTATACAATGAAAGTCAATAATTATCGATTATCAAAATTCTTTAAAATATCTTTTAGGTTTTGCAGAAGAATCACACAGGTTTGAAGTAACATGAGGGTGAATAGAGGATAAAAGATTTTTTTGGTTTTTGGTGAACTATCCCTTCAACATAGCATTCTTTTTGTGTTATTTCTAATTCATCACATTAGATTTTGTTCTGATAACCATTTTTGTTTTAAAATCACAACTGCATTACTTTTATTATTCTTCATGTTTTGGATGGGACACTAAATGTTCTCAACGCTGTAAAGGTCACTTCAAGTGAAATAGCTTGAGAGGCTTTATTGCAGTGTTGAATCCGACATAAGAAGCTCACGACACACACAGACATCTCGCTCATCAGCCAAGACATGACAGATCTGCTCACGGATGCCAGCGTGTCTCCGGTGCGCTCGCCACGGGCAGTAGACAACTTGATAAGTCAGACATTCTGTGATGCTAAAAACAACTCAGATCAGACGAAACAAAACAGGTTTGTTTTGTTAACATCATCAGATGGGATCAACGAAAATATTCTTATCAAGAATATGACCTGGTTGGGTTCTTTAGATACTCCAGGGCTGTTGTAAGATACAAACATGTTTGGGATGCTCTAAAATAAAAACTAAATACTTAGAAAGGAGAAATATAATTCAAACTTTTAAATATACTTATTTAGGCAAAGTTCAAAGACACTTTTAAGTATGCTTTACTTACACTGCAAAAAATATTAAGCCTACACTGAGAAACAAATCTGTTGGATTAACATAAAAAATGTGTATGGTTGCACAAAATAATGTTATGTTTACTCAGAATAATTTTTCTACATCAATTTGCTCAATTTACATTTGGTAAACAAACAAGATTTTTACATGTAAAACTTTTATTTTTGGATTAAAGTTCACAACTCATGTATTTTTAGCTAATGGGACATTTTATTTATCTTTTACAAGATGTTGAATTAACAGTTTTAACAGAAAAATCAAGTTTAAAGATGCATCCTCTCACAGCTTAAGCACAAGCACCGCTCTTCTAAACAATAGTGACCACAAAACTCAAAAATATCTTCTCTTCTCCAAAAACTCTTCTAAATCTCAAGATAAACGAATATTAAGCGTTAACATTTCTCTTTACTAAATAACACATAAAACAACACTTAAAAAAATTACTCTCCAAATGCAGTCTTGCCAAAAGCATTCTGGGAACTGGAAATCCTCTGACAATGTTAAAAAATGTATTTTAACACAATATAAATCATTCATGTAGCGCCAACTTCAATGGACTAAGTTTGTTGACTGAACATGAAAAATTCATGTTGTGACAAAATAAAAAAAAGTGTAAATTAACATGAAGTACATTGGACAAGCTTTCAGTTTAAGCCTAAACTTTTTTCAGTAAAATTAAATTAATGTTGGCATTTTGAACTTATTTTTTTTAGTCTTATTAAACTTCACATGTTTTTAACTTGCAATCTTAAACTCTAGTTATACGTTTAGAAACTATAGTTCTGAACTCATCAAATGTCCCTCATTTTGTTTAACCTGATAACTGTCACCGCAGAAATTGAATATACACATTAAAATCACATTAAATCTGAACATCTATAAAATTTTTAGGTATTAGATAACATTTTTACGTCTTTTAAAGTCTTTTTTTGTTTATTGTTATGAAAATTTGTCAAATATTTCATTTTAATTCTTATATTTTTTCATTCATTTAAAGTTTGGTATGATTAGACAACTGGGAAATATTAAAGTGAATAGGGAAATAACAGATGTTCCTCCTAAGGAACAGTCACAGTTAACAGGTTTAAACAATCTATATTATAAACAACATTTTACTTAAGTCTATCACAAAAATAAATGAATGTACAAAACATGTATATGCTAATCACAACGTTAGTATTTCCAACATATTGTTTTTTGCTAATCAAAACTATTTTCAAAGTTTGTGATTATGAAGTCTTACGTTGTACTCTTCAGCACAACAAAAAACAAAAGAAACTCATTAAACATCTCTTTGCAACAAAAAATGTAACCTTTAACTTTTAAGTTAAAGTAACTATAACTTAAGCACAGATCTCAAAAGCCTGGTCAAGTTTACTCAAAATAATGCATACAACATGGTAAACAATGATATAAAAAAGTAGTGTTTAGTTAAAATAAAGCATACAAACAGTACACTTGAACAAACTTTTTTTACATCACACAAACCCTCACAGCTTTACTGATGTAATGTGATGATGTGATTGTTCTGATGTAATGTGAGTTCTTCAAATCTTTGTATATGTGCTTTACATAGTTTTCCAAAGAATGAAAATTTTGATGGAACTTTTAAGTTTTTGAATTACATCTGTTAGCTCTTCTGAGACACTTTTTTGGGTAAATGTTAGGAAAAAAATGTCACATTAAATGTGTTTCATTCATCAGCGTGTGATTAGAGCTCATGTCAGTAATGGTGGTCGTGCAGCGGGAGTCTCATCTCAACACACTGACAGCAGGAGAAACTTTATCTCATCTCATTCTCTCTTTTCATTTTCTCTGTGATAACGCTGTTGCCCTCATAAGCGGGAATGTTTTTCATTTACTCTTCACACGCTATGAATGACCAGCTGACTGGAGGCGACTACTGACTCTACATGGAGCCGATCTGTCTGTGTTAGTCAGACACCACCCTCCGCTCTCTCTCTCGCTCTCTCTCTCTCAATTTTCAATTTCAGTTTTTCTCTCTCTCTCTCTCTCTCTCTCTCTCTCTCTCTCTCTCTCTCTCTGCGCGCGCGCGCTTTCTCTCTCCCACCCCAGAGCTGCTGTACTGTTGCTCACTAGTAAGTGCTCTTAACAGCAGTATTAGGAGGTGGATGAGGTGAGTTGGTCATTAGACTGTAAATGGGCCGTGACTTTAATGACTCCTCCAGTCAGACACATTTAGTTATCTTAATGTGGACATGACACAGAGATTATGTTTTAATATGACTCAAATTTAATGCAGACTAACCCAAACCCTACCCTACACCACATTACAAATAAACATTTTTTTTCTATGAATCAGATGTCCTAAAAGGAAGGTTTGCTCATGTGTAGCCCACTTCAGAGGATAGTTGTGTCCCCAAAACATACACAGCATACAATAAAAAACACTCCTTTTGACCAATATGTTCTTGATCTTATATTACTGTGAAAGATATTTAGACATTGGCATGATGGACATTTTAAAATAACATGAATCACTGTCTTGCTCTTTCAGACACAGAGATACAGATAAAAACAGAGTTTATAGACAGGTAGAACCGCTCTTATTCTAGTGTTTTCAGAAACAGATTCAGACTGATACCAGATTAACAGAAACACAGTCATGCTGGTCTGATCATGTATAACTGGAATCATGTATCATCAAAACATTTCCACCTGCTTCATACTGACATACTGTGTCCTTACTGAAAACTGCTGATCATGGTTTAGGTATATTAAAAAATGGAGAAAATGGCTTTAACTTGTTAACTGTCACTGTTCCACAGGAGGAACACTTATTTCACTATTTACTTTTATATTTTATAGTTGAATTCTAATCTAATTATGTCAAACTATATATATGGATGGAAAGCTCTAAGACTAAATATTTGACAAATAAATATAAAAATAAAAGTATAAATATTTGACAAATTTTCAAAACGATAAACATAGGCTAAAAATGTATAAAAATATTAAAAATGATATTTTTATTCTTAAAATATTAAAAATACATTTTTAATACCTTAAATAAAAAATACAACGATTTATAAAATAAAATTAGAAATTAGAGAGAACTGTGAGAGAGAGAGAGAGAGAGAGAGAACTGTGAGAGAGAGAGAGAGAGAGAGAACTGTGAGAGAGAGAGAACTGTGAGAGAGAGAGAACTGTGAGAGAGAGAGAGAGAGAGAGAGAGAGAGAGAGAGAGAGAGAGAGAGAGAGAGAGAGAGAGAGAGAGAGAGAGAGAGAGAGAGAGAGAGAGAGAGAGAGAGAGAGAGAGAGAGAGAGAGAGAGAGAGAGAGAGAGAGAGAGAGAGAGAGAGAGAGGGTGAGTTGTGTGAATTTCTCGGTGGATTGCCATAAATTACAGTGAGGAAGTACACAGACACACAAATAACATACACAGACAAACAGCACCTTGTGTGACCCAATTTTTTCCACCTCTCTCTTTCTTTGAAATACTCAAAACTGTAAATAACATTGAAAACCTTTGTCTCTATAGACACAGACCTGTGACGTCTTCAGGCTGTGATTACGTTTCCTAAAAAACAGCAAATCAAGGAAAACTTAATCATAGGATACAAAACATAAATGCTGAACTCAACAAACTCATTCAGGAGTTTAACAATTACCCACTTTTATCTTGGTCTTTAAGGACCATTAAGTATTTACCATCTTTTGTTTTTAGTGAAACATTAAATGATAGCTGCCATGTTCTCATAAAATCATTGGAACAAAACAAACAAATAAACAGCACAAAACAATAAACCAGTTCTAAAAACACAGTTCAGACAAACAGCAATAAATGTGTCTGATGCTAAATAAAAGCAGACTAAATGTGAACTGAATCAAACGTGTGTGTGTGTGTGTGTGTGTGTGTGTGTGTGAGACAGTAGCAGCAGCAGGCTGATGTCTGGATGTCCGTCAGTGGGGGGTGGAGGACTGCTGTCTGCCCCACCTGCAGAGCTCCTGACTGGGCGGCTCTGTCTGCTAATGCCCATAAATCAGCTCCAGCACACTGGAAGAGAGTTTGCATTAAGAACTGCCTTTAATCCAGACGCCTTTTATCTAATTAAAGTGTCTGTAAGAAAAACTGTAGGGAGTCTTCAACACCCCAACACACACACAAGCTAGAAAACAGAAACATGTGTGTGTGTGTGTGTGTGTGTTTGTTTACGGGTACACATGTGTTTCAGTTTTCCAGCACGCACACACAGAAACACACACACACATCGAAAAGACGTCTAAAAATAACACATTCCAGACCAAAATACACAATTTAAGTTAACATAAAAATAAAAACACTTCCTGACTTCACATCAGTGTCTTTCTGACCATGTGTAACATCTTGTGTGTTTGTGTGTGTTTGTCATTTAACTGCATCTTCTTCACATGATGGATGTTCTGACAGTCCAAAAACAATCAAGATAAAGGGCTGAATGAATTTCTATACTGCACTATCAACACATCACCGCTGCAAAGGACAGGTAAGATTATGGGATGTTACGGGAACACACACATACACAATGTTGATGTCATGCCACACACAGATGTGATTGATGTCATCAACAAGAAGGTCACACCTACTGTGAGTCACTGACGAGATAGAAGCACAAACAAGCATCAAGATGCTGCGTGATCATGTGATCAGCGGCTCTGATTCACAAACACCCAAAACCATCCAGAATCGATGGGATAAAGAGAAAGAATACACACACCCTATAAACATTTAACACAGTAAACATAAAATGTCATAATTACCACTGTTTCTGTTACAAGATAAAAAACCCAGACATATTCTGAAAGTCCAATATGATTTAAAACACATGAAAGTTTTACTATTATTAATACCTAGTCTGGAGTCCAGGGCCACAACCAACCAGAAGACGCTGGAAACCATCAGAGCGACCTGGCAATACATAAAAAGAGTTTAGTAATCTTTCAAAACATATTGTTTTGAAACAAATTAAAATTTTAAGTACAGTTAAGACAAACTAAATGTCCAATCTTAAATTAAACATAAAATAATAAAGTTTCGGGTCTAGTTTTGAATTAACACAATTAGTGACCAGTAATATCACAATGAAACACACTCCATATAGTTGCCAAGCAACCACACATCTGAAAATAGAAAAGATCATGAATGTTATTTTTGACAATGGAGGTGATCAGATGTAACTCATCACTTATTTTGATCCGTCAGTCAGCCTCTGATATATTAACTGAAAACCGCACACGATCATTCAGAATAACTACATACCAACAGTAAGCTTCATATTTATCACAGTTAGTTTGACAGGTCAATCCAGCTGTATTGTATAAGAAGATTACTGTTCATTAGCAAAACTGAACACTGAACCTGTTCTCCATGTGTGAGGTGAGCATTTACATTCACACACCTGTTAAACAGATTTCTGTGTTCAGAAGAAACAAACATCAAATGAAATATACAGGTTATAGCTGTTTAATATAAATAAATATTAAACACTGAGGGGAAAAAAAACAATCTCTGGTCAAAATATTTTTGTTTTAAAAGTCACAAAGTATCTCTTATGTACATCAACAGATGTGCAACACTCTAAAATAATTGTTTTTGTTTTTACAGTAAAAAACTGGCAGCTGTAAAAAATGTTTTGTATATCTTAAATCTATTACATAGTAAATCTACTACAGCTTTTCAATGTGTATGTAAAGAATTGTTTACAGTTACTGTAACATTATTTTTGGTCAAATAATTTTTTTACAGCGATCTATAAAGAGAAGATAAAATCATTCCAGACAAAAGTAAAACTGCAGGTCCTTTTCTAACTTCTGATGTTTTATCCAGAGACAGAATCAAGTGAACTGGTGGCTGATATCAGAAAGAAAATCATCTACCTGTTGTTTAAATACCGCACAAAACATCAAGCAGCAGGAATTCAGTCTGAGACTTACAATCAAAGCAAAGATAAACACAATTTTCCATTACAATTTGATCTGACGATAACACATGCAATGTGCCTTCATGCAACATTTACACAAACACACACAATGATACACACACAGCACAGAACACACAAAATATACCACACTAAACATTACGTTATTTATTACAAACCACAGGTGCCATTTTCCAACAACAAACCATTACTTTAATACTGCACTGTAGCATAAGATATAAAGCGTCCAAAAATGTGCAGCACTATCAAAGCCTAATGTCATGATTTGCTAAAGTCTATCAGGAAACCACTGCGATGTTATTGTGTGATGAGCACAAACTTTCAGTTTTGTCTGAATAATGTAAGTCTGCTAGACATCATGTCATTAAAATACTCAGGAAGATAGACAGACAAGTATTTGACATTTACTGAATGATAACACCTACATATTGATTTTTTTGCAATCTAATTGTGACTCTTTTCTGCACAGATACTACAGACTTCAGATGTATTAAAATCATACATCACTGAAATGGCTTGACATGATCATCTGTTCCTCAATAACACAAATGTAATATAACATCTCAGAAGTGCAGCATTCATCATGAATATTGCACAAGGCCCTGTGGATGTTTCAGTGTTTCTGACTGATTAAAACAATAAAAACCTCAACAACAGTCATATATATATATATATATGAAGGTGTGTAGCTCATTTGTGTTTGTGTGTGTTTGGAGCGGTCAGGTCTGGTTCAGATGAACTCTGTGTGTGTTTAATGTCAAGTGTCTTATGCGGTATATCTGTTTGTTTTAATCTGATTACAGTGATCTGTTGCTCTTGATGAATATTAATCTGTGGAGATAAACTGTATACTTATCTGATGTTGTGTGTGATGAGTAACATCTGCAGCTCTTCTGAGATCTCTGATGATAAATCTGTGTGATGTGGAGGATCTGTTTCTCAAGACAAATGAAGGACAGATCTCAACTGAGGATCTTGCTCATCAGGCTTATCAGCTAAAAAAATGATAAACAAACAAAAAATATTGTTTACTAGTTTTTGCAATTCTCTGAGAAAAGTTAGGATAATTAAAAAAATGTACCAAAATATACTTCATGACAAACATTACTTATGAATTCAAATTGTCTATTCGAATTGTTATTATTCATTCAAAAATCATTTTGAAAGTCGATTAAATTACATTTAAAACTTACCTTAAAAAAATACCTTAGCAAAACAAACTAATAAAAACATCACTGAAAACTGAACAAAATTTTCAAGACAAAAATTTATAAATAATATGTTTAACCTTAAAATATTAAACTTAATGTGCACAAATGTAACCAAATGATCTAAAGTAACTAAAAAAATCATTATCACTTCTCTAGTTGGAGTTTGTAAAAAAGCATGTAGAATAAAAAGCATCAATATTTTTACTGGCATTTCAACCATCAAAATCGCATATAAAATTTGAATCTATTTCACAAGATGGCTAATTGGTATGAATTTACACAACATTTCATCACAGTGACATTAGATTTAGGGTCGGAGCTTCATTTTCGCTTTTTTCTAACAGTCATACAAATTCATGCAAAATAACAACCTCGTGCAGAAGTTCAGTTTTCCTGTGAGATCAGGTTGATTTAACACACATCAAAATCTGTTCTGTGGCTTTTAAGCTAAACACATATTATCATATGAACGCCACATAATCATTGATATAAATAAAAATCTTTCATTATTTCATTAATTTCAGATTGAGAATTAAAAATAAAAAAACATTTTTAACTCAGCAAGCTGAAAACACATGTGAAATGTTTCTCTTCCATTCATCATCTCATGCTCGGACAGGCTCGGGTTTTGTTCACTATTGTGTCTGTTGATCAATGGTGCCGGGTCGTTATGAATAACGACAGCAGGTTATTTGACAGGCTATTCAGAAAGGCATGTGTTTTAACCTGACTGTATGTCTTGAAACTCATCTTTGCATTTCTGAACAATAGCAGAGAGGGTGTGTGTTCACGTCAAAAATGCTTAAACCATAAAGTTTTCCTCCACACATGTCTTTTATGGTTTGTTCCTACCGTGCAGCGTTAATACAGCCTTGACATTTTCCTCAGGTCAATTACAGATAATTAGTCTAAGAACAAACACACATACACACAGTGTTTAAGCAGTTTAAATTCTGTGTGTTTTTTTGGCGTGTTTGACGGAGGAAAGGAGATTAGTGGAGGACAAACAGTGTTTAACATCTGATTGGTTGACAATGAGGATGTTTAGCGTATGTTGAGCATGTATGTAACACATGTACCACAGATACTGTGAGAACTACTTTTATTATGTGAAAGGAACGTTAAACACAAAGTCTATAGGACCACACACATACACACACACCTTGGGCCGGTTCACACTGGCCCAACACGAAAACACATTTGCTGGTTTTGTTGGATCAGTGTGTTAAATTTGATGTGGTTAGTTTTCCAGTGTCCCAACATTGCAAATTTGTGCACTAAACCTATAACCTAAATCTATATTCTTTGTATGTCTGAAATGTTTTACAGACGTTAAAATGCAACAACCCTTGCAATGCATTGAATATGTGTAGTGTTTTCATTACAAATGATATTAACAGCATAACAATCAGAGTGAACGTTTAAAATATAATATGAGAATGTATTTAGCATTTCATAAAAACTCTTCATGATCTGTGTTATATCAACAAGCTTCGTAAAATGAGGTTAACATGATCGATGATATAAGTGTTATTAATAAATAACATACATTCAGAAAATAAAAGACCCCTCGAGAATCCCGAATCCCAGATCATCTCAGGTTCAGTGTGACTGTAAATATCAGATGAAACATAAATATGAAATATTGATTTGAGAAAAACATACTGGAGTTTAAAACAATATGAAAGTAAATGTCAACAGTTATTTTGACTAAATTATTTTTTGTAATGTGTGTTGCTCTAGAATGCTAAACATGATTAAACAGACAAATGCTTTCAATAATGTTTCTGTGTCTTTCTGAAAATATATGATGCATTGATACATTGTTTAATACGACCCGGATGTAGCGTGTAAATGCATCACAGCAGCAAACATCACATACAGATCATCATTACTGTTTAATTAATGTTAATTATAACCTTTAAACCGAATTACACGCATTTACATGATGTGTAACACAGAATTACAGTACTGAAGACAATTACTCTAAATAGCTGAATGCATATGGGTGTGTGTCAAATTGTGTATTTGTGCATGTGTGTGCCTGTACGTTTCTTCAAGGGAGGGTATTTCCCACAGAGTGTGTGTGTGGCCAAAGATATTGCTATAATAGTTAAAATGTCCTGAGGAGAGTTTGTGTGTGTGAGTTTCCTGTGTTGTTGTGTTGTTGTGTAGAACTGCTGGCTGTGTACACAAGTTATAAGCTGTAAATCTTAATGTTTCCTCCGTCACTGAACTGCTGGCAATAATTTGACATGCCAGACGCCATTTAGCAGGAAGAAATGCAAGAGCTCTGACGAACTCTGAGTGTGTGAATGAGGAAAAGATGGAAACAATGATAGAGAGAGAAAGTATTGTGGTTGTAATCAAAGCTCTCTCTCTCTCTCTCTCTCTCTCTCTCTCTCTCTCGTAGAGAAATTGTAAGTGTGATATTGCTCTATGCAATGGACATTTTAAATGTATATTATTTAGGGAAAACCAAGATGTGTGAGTTAAAAAATCATTACATTTAACAAATAAGTTTCTGGTCCAATACCAGCACACCTGAAACAGTTCTGGTCCAATCAGATTTAAGGACCGGAAGTGAGTGTTGCATATCTCATCTAATGCAATGACATTCAGGTATTTTAAGTGCGGCTTGAGTGTCCAAATAGTTTTTGGGGTCGCTGCAACCACTGGGGCCTCCTGGATGGAGACTATTAGGTTGCCATGGTAACGGACAGCAAAACATCATAGAGAGACAGATTAGTTATTAGATTATTAAAGCTCTGTGTTATTATTTCATGCATACAACTGATGTGAAACTCTTAGAGCAGTACAGGGTGGGTTATTTTCACACATTCTTAAGTGTACATTGTGTTTCACAGCTACACATCAGTTCTTACCAAACCACTGAATGTGTGTGTGTGTGTGTGTGTGTTTTTCACCTTCTTATTTGCTCGGCCTTCACGAGCTGCTAAACAGAAAGAGCTAAATACATTCAATCTGTCCTGCACACGGTTCATTCAAACACTCCATGAGATGGAAATATTTAAAAAAAGGATTTTATACGATCTGACTTAAGCAAATGCTTATTTCAATGCTATTTCAGAATATAATAAGAACTTAAAGTGATTTAAAGGAACAGTTCATTCAAATATGAATATTCTTAAATTAAGGGTTTTACTCACCGTCATCCTGTAATGAATGAAACACAACTGATAATCTCACAATGATCTCCTTTATGTATCCTGAAGACATACACCAGCTTTATGAAACAAAAAGATGAATATTTCTACTTTTATTTTAAAAATGTTTATATTTGTTTCGTAACTATTTAATCAGGTAATATTACATTTTCTACAGATTTATTCCTAAAAAAAATAGGACAGCACAGGCATGAATAATAATGTCCATAATAATGGGCTGATGATATTTTTATAGTAGTTCATAATAATGGTTTGAATGTTTGAATGCTGCTGATTGGTCAGTTTTAAACAGAATGAAAGCTTGACACCAATGTGAAGAATTCTGAAGGAATTTCAGGCCCTCAGTAATAACGTGCAAATGATTGTTCTAGCAGAGACGAGAGTGGAAGACAGTGCCCACGCCAGAGATGTCAGCCAGAGTATGAGAGTGTGTGTGTGTGTGTGTGTGTGTGTGTGAGAGAGAGAGAGAGAGAGAGAGCAGAGAGAGCAGAGAGAGAGAGAGAGAGAGAGAGAGAGAGAGAGAGAGAGAGAGAGAGAGAGAGAGAGAGAGAGAGAGAGAGAGAGAGAGAGAGAGAATGAATGAATGTGTCTTTGTCTGACTCACGTGGCAGGACAGATTCGGTCGACCAGAACGACCCCTGACCCACAGCGATGGTCCAGAAGAACACTTGAACACTCTAAAATACAATACTAAAGAGAGAGAGATAATAAGAGAGAGAGAGGAGACAATTATCATAAAATGACACCCAACATAATATCACAGTTGTCTCATTGCCAATTAAATGGCAAAACAAATCAATTTATTAACACAATAATTCTAATCATCAGATCGGTATAATTAGCTGAATATAGAGACACAATCCTGACTGGTGCTTCAGTTCTGAATATCCCTTATGAAAACCCCCCAGAAAAAAACATGATTACCACAAATTAACCATAGTTTTGAAAACATAGCTACAGGACTTTAACTATAAAAATTGTGGTTAATTTTTTCAAGGGATGAATCCAATTACAAAATCCATTCAGATTTTAGATGCATGCCAGTATAATATAATTTGGTTTAAAACATTATAATTATTTGCACATACAGGTCATCTTTGAAAGTATTACATTGTTTTGACTTGAAAGAACAGGTTATAAGATTTCTATTCTGTCACTTTTTCAGATTTTTTTTTCAGTCAGATTGAACTATGACAACCACAACTCAGACTACACATGGACACAGTCAGAGCTGGAACAGAGGATGATTTCAAAAGAAGAATAATACAACAGAGAGAATGACATGATCACACACAGGAATGCTGTGGGCTGTCAGTCAGTCTGTCTGTCTGTCTGTTTCAGCGGCGACGCCATCACTTCTGAGTATGTCTCTTATATTCTCAATAACCTATTGTGTGTGTGTGTGTGTGTGTGTGTGTGTGTGTGTGTGTGTGTGTGTGTGTGTGTGTGTGTGTGAGTGAGAGAGAGAGAGAGAGAGAGAGAGAGAGAGAGAGAGAGAGAGAGAGAGAGAGAGAGAGAGAGAGAGAGAGAGAGAGAGAGAGAGAGAGAGAGCGAGAGAGAGAGAGAGAGAGAGAGAGAGAGAGAGAGCGAGAGAGAGAGAGAGAGAGAGAGAGAGAGAGACCTGCCTCTGCTAAATACATACACTTTATTTACATACACTTCTGTACAAATGTTTTACTTTTTAAAAAAGGATCATTACACTGAACATATAAAATACAGGAACACTTTTGCGCAATTAAATATGAATGAAATGCTTTTTTTAAATTAAGAAATTCACTAAAATTTACAAAAGGCATTCGTCTCACTGAGAATGTGTGAGACGCAGCAACATTATGTTTTTACATAGCGTGACTGATATTCACAGATGTAAAAACACAACCTTAAAAAAAACTGAAGCTGTGTCTGATACTGCAGTGAAAAGGGAAGTGAAAACAGCAAATAATCCTAATACTTCCCATGAACTGGGACTTCAGTGTCAGTATTGTCTGTTTTATCAGGGAGGTTCCCTTTACTAAAACATCAAAATAATGATACCACTGATTCTGCAATTAATCAAGATACAAACAAATATAAAACCCAATAGAATATAAATCCAAGACTATGATAGAAACCACAGTCACAGTGAAGGCAAATTATCCACACACACACACACACACCTGTGTGTGTAATAATAATAAATGACATTCAGCCAAATTAAAGTTACAGTAAAACAAGGAGCTTCCTTGTACAAGAGTTCATGTGACCGCAGTACAAGCTTTCATGTGGAGCTACTTTAAACACACACAAACACACACTTTCACTCATCGACACACATGGCACCTCACAAATCAATGACCAGTGTGTGTGTGTGTGTGTGTAGCTGTGGATGTTTTAAGAACCTTTTGACCGCCACGAAAACTCACGGCTGCCATTTATTCAGCTCAACTCAAGCTCAACTCACATCAGCCCAAAAAAATCAAGTTTGTTTCAACAACTTTGTAACACATGTAAACTTGGACAAGTGCCTCTGTGTGTTGAAAAGCGACAACAACACAATGTTTTGTTAAATCGACTCTCCTTTCAAAAATTAACCATGTTTTCTTACAGTAAAAGTGTAGTAACTAGGTTTTTTGGTGTATTGATTATCATTTTTAAAATCATGGTTTTACTACAAGAACCACAGTTGAAGTGTGGTTACTGTAGCAAAACCAGGTAATTTGTCATCACCATAGTAGTTACCATGCTACAGTAACCGTACATTACACATCATACATTCGTTCAACAGAAGAAAGTCATACGACAGAGTAAACAATGCCAGAATTGTGATTTTTAAGAAAATTATTCTATTAAAATGTTTAACAATGACAAAAAATCATACATTTGAAACTGAAGAGTGTTTAGAGCTGAGCATCATCACTGCTGCTGTCAATGCCAAGCACAGCAGGGGTCAAAGCATCAGCACGTCACCAGAGTTCATGTTGCCTAGCAACAGGGGCACTCCCAGGATAGTCTCTGTGGTGACAGTCGCTAGACAGGAGCGGGAGCTTAGCAACAAAGACATCAGGTGCTACCGCCTGCTGATCATGAACTCACACCTAAACCACATACCGACACAAAATAATCTTCTTCAGGCACACACTGACCTTTTACGAAACACTTCCATTAGTTTCACACACTGCTCTCAACTATTCTGTGCCTCACACCTGTTGCCAGATTGGTAGAGTATTGTGTTGGGTCAGGCTTAATTCCCAAAGAAAACGCATATCAGTATAGCTTGAATGAACTAGAAGTTATTTTGGAAAAAGTTTCTTCCAAATTTATTTACAAAATCTCTCCAACGAATGTGTTTTAGATTAAAAGACAATTCTGCTGAAACTTCTATTGAGTTTGTTTAGGCCAAAATGAAAATAATCAATTCACTCGCCCTCCTGTGAAACAAGCAGAGCAGAAAGTTGATGCTTTTTTAACACAATGCAAATGATCTGCAAATGTACGGCCTCTCTCTCTCTCTCTCTCTCTCTCTGAAGAACACTATAGAGCTTCTCGAGCGGCCTGTTGCTGTTGGCAGAGATGGTTTGGACACAGATCAGGCTTGGCTGGAAACGAAGAGGTCTGGCTTTACAAGAAGAAGTCCGAGTGGAGATGGAGGTGGGGGGGATGAGCTGAAAAGATGAAAGTAGGAAAAACAGAGCAAAAGAGAAAGAACGAGAGAGAATTCCTGGCTCTGGTAGCAGTAAGTTATGTGACAGAAAAACAGAACCATTAAAGAGTTCATTCAGGAAGTGAACAGGTCATGACATCATTTCCTGGTTGGCAGGAGCAGGATGTGGGCCGACGCTTGTTCAGTTCCTCCAGAGAGAAAGAAATATGAACTACAAACACGACATATCTGAACAATCCTGTGAGTGTTAAACCGGGTAGCGTTTCCTGCTCGATGGATATAAATGCCTGTTGAAGAGACAGATGAATGTTACTTTTCCTAAACGTGAAATGTCAGACATTCACTGAAAGAGGGTCTGAAGCTTTATATAGACAGAAGAATATCAGATTATAACTGCTTATAACAAGTGCATCTCCTGACACACTATGCACATTTCTTAAAATCTTTTAAAATTAAAAAAAAAATTAAAATCTAAGAACTGAACCAATGAAGACATTTTGTAGTTTCACAGACTTTGAGCACAATGTGATGTCAAATTAAATGCATCATGTAAAACTCTTGAAAAGGTATACAGTTCTGATAATTGCAATTACTCCAATATGAAAATTTATTCATGTTTCAGATGACCTACCATTTAAACATTTATAAGATAGAATGTTTCAAATTTGACAGATATTTGCATGAAAGATTTACAGACACGCACACAAACAGGCACACACAGACACACAAGCACACTTTCTCTCTGCAGGTAGCTGCTTTCTCTTCTGCACAGCTGTCAGATTTGTGTGTGTAAATCTTTGTGGCAGCTGCAGGGAGCACCCAGCTGTGTGTGTGTATGTGTCTGCAGGGTGGCACTGCCGTGTGTATGTGGAGTCAAATACTCTTTTGTCATTACAGATAAAAGCAAGAATCGCCAACACGCTCACGGCCAATTTATCACACAATCTGGGCGGGGGTGGATGGGGAGTAAACAAAACCTAAACCTGGAAAATCAAGAAATCTTACAAATCAATTCTCTACAAAGGATCAGGGCACAAGAGATATATAAACACAGTAAGAACTATAAAAAAGGACAAAGAGTTTGTTTTACACCCCTTCTTCATTTATTTTTACTTGCATAAAAATTCTGATGACATCCTTTAAGAAGCCCAAATCTACAGTTCGGTCAACTGATAATCTTCTCACACCTGCTTTACTATGTCTAGAAGATGCACATGAAGATGATAGGCATTCAACAGTCTGGTGGCTCACAACACTGAAAGGGTCAAAGGGTACGAGAGAGTCTAGGGCAGAGCCTGACACATCCTGAAACACAACCTTAAAGCCCTGTCAATGCCCCCGCAAACACCCACACGCATCCAGGAGTAAATCAAATCAACTCTGAAATATGAAAAAAACAACAACAATGAAGTCAAAGACAAACACACACTCACAGAGATCACGTTAGTGTCACATTTCACCCTAAAATAAAATAAAAAAAAGTGTTTTGTAATGAAAATCCTATTAAGGTATCATTAACATTGTGATAAAAATACTTCCCATCTAATTCTCCTTACTGTGATGAAAAGAAAAAAATTTGTACACATACATTATGGTAGTACTTGTCTTTAAGTTGCTAGTAAAATTACAGGAATAAGAATCAGAGAGGGAAAAAAAAACATTTAAAAAACAAAAAGTAAAACCCAAGCACAAGTTCTCAAGGTGCTTTGTCATAAAAATAAACATTTTAAAAACAAAAAATAATTTGTTATTTTGATTTTAGGGTGACATCTGACATGGACATGTTTAATTTTGGATTCTTGATGCAAGACAGAAAATACAGAAAGATGTGTTTCCTTCAATAAATGATTTAAGCTGGAGGCCACCGACTCTTCAATATGATCAAAATAGCAGTAACATCTCCTATGTTTCATATTCATATGCCGTTTACAAGATTACATATAGCTTATATATAACTAGATGACTGGCTCGTGTTAAACTTAATATCATAATGCACACAGTTGCCAAAGCCAGAGAAATTGACACTTATTAGCTATATATACTGTTAAAAGATTTAACCATCATCTTTAGCAAATTTGTTAAAAGTAAATGTTTTTTTTTAAATAGAACAACTTGCAAAACGACCACGGCAACATGGCTTTTATACTTAACAGCCACTTCAATGTTCATTCATGCTTAATCTTTTATATTTTTCTATTGAAGAAGCCGAACGCCACAGGGCAAGAAAAACAAATCTGTTCTGCACAGGACTTTCAGTTTCCAACTAAATAAACCCATCAATAAATGCGCAGGGGTTTAAAGGCCACTGTTCTCTTTCCAAAAACCTGAATCTAAAATTCATTCTAGCAAAAAATGCAACATTCAATAACCTCTACTTTTACGTACACATTTGTCTTTTTCTTTTTTGATTTTTAAAGCGAATGCCTTAAAACAGTGCAAACAAAATGAATCCTGTGCAACAGATCTACGGCTTAAAACATTGGACCTCATTCATAAAACAGTATTACAGTAGAAATTGTTTATACATTAAAATGATTCCTATGCAAAAACTGATGTATCAACAATTTCCACTGAAATTTGTTTCGCGCATTAGTTTGTAAAACAAAATTTTCACACAAACGAAATGCTTTCTGCCCAGTCCATGAATAAGGCCCATTACACATACATTTATACGTTCCTTGTAAAAAAAAAACACAATAAAAGAAAGAGTAATAATATTAACAATAATGCATAATATTAAGACATTATAACACATTATAAACAAGGACGAGAGGCCAGGAATGGATGTGACTCAGAACAGAAACTCAGATGAGGAAAATCTGACCACTTTATAGTCAATGTGTCTTCACAGACACACACTGGATTTGTGTGTGTGTGTGTGTGTGTGTCCAAGCCTTTCAGAGTCTTGCAGCCATCTGCCATGTGCGAGTGTGTATGACAAAAGAAGGTCCTGCTCTTTGGAGATGGTGTGACCCCAGCTGGACACCCCTGTGGGGCGACGGCGTGCTCCTGATACCCCAGGGGCTGGAGGGGGATGGATGGATGGATGGAGATCAGCCCTCAGGCTTCTAAACTGTCTGGAGATGCAACCTGTACTGCCCTCTGCTTAATAATTCATCATTGTAAGGACAAATCCCAAGAACAAGTGCCACATTTTATACCAAAATCACAGAGAAGAATTATATTTTTATATAAAAATGAAGCCTGGTTGTTTTTACTGTTATTATGACAATACCCTACTCATTCACATTATTATAATGCAAAAAGAACATTTTTGAAAAAGATAATTTTACTATGAATTAAAACATTTGTACATCAAAGTAGTTGGTGAACAGGCTTTCATTTATGTTGTTTAAAAATATTAAACTTATTGTTTTGAAAATATTACCCTAACCCTACAACAGAACTGCAATAAAGTAACATTGGGAATATTCTGAATTACAAAAAACAAGAAGTAAAAGGTTTGGTGCTTTACAGCAATGAGAAAGCAGGGGAAAAATATGCTGAATGGTCAAAAAAAAAAAAAAAAAAAAAAAAAGTCTTTCATTTTCCTATTCAAATATAATTTTTCTCTTTTGATTTTGTGGTGAAATGTGGCCAGGACATGTTTTGGTGAGATGTTTCTCTTAATCTTCCTTCAAATTTGTGCGTTTCATCGACAAGCACACACCCAAACATGACAGACAGACAGTCTGCGTGTGTAATGACTGTCTGGTTTTGAGTCAGTATGTCTGGATTTACTCATGAATATGCAGGTCTGAAGTGAAAATAAATACATATTCATTTCAATCTGCATATTTTACCCTTTGAACTCTGACCCTCTGGCCAACCCCCCCTCCCACAATGCCCGTCATCCATGCTTCTGTCGTCTTATCGCATGGCTGCTTCAGTCTGTCTGTGTTTGCATTTTGATGGCATACTGCGTGTTCGTGGCCTCTAGTGGTTTGTTTAAGATATCGTGATCACGGCGTCTGGCATGTTATCGCGTTGGTGTCATGCGGTGAGTTTCTGGATGGTTTTGTTGTAGTAAGCTGTGGTCAGCGCCTCCAGCGGACTCCAGCGGTGAGCGTGAAGCTCGATGACCTCCATCAGGAGAGAACGTGTCAGCTGCGACTCGGACGGACACAGCATCTTATCCCGCACGGCGGCCAGCAGCTCGATCATCATCTCGGGCAGCTGATCCTCCAACAACCGGCCGGTGCTCTGAAGCTACACAAATAAACAAATGAGATTAAACCAGAATATTCTTTTAGAGATGAACAGACACAATGAGACGGGGGAGAAGACAGAGAGGAAATAAGAGACTGAAAGAGACACACTCAGGCTAGAAGAGGGGTCAGAGGTCAACTGCAGGGGGGAGAGAGACAGATGCTTGACTGTGGGTGAGAGAGAGACAGAAAGAGACACAAAGCGAGAGAAAGACAGACAGTGTGGATGGAGGCAGTCTGTCTGTTGCTGGATGGAGACACGCATGATAGTCTGTGTGTGTTTCTAGTTTGTTGTGATCTGTCTATCTCATCTCTGTGTGCGCTCTTACTTCTGTAAACAAATGTGAAAATAAACAAAACAGAAGATAATCAAACTAAGAACAAATGGTTTTTATTTACAAAGCCTTCTGTTTTAAAATAGGCATGAAACAGGAATTGCAATGGTGTTTTATTCTGAACTGTGATGTATATCAGAGTTTATTCGATTCTACGAATTGATTGGATATTGAAAGCTAGAAGCCTTGCCATTGGACAGACAACATAACCAACACATCATGCTGAAGAGAAAAGATTATGAGGGTACATAAATAAAAAAACAATGACCAGCACAGATTAATAATTTATAAGCATTGTTATTTTTGGTTTCATGGTGACTCAACATACCTCCATAGAACAACAGAGAACAGCGTCCTCCTTCACATCAGGAGATTCCAGGAGCTAAACAAACAGAGACACACACACACAAACACATGCACAGACACACAAACACATGCACAGACACACAAACAAACAGAGAGAGAGAATGAAAACATAAGTTATTCATTCAACATGAAAAGAGACATGAATGAATCTGAACGCACACTTCTCTCTCACTTTACAGAAGTCCCTTTTTTGTACTGTACATTATTTCACAATGATTTTTTGGGCCTAATGCAAAGTGACAATAAGTGAAGATGAGAAACAATATCTTACAATATTTCCACATCATTAATATTTTTACAGCTTCAATCAATAAACTGTTAAAGTTACAGACAATCATACCGACACAGAAGCATTTACTATATTGTACTCAAGAGCGAAACACGTGTGTGTTTCAGTGTTGTAATTCTGAGGTCTGCTTTCCTCATATGTTACACTGTTTTTTCCTGTAAAGGAACTTGACAATATGATTATGTAAAGATGTTCTTTTTCATTGACCAAAATGTGTGAAATGGTGATGTGATCCAGATCACTCATGACTCACATATTCATTCATAAATTCACACTGAGCTCATGTGCTAAAACCTCCTTTTGCCGTTTACTTCTGAATATTTCACTGATGAGGTAGAAACACAAAACTGCGGATGAAAAGTGACAAAAAACAAACTAAGCCACTAAAAGCCAGTCACTAAATCTAAAATGACTGAGGTTATATCAGCACAAAAGCTTCAGTTGTCAGTCTACAGTATGTGTGTGTGTTATGAGCTCTCGCCCCGGGCGTGATTTACGGGTCTGATCTCAGTGTGTATATGTGTCTGAAGAGATCTACTGAGATAACTAGCAGAACGCTGGGTGGGAAAATCAGTCAGGTAGTGACACAGAAAGCTCTTTGTAAGACCGGGGGCCGGCGTGGGGCGACGGGGGGCGTGGGGCGACGGGGGCCGGAGCACAGCACTGATCAAAGCAAACACCAGCGGATCTGCTTACTGTCTCACAGCTGACAGCGCCGGCCGGCACAAACCACAAATCTCATTCAAACACACTCACTCCCTTAAATACTGTACTACACGGGTATCCACGACAACAGCGTTTATAAATGTATAAACACCTTTCTAGCAGTTTCTGTTTCCCCTGAGGTCCACTTAAAATGTTTTTTGAGGTTTTAGCTATTTAGTTGCTTTAAACCTTAAAACCAAACAAACTGTATTTTTTTGTGTACTGTACCTTTAAGACGTCAGTATGTAAATGCTGTTAGAATTGGCTAACATCTTAAAGTTCTCCACAATAATTTAACTATGTTTATAACATTGTAGAAATAGATACAATTTATACAAGATCTTTCATTTTAATATTCAATAAAAACCTACAATTGTATCAGGAGAAGTCTTTTTAAAAATTTTCATTAATTAAATTTCTGAATAAAAATGTTGCCTATCATCAACTAAAGCGTGACACTCCAGAAGAATATAGTTTTATAGTTCACACACACACACACACAAAAATCACATTCCGGTGGTTCTTCTCAGACAGAAGTTTCATCTCTGGATGAGATTCAGCAGATCTGAATTCACAGCCTGCAGCGTTTGATGGACTGTACATATCTATGTGTGTCTGGAGGATTTCATTCCTGGTGGTCTCGAGTAATTACTGATGGGGTCTCTGTATGCCGGTCTCCAGGGTAACCGCTGCATTACATCTAGATGTATATAGCCCATAATGACATCCCCAGAGAACAGCAGCAGAGCGTCTGAGCTCACATTACACCACAGAAACAACCTGAACCATTCATAAAACTCAAAACATACAGAAATATACTTCAGAACAATGAATGTCCAGCATGTGGCTTTAAAAATTATACTTATAACCTTTCAGAACGAACTTCTGTTTCTGTTTAACTTCTGGATAGTTCAAAATTATTTATTCACCCTCATGTCAAACCTGTATGACTTTCTTCTGCAGAACACAAAAGAAGATATTTTGACCCTCATTGACTTCTATTTTATGAACACAAAACCACTAAGACAGAATCTGATATTTTTGAGATCTGATATTTTTAAGAGATGTATTCTGGTTTTTATATGTCTAGTAATCCATTACTTTCACTTTAACTAAATATATGCATGTAAATAAGGAAAGAATACAACTTGTACAACAAAATGCAAAAACAAAAATACGCGCATGCATGTTTTTCCCAAAATGCAAAACGGATTTTTTTGTCTTTAACCATTGAGGCTTTAAGAAGATGTGTTTAAGCATTCAGTTTAAATAAAGAACAGACAAACTCCTTTCTTTATTCCACACCCTCAAATATACACCTGTTAAATTAACAAATGCATCCAAATCAGCTGTAATTACCAAACCTGCTCCACTGCTCACACACTCACTCACACACACACACACACACACAGGTCATCGAGGAAATGTGCCTGTTAAGACCAGAGTATGTGTAAATGTGTAGTGCAGAAGTGTGTGTAGTGTGGTGTAGTGTGTATCGCGCCAGTAGTGTTTGTGTGTTGGGTGAATGTGTACAGTTGTGTACGTGTGTACTGTAAAGTTGTGTGTGTAGTGTGAGTGTTGTGGAATTATTAGCTCTGAAGACACACATTACTCGAAATCATTGACTAGTATAGTAAAAGGAAATCTGTTGTGATGCAGCAGTAATCCACACTACAGCTCACTGACATATAATACAGATCTGTTTAAGTGGCCAATTTCTTTTAAAAATTTTTTATAATAATTATTCTATAATTATCATTATGCAATTATACTCAATTATACCAGATTATATACTTTAATTTGAAAAATCTCAGCTGCACAGACAATAAGAATCTCTATTAAAAATCTCTAATTAAAAACCGAACTTGATTCATACATAATGTTTAAAAAATACAAAACATTAAACTAAAACGCCCTTATTTACATAAGTAAGTCAAAACATACACTGTAGCATTTAACTCAATATGCCAACACACAAATCCGACAACAGATCTGTCTATATCCACTGAAATAAATCTCACTTTCTAACAGCACAGTGTGTGTGATATTGTGTACCTCTCTTAAGCAGGAGTATATAGGGCACACCAGGACTCTGAATGGCTCTCCAGCGCTGCTTCTCATTGTGCCAAACACTTCACACAGAAATGTGATGAAACCCAACCAGCACTCCACATCCTTCTGCCGTAACTCATCACGCCACGTGAAGTCTCTCTGGAGGAAAAAAAATCACTTTATTTAATTTTGTTCTACATATATTTTATTTTTCTTTGAAAAACATACAAGTATTTGCACTGATTTTACTGTGCTTTACATAAGCAATAAAATATAGTAGGCTATTCATGATGCAGCATGACCTCCAGTACCCTTATCCTTTTATGAAACATTTACCACACAATACAAATATTAAAGACTAAAAATATGTATCAATGCTGAAAATATCTAAAAATGCTGTCTATGTAGGAAGCTCACTATAGGGTTCAGAATCTGCTATCATCACGACTTTAATTCTTCAGTTCTGAGATAACTGCATGTACCTGTAGACTGTAAAATTAATGGAGCGCTGAATTATTTATAGTAAAGAGACATCTGAGTGCAAAAATCTGCTCTGCTGCTTTCTCGTCTCTGAGAACAAGAATAGACTGATGGGTTTCTGTGTGTGTGTGTGTTAAGGCTCTCGATCGATACCAATTCTTTTTTACAACATCAATAGCATAATACTGTATGTTGATTACTCAGTCAAATTAATTGCATATCAAATAAGAAAAATTATTAAATGTGTCACGGTTTATTATTTCTCAGAAAATGAACTGAACTTGATTAACACGTTAATTTACCAGCCCTAGAAAAAATACATGGTGAGAAAGACACAGAATCATTAAATGACTTCACACCTTTAAATACAAGTACATATAAGGCCACACACACACTTAACACATAATGTCTGCGCAGACGTGTCCTCTCGCAGGGTCACAGTCTGTCTGCAGACCCTGCAGCTCAGTTACATAATCCTACCAGAGAGACAGCAACAGCATCTCTTTAAACGTCACACGGATGAGAGAGATGATTTACACAAGGACAAATAATTCATCTACACAAACCCCAGACTGAAGCCTGATCAAGACATTATAAGCATACCACAACACAACATCTGAAAGATGCTAACAAATGCAAAGAGCATCTGAAATAATTTTGATGAATGTTTAAAAGTCGAAGCAGCAAAATATGAAAGCAAACTCATTTTTCTGTAGAACCTAATGACAGTGTTAAAGTCACATCTGCAGGATTGTGTTTGTTTGTGAGGTGTAAGTTTGGTGTGTGTAAAACAGGATGTGTGTTTCAGCAGCAGAAACAGGGTTAAAGTTCTTATGTCAAACCACAGAGAGAAATAAGTCTAACACTCACTTCCTAAAAACAGTGACAAAACACTTCGGCTTCACCACCAAAACCACAGTACAGACAGTCTGACCCGAGACAGACAGCGCTGTGTGTGACGGTCTGATGTACACTCACACTGTAACTGAATGTTCCGGGTTCAGCATGAGTTAAGCTCTGCTCATGATGTCTGTCACCACAGAGAAAACATTTGACTCATTCTCTGAATGCTTTAAAAAGCAAAAAAATATCTTTCCACTTTTTACTTATGATGGAGTTGAGGTGAACTATGGCTATGCTCTATGTATCTCTATGAGTGAGTGAGTGAGTGAGTGAGTGAGTGAGTGAGTGAGAGAGAGAGAGAGAGAGAGAGAGAGAGAGAGAGAGAGAGAGAGAGAGAGAGAGAGAGAGAGAGAGAGAGAGAGAGAGAGAGAGAGAGATTATTACTAATACTTTCTAATCGCTTGACTGCAGTCGTGTGTCTCACCTGTAACATGTTGAGTAACAGAGAGCGAAATTTAGTGCCGTCCACCATGAACAGAGCCATCTTATCACAGAGTTTGGCCGCAGTGGAGGCGAAGCTTCGATCACTGATGGCTTTATGATAAATGGTGTGAACGATCTCGTTCAGAGTCTCTTCTGAGTCGGCAGAGCTCTGAGCTTCCTCCATGAAGGTGGTGAGCTGTGCCTCCACTCCGCTCTGATTGATTCTCATACTGTTCAGAATCTGTAACAATCGGTCCATTCGGTTCTGCTGAGGTCCGGCCGTCGCCACGGGAACATCCTCCTGCCAATCAGAAAACAGCAGGGACTGTCATGTGCACACACACAAACACAAACAGATGCATATGTACAAACACGTACAGATAAACACACACACACAGTTCTCACCTTCTCTTTCAACCTCTTTCTGAGTCTCTCTTTTGATGACTGCAGTAAGCAGATCTTTTCAGCATCTTTCTCATTCTTGTGTTTCTGTTCTTTTACCGGCTCGTCTTTCACTCCTCTCTCAGTCTGACGCTCCGGGTCCTCCTCTTTCACATTCTCTGTCTCTTTGGTATGTCGTGTCGGGCCCCTGTCGACCCCTGAGGGCCCTTGATTAAAATTGTTCATCTGTTGTTTTGGATGCTGGTGCCAGCGACGGTTCTGACTGTAGCCATGATGTGGGCCGCCCGGCCGCCCGCCCTGGTTCTGCTGTGCCTGGTAGCCCCAACCTCCAGGTTTAGTACCGACTCCTGATTGGTGGTCTGCATTGGGCTGTTGCGTCTGATTGGGCGACTGCTGCTGCTGCGGTACCTGCTGCTGAGGATTGTGGGATTTCACACCACCACCTCCTCCAGGTGGGCGCTGTTGTCTCCTAAAGAAAAAGAAAAAAATCTGTGGTTTAGTCAGTGACCCAGTGACAAACTGGTTTGGGCTCTGTGATGTCAGACATCAGCAAAAACATCAAAGATCAACATCTTCACTACAGATCGTGAACAAATGTGACCTCTGTACCCTGTAAAATATGGTATTCTCTGCTCTTTAAAACCCTCTCACCAGCTGGATCGTCTTTCTGTTTGATTGACAGATTTAGAGTAAGACATCACAGTGAGGTCACGTTTGACCGGACCCTTCTGAGGTTTTATGATGGGATAATTTTAGGGGACACGCACACACTCAACATGAAATGAAGACATGAAGAAAATAAGCCGTGGAACTGCTGAGCGTGACATTTCTGAGATTTACATAAGTTAACCCATTACAACACAAACACAAAAACACACTGCCAGCCATACACATCAAAATACACTACCAATAACACAATTCAATATTACAGCAAATAAAACATTACCATGTTTAAGTAAAGCTGATAAAAGTGTCATCAAAGTGTCATAAAGCTGATAAAAGTGTCATCTTTCATCAAGTCAGATTGTGCTTTAGCTTCTCTGTAGAACATTTCTCTATAAGTTTCGACCTTGTAAAAGTGCAAATTTCATCAGAAAAAGATGAAAAAGATCTATGAAGAAAGTTGAATTTTGAAACGCTGGTGATAATGTCCTTGAATGTGTTTCTAATGAGAATTTATAATCATTTCTTTATTAAACAGTATTTTACACAAGAAATGAGACAATAATCCCAATAAAACAGCATGAGAGATATATCTAAAACATATTAGTATTATTTAGATGTTAACCTAACAAACTATTTACTAACCAATGCAATACAACAGTGACAATCAATAAATGATATATTTCAAGTCTGTCTTAACCAGCTGAGCAACAACAGTTTCTTAATGGCAGTTTTGCAGATTTGAGCATTATTTTGCCATTGAGGACAAAACAATAACACCACAAATGTCCTTTTACATCTTATCTTTCCTTTTCTTTATCTTTCCTTTTAACGTGTAAATCATCCAAGAGCTTTCAGCCTTAAAAAATATAAAAGAAATGTATTTTGTATGAAGAAAACAAAGCCTTTTCTAAGACTATTAAATAAAATGTATAACAAATTATTCAATTTCATTTATATTTAAATCAGTGACCTTCATTAGACCCTCAATAATGTCATACAGCAATATATACAGCCTTTTTTTATGTTTTACAGAGAAAAAGATGCTAAAAAAAATACCTTTTGGATTTTGGTATTTGTTTCAAGATGTAAATGTGTATTGCTTTCTTTTACTGTTTATAATGCAATACGAGGCAGACATGTTCATGACGTGTTTCATGAGTGTGTCAGATGGCATGTGTGGTGTTTTACTGATGAGAGTTTGTTCCAGTTCTCTCTGCTGTGTGCATGTGTTCTCTAATCTATCCGGCTCTCATTGGGACACTTGAAAGTGTACTCGAGTGTTCAGAGCACACTGACTCAATAGTGTCCACGCCCGACTGTCCCAGATCTCATTTACACACACAAAATATAACAAACAAAGTTCTCAGAGAAAAGCTCTTATGTAAGCGTGTGTTTGTGTTACCCCAGATAAACCCTGAGCTACAGCTCCTTCAAGACAACAAACTAAAAACACATATGAAATCTTTAATAACTGATCTCACATGTATTCACCTCCATTTGAATAAAACACGCTGACTGCAACTCAGTTAAACTTTTAGATTACCAAAAGACTTTTTAACCGAGTTTTGCTTACAAATAAGCCAATATACATTAAATCACACAGATCTTAGAGCTACAAATCCAGGTTAGAAAGATGACAGGGAATTTTTAATTTTGAGGTCCTCTGGTGACCAAACTGCTTTGGTCTCCCGTTTGAGACACTGACCTGGACACGTGCCGTTTTCCCTCAGCTGACAGCTGAATGGTGAGATGGTCCTGGGACGGCTCGGTTCGGCTATGGGTGTGACAGGGAAATGATGTGTGATTGAGAGAAGGATGATGGATAAAAAGTGAAGAACACAGAAAGAGACAACTACAAACAAGAAAAAGAAATAAAGGATGAGTGGGACGAATGAAACAAGAAATCAACATCTATAAATAAAAATGCTGTGGATGCTACAGCAACTAAACACTGTGCAACTAAACAGAAAACTGTGGTGACTACAGGAGACAACTAATAAAACAAATGACAGAATGTGACAGAATTTCTTCAGGAGGCGAATGTACAGGTGAATTCACAACTGTCCAAATGAAGTTACGCTGGGACTGGGCTGTTTTAATCTGAATGTGAATCATCTCTGAAAAGAATGCAAGCACTTCTTTGTCCGTCAGGTGATGCAGAACTGAGTCATCTGCCTTTCAGTGATGATGACAACCGTCCTGCTACTGAGAGCTTGTTTAAAGACTTTGTAAAGCAAAACTTTGTTATGGGTTCAATTCCCTGGAAAGATACATAGTGATAAAATGTACAGCTTGTAAGGCACAGTATGTCACTTTGGATAAACGCGTTTGACAAATGCATTAATGTAAATGTAAATAAAAGAAGCACACCCAACATGATCCACGACATATTACTGCCTCAGACTACAAACATGACAGGAGCAGCATGATGTGACAACACACAAATGCACACAGTCAGGTTTTGCTCACTTTTAGGTACAAATTTGTCCACAAAATACAGTAAATAGGTACACACAAAAATGTTAATACACAAACCTCTAAAACATGTTTGAGCTTACCCAGATAGTTCGGGTGCGCGCAGGCAGACACACACACTTCTCTGATGTAATCAGGTATTATTTAGTCATCTGAGAATTTTGCAGGTGTGGGTATTTAGTTACATAACACAGTTTAATGAAAATATAATGCGGTTTAAAAACTCTAAATATTGTATTGAGTAGCTAAGTCCATGGAAACAAGCTTCCTCACACTCACTGTGTCGTTTTTATAATGATTATTATTTTCTATTTCCCAAATGACATTATGTCATGTACACATGACAACACAATGACAACTATATCAGCGGCTCATAAATGTGACAGCTAAGACATCTGTATTCAGCAAACTAATCTATCCTTTCAACAGCCAAAGGGGGAGAGGGAGAGGGAGAGGGAGAGGGAGAGGAGAGAGAGAGAGAGAGAGAGAGAGAGAGAGAGAGAGAGAGAGAGAGAGAGAGAGAGAGACTCGCTGACTACCTGCTTTATAAAATACTTTAATACAGAGTTAATACACTAAAGCTTGACCAATAGTGATGTTTGTGTTAGCAAATATGCCACTTTTGTTCTTTAGTCTTAAATTGCCAGAGAAGCTTTTAGTTTCACCACAGCTGACATACAAGCGAAACCACAGTTTGAATCTTTAGTAAAGTCGAGTGCTTTTTGAGCCACAGCACTTCATTCACACATGAACATGTATTCTGTCCTTCACTAGACAGGCATCCAAAACAGAAAAGATAAAACTCTTAAAACAGGCCGTGGCGTCCAGAGGCTTTAAAGCATCCAGTCAGACAGGGTTCAACACATACAAGGACATCAGATCAGCGATGACGAGACATTTTCTCTGCGTGAACAAAGCCGCAAAATAAAAGAGGGGTTTTGCTTTCTTTCACGCTCTGCTCTCTGCTTTTCTTTCGTACAAGTTTAGACCAAAATATTTTCTTTTTCATGTCGTTTCTTAGCAACTGCGAAGTGCAACAGAACTTTCCGATGACGTCGGGACAAAAATGCAAGAGAAAGTAAGTGGAAGTCATTTTATAGATTCAAAGTAAAGATTATGAGTAAAGAGAACAGGCAGATCTGGAGATTTACTGTACGTTTGACTCCAAACACAACACAAACGCCTCTGACGATCTCATTAAAACTTTCTGTGTGTTTCTGCTTTACGAGTCTCAGGTCAGCGTTCTGCGTTTGATGTTTTAAAACTAAAAAAAACTGACATCGACAGAACTTCATTTCAGCGTTACGTGACGTGACTTACCGACGGTCTGTTCTGCGTCTGCGAAACAGCTTTTTAGTGTGTGCGATCTCAGCTTCATTCGGCAGCGGAGGAAAAACCTGCAAAAAAGAAAGAGACAGACACATTTAATACCAAACCAATGATCTCTGTTTAGAATGCTTATTTTTTACTTTATTTAACTTATAGCCCAATTTAACAAACAATTATGATCATGATGTATAATTATATTATAACTCAAAACATATTTATTAGGACATCTCACAATACGATAATTGATTTACTATACTGACGGTATAACAATATTTATAAATAAATATTATTTATAAATAAATAATAAAATTTATAAATAAATATTTGTTATTTTGTTAAATAGTTCTGTACCTTCTACATTTGAACACACAAATCTCAATTAATTAAGGAATTAAGAAAACTAAACCCTAAGAAAGAACTTCGTCAAGCAATAAAATCACAAAATAAATCAGATGTTATATAGTTACCATAGCTTTAAGATACATCTTTAATTTTTTTTTTTAAATTGCAATATTCAAATATGCAATATATTGCTAAACCACATAACTATCTATTCATCAGTGCAAATATTAAAAAGTAAAAACTTTTAAATACATGGACATATGGACATAATATACATAACACACACGCTTTGAAGAAAAAATGCTCTCTCTCGAGGACTAGAGGAGGTTAAAGCACTTTAATTCATCAGAAAGGACAAATCACAAGATCTGGGAACCAAGTACTGGTGCATGATGGGTAATAAAACCCTAAAGTCTGACATCCCTCCAATTCACAGCAAAACGGAACATTCTTTAGCTCTGAGCAGCAGTGACACACACACACGGTTTGTGTTTCTATCCCCTCTGCCTTACTGAATCTCTGAAGCCAAAACCACTGTATGCTGATTGGACACAGATGTGGGGAGAGATTAGTGTAATTGGCTGCTTTTCCTCATCGGCGGGGTAATAAGGGTTTCTAGCACTTAACTCCGCCCCTTGACGCGACAATGCCAACGCTGGATGCAGAACATCACAATACGACAAAAACAACACAACCCAGAGAAATATTTACTGCAGTTACAGCGTGAGACAAAACACACAGATCCAACATTTCACCATCCAGTATCTTAATATTTACAGTTTAGTTTTCAGTTATTCATTTTTTTTAAGGAATCACTAAAAAGGTCAGAAAAATAGACAAGGTTTTATGTCAATTCAATACGCTTCATGATTGTCATGACTTCTGATTCAGGTACTTATATTTCCTTACATTCTGCACTGATATACGGATGATATAAATTACTTACTGACGACACTATATAATAATGTTTAGGACAAATAACTGTACTGTATTTACACAAGAAATTTATGAAAAACGTCCGTCGACTGAATCAGGTTTGTTTGTAATAAAGCAGCGCTTGTTTTTTTTAATGTGAAACAATGTGAATGAGTGTGTATATCCTGTGTGTGACTGAGCACAGATCAAAGCTGATGAACACACACAGTTTAGCACGTCCTGCTGAGCGTGACCTTTGACCCAAAGGCAGCGGGACCGTTGGTCAGAGTGTAGACGTGACTGCGTAGGGCGGAGAGGCGGGCGAGTAGCCCCCGGCAGGAAACGTTTGCATACCGCCGCATTCCAGAGGTCAAAGGTCATAACAGAATCAAGGTACCTAACAGCGACTCCTCCTGCTCTGCTCTGATTGGCTGCGATTGTAGATACAGTAATGAGGTAATAATGATGTAGAACTCAGCTGTGTGTCGAGCAAATGTCTGTTACATCACTCCCACAATGCTGATGAAAACTGTTTGTGACGTATGAACAAAAACAAAACATAATTATACTTCATTACCTTTGAAACTAAATGTGAAACTAAAAACAAACATGTTAAAATAAACCTGACAGATGATGTCTACTCAGCAAAGCGTTTACCTTGTATCCACTTCAAAATTATTAAATATATATGAAATATCTGGCCAAACACACACAGCAGGTATCTAACAAAAAGCTGAGAGACTGAGGACTCTAAATTCAGCAAGACAAGAGACACAGAATTAACTATTACAGGATGAGCGAAACTGCCACCTCTGGAATCAACTCGACCCTTTTCCTGTTCAGAGGTAAGTGTCACGACATTCCGGATGATGATGCGGAATTCCAAGAGGGAAAGTGACACAGGAATTCCTGCACCGCAAATGGAGAGGAATGAGGAAGACAATGAACCATCAGTCAAACACTGAATCCCAGCCATGTGACCGTGACAGAGATAGAGATAGAGATAGAGATAGAGAGAGAGAGAGAGAGAGAGAGAGAGAGAGAGAGAGAGAGAGAGAGAGAGAGAGAGAGAGAGAGAGAGAGAGAGGACTGATGTAACTCAGGTTTCTGTCTCTGAATCTCTCTCTCTCTCTCTCTCTCTCTCTCTCTCTCTCTCTCTCTCTCTCTAGTTCTAGCCCAAACAGAAATATCAACAGTCATGCTCGTCTCAATAAACAAACTAACATGACACTAGAAATCCAAAATCTGCTCTCTCTCTCAGTTTTGTAACGTGACACGTCATAAAGCCGCATGAAACGAGCAACAAGCATCCACCCACAAATTCCACAACTCCCAACAGACCGTTCCACATCCAAGACTCCCTGACTGACCTTATCATTCCAGAGCCGAGCTTACGACAGAGAGAGCGAGAGAACAGGTAAGTGTGTGTGTGTCTGGCTGACAATCACAGGATGAGGGAGGCGATCTGACCTCCTTATTGTTCTGTGAGAGAGGTGCAGGGCTCTCTCTCTCTCTCTCTCTCTGCAGTGCTGCACGTACAGCTGATCTGCGTCTGGCCCGGTTGAGGCCTTTTGTTCTGCAGGAACTGAACATGTCTACAATATCTAACCCATCACAGAAATAAATAAACGCCAACAAAAAAGAAATTCTCACAGACACAATTATACTAAAATGATGCCATTACAACACCTCTAAACTAACTCACACACCCACCTGATGGTATCATTATATTATCATACACCACAATTTTAATGCCTTACAACCATTACAGAGCGCTGGTTCAGACTCTGTTCATGAATCATCTTCACATTAAAGGGCGTCCACACATTACACTGTCAGATCTGTCTCACTTACGCCAACAATTATAGAAAATTCAGACACAAACAAACACTCACACACCTGTGAAAAGGCGGAAACAGACAGACTGACTCTGTATTTATTGGAAACGGAGTGAATTCTGTGATTGAGAAACAGTGAACGTGATTAAACGCACAAACACACAGTGTGTCACTTCCTTAAGCTGTGTATTAAAGACAATATAAGTTCATAGTCGGAAACATCCGTTCACACACACACGTACAGTACAGAGGTCAGCAGGTTATGCATTATAAAGTTATGAATATGTGTATAGTGTTTCTGTAGCTCAACTGATAGATCACTGCAATAAGTGATACAAAGGTCATGGGTTCCTTCTCCAAAAAACACACTGATGAAACTGGAAGACACTTTAGATGATTTAGATGTACATAATTCCCATATTTATTTTAAAATGCTAGTTTTAATAAGGTGTACTACATACAGAATTTAAAGCAATTATGACTTTTAAAGTCACATAGATGCAACCGATTACCTAAGAAGAAACAATGGCTGATATCACACACACACCCTGTCTGAAATTAATAATGGACTCATGTCTAGACGATAACACAAGGGCTGAGCCTGCTAATGACCTGTTGACCTTACTGTACCAAACTACCAACATCCTGCTGGGTGGAGAAAGAAATTTACGGGCAATTAGACACATGAGAGAAAGAAAAAACAAAGACAGAAAGATATTTGATGTCATCATTACACCACTAGATGGCGCCCCTTCACTGCTGCGTCTGACAATTAACCTTAAAGTACATACTTTAAGTTTGTAATAAAAACAGCCATGTCAATTTCTGAATAAAATAGCACATTATGAAACTGTGGCAATAAACAATATATTCAAAACAGCTACAAAGGTTGTTGTCTTCACCTCCACTTCCAAACGGGACTCACAAATCATACTCATGGACAGCGTAATGAAAAACAGTTTAAAAATATTACGTTTGATCACTTGACTACTGGGAATTTTCTTCTGCTTCAATCTTTTACATACTATGATAGGGGATGCAGCAATCCTTATACAAACACACACGCTGCAGGACTGTGTCTGAGGAATTTATTAACTCTAATCTGCTTGAATCATAGAAACTCAGATTTAAAGCTCAGTGCAAATAAAGCAGAAATGACAATTGTGTTTCTGTCATTCATCCATCAAATCTATCATCTCTGCAAACTGTCATATGAGCTCTTTACCACTAGATGGCAGTGTTGGATCATGTAAAATGACGCCAATTCAAACAACTCTCCCGTCAGACCTTCTACAGAGTCAAGTATGAAACATTGCAAGTAACACAATAGATAGTTTAAAACAAAACAAAAGCAGAAGATTTGTATTATGAGGTCTAAAGCATGATATAAAGCAAAAATGAGAGAAACAGTTTCAAGAGTTTTCCATTGGCTTTCTCACCGGCAGGGTGGGCAGGAATTTGTCCATGTTGTCCAGGTCAATACCATCATCATCATCTTCAAAGTGCCCTTCGTCATCCTGTGAAGAAAGAGTCATAACATGACCAGATATTCAATAATTCACCACAGGATGTTTATTATACACACAATAAACACAGGCATCAAGTAAAACCATGGTAAAAATCACAGTAAAACATGACCTCTCTCAGCTTTTTGCTTTTATAAAGAATTTCAACAACAAGAGGATAAAAGCCACCAATATTCAACAACTGTCAGTTGTTCATTGTGTGTGTGATTAGTTTTGAAGTATAGGAAGTAAGTATAGGGTTTATATTCATTAAAGTAAACCAGGATCATGTGTTTATGTCAGTATTCTGGCACTAGAGGGCAGTAACGACACAGTGTCACATGAACCAGCTGCTACACCTCATCTGATCTGATCTGATCAACACCCAAATCACACACTTAATGTGAGTACAAGTTTGTCATGTGCTAAATGAACTGTGTGTTATATAATAGGGTTAAAGCTGTCTCACCCCTCTCGGTCGATGTGCGGGAGGTGTTTCGGTGTCCCTCGATACGCCCTCCTGTGAAACTGTGAGAAATCCAGTTTCTCTGGCTGCATGTCCCACGTAGCACCTCTGAAAACACACACAACATTTAATACACAAACAAATGTCGGGGTGACATTTGACCCCAAATCACAAAGAACAAAATAAATACATTTATGAGATTCATTCATTCAATTACACTATCTGGTTTAATAACCTTTAATAACGAGTACAGCTGACATCTGCAATTATTTAAATCTTTTGTGTGAAGCAATTTTAAAAATACACATCATCTGAAATCATACTGTAGTTTCTTTACTGGCTGTGTACCGCACATACTGACAAATGAAATAGATCATACAAGTACGGTATAGACCTACTGTACCATACATATAGAAAATCTGATCCAGTATAGTGTGCATACTACATACTTCAGAAACAGTAAGAGTAGTGTGCTCACTACAGCATGAATCACCTGCTCCAGTCAAAACTCCCCTAATCTCCTGAAAGTCTATACACGGCTCTCGTACACACACTATTAAAGCCAGAACATTGTGTTTCTTCCCTAAATCCTCTTTATAAACTCAGACAGACTTAAAAAGTTTATTTAAGAAGACAGATTAAAATTGTGGAAATTACTGATGTCTGCAACCATACTGCATCATACTGTATAACAAACACAAAAACTAAATGAACCAAAATTGGATGATGCACAATAATACCACATAAAGCATTTATTAAGAAGATAAATATTTATTTTGTTGTTGACTTTAATGTTGATGTTTATATAAGAAAAAAGAGAGAGAGAGAGAGAGAGAGAGAGAGAGAGAGAGAGAGAGACATGAAGGTGAAAGGTTTGTGTATTAAATTTAGCCTGACTTGAAAATATTAAGCAACCAATATTAGGTAACCAACAAACCAATCACACACTCTTTTACTACCACTTTGCAAAAAAACTAAACAAATGTGTGTCTCACCCGTGACAGTCCAAGTTAGCAGCCCAAATGTCTGTTCCCAGAATATCAAGAGAACATTCTCTGTTTCCATTCTAAAACACACAAACATCAATGTTGCATGAAGAAGTTTACACGTGTTTTAAATGTGTTCCTTCTGATGGCAGAAAATAAAAGCACAGCGATGTGTTTTCTCTCACTTTAGTGTTCGCTCTGAACTGGTTGTTCCGTCCTCTGCTGCCTGATCTAGAACCAGAACCGGGTTGAGAACCTGAACTGGGTCTGGAACCTGTGCTGCCATTACTGCTGTGCTCCCAATCATCCTGAAAGAAAGAGAGATGAACAACGTTTCTGAGAGGATTTTACTGTCTAACAGCTAAAACACAAAGACAACAAGATTTTGTAAAGAAAATGTCACAGGTTCATCAGACTCTACTGAGCATGTGCAGAACAAACATGACACTGCAGTGATGTTTGTGACATTCAAATGCTTAACACACACAGACACTTTCCTCCAAGACACAAATCAAGGCAGTGTAGAATGAGTCAACAAGACAATTATAAATGCTGTTCCTGCTACTTTTTAAAATAAGATGTTCGAGAAAAAATGTGTGGATACTCAAAACTGTAAGAGAAATCAACCTGAACCACTCAATAAAACGTGTCAGTTACAAAAATAGCAACACACAGTTGCCCTTCTCATGTGTGCCAGACACCTTGACACGGTCTTTAATATTTAATGTATACACAAACTAAGCATACGGTTAACAGTGTGAGTCTGTGACTGATGAGGGTTTGGATAACTATACAGAAGACACACACAAACAACACAGAACTGCAACATTCGCTGTGAAGCTCTGCATATTACAGTAAATGGCTCTGTGATTATGAATGTGTTATTGTCATTATGTACAATAAAACCCACCGTAACTGCTTAATTCACATATATAAGCACAAACACTCACTGGTTTGGCTGAGCCCCTCCCCCTCGACGACGTCCAGCTTCCATCAACCTTATCACTGCAGTTCTCCGTCCACTGAGAGACAGACAAAAATATAATTTTTCTTGAATTAAGAATAATGTTGTAGTTATTGTTATTGGTGTGAATGGGCCTTATGGTTTCAACACAGCTATTGAATTCTTTCAACCTACTCTTCAAACATTGTAACGTAGCCGTACAAACTTTAAACGTTATCATCGTTAACATTATTCACATATACATCCCAAGTCAAAATCAATTTCTTCTGTGATATCTGTTTCATGTTTCATTTGAAAGCCCCTCCCTCAATCAGCTGCTGATGTCATCATGCTGATGTCACCTGTGAGGTGTGTGACGGGGTTTTGTCCACGTCCTGGTCCGTGTCGTTTTTGTCATTGAGGAGTCCCTGCACCTGATACTCCAGCACGTAACTGTCGATGAAGCGCTCCAGCTCCTCGATCTCCTGCGAGCGAGTGCTTCCCGCCTCTGACGACGCTGATGCTACCGATGAGCTCTCCATGGCAACCGGGTCACGGTAGGGGGAGGGAGGGGAGCTGTGGGTGGAGCAATGACAAGGTTATTTGTGATATTACCATGATATTTAAGTAAACAACATAAAGAATATTGCTTATACAATTGACTACAGAAATAAACACAGAGATTTTTGCATTAAATATTGTTTTGGTGAGATAACTCTTTCACATCAGTAGAAATACTGTAAAACATGAATAACAGTCTTTAATAATTGACATTTACAAAGTGTAACTGAAACTTTTCTTAAAGTACGTCTTTAGTTTTAGCTTTAGAAAAAGAATGAGAAACTCCGGATGAAGACACGAGTCGCTTACAGCCGACAGGTGAAAGAGAGTGAAAGTGTAATCTGGTGTTACTGTAAGTCACTGTGTGTGTTTGAGCCGAGCAAAGAGGATTTACAACAGCAGAACCAGCAACTTAACACACACACACAAGACACCAACAAAAACGTATAATGTATGAAAAGTAATGAATACTAATGCAAGTATTTATAAACAGATTAGTCTTCTTAAAGTATTTAATGTCAACTACTCATAAACTATTGGAGTCTCGATCTAGAGTAGACTAATCTCATGTATACATTAATCACTGAAGTAACTGATGATCAGACACAGAGAGATAAACACACAGATAACAGATAGAAGTGGACAAATGCAGTGGAAACAGACACAGGAAGTCTGTCATGAGTGACAGAAAGTATAAACGTACGACAGGAAGAAACTACTGGGAGACAATAAAAGTGTTGGATATGAGAAGAAAATGAACATCTGCATCTGTTCAGTCACCATGTGTTTATGATGTCTGTCTTATGTTTTGACTTCTTCAAACAGCAGCACATTGACCATCAAAATGTGCTAACAAGACAAAATTCATGTCATAACCAGAAGCTGTTGTCCATCACAGTCCTAACAGAGTAACCAAAAGGTCCTGAAATGTATTTAGCTAAAGCTGGTGTGTAACATCAGCTGTTCAGGTTAATGACACACACAAACACACACTGGAGCTCCTGAGAACAGATGAAGAAGACAAATACACCGTGAGACCACCAGAAGATTAACATCTTTCAATGCCATACATTACTTCTACACTGAAATGTCAGATGTCCAGGAGGAAGTGATTCATTTTTATATCAATCAAAATAAAGGTGTCGGAAATGCTTTGAGCCTTAAGACTGTACAGTGATGTTAATAAAAAGTGCTCATAAAAAAGTGATTTTGAAACAAGTGAAGGCTTGGACCTGGAAAAATTATTCCTTACATCATGACTGAACAAGAGGATACAACATTCATTCAGACAGACAAATATAGATTATTTAGAAACATCCCAACCACCAATATTCCTGAAACATTCACAGGAATGTGCTTTAACTAAAGTACCATATCACACACATCAAATACAAACAATGAAATGTATTTACAGAGTCTGAAGCTGTTAGAGAACAGTGTCTCTATTTGGACAGAAGAAATCTGACTCATCAGATCAGACTCAAAATCCTACAAAACATTTCTAAACAAACCAACAAAAACAATAATAATACAGTATAAAACAAACACAGTATACAGTAACCACTGAAATCTGTCTGCATGATGATATTACTAATTCATATTTCCACATCTGCATAGTTTTGGTTTCATCAGCAGTAAGGAAATGTTGTTTCAAAGACAAAACAAATAATTATATGGAATATAACACAACAACATTTATGCTACAAACAGACACACAATGTAGGTGTAGTTTAACATCTATCTTCACACCCAACAACAACAAGACACAGACACACACAAATGGCAAACACAAACAGCTAAACAATTTTAAGTAGAAAAAACACAACTGTATAGTGTGTGTGTGTGTGTGTGTGTGTGTTTCAGCTGTTCAGTGTGTGTAGCACTGCAGTAAATCTGTTCCTGTTTGACTGATAGTGCCTGACTGCAGTCGGCTCATCTTCAGCCAATCACAAAGTAGAGTAATATGTGTGTGTGTATGCGTATGCATGTGTGTGTCTGGTCTTTGTGTCTGGAAGCAGCAAAGTGTGTAATAAAATGCTCCATGTGTCTTACTCTCTCTCTCTCAACAGCTGTTTGAACAAAGAGCTTATGGACACACCCACTCGATGACATCATCAGTGCTCAGACATCCCGGAGCAAATGATGGATGTCCACAACATCAAATCAAAATCCTCTTTACATTAACACACATTCCAGATCTTGCTGTTCATAACTGAATAGTGTATGATGGAACTCTTGTGTGATTTCTCTGTACAGCAGAGATGTGAGTTGTGTTTATCTGTGCAGAAGACAGTCACTAATAAACGTTAAAACAAGACAAAAAAAATAGTTAATGTCATGTCTCACCTGGAAACACATAAGATGTATAAATAAGAATATCTTATATATATATATATATACACACATATACATACATATATATATATAGCAACATAGAGGACACACTGATGGTATACAAAAATCACCAGTAAACTTTGACCCTAGAGTTTACTATCAGACTGTAACTAAGGAAACATGTTCAGACATCATAAAACTGCCTGATAGAGACTGACAAGTAAATCATTTTGAGAATCTTCACACAATACAGTTGAAAAACTTCCCATATTGCACTTCATGAAGCTATGAAAGCGACTGCACTGAGCTTTGAGATGAGACACACGACAGGTTTACATATTTTAATCATAATTCTGTGTGTCATCATTTTGATGACTTTACTATTATTCGAAAGTGTGCAAAAAACAAAAACAGACATAAACATTTTTATATCGTTCCAAGAAGTTGAATAATTTGGTACCATTTTTAAGCTTTCTCAAAATTTCTGCACATCTCATCCGGTAAAACAGCATCACAGATAAAAGTGTAGGGAAATCATTTACTCTTAAAAACACTGTCAACATATAAATTTCTGTTTTAATTCTAGAAAACAAATTCCATTATGAACTATACAATACTTACAATATAAAATGTTAAAGATACTTTACATAGAATATTGCTGCATTGTGTTTAATCGATTTTGCTCATTTTGGAGAATCATGAGTGTGTTTAACATCTGATATCACAAAGACTGGTGGTGTGATTGACAACCCTAATGATGTCAGCTGGTTGTCAGGACAACCCATCAGTCACATCAGCACCAATGCAATGATGACAACAGGAAAGTGTGTGTGTGTGTGTGTGTGTGTGTGTGTGCGTGCGTCTCATCACAAAATAGATACTAATCAATTCTGTCAGTGTCCTGATTTACTGTTTAAAACACTGTTTTGTATAACAGATCCATCTGGCCTACATAACTAACCACATGAGCTGCCAATCAATTTGTTGTTTGTTTGGGGGGTCTCAAGGATTGAAACATGTAATAAAGCACATGACTTAAATAATATTACATCATCTAAAGATGAGCTGAAGATCAAAGTCTTATCATAGAAGATAAGATGTTGAGTAAAAGGAGAGAGAGGGCACTGTAAAACACACTTTAATAATGAACATGATGAAACTCCAGCAACCGCAGAACAAGAGAAACAAAAGATCTATTGTTGTGTGATTGTGTGTGTGAGCATACACATCACTACACATGTACGTTCACAGACACACAACAACTTGATCAAAATCACAACAGCTTATGTGCATCAGAAACACACATCACACACAACTTCAGGAGAACAGCAATGCTGGCAAACAACAACACAACTACAGCTTACAGAACTTACAATTACAACCAACTGACCCACAGCTGTTATTATTAAAAGAACACACACACACACACAATGTGCACTGAATCTCTACAGACTGTGATGAGCTACTACGGCTGTTTTTATTGGCTGATGAAACAGGAAGTGAATACACATTTCACCTCACACAAACCGAACCAATCAGATTCTTAGTTTTTCATGAGGGCAGCATTGATTGGAAAATCAATGGTGGGCGGGACCTGAAAACAGCCCTATCAGCATTGTTCTATTTAAAAACAAAGCCCTCTTGTGAAAGACTCCTATACATCTTATACAAAAGAACATCACCCTGAAACTATGTCATCTGCTTTCACATGTAAAAACATTCATCATGAATATATATTATTTGTATGCCCATCTTGGAGACAACAAACAGTGAACTGAAGTTCACACACACAAGATAGTCACATTAATCCTAAAGCAAATACATGGATTTTCAACAGAGATAAATACATTAAATTAAAGATAAAAAGCTGCTTTAAGTTGGAAAGGAATGTGATAACATTTTCAATTGTGAAACGCAATGCCAAAATATTTACAAATTCCAGAATAACATTTTCTGTTATACAAAACACAATATTTACCCTGAAACAATATCCTCCTGCAAGTCTTTCACACAGAAATCTCATGAAATTAGTTCAAGCTCTAATCAGATTAAATGGTAGCACAACCATTCACAAAAACGTCTTGTCAAACCTGCCGTAAGTGCAAAACACATTTTGCACTAATCTAAAGTGTAGCATTCTGTAGCATGAGTTAAAGCGTAACAAACCATGTGAGACTGAACTGAGACTTCTACACTTCTATTAGTAGCTGAAAGCAGAATAAAACAAAACAAATTTGATAAATAACACACACAGTGTGTACACTGGTACTCTGGCCATATACAGCAGTATGGCAAGTACCAAACACACGGACCAGACGTCATTATTTACAGTATTTAGAGTACAGCTGAAATGCATCTGACCCTAGGTCAAAGGTCATGGGTTTGATGGGAACACACTGATAAATCTTTAAACTTGCTTTGGATAGAGGTGTCTGCCAAATGCATAAATATAAATCCATAGTTATGGGACAAACAATTTGCTATTGTACTCATACCTAAACAATAAATAAAGTGAAATCTAAAAACGCTTATTTGTTAGAGAACTCAACACACACACACACACAGACAGAGGTCAGAATGTGACCTCTCGGTCCACTCACAGTGAATGTGTTACTCTGAGATTGATTGATTCAGACTGCTGGATCACAGATTAGCTTGAAGATATTGTGTAAAGACATTCTCATGCTTAATCTGAGCGGTTCTATTATTAACTGAAGTGATTTGTTTTGCACTGTCAGTGAAAGTTTTGTCTCCTAATATTTGTAAGTCGCTTTGGATAAAAGCGTCAGCTAAATGCCTGAAATGTAAATGTAATGTAAATGAAAAGTGAAGCTTATCTGCTATATACTGCTATAAGACTAAAATATACCTGTGTAGACATGTCTCTCTTTCCACACACACACATTCCTCTACAGATCTTATGGAAATCTGTGTTTTGTACGCTAGCTTAATTCCCTTCAGTTTCCTATACACAAGCTATAACTATACACAGATTTTGTGTTTATATATTTGAACCATTTAAGACTAATAGAAAAGTCATCTGAAATAAGACATGCTATTAAAAGATCTAGAACAAAATAACATCCGTGAGTCTAGTGTGTTCATTTAACCGCTATTGTGTTTACAAATATAATGCATTGGATCCAGTCACAGTTCTGGAATAATGCAGAAATGACACAGCAGATGTGCTTGACCCTGATCTAGTTTTGATGACAATCACACAAGTCACGTAACTGACATCATGCTTTAATACTCCAGTAAAGCATGAATATGAAAGGCTACACCGTATGAAAAAATGAATCAGTTATCATCCATGATCAGATCATCAGACACCTGAGTTGAGCTGCAAACAGTCACTGTTAAGAATCATGTCTCCATTACAAACCCAGTGTAAACACGCCTGCAGGCCATCTGATGATGATGGTTTCACTGGATGCAGGCGTGTGCACGGCCCTGCCCGCGTCCGGTGCCCTTAACACAGCTGATGCAACCACCGGAGATCAATACCGGTACTGACCAGAATCCAGAGCCTGCTATGTCACTGCACGAGCTCTCATGACATGCTGATTCAATTTACTAGAGACGAATAGATCAGTTCACACATCTAACTGTTCCCTCGTGCGTCTTTACTGCTTTATAAAGTAATAACAGGATCCATTAGAGACAATAAGCTAACAGCGCGCGCGCGCGCTCACGCGCACACACACACAGCAGAATAGACTGTCAACAGGTTTAATCACGCGCATTAAAGCACCGCCACTAAACATCAAAGATACACAGTGTATCAGTAATGAGAAACAATGTTGTCGAACTGTTACAATGTACAGCCGATCCATCCGGCCGCGGGCGTCACTACAGGCTGCGCAAACACGCAGCGCGCTGGATACGCCTGTAAACACCCAAAATGACCGGCGACATCCTCATAAACAGCCGCAAAACCGCCAATACTCACCCAAATTCCGCGATCGGGCCTACGGGGGTCGCCGGGTGTCCGCCGGGCTCAGATCCGCCCTGTCATGGGAGGTTTCCCGGGGACAGAGACGTGTACGGGAGGGAAGAGATTAGCCCAAAACACACACATCCACACACGCACTCATGCGCAGGGAGGGAGAATGCTGGAATGTGACGTTTAGTCCGGTTTGCTGACAGCACCCGCATGTGACAGCCGAGGATTGTGGGAAGTGGAGTTGAATGAGAACATCTCTACACTGTTATCACACAGATCTGCTGTAGATTTATTTATAAGGAATAATGTGTTTCTAATGTTTCTGATCCACATGGGATTGTAAGAATGTTTCACATGGGAATTTCCATGATATTCACACAAAAGTGTTACTAAACCACGTTTTACATGTATGTGGGTAAAAATTGTGAAATTTGATGTGTTTTTTCTGTAAGGGTTGTTTTTAGTTATTTATACTAGCGCAAAACATGAGCACAAAAATGTAGACAGTGTTTTTATATTATTGTAATTAATAATATTTATTCATCAGGAATTTCTTTTACTATAAGTATTAAAGTAATTTTATTATTAAAAATTATTTTTTAAACAGTAAAATATTTAAATACATAGAAATAATGTTACGTAGGCCAAAAGACACATCAACAAAATTTTGGGGTGAACTGTTATCAGCAGTAAAGGTACATTTTTATTTCATTAAGGCCATCAATGAATAATTTTCTCAAATCTCTCTAGAGGGCCAGAAGAAACTTCCAAAGGGACGTTAAGATTACTTAAAATTATGTCAAATAAGACAAAAGAAGCATCAGTATAAACTAAAACAACTAAAAATTACAATATTTTACAATAGGTCTTTGGATTTTTTTCTAGTTATGCAAAGCTCTGAAACATTTTATTGGGAAGAAATTCTGAGTGGGGAAAGTCTTCAAATATTGTTGACAAGTACTGCTCCAGTCATTATTTTATGATGTCTGATGCCCTCTGCTGGCCATAATGTTCTTCTGAATTTTCACACTCGCTCACTAAGTAAATTGTTTGTTCCCTGTCGCCCTCTTGTGGATTGTCAGTAAACGACACACACTTCTCAACATCTAAAGACGATAACATCCCGTTTTTAACAGGTAAATAAATGTTTTTATTTGTAGTGATTAAATACATTCTCTCAGTGATAAGGCATATCTATGACACATGACTAATATAGGACAATATTATTTGTTGATTTGTGCTAATTTTTATGTAAAGTTGATCTTTGTTGTGGCACAAAGATGTCAATTAAATTTTGGGATTAAATTGTTACTTGTAAGTTACTCTATAGAGTAAATCTTACTGGATCCATTTCATTCCCCAGGACAGTATTCCAGCTGCCCCTCCCTGTGATTTTTATGAACAATTACATATTCTGAGAAGATTTAAAAAGACAACTGAAAAGTCACACGTCTACATGCCAAAACACATGTTCACACACGCACACACACAATTATCACTTTGTTTGTGAAGGTCATAGCATGTGATGTCCTTCTTCAACACCTTTTAGTCGCTTTGCCATTTTGGCGAGAACTGTTTTCATCAATACCAGCACTGCCAAGCTCAAGTCTTACACACACACTCAGAAGTCTCCTGAAGTTCCTCACTCTCCAGATGGCAATAACACGTTAGCTGTCACTGTCAGAGATTAATTAATGTTCCTGGTGTGATCTGTCTTCCTGCAGACTGAGGCTCTCTCTCTCTCTCTCTCCTCCATCACTCCATCTCTCGCCCATCCTGGACAGCCTGTCACTAACGTAACCCTAGAAACACAGCATCCTCCGCGTCCTCCGCTGAGAAACAAGGATGCCAAATATCAGCATCCCTGACGCCGCTGGCAACTTCCAGTCTCTGTTACTCAACAGCAGTACTCTTTAAACTTTTTTTATGTAATCACTTATTTTTACATTTTTAACAAAACTTTCTGTTTAGTCATGTAACAAAACCACTGTGCCACACAACCCACTGCATCTGTATTGGCAACACAGAGTATGTGCAGTTTGCTTGTTTTCTTTTAACCAACACAGATAAATGTTTGCAACCGTTGCTTAAAAACCGTTGCTATAAATTTCTAATGTGATATTGAAACATGGGAGAGTTTTTAATTGGATGGTGAGGGTGATATATAGTACACCATCAGCAAACAGAGGTGTGGCGTTGAGTTCTAATGTTTTATATCTGCCATTTCAACACTGGCTTTGTTTCTGTGATCCGACACAGTTTATTGTAATAATCTGTCATTAGCTGAATGAGTCACGCGGGCGTCGTGCCAGCCTGTGTGTGTGGGCCGTGGGCTCCAGCAGCACGATTTGTTGACTGTTTATTTTTTATGAACCTTTATGTGCGTTTAAATTGTCGAGGTGGTGACACGCAAACACACATTCACACGCACTATTGCCAATAAATGTGTGATTTGGGTTATTCCTACTATGCAGTGTATATTTATATTTAAATCTTTATCGTAATATTTAAATGAAATGAATGCAAAGATTAACTAAACAGGCAAAACTTAAAAAAACTGGCACTTTATTAAGGCAAGTGTTTTTTTTCTTTGATTAAAATGTTGAAATAAAAAGCTAATCAAATTAAACTATGACTAAAAGTTGAAACTCTCATGTTAGATAACTCTCCATCCTTCATTGAGCAATAAATAACTAAAGCTCTTACTAACCATCCTGTTAATTTTCTTTGCAAAATCCAGACAAAGTTTAGAAAGTAGAGCATAATTAAATAACATTTCTACAGAAGTCTGCTATACCCTTATTTACAAGCATATCGTTATTTTCTCATTTTAAAAGCGTTCAAAAACTATTTCACAACAAGAATTTTTTTATTCACATTTCCTCATATTCGTACAAAATACCCAACACGTCTGCACCTAACAGACACATCATATGTGGATTCATGTATGGCCGGTGTTGTTTTTCTCTGTAAATTCTGCAGCGTGGTGCAGACGGAGCGAGCGAAGCTGCTGGAGGGACGGAAGGCAGTAATTAGTGAGGGAGAGCCGGCATGATGATATTTCCGTGAGACTGTGGCCTGCGTTAAAAACTGAAACTTAGAATTATGGAGGACGGCCACCTCCCTGCCCTCTGGTCCACAACCCCATCCCAAACACACAACAGCAGACTTTACCGGATTTAACCGTCTCTGCACCTGCTCCTGACAAATTACTCACTAATACATTCCTATCTGTAGCTGCTGGTATTACTGATGATTGCTAACATACTACAACATTTAAAGAGTGTTAAATTGTGTCACACTTGATGTTAAGTATCATAAATAAGCTTGTTGAAAAGAAAAGTTGTTTTCATTCTACTAAATGATCAGGCTTACAGTGTGTCAGTCATCACATAGCAACACCTTGGATACCGCTCAGAACTGTTTAGCATCATAATTGTAAGTATTACCCAGTATGAACAAGTGACTTTTTATAGAGAAAACCTAAAAATGTGTTCAGACTGGATTTGACACAAAAGAGAAAGAGAGAGAGAGAGAGAGAGAGAGAGAGAGAGAGAGAGAAGAGAGAGAGGGGAGAGATGCTGTTAGACAGGCAGTGGACTAGAGGCCTAAACAGCTGAACATTTAAAAGTAATTGAAGATTACTGGGTGTTACTACAACACTAATACTCTCTCAGCATGTGCTTGATTCTTTAGCCAGCAGGTGGGGACAGAAAACCAGCCAGACCATCTGAGTGTGTGTGTGTGTGTGTGTGTTTGTGGGGCTCTCATTTCTCACAGGAGCTACTTCTTGCTCTATACAGCTCTCCTCTATATGTCACAACATAAACCCCTATTATTAAAATGATTTATTAGAATAGTTTTTATTTGTTTCATTGTTTAAAACCCCCACACTCATTCTTCAAGACTTTTAATATTTCAGTTTGTTTATAATTAATACATATACATATTAGTTGGCATGTTTGATCTGTTAGGATTAAATCCATACTCTTTCTGCATTTATAATTCTGAGACATTCAGTGTTCACACACGATTTTAGGATGTTTTAACCCACTACTTTAATGTCAGGTGTATCGTGTGATCTACTGATAAAGGACTTTGGGGTCACTCAGACCTTCAACACAACACGAGGTTTGGAGTTTTCACGCGCGAGGAGAGACGCAAGTGCCATGCCGTCCCCTGTCGGCGGTCAGCGGCACTGCAGCATGGTCCCCCGCTGTGCCCGCTGCGGCATCGGGCGCTGGGTGAGTGCGAGCACCTGTTGAGTAGGTGGGTGAGCTGGAAGAGTGTGGGAGAGGTGGTAAGGGGCACAGTCCTGCACTGATGATTGTGTAGATGCTGCTTTCTCGCAGGGTCAGAAGCTTACGTCAGACAAGAGAGAAGTTCATGGAGGACATAGAAGGTGTCAGGTACACGAGAAGGAGGGTGAGAGAGAGACTTTTCCTCACACTGTTCTCAACTTAAAGATTATAGTTACTGAATTTTCCACAAGCCCATACCGCAAAAATCAATCAAAAAACATTTGATGTCACAGGAGAGAAATTTCAAGAGGTTTTTTGAAACAATATTGATATGAAATGAACAGTTGAATAGTTGAACATTGCAAAAAGGATCTGAGTCATATCTAGAAACCAGATATCATAAAGACTTTGGGTTGGATTAATAAACACCTTAGCAACCACCCAGACAACCATACAATGGCCTTAAAATATAGAAACTAAAAAAGCAATGCAACCACCAATAACACTCCAGCATTGTGGGCAACACTTATATTTTCATAATAAAATGTAGAAATCTAGTTTTGGGGTTGATAATTTACCTTGTTCTTTATTATAATTGTGTATTAGTGGGGCTAATATAGTATTTTTAGTATGTATTTGTATTTTAGTATTTTTAATGACACACAGTTATTAGAAAGACAGTTGAGTTAAACAGAGCATGTGTCACAGATGTTAAATAAACTCTCGGCTTAATTTCTGCTTTGAGTTCCGCGGCCTTTGACGCTACGGTCTGGGGAACGCATTACGATAACCCTTGTTCCCTGAGACTTGGGAACGCCAGGCGCCGTGTATTCGTCTTCGAGGCCATACTCCCTGATGCTGGTCTGAATGTCGCACTTTGTCGGACAGTCAGATTTTATTGCCGTTTTCTATTACATTGTCTGCCTGGACACCTTGTTATGCACAGATCGCTATGTGTGTGTGTGTGTGTGTGTGTCTTGCTCCCAGACAGAGAATCATGTCATGAACTTGTTAAAATGCTAAAATGACCAACTTTTCACATTCTGTCCCCCATTTCAGTGACCCACATGTCTGTTTGTTAAACACATTAACCCATTCTGTGTTTTATATTGTAAGGCAGCGACAGTCTGGAGCTTCATTTAGCATAATTTAGTTAAAGGCAAGACATGTTTTTATGCTTCATAATGTTTTACAGTATGTTAGAAAGAGACTAACTATGAATTCTCCCTATGATCATTTAATAAGATATTGAAATGAACACATTATTTGATATATTTAAATAAAATACATTTATTTATGTTTCTAAAATATTCCATAGAATGACATAATCATTGTAAAGAGTTCATGAGTTTTTTTCATAATGTTTACACTTATATACTAGCCTCTTTATTTTATGTAAAAATTAAAACAGTTATTTTATTTAAATTTTTGCTTTTATGCAGGACATGGACTGTTATGAATGTGACAAACAGCACTTTACCTGACCTCACGAGTAAACCACCAAATATTGACATCTGAGCTATTAGTAGGCTATAATAAAAATCTTAGATAAATAATGTTTCATGATAGATTTGCATGGAATTGCCCATATATGAACCCCTAAATTATTATGACAAGGTATAGTTCATGTTAAACTGTACTAATGCTTACATTTTTTCACTAGCATTGGCAAACCGAGCTGCAAAAAATGTTTTTAATCAGATTTCCTTTTACACATACAGTATGTTTTAAGCAGGTACATTAACACCAAAACATGTATGAAACACAAACATGTATATTGTGTAACTTAAGTAACAAACTAAAGTACAAGGTGTTAACTAAATTAACAGATGTAACATCATAAAATGTGGTCACACACACACACACACACACCCTCATGATCTTATTATGAGAGAAAATGCCAAACCCATGAAACGGGCAGCGCAATCTAAAACTTGTCGGTTAACAGTAAAGATCTGGATTAATCTGTACTTAACTATTCACTTCGCACACCCTGAGACACACATTAAACACATTTAACTCCTCTGTAATTTTTTTTAACAGACATTGTAATTAATGTTTTTATCGTATTTGTTCTGTAAAATTTACACCTTGCCCATGCCATGAAATACCGAAAAAACTGCAGTTGGAAAATCAGTTTTTAGAAAATTTCTTCAATCTGGCGACCAATCAATAATCAACAAGACCGAATGATGAAACATGTGTTCCAGTTATTGGTATTGAAGGTTCACCCCGCACCCTCGACTCACATCTTTAAAACATGCCCTGTTCTGTCAGAGCGGTGTAAAATTAAATCAAGTCTCACTGGATACACTGGCTTTCACTAAAACTCGCCAAAACCAAACCCACATAAATACTAACGGCTTTACCAGCCTAATGTTTAATGAGACCAAACCCCTGTCCTCCTTTCCTGCCCCGAACAGACTGTAAAACAGCACACAATAACCCCCAGCGTCGGGCTGGGACACCAACCGCACAATCAACGCTTTCTCAATGTGTTATTTTGTCCTTGTCATCTGGGTTTGGACTCAGGACTTCTTAAAGGATGTAAAGAAAAATGATCAAAAATGAAAAAAGACTGAACTATTAACATTTTTTTGACAGTTAGCCACATTTTCTGTAATTGTGTATTGTTTAATTACTAAAACATTTCTTTGTTTACAATATCATTCATTTTGAGTTTTTCATTTCCTATTACAGTCATGAGAATTTTATATAAAAATAATAAACATTAAATGAACACGCTTTTTCTTAATGCAAAATATAATTTCATACATTTTATTTTGTGTTTTCTTGTTTATGTTCTTGACAAACCTTATGACTTTACTTTAATTTTATTACCTAATGCAATGACATTCAGACATTTTTAACATAAGTTCACGTGTTCATATGCTTTTGGGACCACTGTAGATTAAAAGAATCTAAAAATATAACTTATGAATGCACAGGATGTGCATTAGATTAGGTTTGGGGTGGAAGTTTGTTTTAAAACCTCACGAAGCACCTGAAGGGTTAAACGATCTTTAAAACCCCAGACCCAAAACCACAGCTTACCTCTGTCTGCAACACAACACACATCTTTACCTTCACTCTACATAATGAAAGTTTTTCATCGTGTTTAAACTTGACATTGTGGTCAGACACTAGTTCTTTTTAGGGAACAGTTAAGGGTGGGTGGTGTATTTGGGTGGAGGGGCTACGACAATGACTGTGTGTGTGTGTGTGTGTGTCAGCAGATGTTGAGACCCACAATGTGGTGTGCCATGGAAAGGGTGTGTGTCTGCTAACCATAGCTTCTTATTGAGTCTGTCTATAGAGTATGTGTGTGTGTAAATTTACAAACGCACAATATTTCTATAAGTTTTACATTTGAAGATTATAGGAGATATAAAAACATCATAAGCCCATGACAGAAGAAAATATTTACACTATAGTATTAATGTCATATTTGTGATATCTTTATATAAAACGAATAGGCATAAGCGTGTGTATAATAGGATGGTAAGCTGTGTTACTGCATGTTTCTTGTATTGTTCTGCTTTAATAACTGCATCATATATTCTGTCATTCCAAACACCCTGTTATTATAATACACCCTCACAGTTCCCTCACAAATCTCACACATGCTACAGATACACCGAGTATACTATAGTAATACTCTCTGTCTGTCTGAGACTAAAGCTGCTCTCGTTTGTAACTCTGCTAACCTGCAATTGTACGGCGCTCTACATTTAGCAGCTGGAATGTTGGGGTGGGCTGAGTGTGTGACACACAACAAAGCTAAACACAAGGGTGTAACTGGCCGCTTCACATCCTCCTCTTAAACCGCCCGCTGGCCCGACTGCACAGACACAACGCCATCATGGTCATCCAGCACTCCCCACCCTCAGCTCTCTCTCTCTCACTCAACATCACAACAAATCTTATAACACTAGCATATATATATGTACATATGTCGTGTGTGACGCTTCCAATAAGAAAAAATTTAAATGCCGAAAATGCTCATTTAAATTGAATAACTGTGCTAAATAAATAACAATAAACATTCGTTTAACAATTTTGACAGCACTGAAGTGTATATACTCACACATAAACACACACACTTTCATTAAATCAGTACTTGAATTAGGGAGTAAGTGATCTAAATCAATTTTAGGTTTTAAGATCAGGCGCAGAGATTTACATTTTAAATGAATGTGTAATACAACTAATCGCACCCCATACTGCCCCATGAATATGCAGATGCTCTCACTGTGTGTGTGTGTGTGTGTGTGTGTGTGTGAACACGATGTGTCAAAATCATTTTGTGTGTCCCTCCGATCTGACGTGTCTGTTGGTTATGTGATCGTTTCAAAGTTTTGCTGAAGTCCAGACACCTGCAGTTTAGTGTACTTAAAATCACATTTGTTATATCAAGAGAGCAGAGGAAGAGAAATCTGGCAATAAATGTTATTTGGCTTTTTTGATGAGAGACAAAAATGAGACAGATTATAGTGTTTGAGCGAGGGCATTCAGAATGGACGACCACAGTGGCCACACTGACTCATACTGTAACCTACAACACACACACACACATACACAAACATAACCCATATCATTCACAAAGGAAAACTCTAACATCTCAATTGTTTCTCCTGTATGGCAATGAGAGTAAATGATGAGCAAACCTTTCTCCAGTCTCTCAAAATTTTTATTTGTGTCTATTTTTTGTCATTTTTAGGAAAAATGCTCAATTTTGATACATAAAAAGTTCAATTAGTATCCTGAGCTATAAAGAGCAACCACACAGGAGTACATGATGGGTTTTAGTAAAACAACACTGTGGGGACTCAAACTTTTTCTTTAAGATTTGGTGTTAGATCAGTCAGATTAGACTGAAAGAGAAATATGGTTGACACTACACTGAAAGTAGGATTTAAGTATCTGGGAATCTTTCAGACGGTCACATCTTAAAGACACCTGTGATGAATGTATGACACACATACACAATATGTTTCTCGCTACACCCCCCATTATTCTTTCTTTACTGAAATCTATTTTTTACTTTGTTTTGTGCTGTCAAATAGAGAAACTAAAACCATCTCTGTCATCTCTTCTTTATGTCCGTGTAGAATAACATTTACAACCTGATCAGAATACACTAAACACTAGCCAGAGCGTCGCCAGTGAGCATAAGCCCTAAACAATAGCGAGAGATTTCACAAATATAAAGACAAGGAGGGTGTCTCGCTCCACCCTGGCTGAAATATGCAAGTGTCTCTTCGTGGCTCATCTTTCTCGTTGGGTGACCGGGCCCTTGAGATGTCTGTTGTCTGTCGTCCCCCCACACCCTCCCTCTCTCTGGGGATGAAGGAAAGGAGGCGCGAGACGCCTCCCACCTTCTTTAATTTTCACCTCGGTTACTGTGCCGACACCATGGCAACTGAAGGGTGGCGACCTCGCGTATCCGGACGCTGCCGTTACCCTTCGATGCCCGCATCCTGAGAACCCATGACCACTCTGGGATGACGGGGGGTCAGGCGCTGTGGAGACTAAAACTGAAATGTGTGCCAAATATAGTTCAGGCAAGAGTTGAAGTATGAGGACTGTGGTGGATTTTAAATAATAATAATGTGCTTTATACATTTCTAGTATTTTCAAGTTTAAGTTTTGTACAGTTCTCAATTTTCTGTATTCAACCACAATCTACTTCTTGATTCATTACATCATTTGTACTTAAGCTTTCACCATAATGTAATATTTTTAAAACAACTTTTTTAACCTCTCTGCTCCAACCACCTGACTCAAAAGCAAGTGCTTTTCGATTGTTTAGACGTTTCTTAGACGTTTCTCTTACACAATTCAGGCGAAATTATGAAGTTCTCAGTTGTGTTTTATTCAAGTATGAACTTACTCTCAGATGTTTCTTCTAAAATTGCTTACAGGAGAAACAAAAACAAATGAGTCAGGTGTAACATAAATCTAGATTGTAAAGGTAAAACAATCTGGATTTTAGTAAATTTGATGAGAAATATTTGAGTTCATATTAAAATCTCAAAAGTTTCCATTTACTCTTCATTTAATCTCATTGATGTCCAGAAGAAATAATTGAGATATTAAAGATATCTTATCTGTAAAAAGTAGAAAGGGTTACAATTCACAATACAGTCTATACTGATAAATATACAGTAATCAATATGCTAATATTACGTTCTGATCATACAAAAAGAGTTTGTATAGATTGTGTGCAGATAAAGTGTTTCATCATAACCTTACAAAAGTCAAAGTTCTATTGGTTTAACATTTAACAAATTATGATGGTACTTTCCCTGTATGTTTCAAATGTACAAGTTCTGGCTATCATGCCACAACATGAACCAGTCCTGTTTCTATGACAATCTGTGTGTGTGTGTTAACTGAGACTGGCTAATCAGCTGATGAGCTGTTTACAGACCCCCGTCGCCTGGAGGGGCCCTAGTGAGCATTCAGACATGTCTTACAGGAACACACACACACACACACACACTTCCATACACAAGACATGCATGCATGACATCGTACACACACACACACACACACACACAGAGGTCTCATTACCCTGACAGTCATTTGCAACGCTGCATGCAGAATTAGGCTGCAGCAGTGTGTGAATCCGCTCTGTAATGGCTGGTATTGCTGGATGGGCCGCTACTCAGATGAAAGAATTCTGGGTAAAATCAGGTCACCTTACCGTACAGCAGAAATGTCTACGATGAATATCTAATGAAGCAGGTACAACAGAAGAATGTAGAAAAGCAGGCCACTGTGCAGGCCGGTCCTGTGGGTGTGGGATGTTTATATTAGTAAATCAAATTAATTTCTGGACTGGTAATGCTAGCGTGTTTTTGCATTTTGCGTGACAATCAAAATATGGGTAGCTGGTAACAGAAAACTTACAAACATCAAGATTTTAGGGAAAAGTCTATATAAATGTAAAAAGTAAATGTAAAATACATACATTTCAAATACTGTATATGATTACTGATTAAATGCTTTTCTCCCTCATTATTTTGCCAGTAAAACAAATTAATAAAGCCATAAAAGCCTAAATTGTTGTCATGTGCATGTCACATAATCCACATGAGTCTATTTCCAGCTACAAGTCAGACAAAGATGTACCGCTATAAATAACTGTAGTTTTCCTCATTAGGGTCATCTGGAAGGTCACACACCAGGCACTGATTCTCACAGCATCAGAATGACAGGATGGAAAGAGGACACATGAGAGCAGATCGGCCACCGTGTGCCCACCAAACTTATCAGCCAACTCTTAGAAGTTCAATCAGGAAGTCAAAGTGGAAGTTCCATTGAGTCACTATGACAATAACCTCCATTCCTGCTGCCATCCAGCTCTGAATCAATACACATACATCACACACACTGGTTTACTAAAGAAAAAGTAAACTCAAAGAGGAATGATGCAATGAGTAACATAAAAAAGATTAAAGATTAAAAGATTAAACATTTCTAGAGAAAAGGTGGCAAGCATTTTCGTGTGCAAGTTTTCTAAGGGTGAATATGTCAGACTTCAAAAATAGTTTTGCTTATCAATCTAAAATGTTTATAAAATAAATTACAATATGATGAATAATTAATTAGAGAAATCACAATTAATCTTATATATCGAAATTTGTTGAGAAAAATATGCAAATGCAGATAAGTAATTAATTGGATATAATAAATTGTCAATCTGTTTACATGACATATTAATTTATACTGATCTTTCAAAATTCAGTTAACATTTCAGTTCTGTAATTTATCTTGATTGTTTGCGCTGTCCAACACGACCCCACTACTGAGAAAACAACACTTACACAGTTTCTTCTAGTGAAAATGCGTATTTACAGAAGTGAGGTGGCAAGTCTTTATATTTATCTTTGTCATGTACGTTACATACGAGCAAAAGGAAATCGGTTGCAATGGTCCCCATTTCAGACCACAAATTACAAGCCTGCCTGTCACAAAAACCAAACCCTAAAACAAAAACGCAGGAGAGTGGTCTCATTTGAACATTAAAACCTGTTAAAATAAAACTGGCCACAGTGGCAGCACAGAAGGCCTGAAAAACCAACATGGTTAAATAGACACAGAACAACTCCTTCAAAACAGATTACATAAAAAGGTAGAAAAGACTGTGGAAAAGGAAGATATTTTAAAGATTAAGAGCAAATATTTTTCTAAATAATCTATAAAAATTCTAACACAATTATTAATATTGTAGTTTACAAATAATTTATACCAAAAAGCAGCCCCATAAAGTATTTAGACACTTGAGTGTCTAATGTATAAATATCTGAATGTCATGGATAATAAAATACCAAAACTATGGCATCATTAAATTAAACTTTTCTCAGAAATATTTACAGTAATTGTTCTTCTATCATTTGGCATGAATACTTTGTTTTATCTATTAGTATAAAAGTCAAACAAACTTCTCTTTGTGAAATGTAAATGTAATGCAACAACATTCAGACATTGATTTCTAAGTACAGCTTTGGTGGTCAGATACGTTTAGGGACCAACGTATAACACACCTACTAAAGACTATTTCACATGAAAACATGTGGAGGTGAGATTATCTAAAGAGGTCATCACCCCTTGTTTTGCATCAGGACAGGAGGAAGCTTTAGGGGCCAGAGAGAGATATAACAGCAAACAATCCCACAATGCATCATGCTTCTAAAAGCCACACTGTCGTTTCTAATCACAGACCGAACACACACACTGAATGCACAGAACCTGTTCTCAGGCTCTTGTAAGTAAATTTACAGGCTTACTCACTTTCCAAAATATAATGCTACATTACAATTAAATATATGAAGGTTTCAGTCCTGTTAAAAAAAAAAAGATAGACGAACAAACTGCTTGAGTCAAACATATTAGCTTTATCAGAATTCACCTTCCTGTCTGTGGTAAAAGCTCTCACAAAAATCTGAGAAAGTCTCAGGGAATCTGACATTATAATCTTCAGGCTCGATCATGTCTGAAGAATTGGCCCATGTTCCCCTGACAGATAAAATCTGACCTGGTTACCGTGCCGACAGTAATGTCTGAGCCAAACTGCTGCGGATGAAGGGTTACATGTGACCAAATGTCTCTGTAATGACAGCGTTAAGACTAGTGAGGGTTGTGCTTTAACCCTCACACTTAACTGGGTTCAAAACAACAACCTAAATTCATTACAACCTCTTTCATGTCACATGCTGTCACATTTTGACAGACTTTGTTGCTTTTTAAATGTTCTTACTATATGGTGAGATTTAAACAAGGTTAGCAGCACGAAATTTACAAGTTCAACACCGACTGAATATAATCATAAAGTTTCCAATGGGACCAAAAGAACCAAAAAGAGATACCATAAGAGAACCTTTCCTACTCTTCCTATTCTGTTCACTCTTACTCTAAAAACAGATGTGTTAAAAATAACACAAGATGTGTCTAGATGTGTCACATCTTTGTGTTAATTTAAAAACAACACATTTTGTGTTACTTTCAACTCAACATGTGTTGTCCCTTTTATGTATTTAACACAAAATGACACATTATGTGTTAAACAGCATAACACAAAAATGTGTTACATCCTTTTTTAGAGTGTAGAAAGAAATTACTTATTAGGGTCATTAGATTGAGCTAAGAGTACAAGAAACATGATACATGATCTGTCCATCCCTCAGTGACCGCAGGTAAACAGGCCGTGACATTGGTCATTACTGGCTTAAAAATGAGACAGAGAGACAGACAGACTGAAAGACAAGTGAAATTATATTGGTGGTCCCAGAGCACGCTCATTGCCTTTGGGCAGAGCAGAAATGCCCTCAAACCCAAGCTGATTACTGTCACCTCAACACTAAATACACTGCTCTATTCAACACTTACGGGGACCAGTGAAAACACACGCTCTGCTGTATGAGGGTTATGATGAGCTGTCGTCTCCTTCTGGGAGATCCCCAGAGTTTTAAAACTCAATCAGGACAATAAATGTTGTGTAGAATTACATGCATGTGATTGGGCATCTTTTAAGAAACTGCAATCTTTGAATTAATTTGAAGGGAAATATCTTGGACTTTTGTATCTCTGAAACACTTTGTAAATCTTAAGAGGTATTTATCTTTGGGAAACAGAAACATGAAATTGTTTAAATGTTACATGAAACAACTGTTACGGTTTTGTTTTGGGTTTCTTTTCTGTTGTGGTTTTCTTCTCCTTTTATAGGTTACCAGATAAGGATCTACACCTGTTACCAATTTGGCACTCTATTTAAGGTGTCTGGCCTTTATTGGAGGGGGGGCTTTTGTCCTTATCCTGCAGTTGTGATCCGAAGCTGGACCTTCACTTTGTTAATTGGTTGTTTCTGTATTGCTGTTTACTTATCATTTTTTACCATTTAAACCCCTGGACTTAAATAAATATTCTATTGTTAATATACTATTGGACTTCGAACCCTTTTTGTTGTTGTGTCCTTGAGCCGGATGTAACAATTGGGGGCTCGTCTGCAATCTTTTTTGTTATAGTGTAGAAGGAAGTAGAAAACGTTAATGACATCTTGGTGATTTTTCTTTTTTTACATGTGTGTGTGCTTGTGCACATATTGCATGCATTAATTACATCTCCTGAGATTTAATGAATTGTTTACATTGTGGTATATAGGCAGAAATGTGCACATTAGAAGATCATCAGGCATCTCACCTCCACAGACTAATCAGAGAAAACTTCACATCAAACCGCAGGACCCTCCTTCACAATCCTCATCACTGGAACCCTGGAGCAGTGCAGCGATCATAACACATCAATGATATCAATGCAGATGTGCAGCTCGGTTCAGATGAAGTTCTTCAGTGGGGAGATGAATGCTAATGACATCCTGAATATAAAGGGTCAAAAACCCTTATACTCATGACACACACACACACAATAAAATGAACACTTTTCATTATATAGAAACACAACACAAAATAACACATATTCTGTTACAAATAAAACTGTGCAAACCTGCTATTGGTCACCACAGCTGTCTGTAAAAAATAAATGATAATGACAAATAAAATGACATTTAGTGTAAAAGTTTTCACAGATCTTATTGTAGTAACAATAACTTGAGATATTGACGCCTCACCAAAGCAATCTAAATTGTATTTAAATAAATGATTTTGTTAAAACATGACAACATTAAAATAAAGTAACATTTCTCTTTTACATATTTGATTTAACATTATACATTTGAAAGAGAAGTCATGCGAATCGTTATTTACTGTCGTAACAAACGCCGATATTATCGTGATCTAACTTTTCACGCTCCCTTGACTGAAGGCTAACAAAGCAGCCAATCGCAGCGCGAAACGTCACTGCCTCGCAGCGCGGATGCATCATGGGAGTTGCAGTTCATTTGCGGTCTCACTGTGAAGTCCTGTTGCAAACACCGTCTGTGTGAATGAATAAAACTAAAGTCAAGCCACGTTTCTCGCATTAAATAACAGGTGAAACCACAGCAAGTACATTTCAATACGGCGAATTAGATAAACAAGGAACGTTTGATTAAATATGACAGAAAGTTATTTCTGATGTTTTTATTTATAAATGGGAGTCGGATCGCGAGCACACCACAAACCTGACTGGATTTAACGCCGTCGGATGACACACACAACATGATGTGTGTAAGTTACCAAAACAACACACACATACGAGCAGCAATGTTTATATGACAGGCAGGTTTGGATTAAGCTGATTTCTAGTTTGCAGGTGGGGATGTCAGTTCGATTAATAACTCAACTCAGTGTAAATCTCTGCAACAGCCAATACAGCCGTGATGACGTTGTTGTTGTGTAATCGCACGTGGCCTCTGAGATGCATTTAGTTAAATATATTTGCTTTGTTTTCTTAAAGGTATAATTTTATTTTGTGTAAATAATTTGCACACCCTCGTTTTGCTCCGAACTCGTGTGCTCTTCAGTCACCCGCTTGTCACCTTTTGGTTACCAAGTACATTAACTTTTGAAAAACCTTTATTAGTGTTCACGTTCATATTTCACGAAGTTCTTTCTCATGATGTTAAAAATCTTTCAATCTGAATTTGAAGGTGTATATTTCATGTTATGTTTGAAATGACTTTTGTAGACAAAAATATAATTGTGCCAACATATCAATTTATTTAATTAGAAAACCAATTTTTTATTTAAAAATAGTTTTGAAATGGATTAATAATATAAAAATAGCAAATAAAATAAAAATAGCAAATAAAAAAATTTCAGCATAGATAGAAATTCCTTCAGTGCTGTTTAAAATGCTTCTCAGATGATCAAATATAGTGTTCATTTATTTTCGATGCTTTTAGTCACAACATAATTTCCACAGTTACAGTTATGTAAGTGATTCCAAAGTTTTGACGGGTACTGTAGATTTAATTGTGTTTTTTTATGTCTAAGAAAATGTTCACTCAAAATCTATACATAAAAGCGTTTAACATGAATGAAAACTAATCATACAGCCCATCACATGATTTAGTTGCTGTCATTTAAAATCAATTATTTAATATTTTTCAATTATTTTTAAGCAAATAGTACAAAATCATAATGATGGATGTGAGTGGTAGAGATGGAGAAGAGAGAGAAAGAGGTGTGAGGTTGTTTCAGTAAGGTCATCTGTATGGATCACACAGTGGGTGTATGTGGTGTGGGCAGACAGCCGTTAGCTAACTCACCAACACTAACTACACTCACTAATGTTCTATTAAAAACATTCATCAAGATCAGAAGCCCTCAGCTCACTCAAGATCTCAACACAAGTGTGAAAACACTTCTATCTAGCCAATTTATCTGCAGATGAATTCAAGGGTAACCTCTCATCTGCCTTCTTAAGTGGGGTTTGGATTTTTACAGCAGATTCCAATAAATGCTAATAATGCAAAATTATTTCATAAGTGTTCATCTACTGTTTTTATATTGGCTATTTTAGCATTATGGACGTGACGTTTTCAGTCAGAACTTGAAGTATAAACTCTCACAGAATGTATTTATTACCAATATATTGAGCCATCTGTTTCAATATATTTTTTCATGGCAAGGTTCACATTTGCATGGACTTGCCCATGTGCATAATATAATGTTATTTTATAGGCGTACTAGTACTGTATATTATTGCCAAATTTAAAATCCACAGGAAAGTTTTTTTTAGTAGATGTAGTGGCAAATCTGATTACATTTTTTTGAGACGTATGTAAGTTTAATGTTTTATTATGAGAAAAATCGGAGAAGCAAAGACTTTATTCTTGCTCTCAATATAATCTTGTTATATGATCATTTTAAACATACATAGACAGACAAACAGACAGATAATGTGTAAATCGATGGACAGACTGTTTGCATATGTATTGTCTAATTCTTTTGTGAGTTACTCAGATCTGGCTGTGGGGTGGATGGCGTGGGAGGGTCCAGTTGTGTGTGTTGTATATTTAGGTGGATTCTGCCCATGGGTTGGCATGTTGTGGGAGGGTCTGATGGCGTATCCCATCTGCAGGGCTGAATTGCAGGTTGCGTCTGAGCGCAGGGACTCAAACTAAGATAAATAATGAGAGTGAAGCTGACTGAAATAGCCTCCCCCGTCGCCTCTGCGGTTCTGTCCTGCTCAGAGAGCGTCCAGACCCGACTGCCTCGCCATACTCCTCTCTGGTTAGCATCCTGGCTAAATTTGTTTGCTGTGCTCCTGTAATTAAGCGTGTGTGTGTGTGTGTGCCAGAGTTTAGATACACGCTGGCAGCTGGCTTCACTTCACCGCTCGTTTTTTCCCTCAGGAGACTTACAATAGTTGCGATAGTGTTTAACAGCATGTGCATTTATGTGGGTGTGTTACTGAACAAAACAATTTGTTTTTACAGTTAACTTACTGTATATTAACTTAAATCTGTTTCTCAGATGGACAGTTGCTATTGACCAATAACAGAAGATATACAATGAACACCTGGTGTGCCGCTTTTCTGTCTACCCATAGAACAAAAAAATGAAGAATTATAATTTCCTATAGTTTTATTTTCTATATTTTTTTAAACATAGAATGTTGTCGATTCTTTAACAAAATTATAAATGTTACTAAAAACATTATTGTTTCAGAAATAAACCTTTGTCTAAATCTGTAGAATTTCAGTTACATTTTTTACATTTAGTGCCTCATTTGTGTCATCTGTAATTTATCTCGAAAAATAGATCGTTCTGAGATGCTGTAACTGTGTGAAAAGACGTGATGTCACGCTGGTAACCTTCACTGTAGTTGAGCTGTTAACATTCGGCCAAAACGAATGTTCATGTCAAAGTCGAACTAGTTTTGACTATGACGTTTCACTGCCGCCCCTTCCTCTCTCCTCTGTGTGTGTGTGGTCACCTTTTAAAGATGCAATGAGTGACTTAGTTTAGCGATCACCCCCATCCACCCGCCTGAGAGAGGGTCAAATCATAGCAACCACTCAAACTCCAGCGGCCCGCTCACACTTCTGAATCATGCATTACATAACACACACACACAATATGGAGATCAGGAGAGCATTTCCTGTGCTTCCCCAATGTTCACATCTGAGAATCACAGAAGATTGTGAGTGAATGTTTGGGCTTCATAAAAAAATCTTCATTCATTATTAAAACGTGTTCTGCAATGGTTCAAAGAACCCTCTACATTTCAAGAACTTGTATTTTGGCTCTTTAGGGTTCTTAAGTGGCTGTAGGGTTCAGTCGAATTAAGAAAAAGTCATATTATAACGTAAAAGATGAACTTTAATAAAAATTGTGTTTTCTTTTGGAAAAAGGAAGTTATTCTTTAAATGACAGTAGATGTTTTTTAGGTTTTAAGACACAGGGATACAGTTTGGAGAGAGCTGACCTAACTTATACGTTACTTATCTTAAAAACATATTAAATTGCGATTTTGTATGAATTTTTATTCTCATTTTGAACATAGATTCAGAATTTTTATAAAGTACAAAAACAGTTGTGGATTGTAAACATGCAATTTCTCTCTAGAATCACATACACACCCCACACGGGTCTCTTGTCCTGACCCTGCCATGTTAGGCCTGATCTTTCATTGTGGTGATCAGATGAAAGAGTGAAGGCTACAGGTCAGCCCTTTCTGTCTGCAGTTGGTTATACCAGTGCTGCCAGCAGCCGTGCCCGAGTGTCCGGCAAGCAGCAACCCCGCCTCACTGTCTTCTACCACACTGAAACAGGCACATCTATTTTAACAACTTGCCACCGAGATGGCCCATAATCCTCTACTGACCAGCTACGCCCTCCTGCCCCGCTGGGGTTTTGATAGTTAGCTGAGTGATTACTAGCTGTGTTTAAATCCACTGAACAACATGTGGTCACCCAAAGACTAGTCTCAACCTCAGACGCCTACAATCTGATCATCTAAATTTCACCAGGTCAGAAATATATTATCCACCTTTAAAATTTTTCCTCAAATTAAGAAATACTTGCAAAATAAAGAAATACAAAAAAATTCTTGACACATTCTTTTTAAATACAATCTTTGGTAACACTTTCTGTCATCCCATCTCTTAACCTTTTGATTCAGATTTTTGTATTTTTTGTTTCTGACAATGTTTTTCAAGATCTGTTCTGGCAACTAGACTCTGTTGTGGTCCAACAGAAATAACACATGACAGATGTAAAGGTTAAACATGTACACATGGCATACGTTCGGGGAAAACCCCATTTGTAAATATATGCATATTGCTAAATTATCATATTATAATTTTTTTAAATATCTGCACAGTTTTTGGGGAAAATCTGCAGAATGAATTCAAACTCAATATGTCAAAGCAGAGAGTATATAGTTTAAATTATTGTTTTTTACTTTAAATATTAATATCCAAGAAAAAGACAAATGGTGCCCAACTGTATGATGGAAGAATGATGTATGGATGTATTCCAGAGCTAATCTATTTAAAGAACATGATAAACTTCCTGCTGTACAAACCACAAGAAGAGGTGACTGGTCATAAAAGGATTGTAACCTTTAAAAAATGACATCACACTTCCTGTGTCTTAAATAACAGAAACTCAAAATGATTCTCATTTGACATGTAAAAGGAACATGTTGAAGGTTTCACATCTTACAAGAGGAAATTATTTTATGTTGTTTGTACCATTAATACAAATTTATTTTCCTAAACTAAATGTGTGGATTTGACTCTAGTGCATGTGCAAGCATGTAAAACTGTTGGCATGTAACTTTATTAAGAATTAAAACATCACATTGTTTAAATGAAACCAAGGCTTTCAGTCTTAGTGAGACTCTGCTTCAATACAAGCTGATGTAACAAAAGGGATATTTCACGCCCTTTTGTTTTTATCTATAAACAAATGATTGCATCTGCTTGACAGTATATGTATAATAGTAGCATTATGATAATAACACTCCCATAGTTTGCTGTATTTTATTTAGTCAATTTCTTACAACAAGAAGCCTTCTGTGATGCTGTAAGTAGTTCAAACTTTTTTGCTGTTCTTGCAAGATGTAAAATCTAAATATAATTAAAATATAATAGCTGGTAAATTTTTTCAAGCCAGTGCAAGGTGTGGCAGAAGTTAATTTGGACCCCGTGTGAGAGAGAAATTCAGTGTGTATCACGCATCTAACTCCAACAGGCAGGTTTAGACACGAGAGTGAAGAGTGGGGGTTTACCATGGTACAGCTCTACTAAACTAGACCAACCCACCCCGAGAGAGAGAGAGAGAGAGAGCGAGAGAGGATAGCACAGGGGATAGAAGTGAGAGGAGAGGGGTGTGTGTGAGTAAAGTGTGTAGGAGAGGCTAAGAAAAACATTCCGGACTGGCAGCAATATCTCAGGAGAGAGAGAGAGGGTGAGGTAATATCTGTGAGTGTGTGGTTGGATTACATTCCTTTCCTTGTCCTCTCATGCAGTGGGTTGAGAGAGAGAGAGAGAGAGAGAGAGAGAGAGAGAGAGAGAGAGAGAGAGAGAGAGAGAGGGGGGTGATTGGCGGGAACCAGTCAGACCACTCCAGGGGTGTAGCTACCGCTGACAACCACTAACAGAACAGTGTACTCCCCTGACACACACATACACTTTGAGTTACTAGTAATACTCTACTACATCCTTAAAAACTAAATTCACTATATTAAGATACTCAGTGCATAGTCCTAGTCTTTATCAGTGCATTTCATGTTACTTTTCTGTCTCCCATCCCGTCAGTCTCTCTGATCTCACTACATGACTGCAGGACAGACCATGCCATTAAGACCCATATTACTCCACTAAATATATTTAGTCTAAGTATACAGTGAAGTCTGAGACCACTAGTGAAGATGATTTTTTTGTATTTTGTTTAACCGAACAAAAAAAATCAGCATTACATTTTGAGTTAGAAGTATGCCTGAAAAATTAATGTGAATTTGGGAATGTCTTCAGTTTACCTGACAATCACACGCTTCAATGGAAATAAGAACATCTGACCTTCCAAAGTTTTTTATGTAGTCAATTTTGATGTAGAAATGGTTCTGTAGTATGCAGCTTGGGTTAAGGTTAGTTTAAAGCATTTCTGTGTTTAACTTTATTTCCAGGTTAAGATACTATTTTTGAATCCCAGATAGCCAGTGTGGTTTTAAACTCCACCACCTCGGACATGTTTTACAGATGTTTTTTAACAGAAAGCTGGAATCTGTGGGAAAGTTGGGTGGGTGGGTCTGTGTGTCAGGGTGTGTCTACACTGTACAGAATCTTCATGCGCTTGCAGGAGGTTGACCCTTAACCTTAAACCACACACACAGACCTCAGACAGTGATTTTGAGATGTAGCTTTGATTATTGTTTTATGATTGCATAGCTGCTATGTTCCGCTGTTACATTATAGACTTCATTACATACTACATCTAAAAGTATTTTAATTTCTTGTGTAATCTTGTGACTGCATAGTGTTTAAGGTCAATCAATGGGATTTCTTGTAGATTTCAAAAAAACGTGTCTGCATATATTGAAATATACTTTCACTTACACATTGATTGACATTTTAACCTAGCGTGTGTGTATCTGTGACCAGGATGAAGATGGTTGCCACTTACGTATTGCAGAGGGAAAGACACACACACGCTGCAGGAAGTGGTTTGCGTTTGCAGTTTCAGCTGACACAGTGAGATCTCATCTATGGCTCAGTCTCATTTCTGACAGTCTGTGATCGCAAAGAGAGAACAGACAGAGGATTGACCTCAACCCGTGTGTATCATTTACAACAGCAGTGAAAGACAGATTTAAACCAGTTATGTTTCACACCTAAAGAAAATACTACTTCTTATCTCACGTGAATGAATCATTTTAAACAGAGTCGCATACTACCATACAGAAGTACTTAGACTTAGCAGTGTGTATACTTTGAAAAGTATGCAAGACTTCTGTATGCAGAAGCATGTGTCATTTTGACATTCGTAACAACTGATACCCAGCCACCTGATTGCAACAATCCCTCTTCACTGAGACAACATAACTGATAAGAATTTCGATTCTCTTTAGAGCATAATCAAAAGATCCTGACATCATTCGATTAATGACACACTGAATTAAAACATTTAGAAAGATAAAGATATTGAAGTGTATAGGAATGATTTGAGCCAGGCAAACATTTATTAATCTTGATGTGTAAATGATGGTGTTTATACAGTATAAACTATTGAGCGCTGTTTGCCTGATGCATTGTGTATTTATCGGTGTGGCGCACACCTGCATTCACAAACACCTTACTCATGAGACTTACAGAAAAATGCCCACTCCCTTCTTTAGGTGGGTATTAATGGACTACCCACAGATCTCCAACCCCTCCCTGGGTTTAATACGATAGTGAACACTGGGAACTGAGCCATGATAAGAATTAAAAGCTTTCTTTCATATGTCTCAATCAAACACATTAGCTTTATCAGCGTTTATTCGCATACCGCATGCACAGACGCACACACATACACAGTTTCTACAGGGATTTGATTAATTATATATTAAATATAGATTTGGCATTATTAGTCTTACAATAAGCATAGCATTGTTTTATCATGCTGATTATAGTAAGTAGTCTACTACTATGGGAAATTAATATTCAGGGTGTTCATTGCAAAAATAGTTAAAGAGCTTGTTGATATAAGTGCATGACATGCCTACACTGCTAAACTGCAGGTACGGTGAAAAGGTTTGTGTATGTGTGTGAGGTGCATGTCAGGTGGACACGTGCGGCCGGCTGCCAAATACTTCTGGTTTGGAGGGAGGGGTGGGTGGGTGTGAACTGTTGTTTAGTCTCTCTCTCTCTCTCTCTCTCTCTCTGATTCACGACACACCTTCTGTGCAAAACTCCTCTCCTTATCTCTCTCTCCCCGTCACTCGCTCTATCTCTCTCTCTCGTCTACATTCACTTTCACATGTTTGAGCTGGAGGATAGCAGTTTCCTGACACGCCGAGACTTCTGTCTGAGACTCGACTCCCCCTGCAACACCAAAAGGTCAGAAACCCCTACTGTCTGTCTGTTTCACTCCGTCATTCATTCTCTCTCTGTCTGTCTGACTGCTCCATCACCGTCTGTGTAAAAGTGTCAAAGGTTTGTTTTGGCCTGTTGGTTGCGTCTGTCAACATGCTTGAATACTTCTGAAGAGCCTGAAAACTGTACGAGGCTCAGAAGTGCAGTCTGCGGGACCCCCCCCCACCTCCTCATTCTCTGAATCTCTTTAATTAGAAAGTCTAATACAGTAAAATGAGATGACAGGTCAGCGACGGGGGTCTGATGCTATCACTGCATCGCCCAGTGTTTCCCTGCAACCGAACACGCATTTAAGAGAATTCGGGCTGCAAAGCAAGCAAGCTTTATAAATTTATAACAAATTATAAATCAGCAAACAACATTTACGTTTAGGCGAAGTTTGTATAATTCGCCTGCAAAATATATCTGCCTTGTTTTTAGTTGACTTTGATGCTTTATGGTGAATAAAGTTAATTGACATTAGCTTTGAAAAATTTAGAAATTTCACACCGGTTTTTAACTTTAGAATTGAATTATTGTTAAAATTGTAAAGCATTGCAGGTTTAGCTTTCCAATCTAAGTGTTAAAGTGTACGTGCTTAAAAAAATCTGATTAATGATATTTTTTTAAATGATTATTTTAATTAACTTTTTAAAAATTTAACTGTACTGTGTACTCTTTAGAAAAAAATATGTGTATATTTTTGTTAGAGGACTACATTATTATGTTTTTACTTGTTTAATTGTTTATTGTCATTTCAAAGTCGCTTATAATAAACGCGCCTGCTAAATGAGTAAATGTATATGTATAAATATATTTAAATCCACTAAATATGATTTTTATATTCTTTATAAGACAAGACTCTTATAAATGTAAATGAGCGGAGAATTAATTTATAAGATATAAATAAAGAAATATTTAAATGTATAAATTTATTGCGTTCAAGTAAAGTGCGTAAATACAGTATGCACTTCTCGAAGGGGAGAGAGAGAGAGAGAGCTTTGTTCAGGAATGGTCAGGGACACCATATATCAGGTGAATGGCCAGATGACCATCACCATTAATTATTCATTCATTTTAATTGTGGCTGTGACGTTCCATCAGGGTACCAGAATTCCTTTCAATGCCAAGCAACTGCTTTCAAATCGATCAGGGCATGTTTGAGATCTGCCTGAACTCAGCAGTGATTAACCCGACCCGTGTGATAACACACAAACTCCTGTTACGACTTCAACATTCACTGTCGCTCTCATACACTTAAAGCAGTATTGAGTGAGAAGGAGTGGGGTTATGCTGGGATACGCGCCACACCTTTGTCTGTTGAGTCACCAGCTCAAGGTTTATCAATGTTGAACCTGATCCGGAGTGCTCTTTTGTTACACTGTGGATACTTTTACATTGGCGTGTTCTCAAACATTTGAGAGTGAGCTGCACACCGTGGGCTCTCCGCGGGAGGGTGTGGGAAACGACTAAAGAGAACAATCGGCAGGTTCTTCGTGCAGTTTTGGATCATTGCTGTGGCCTGACTCAAATACATGCAAATATACGTTCACATATGCATATATGACACCCCCCACATATAAACACACACACACATCTCTATATATATATTCTGAGTCACAGTTTAGTCAAGTTTATATAATTAATATAATTGATAATTGACCACAGCTGTGGTCTGTCTTACTGTCTGAAACAGAAGGTTCTTTTCTGAAGATTGACAGGAGAACTGCAGATGTTCAGCTTCAGGACACACTGTCAGCAGTTTTTATGCAGTGCTCTGATTGGCTAGATTAGCTGCTCGGTTTAATATGCTACAGTATAAAAAAGTAATTTATTTAAATATTTTAGGAAAGAAATAGATCCTATGTAAAATGCAAAATTGTACTGTTATAGAAATGCATTTTTATCCATTAATTCGCAGAAAAAATATGAGAGAAATTTGATGAGAGAAATCTAGATATTCACACAAGTAGTGTGTGGAAGTCTTACAAAAGTCTTAACCACCTACATTGTGTGCATCAGTCAGCTGTCCCCACGATTCAAACTGATTATAAATCATACTAAATGATGTTTATTTTTAAAATGTAAAATTGCAGAAAGGTTTGTGTGAGGGTTAGGGGATACAATATACAGTACAAAACTCATTATGTCTGTGGAAAGTTTCCACAATGTATAGAAGCATAGTTTGTGTGTGCGTGTGTGTGAGAGAGAGAGATAGAGAGAGAGAGGGAGAAGTTTAATGATTCACATGCACATATCGTGTCTCAATGCTTTAATCTTCATAAAAGCATATGTGGGTGATGAAGACATTTTTGTGTTGATCGAGGGGTGTGTGTGGTAATTTAGGTAAATCTCATCTGTCAAGCCACTATGGAATGTCCTTACCTCACCTTCACAGAGCGAGAGAAAGTGAGCTTAACACTCCCTGGTAACCTGTGTATTTTGTAGATCTGTAACCTGGGTATATCTGGTGCAGAAATAATGAAATGTGTTTTCTGAAGTCAGCGCTGGATCTCTTAACAATACACCTTCAACTAGCTGTGAAATTTTTGTATGTTCTTATTTAATAGTAAAATGTTTATCGCTGAATATTCACAGCTATTTCCCCATATATCTGGTGTCTGAACACCATGTAATGTCATGCATAATGTTTAATTCACCAGGTCACATGTACTTTATTAAAGTCATATAGTGTCCATCACTATGGTCACAGTGAGTGATGTAAACAACTATTTATATAATCTCAGGGTTGAGCTCAGTAAGATTATATTAACATAAACTCTTGTTAAGAATAAGTGTTTTTCTCGAACCCTCTCCCACACGTTACATGCTTACTGCTGGTCATGTGATCAGTCTCCATCAGAAACAGGAAATTAATCACACATTTCAGTGCTTTTAGAAAACAGAACTTGTATATATTTAGTCTGGCTGTATGTATTTTTGCTTATACATAATCTGTCGAATCTGATTGTCTCCTAATATTTGTAAGTCGCTTTGGATAAAAGCGTCAGCTAAATGCCTAAATGTAAATGTAAATGTATCATGTTTAGTGCTTTAAAATAGACGCTTTGCAATTAACACGCCAAACTATAGTATTAACTACTGCTAAACTTTACTAGATACTAGGTACTTTACTGTACTATACTATAAACTTTCCTAGACCTTACTTTTTACTAGTTTTACTCATTTAACTAGACATCATCGAATTAACTATATTATGTTATATAACTTTATATACTATACTATAGAAAACTTTTATACTTGTACATTTTTCTAGACTTTGTTCTGTACCGTTACTGTAATATAGTATTACTGTACATCCTTGTACTACCTACCACAGAGTTTCGTTTAGCTCAGTTTCTTTATTCCTCTGTTCTTTGGTTTAGTTGAACCCTAAGCTGTGTAATATTTCTGTGGCTCACTGAACGCCGGTTTGAGTTTGAATGATTTTCTCTGGTTTGCTGTATAAAAAGTGAGTGTGTTATGAGAGCAGCTGATTGGGGAACATCTAAACTCCTGTAGGTGTTTCCTGTGTGAGAACCGTCACTGTAACCAGTGGCAACTCCCCAACTCTCTCTCTCTCTCTCTCTCTCTCTCTCTCTCTCTCTCTCTCTCTCTCTCTCTCTCTCTCTCTCTCTCTCTCTCTCTCGATGTTTGTAAAATGTTCAGACACGTTATTGAGGACAACACACCACAACACACATGTACGCAGATCAATAAAGAGCACACAGGGAAAGCAGGCCGTTTGTTGTCATGTTTCTGTAAGATTTTGGTTTTGAAACTGGGTCCACCCACTGATGTGAGAGGAGAGGCACGGGGGGTGTAGGGAGAGAAAAACAGAAAGAGAAATATGAGTGTGTGGGCATTCATTCCCTCACTCTCTCAGTTTTAAATAAGGACACATTGATCCACCCACCCCAGCCCCCCCACACACACACATATGTATATATAAGCACACACACACACCTGAGACCTGGACACACACATACACAACAGCCTGACATCTTACACACTTACAAACAGTTAAGGTATTAGAGAGGGAGGCTTACAGGCCCAAATAACTGACAGCTGGGTTGTAACATGGTGACAGAGGCTTTAACTTGGTAAAACTGCTGTAACTCATGAATTGACTTATTGATATGATGTTTTATCATTTGTAACAATGATTAACTGTACATTATACCACATATTACAAGGCTACTTATCAAATAGATATATGAATAATTATAAGTGTAGCATAATTACACAGAAAAAGGAGTTGTGATATAAAATGTGAGTCTAAAAGTGTGGCCACACAGAGAGTATATCAAATATATTTAAGGGAACTAACAATGTCTGTGTGTGTGTGTGTGTATTATATGCACATATGTCAGCTCATGAACCAATGCAAGTACAGTATCACAGTGTGTGACTGATCAGTACGAAAGCCTGCATCTTTGTGTGTGTGTGTGTATGTGTGTGTTTGACAGACATGTGTCTCCTGTGCCCTGCAGCCTGGTTGGTTTTAATTAGGTAGAGCCAGAGGGCCTGAGGGCAGACAGAGGCTAGTCATAATCACACACACACACACACACGGGCCAGCCTCCCCCTCACAATCCTCCACACAAAAAAATGTCCTTTCAGGAGGAGCATCTTAAAAACACACACCCTTACAAACACGCACACACCATCTGTCACAAACACTTGTGTGTTTTATGCACCGTCACTTTGATTAATGACACACAAATTAGCGATGTGCATTTTGGTCATTTTGACTTGATAAGCTGCCATAAAGCTGTGTCGGAATGATGGTATTTTTAAGGTGAGTGGGAGAATCATGGCAGAAACTAATTGGTATTGATTATCACGATTGTGAATGTTGATTACACATTTCTGTACTGTAGAATAGCAACTCATTTGGTAACTCCTTGACCACATGCGTGGTTTTAAGACAATGTATTGAGTAAAAGTATAGCAGAACTTTTAACATTTAAGACACTTATTTTCTGTTTCATTCTATTATCTTTATTCTATCTCGGCTGTCCCCAGACCACGATCACCATGTACAGTTTTGATGCACGTCCACGACCCCACTGTAACCATTTCAGCTAGGACTATATCACATTTTTGTCCTGTTTTCCATTATAAACATTTTTATATCAGGATGACTATAAAATTTTTCTTGCATGTTTGAATGTCTACATATTTTTAATGAAAAATACTGATTAAGAAATATATTTAAATATAGTTAATAGTCTCCAGTTGGTGTGAAATGTTTTAATTCTTATAATGAATGAATCACTGCTGACACCACAGATATAGGTAACTAGAGCTACCTGTATCTGTGGTGTCAGCAGTGATTCATTCATTTTGCTTATGGTCATCCCTAATATATTACACAGACCAAGACAAAAACACAATGTGTGTGTGTGTAGAAGATACCAGATTATTCTGAAACTGGCAACACAAGACAACACAAAATCAGAAGCAGCTGGATTCAAACCCATAGAACCCTTCACACCTACTCACACATGACCTTGTCACATATTTTAAGCTCTGTGTGTGTGTGTATGCATGTGTGTGTTCATGGTTGTCCTTGGACAACCGATTCCCACCCTAGTTGGTGGGCTTGTCTGTAAGTGGGCAGAGATGACACAATTTTTTCCCACAAGCCCACACCCAGGAGCTGTAAAGCCCCCACACCCAGAATGCATCTGTGCAGCGTGTCCCAAATCACATACAAGAGCCTTTTCACAGAGAATGAAATGATTTTACAGAGCAGATTTACCACAAGCCTGCAAAAGCTGGAAAATCCATTCACCAAGAACCATTTCAAGAACTTTTTATTTTCTAGTTCTCTTGAAACCAGAACAATGACCAGAGAACTTATATTAACTCAAGAACCTACAAAAAGAGTTCTTTACTGAATCTATGAACCTGTGACAGACTCTGCGTTTATGTGACTAATATAAGAATCTGTTTTAAGGGACGGAAGGGTTACCTGTCTTGGGTTTCTATGACAACTGACCGAACATACCTGTAACTAATAGTGTGCGCCTGTTATCTTAGTGACAGACAAATGTGTTCATTAGCATCTCTTAAATGTTTGATTTTCACCTCACAGATTATTTTACTGCTGAAAATGTATTTTATTCAGAATATCTTAGTGGAACATTGACTTTGGCATTAAGTAACTGTGCTGGATGGAAAGCAGGTCATTATGAATCTGTGATAAATTACATAACTAGGTGGATTCTTGGTGTAATTTAGGAAATCCTGTCCGTGTTTGCGGCCCTGTTAAAAGCGTCGAGTCATGATTTAAAGGGACAGACACCACGGGAAAATGTCACCGAGCCAACAAACACAAACCAGAGAGTTTGAGTTTAACACAACACATTTACAGCAAACTCTCTTTTTGCACACATAGCATAGCATATTTTTGACATTCATTTATCTCATCAAAATTAACAATTTCAATTTTTTTATGGAAGTTTTGAATAGTAAAAAAAAACCTGATTGTAAACTTAAACATTTTAACAGAACAGAAACATTAAAATCATTTCCTGTATTGTTCCATTTAAACTCCTAATACTGATTGATAATAACTGATTGATTTCAGGAAATTTTGAGTGAACAGAGCTCTCATTCATTTATGTTTCCGTTATAGAGATTCTGCAGTGGTTAAATTATATTTCCAATAAAGAAAACTAAACAAAATGTAGAAAGATGTAGAAATAAAAAATATGTAAGATGTTCAACATCTGTTGGCTGTCTTTTCAATGTTTTCTAATTTTAGAAAAAAAGGATCTTTGTCTGCGATGGTACAAACCTTGGAGAAGCTTAAATTATGAACATGGACAAATGACATTTTATTTTATCACAAAATAACTTGAGAAAAGGAGCTACTTGAGGTGGTAAAATGTTGGCAGATTAAGATTTAGACATAAGGAAATTAAAAGTCACCTAATGCACTGCATCTTAAATCTATATTTTAATTGTTAGCGAACAGTTGGTGTTATGTAACAATAGTTGTATATATTATTTTGTCATATGACCTCACTGTGTTGCATGTTAGTGATTTTTGTTATGTATGTTTATTGTTAAAAATGATTTAACACAAAAGTGTTTTTAACTTTTTTGGTCTTTACTTCTGTCACCATTTATAGTCTTAGAAAGAGCTAATGTACTTCAGAATTACCATCTTAATGAAAAATATTTTCATCAAAAATATTCTCATTTATGATAAATATCAAGGCAGACAGATGTCTGATTGTTAGCTTGTATATAAACGTAAGTCTCCAGCCGAAGAAAAGTCCGTGCACACACATAAATAGCGCTGGTTCTTTACTCTCTATTTAAACTACCTCTCCGTCCATTTGTCCTTAAGTTTGAGTTGCAAATCCTTCACGAATAAAACTAAAAATTCATTTAGTCTGACCCCAAATCAGAGGGTTTGTGCACCATGGGCTTTATTACATACTGAGCTTAAACTGTGTTGTGGAGGAGGATGGGTATTATTATCCTGAGCTTCCCACCCAGCTATAAAAACTACATCTCTGTACGGTTGCTCTAGAGTAGATCCACCTCCTCTCTCTCTCTCTCTCTCTCTCTCTCTCCCTCTCCCTCTCTCCCTCCTCCTTCCTCTCAGCTTCCACACAAACCTCTTAGTCTCCCCTCATGTGCCGCTGCTTTGGGCTGTAGTTGGATGCTCGGCTGTGTGTGTTTTTGTGAATGGAGAGGACATGCTCGGGCAGACAGCATGGACAGGCGCCTCTGTGTCGCTCAAAGACTGAGATGAGACAGGCTCAGATCTGAGACAACACTTGGAATAAATCTTACACACTCTCACACACACCTGAGGATCCGGACGGGTAAGTGTTTAATTCATTGAGAAAGTGTGCCGGATGCACGTTTGTCTGCGATTGTATGTTTGAGTCCCAATGCGAAGTGTAGATCACATAAGGGGTGGTAAACTGTTTATAATGTTTATTCGTGGCGGTCTGTGTTTGTTTGTTTGTTTGTGTCAGGTATAGAACAGCACGTCTGTGGGCTGTCATTTGATGACTCATGTAATTATTTGGGCCGTTCTTTAGATGTCGTCTCCAGAAAATGAGTTTTGGTCCATTCTGAGTACAAACTAACACAAACAACTGATGACAAAGCATATCACACTAGAAAATAATTTCTCTTTTGTGCATGAAAACCGCATGGCAAAGTATATGTAGGATATCAAAACATTCTGAGCAAGTTTCAAATACACTTTCTAGGCTCTACACTTTCTTTCGTGAAATTTGTTTTCTGGTTAAATCCAGTATTGCTATTTTTTGTCAGGTTGTTCACATGATCTTTAAAATGTGGCCCATTTTACATACTGGTCTTAATGGGAAATACTCCTAAACTAAACTAAACCACAAAAAATACAAATGTCATATTATGTATGTATTTATGTAGGTATTCATGGTTTTTAAAGAACAACTTTATGCAAGTAGATTCAGCCGTAACATTTTAACTTTTAATCTTTTAAGTATATAAATAAATAAATATATATATTAAAGAATGTCTCTGCACTTTTGTGTAATATTTCACATAATGCAAATCAGTTTTATAATTTATGGCAAGGCTGGTTAAAGCAATTTGTGCCGTTCACACTTTTATACAAAAAGCAGATCTGTATCTGTATGTGATATGGGAAAAATACAATTTATATAACATTTAGTTCAATAACAAATATGTAGTTTCAGAGAGAACAGTCACACAACGCAGTGAGAGAGGTTTTTAGTTTTTGAAAGACTGTCATAAAGACAGGGTGTGTGTGTGCGCTTAAATGGGCTGAGCACAGATTAAAAACAGGTGTAAATTACTGTTTGTAGCAGGTGAAGTCTGTGTTGCAGGTGTCTGTACATCTTGCTTCATATATTTACCAAACAGTGGCATTAGGGCAGACATTACACAACCGCATGTGTGATTCTACAGTCTGGTAAAGCAACACTGTCGTTTATTGTATTCTGTTGCTGCATGAATCAGTGTGTGAGTCGAAAGTAGACGAAATACGTTAATATTTGCATCAAATTTACAGTAAAACTCCAGTTTATTATGTTTCCTTCAAATTTGTCTGGTTAAAGTCTGTGATCTGTTGAAGTTAAATAACCTGGAAAATTAACGTTTTGTTTCAGTAACAAGATGAAGTCAATATATTTGTGTATTTTGTAAGCTGTGACTGCTCAGCAGCTTAACATATGTAATTTCTCTTTCAGTACTTTAAAGTATAAATTTTAAATCAATCATATTTAAATTCAGAGCTTTCTATTGGTGGATTAAGCAGGCCATCGCTGAGGGAGGCAGTTCTGACTGTAAACAGTTGCAGCTAAAGTGCTAATAGAGTAAAACCTACAGGTGCCCCTGCAGGTGAGCCCGCTAAATGATCTCCCTCAGGACCCGCCAACCCACGACTGGATTTAGCCAATTTGCCAGCAGTCTGAGAGGCCGTAAGTCTGTTCGCCCTCACACGCGCTTGCTTCTGTCTTAAACTGGAACCCTGCCTCCCTAAAGAGGCCATGATGAAATATCTGGCACAAACTTTTAGAGATGTTGTTACAACTTTATTGTTCATCAGTAGATGGTGATCTTTGCATCACAGTAAATCTGTTGAGACTTTTCGTTTCAAGCTCAGAAACTTTTAGAAAGATCTTCGTCTTGATTGGTTTTATCATTAGTAAACCTTTTTTTAGCTTTTGTACTTTGTCCCAGTTATGAGGTCCATCAAAGCGCACTGTATGTGTGTATGCATTTAGTTTAAAGATCGAGCATAGGTGTGTGTTATTTGAAAAGATCAAAGAACTGAGGGGGTAGTTTGGGTTTTTACTCTGTGTCATTTATGTTTAGAAACATGACACATTGTGATTGATGTTGAACTCAGAACTAGTAATGTATAAACAGCAGGAAAAATATCAAACAAGTTTATTATCACCCACTGGTCTTACTGGGCAAATCATTTTTTTTTTATTAAAATGCCACATTACAATGAACCTCAATTAGTTGTTGTCTTATTAAAATTTTGGCAATGCCAAACTATCTATTCGCATTAATTCGGTTGATTTTTGTAAGCAAGTATGACTTATTCAGACCAATGAACGATTTAACTCAATTTAATTCACATGCTGGTTTGACCCACACCAACTAAGTGATTTGTTTGTGAATCAGAAAGTATATTTGTTTATTTTGAAAGTCTGTACAAACAATTTATTTAAAATAAATTTTTTGTATTGTGCACCGTTTTGAAGGAGCTTTCCACCAAACATTTTGGTAGTTTTATAGGTGCGGGAAATACTTGTATGCACATATCTTTCTAACAAAATGAGTGTCGGTCAAAAGTGCAGGAACTGCTGCGTGGGTATTTCATACGATGGTTAAAAGATTCATCTCATCACCTCTTTCCACTAACTGTGTAGATTAGTGCAGAGACTAGAACAAAAACTGAACGCTGTTCAGATCCTCAGATTATCTCAGAGCATCCCTCAACCTCAAACAGGACATTTGATATAGCCGTTAGAGAGTTCACACGCCACAAAACACTGCTGTAAACTTCTTAAAATAAGTGTTAAAATAATCCTGAAAATTTACTGCACATAAATGTAGAAATAATTATTTGAAAAAATTGAGCAAATGAAAGTGTGAATTTTAACTAATTTAAGTAATCGGTTGTACACAAGTACTTAATTTAGTACTTAATTTCTGAGTAATTTTAAGTATACTTACAGTATATTTGGGTGGCATGAGGACAGACACACACACAGACTGTAATTATGTGAGGGAGTATGTGTGTGTGGGGGGATAACTGAGGAGGGGACAGGAGGAGAAATGTATGTACTCCCAGGGTGGGTGGGAGATCTCTCTGTCTCACTCTTCCTTCTTTTCCTCTTTCTCCCTGCTGTTGTTTTAAGCTCCAAGCGCCTATTTAACTTGGCTGGATTTTCCAGGGTGGGGCACCCTTTTTCCACTTTTGCCCAACCTGTCAGGGAACTTCTGTGGACAAGATCTCATCCTGCACTCTTCCTTTTTCTTTTTTCTGTCTACAGTGTTTTCTAAATTTATAGTTGCATTTATGCATTTGGTAGACGCTAAGTGACTTACAGTGCATTAAATCCATGTCTTATCAGTTTGTGTGTTCCCTGGGATTGAACCTACAACCTTTGCCTACCTATTGATGTATGGGAACACTATTGGTCTTCTATCGTTTTAAGTTTAAAATTAAGACATTTAAGTTTGTGTGCTAGTAACACATATCAGCACACCGAACAAACCTTTTATTAAACATGCGTTTTATAAAAATTTTTCATATTATTTATATTTGCATTTTAAACTCAGTCTGTAATTCACAACGCTACCAACAATTTTCTCTCTAAAGTAGATTAAATTATTCTTGTCATATTTATATTTACTTGAAGGGTCACGTTGTTTGGTTCATGTGGTTCTTCTTTTAAAGATACATTACTTGTTACTAGACTAGATGTATGCAAGCGGTAATTATAGCAACTGTTTCCTAGCAACGGAAGACAGGACATTAAAATGTTGATTAGTGAGTGGTGAGCTGAATATTAGTAGATGATGAGAGACAATATGAAAAAATTATTTAAAATGTTTGTGGAAATAACGGTAAAAACAATAGTAGGTCTATTATAGAGGCTGTTTTTGAAAGCCAGTCAACAACTCCAGCGGTAGCAAGACGTATGAAAGCATCTATCCACATGCCTGTAGTGACCACGGGGACGAGACACACTGAGATTAAACTTTATTCATAGCCATGAAGAAGGACGATGCTGCCAGAATGCCTCTTAAAAAGTCAGTGTAAACATTTCAGGGAATCCACAGGTACAATTCAGGCTCATTCATGTAAGCCTGTAGTTAAAACCCATCTGAACGGACAGTCACTGTCCACACCTAGAGAAAAATACAGCTTTTTAAATTTATTATCATTGTAGGAAGAAAGGAAAGTGACTCGTGACCACTTCAAACTAAACTTCAAACTAAACAACTAGAAACTAAAATGACAAATGACTCAATATTCTGGGTTTGTGTGTCATTGAAGAATAAACACTATTAGATAGAAGGCAAATGGATTGAAATCTCTCATGCAGTACAAGTAAACTGGGGGCGGTGGGTTACGTTTACTCTGACACTTTTTTCCCTCTGAAAGCAGAAACTAGAGCCTGACCCCTTTTGTCTTCCTGTCTTGTCTTCTTTTCTTTCCGAATGTGACAAAGATAAGTGTCAGCTTTTCTCACAATGCAAAAGATCAGATTCAATTCACTATCTTTCAAAGTGACACGAATGGCCTGGCACTATCAACATATGCCACGGAGAGCAGAAATCAGTGGCTGTCTTTTTGTCAGATTAATCGAGTTTAAAAACACACGCATACATAGAAAAAGACTTTCACAAAACTATGTGCTGTGGCAAATAAATATTGCATGTTGTGCCATTTAATATAACTATTTTTACTGAATTTAGAGGCTTTATAAAAAGCGGAGAAAGAGAGAGAAGACTTAAGGGTTAATTCAACTGAGCAATAACTAAAGACATGATCCACTCTATCTATTGTGAGCATGTTCAGCACTTACTGTCCCACATCTATTTCATCTTTATATATTCATTCTCTCTGTCCACAGATTTCTCAGAGAAGATGGCACACACAGATGAAGACCTGATTGGAATCCCTTTCCCAAACCACAGCAATGACGTCCTGTGCAGTCTCAATGAGCAGCGACGAGACGGTTTGCTTTGTGACGTCATCCTAGTCGTCAGAGACCAGGAGTACCGCACCCATCGCTCCGTTCTGGCCGCCTGCAGCCAGTACTTTAAAAAACTCTTTACCGTGGCCGGTAACGGCAGGGACTCGAATCAACATGCCATCTACGAACTGGACTTCGTGGCTCCAGAATCGCTATCAGCCATTTTGGAGTTCGCTTACACGTCGACGCTGACATTGACGGCCTCAAACGTCAAAGAGATCCTAAGCGCCGCCAGGCTGCTGGAAATTCCCTGCATCATAAACGTTTGTTTAGAAATCATGGACACAGGAGGAGGCGGAGGTGAAGGGGATGTGGCCGCAGAGGGAGAGATGGGAGTAGAGGAGTTTGAGGGGGATGATGAGGAAGACGAGGATGGAGAGGAGGAAATGGAGGAGGCAGAAAATGACTCTAAAGATGGCGACAACAACAGCAGTGAGAAATCTTCACAGGGAAACGAGTCCAAACCTCAGGAGGGATGGAAAGAGAGGGCAGCAACCAGCCCACCCTGCAGTTCTCAACAGGGGGTGAACCCCAACCAGGATGGTCAGGAACCCCAAAGACGCCAGACGAACACCCCTGAAGCCCAACGTGCTGAAAAACCCAGAGGGCCAGAGGGATTAGAGGGCAGAGCACTGAAGGACTTCTCAATAGAATCCCTACTCCAGGAGGGTCTCTACCCAAAAGTATCAGGCCTCGATAGAGGGGCTGGCTTCTCACCGCTCCTTCCTGGCTTTTACCCTCCCATGTGGGCAGCAGAATTTCCAGGATACTCTCAACTCATGGAGTCACGACATCCCCCTCACCCCTTTCCTAGCGCCTCGCTGGAAAATAAGCCGTTGGACCTTGCCGTCAAGAAGGAAGTTATCAAGGAAGAGCTGAAAGATGAGCCCCTAAATCCTGCCATTCGCAGAGACTTCTTAAAAGACTTCATGGGTCCAGGACTGGGTGTGACCTCTGACCCTGCCCTTGGTCAGATCAAAGATGGGGCGGACCTACGGTCCTACCTGAGTTTCCTTTCTGCCTCTCACCTAGGAACACTCTTTCCACCGTGGCAGCTGGAGGAGGAAAGAAAGATGAAGCCCAAGGCGTCACAGCAGTGCCCGATCTGCAACAAGGTCATCCAAGGAGCAGGAAAGCTACCACGACACATGAGAACACACACTGGAGAGAAACCCTACATGTGTACCATCTGTGAGGTCCGCTTTACCAGGTGAGTCGGGATGATGTGACCAAAGCAAGTGTCATAAACTTAAGGCCATGGGGTCAGGTAGTAATTGAGCAAGGATGGAGAGTAACTCTAGATTTGGGGCTGAAAAAGACTAATTTCTTTTCTGTCACTTCTTATGATAATTGAACAGAAAGCAGGAATGACAGGGAGACGAGGGGCAAATGAATTAGCAAGTTCTGTGACACAACAAAACATAAAAAAAATAAGCACAATACCATCACACACAAGAACTTATTATACTGTATTGCTAATGACAGGTTGTGTGAAGTCAATGTTTTCCTCAAGAAAATGATTCTCTGTCTAGTCTCTTTGAAGCTGCACAAATAACCTTCAGTATTACAACAATAAAACAGCACATGAAAACTAGAACAGCATTGTGAGGACAAACCTGCTGTGAAACACTTTCTGCATCACTGCGGTTGAAGCCCGCATGAGGTTTCCACACTGTAAGAAAAGCCAAAGTGCAGTAATGTTAATATAAGACCTACATTTCACTTCTAGCAATGAGTGAGATCTAGAGTAAGAAACAGAACAAAAGGCCTGAAAAGCCTTCTGGATAACTCATCTGGATACCACATGACAGAAAAGCTAAATCCTGAAAAAAACCCTCTGAGTGTTTCGATTTTCATGTTTTTCTGTGACTACTGTTCTGGCATCTTGGTACAGTTGAGCAAGCTGCAGCGGTCTGCTTTTCAAGTTCGAAAGCGTGCACCTGTGTGTCTTCCTGCTTGCATGTGCAATTGAAGACATGTGAGACACAGTGTGTGTGTGTGTGTTTTGAGGTTTTACAGGGATTTTCTAGTGTGAGAAATATGCTTGTCTTATCTGTGGATGAACCTCAAACCCCATATTAAATCGTTCTGTCTCTTTCTTTTCCAGGCAAGACAAGCTGAAGATTCACATGCGCAAGCACACAGGCGAGAGGCCTTACATCTGCCTGCACTGTAACTCTAAGTTTGTTCACAACTATGACCTGAAGAACCACTTGCGCATTCACACAGGCGTGCGGCCGTACCAGTGCGAGCACTGCTACAAGAGCTTTACGCGCTCCGACCATCTGCACAGACACATCAAACGGCAGAGCTGCCGCGTCTCCCGCCCGCGACGTGGACGAAAACCCTCCACCTGGCGGACCACCAACTTCCTCTACCCTCAAGACCCCAACGCCCTTCAGGGGGACAGGACCGTGCGGGTTCCCGTCACCAGTACCCCCTTGCTGGCTCAGCTGGCTGAAAGACAGCACCCTCCAGGTGGGGCAGCGCTAGAGGACGTGGATGGCAGCAGTAACAGCCGGGAGAGTCTGACGGACAGGAAGTTCATCTCAGAGGATGTGGACAGGAAACGGGGAATTTTCGCATTCGCCATGGCAACAGAGGACATTCTGCCTCACCCACCCTTCTACAGTGCCACCTCTGACCCCTGGGCCGTGAGACTGGACCGAGCCCCACCAATTCCTGAGGCTGCAAAGTGACTTTGTAGGGTTTACTAATAGTACCTGAGCTTTGATTGGCTCTACGGTTACGGGACAGCAGGAAGTACATCTGCCTCACCTAAAACTGAAGCTGCTCGCTTTAAACGTAACAAGGAGATTTCTTTACAAACAGCATTCTGACTGTGTAATATTCAAAATAAGAGACTTATTTTTTGTTTAATACATCAGCTTCCAATGGGATAACAGGGATTTTAAATACTTTTTAAATGCTCAGATTTGTTAATATCTTGGATATGTTTGATGCTTCACCGTTTGCTAACAAAAGAAAATGAAACCAAGTGTGATACGCTTACTGACTGTTCAGTGCAATCAGTATGTGAAACTTTCATGCAAAAAAATTGACAATCAGGTATTAAAGAAAAAAATCCTGCTGAAATAAGCCACAATCTCTACTGTTTGCATCTGACAGCTTTCTTATTGAAGTTTGGGGTGAAGATATTCTACTATATGATTCTATAAAAGGAAATTACAATCCTACAAATTGTACATCCACTATGCAAAATATACTAAAAAGTGAGTTACCAAGAACAACAAAGAACAATTTGTTAATCTGACAAAAAATCTCAGGATCAGATACAACAGAACATTTTTTACAGCCAAAATAACATTTTACACATAAAATGTCAAATCAAACGGCAGGTGATATTTCAACTAAAATAAAAATATTTTAATAATTAATTTCATGAACTTATACATATTACATAAAATTATTGCTGTTTTACTTTCAGCATCATGATCGTAAAGAAACCCTTGATTAAAATCAAATGCTTCTGTCTGCAATATTAAAAAATGTAATTGTATAGATTTAGCCTTTTAAAAACCTTATGGTGGAACAGTTCATTGTTGTAATCATTTACATGTAAAACACCCAAAGAAGTGTCATTAGAGAGCAAACTTGAAGTCTTTTTGACTTTTTTCATCTTTTTGCAAAGCAGGAAATCTTTTACACATGATTTGTAAATTTAAAGTGTCTAAGAGGTGCTTGTGTACAGGAAGTTGAAACGGGGAAAAGTTCACCACTTTGATAAAAGCGTTTTTGAATGGCTATTGTAATTCAGCAATTGAAACAAGAAAATATTTTCATGCTATTTATGCATATTTAAATAAGCCTTGGCTATATTTTACTAAGATGTTTTATAAAGACACTAACACATTTGTGTTGTGGTTTATTCAGAGAGCGGATGTGTTTTCTAAAGAGAGAATGTGTCACTGCAGTATCTTATATACATCCTATTTAAAATAAATGTTAAATAATTTCAAATGGGTTTAGGAGAAAAATCCCACACATTTTTCCCATGATGAATTGTAACATTTTAAACAGTTGGCAGTTCACATTTTGACTTTAGAAGCACACACAAACAATATCAACTTTCTGAGAAAAGCCAATGTAATGTAAATGTTAAATAGTAATGGCTAAAAAAAATGCCTGAAAATTGAAGATAAAATATTACTGCACTTGACAAGACATTTTACATTTTATGTTGGTGTGCAAAATGCAAGGACATGTTTCAATGGCCATGTACAATGAAGGTGCTTAAAGATTTGTGTGTGTATATATATATATATAAAGCCCTTCCGTGGCTACTGGTGGGAATTTACTTGCACTATTTGTTTGATGATGTTTTATTGATCAATATTGATTATTATGTATTGTTATCTCATAAAGATTTAAAAACGTACTAAAAAATTTACAGAACATGTCTGAGATATGCACTTTACTCTTTACACAAGAACAATTTCAGTGAAAGTCATTTTTATAAATGTGTGTGGTATTTGTATATTAGATTAATCCCTGGTAAACTGAATCTAATTAATTCAAGAACTGGAATACAATAAAAAGATAAGCTTTTTTCAAAAACATTTTGTTTTTGTGATTACTACTGATTAGACTTTTTTCTGAAAAAGGCTACTGAAATAACTGGGTCACTTAGTTAAGCTTGTATCTACAGTAAAGAGAAATACTACACGGTCAGGTGCATAGACAGTCTTCAAAGATACTTTCTTCAAAGTTTCTTAAGGTTAGGGGGTACAGTCATGAAAGAGAAAGATTTGTTCCCATCCTGAGCCTTCATCTATCTGGGTCTTTAACGGCTAACTTACCTCGACCTAAAATTACTCTGAAATCATAGCATGTGGTAGTTTGTTATGACACAAGGCGGCAGGATCCAACAGACAGGCCTCTCTGGCACAGTGAGTAATCTAAACCCACACATTCTAACTGTGCTTCAGTACCAGCCAATTTCCCAAACACATACTAAAGTCTGTGCTGAATTATTATAAAAAATACTCAAGAGTAGAAACTACTTCACATTAGATTAAGAGCTGAATTAGTTTTATATCGTCAGTCATTTTTGCATAAACACTTGAAATGATTTATATTGTGTATAGAGCCTATTTTATTATTGGATCAGAACTTTTAAATTAGAATCTAATGCAGAGCCTTCAAAAAATCTTTTTATAGATGTGTCTTAAAATCTGACATTGAAAGTGTTGTGTTTTACACTCTTAAAAATAATTTATGTTCCATAAAGAACCTTAAACATCCACAGAACTAAAATGTTCTTCAGACTATAAAAAGAAGGAAAGAAATTTAAGTGAACGGTTCTTTGGGGAACCAAAAATGGTGAAGAACCAAGAATGGTGAAGAGTGTACTCTATTCTATATTCCATATTGTTGTATATTTGTAAACATTGTAACATTGTAAAATATCAAAAGATATTTGAAAGATTGAGAAGAAATCAAATCTTGATTTCAAACTATTAATTCAAGAGATTTAGTTTAAGTTTGCTATTTTTAAAATCATTATTTTCCATTAGATTAATTGAACCCATAACTTCTTGTAATATTTGTGGCTCAGTTCTGTTTAGGGATAACTCACAATTATTACTACATACAGGCTTATTACTAAATCCAGAACGTTTATAAACCAGTAATGTATCTCCTTGTATGGTGTCTAAGCATTGGCAGCACATTTATCACTGTCTGTCGCCCTCTAGTGATGGCCGATATATAGCACACAGCACATGAAAACAGTTTAATCACACTGACATTTGACATAAAAGAAAGTTTTAAAAGGGTTTCTTTGGGAGAACAGCTGAATCATTTTTTATATTTCTCATTATTTAATATTTCTCAAATAGAATAAAATACTCGTCATTTAAAACAACGTAACACACACATATAACACATTGTGACTTAAAATGTGTTATCTTGTCTGACTGAGGAAAACAATATTTATATATATTAAAAAATGTTAAGGACAAAGTGCTATAAAGTAATTTGTATTTTTTACCATATAGTGTGCCGCTTGCATATCTAATAAACTTACGAATATGAACCATTTTTTAACAAATAGTTAGCATAGCTTTTTGGTTTTATTCGTAGTAAAAGCATAGTAACCACAGTAAAACTATTATACTTGTAGTAAACCTAATGTAGGCCTTATACATATTGTATCTGTTTAAAAATATCACACTAACGAAATTATAAAAAAATTACGTTTAGCTTGACATTCGTAATCCTATTTCTCCTCAGATATACAGGTATCTTACCTCATCTGCTAATACTGCTCGACAAACTCACCTGGTCCTTGCAAAAATGAAGTTTTGTCCACCATAAACTGGTCATGTTTTCCATCAGTATGATTTCTGTTGATATTTTATATTATTTTGCTGTTTTTACAGTCTTGCAGCGTTCATTCCTGTCACATGTGTTCAGTTTTTCCCCACGTGAAGTGAATCAACGAACGTTAAACAAGATCGTTTCAATGATTCGAATGAACCGATTCACCGCTTTTGTTCATCATTTGACTGTTGAACTTGTTGAGGTAAAACCAAAATGTGGTGGATGAAATGTATGAATCAGAAAATTTGGGGTAATTATTGAAATCTTAACTAAATAATGACCATAACTAGCAGTATTTAACAGAAAAATAAAACAATACGTCAAACTCTACATGAAATATTTATGCGCACAAAACAAGCAACATGCACACCTAAAGGGGCTGCCCTGTTCTAGAAGTCAACCATAAAGGTTTCAAACTAAATCAGCATAATATCTTAATTAAAAACCAAAATACAGTAAACTGTTGTTTTTACTATAAAATGTATCTATTAAACCCCTTATGCAGGATGTTTAATGAACATAAATGTTTACCAGTTAATAGAATGTGATGCGTGCTGAGTGTTGTAATACCAGTAACAACATTATTTTTACTGTTAACATGATCTTTTTGTAAAGGTACATGAATGGTGCTACTTTGGTATATGGAAATTATCATTTAAGAACATCAACTTCACTGCTGGCAGACATTACCAGCAGTTAATAAGAAAGTATGTTGAGGCAAAACCCATATAGTTTTGTGTCAGACAGAAGCCTCCTGCATGGCAAAATGTATTGTGGCTAAACCCCTTTAAGTTATCAAATCTAACAGCAAATAAACAAAACACTTTAAACTTACAAAATCATTTATTTCTACCAAAACACTATTGGAATGAGACTTTAGCAAACAATATAGTTCCCTTCCAAATATCTGCCGTCAACAAGAAGCTTAAGAATCTTTTATAAAGCAAGTTAAAACTTGTTAATTCAAGCGGACATTGAAAAGTTGTATGAGGTGCTACCAAACTTCAGATAGTCTCCCTTATATATGTAGCGATGAAACAGAGAAAGCAAAATGGGCGTAGTAAGCATCTGCAAACACTGAAAATTACTCAAAATCGTTTTATTTCAAAAGCTCTGGCAGCTCCCGAACCTCACGTGGTAAATCCAGTAGACATGTAAAATACAACCATACAATACATTATTCAAAAAAGGTACCAAAAAGTACAGTAAAAATTACACTTCCATCTCTGGAAATGTGGACAAAGGAAAATAAAATTAAAAAAAATGTGGAAGTGCGACTTTGCTTCCTCTATTCGTCGGTTCTGTACAAATGGATCATGATCTTGTCTGTAGGAGAGTCCTTGAAGTGTTGTCATTGTATCGCAGACTCTTGGTTTGAGAATACTTCAGATCTAAAGAGTAACAGAGAGCATGTCAAATACTAACTGAGCAGGGCACGTTTCTCAAGTACTAAAAACACTTGTCAATTTAATGAAGCATAAACTTACCTTTTGTATGCGTGATCAGTATGGCTTGTAGCTACTCTGGTGACCTCCGCGCCTGGGTGTTTTACCGTAGCTTGTATTGCCCTGGTCTGAAAAATAGAAAAGGTGACTCTGTGCCCAAAAAGTTGATCTTTGTGATAAAAGCATTGGAAATCCAAACACTTACTGTAGTCATAGCCTCCACCATAGCCACCATATGAATAGTCATAGTTGCCATAGCCACCATAACCGCCATAGCCCTGGCCTCCGTAGCCATAGTCTTGGTTCCCATAGCCCTGGTTCCAATAGTTGTTATAGCCCTGGTTCCAGTTCTGGTTCTGGCCTGGAGGACACAATAAGAAACAATCATGAGTGAAAAGGACAATACATGGGCTTTTCAATGTCTGATGAAAACGCTTGATACTAGGGCACTAGGTAGCCAGTCTAGATATTTTCGTAAAGTTCTGTCGATTTAATTAGATATTAAAGACACCCATAAGATGTTACCTCCACGTCCCCTGCCACGACCTCCGAAGCCTCCGCGACCATACTGCTGCTGCTGGTAGATTTCCTTGGGCTGGGCAATCTTGATCTCACACTAAAATTAATGATGAAAAAGGAGAGACAATAAAGGCCAGTGAACATTAACAGACTCTCAGATACTTATACTGAACAACAAACAAAAATGGCAAAAAAAGCCTGACACATACATCTACGACAAACAATTTCAGGACATGCAAAACTGCATTAGGTTGAGGATGCACAACTCTGATAAATGGGTGGTTGCATTTTCATAGGAGGTAAAAGATAAAAACTAAAAAGGTATTATAACACATTCTTTCAGTTCACTACCTTGCTCCCGCAAACATTATGATATTTCTTCTCCAGAACATTCTTGACAGAAGATTCATCTTTGAATGTGATGAAAACAAACCCCCTTCGTTTGTTTGTCTTTGGATCCGTTGGAAGCTCAATGGTCTCCATCTGCAAGCCATAATCACTGTTAACACTAGAAAAAAAAAGAAACTCTAGCAAAAACTAGCAATGAAAGTTTAGTAACTTACCTCTCCAAATGCTCCAAAGTATTCACGGACCTTCTCTTCAGTAGTCTCAGGGTTAAGGCCACCAACAAAGATCTTCTTGACCGGCTCTTTCTTCATGGCCATGGCTTTCTTGGGATCAATCTGCCGTCCATCTAGTCTGTGTTCACTTTGCTGCAACACCTTCAAAAGAAATTAAACAACATTATACTAACATTCACCACAAAATCCATCTTTATTGACTGTTGTTCAAGTTTTCATACCCTCTCTACACTCTCTGCCTCTTTAAAGAGGATGAAGCCAAAGCCTCGTGACCGGCCGGTGTTTGAATCCATCTTGATGGTGCAGTCGGTCACCTCTCCAAACTTGGAGAAATAGTCTTTTAGGTCTTTCTTACTGGTGTCCCAGCTAAGTCCTCCAACAAACATTTTTCTGCAGGAAAGACGACAAAAGGTCAACACAAAACCAACAGCAAATATCATAATACATGATAAGTGCACGAAACGGCATCAAAGACTACCTTACAGAGCAAAGATCATTATTCCACATGGTCTTAAGACTGATTAAACCTTAAGGCAGTTGTTCAGAGTCTATTTTAAGTCAAGTTGTTTAAGATTAACTTTCTTTAAAAACCATAAATTTGCTTTTGTTTTGATTTAACTGTTTAATGACCTCTTGGCTTTTATTTTATTCTAACAATAAATGTAAAGCTAAACAAAATTATAAACATTTACTGAGGAGTTGCCTAGCAACCACAACAGCCTTGGATCAGTTATGAAGTGTATAAGACAAAAGGACAAATTATTCTGATTCCAAGAATAAATCGTTCCAGTTTATTAAACATTAAGGCATTTAACATAAAAGTATAAGTTTACACGTATTGTGCGCGATTCGAACCCTAAACCACCCTGACGAAGCCCGAACACCTCCCAACAATGAGCACAATAACAGAACACCTGGCATCCGAACCGGAGCCCCTTCCCATCCCCCACCAGTACCATCGTACACGGTGCCAACAAAGATGAAAAAGCAAAATGCTCAGTTTAACTGAGAAATTAACTTTCATCTTTAAACATTCTCACCCGGCATCTTCCTCGCCCTTGCTGGCGTCGATCTGTGCTCCTTCCGCGGCTCCGTTCTCCTCCTCCTCCGCCGCGGCCTCTCCCGCGAGCTCCGCTCCGTTCATGTCCTCCTGATTCCCGTTCTCGGAGACCTCCATGTACTGATTCTCCGCGTCGGCCATTGTTGTCGTTTTTAATTACCTTAGGATTATAAATTACGAAAACGTAAGACTTGATGCTAGAACAATAATAGCACAATGGATAAACCTTATAATAACCTCAAATCAACCATTCTGTTAAACCAAAGCCCAACGTCTCTGTTGTAATCGTTATGTGAGAAGTCGTAAATATGCGTTGTAAAAGTGAAGAAAGGTAAATGAATTTTAAATAAAGTTAATTCATTACGCTGGTTAAATAAAGCTAATGTAGCAGCATGCGAAGCTAAACTGTCTTAAATGTGCGTTAACGTTTGCGTTGTTTCTAAACGCACCTGATGCACAAACACGACTTTCTACACAAAAACAACTACCGCGCATGCATACATAACTCCGAAAATCAGCTAGGACGAAATTTGTAAATAGGCGAAACAAATTTAAATTGACCGGCTTACTGTAAAATATAGGCGCTAAAAAGGCCACACTCCAAAATGGACTCTCGCTTACAGTGCCAACTCGTGGCCACTTTTATAGCACCGGATGAGGTCGGCGATATAAACCGAGTTTGTATTGGATGAATGAAAGATACCTTGCATTGATCCCGTCCTGTGATTGGTCAGAGATGTTAGACGCTCCACCTTCTTTACGGTTTCCTGCTGCGCACTTCAAATGCTGAAGCACTAGCTAGTGTTCACGAGCAGCATAAACACATTGTTAAATCCAGAAAATCAAACACAGTGCGAATAATTTCGTAAACACGCTGGCTGTTGTTTTTAACACATTTGGACCAAAAATCTCTCATATGACAATTTTTGTCATTTCTAGTGAAAGAATGCACAAAGTTTAAATTGCTAGCATATATGTGTAGAAAAAATCAAATAAGAAATGTCTATGTCCAATGATGTGACACATAAAAATGTAGGAAAAAAACTAACTCCAGCAATGAAAATAAATCTCTTTTCTACATTTTTGCTGTCCCACCATAGGACAGTCACAGATTTGTTTGTCAACTGTCTACATACAGGGGGAAAAATATATATTTTAGCATTTTATCCATTTAAATTATTATTTTTTTTAAGCTCAATTTTTAGCTCCTCCATATTATCATGTTGAAACTCATTTATGTCAATTTTCCATCTATGAAAGTTTATCTTATATTTTATAATCTATATTTTTTTATCTTGATCTACATTTACATCCTCTGCCAGTTCACTAAAGAGGTGTTCATGTGAAACACTCAATAATTATTCAATCAATTTAGATAATCATAAATGACCAGAAACCTACTGGTTATAGTTACAATCTATTTCTCAAGAACATTTTTCTGCTGAGATAAAAGGTAAATTAACTTAGTCTTAGGACATCACACTGTAAAACTTTAGGTTTATTGGGTCTATATATATTTAATAGTAAATGTAATATATAAAAAAAGATTTGCTCAGATATTTAACCCAAAAAACAGCAACATTTTATGTGAATTTTATGTGTATCAAAACACAACACACACACACAACAGGATACACAGAATCCAGTCCTGCATTTCTTCCTAAATCTGCTGTTCTTGCTGTATACATCCCATATTTAAACAGCTCATTATAAAACCAAACCATGAGTAGTATACAGATGTCTAGACTTACTATAGCTTCCATTAGATAAAGAATTATGAACCCTCAAAAAGAAAAAACTTAAGTGCTCCAACACAAAAACACTAACCAAGACAAGATTTGCACATCTCACTTTAATGTCTTTTTATTCAATTTTTCACACTTCGCATTTTCCTCTTGTAATTTATGACCTTATCTGGTTCCGATGGTCACCTGCCAAACTCTGATCAGGTTGTCTGTGTAACCAGCAAAGAGCGTCTGAGAAAAAAATATAATAGTGTAATTAATACAGATATTCTGTATGTCCATCTGGTTTATATTTAACATTAGCCACTGTAGTAACACATCTTCCACCAATCACTCAGAGATTCACTTAGATCCAGCAGACACTGATAAACAGCCTCATCACATGCAGACTGACGTTTGCCCGGGGGGGTTTCTTACCTGTCCATCAGCGGACCAGGCCAGAGACGTGCACTGAGGCGGCTCGGCCTTGCTGTTAGTGGTGATGACTTCCTGTTTGAGCTCATCAACAATGATCTTTCCCTCCAGATCCTGCGGCGGGAAACAGACAGATAGTTATGCGAGATGGCAGCAGTGAAAGCATGACAGGGTGCAAACAAAAAGCAATCAAAACTAAATCCAAAATACCAACAAGTAAGTATCATAAATGTAAACAAACACTATATGCTAAAAAAATAAAAACAAAAAAATACAAAAAGCTGTTGAAATTTTATGAATTGCACACAACATTTAATCCACATTAGTTGTCAACAGATGTGGGAAGTCACACATGTAATAGCAAAGAGCTGTTCGTACCCAGATCTTGATGCTGGGCCCTGTAGCAGCACACAGCCAGTATCTGTTTGGACTGAAGCAGAGAGCATTGATGACATCACCACCATCCAGCGTGTAAAGATGCTTTCCTTCATTCAAATCCCACAGCATGGCCTGTCCATCCTGAACACAGATAACCATAGATATTTATCCAGTATGCATAAATGTATACAGGCAAAGCACGTTTTGCTGGTGGTCCAGATTTCAGGACCCAATTTATGTTTAATCCTGAGTCCCGAGCAGAGCTGTAAACACTGACCTTTCCACCAGAAGCACAGAGGGAGCCATCAGGAGAGACAGTGACTGTGTTCAGGTAGCCCGTGTGTCCGATGTGATTGGTTTTCAGTTTGCAGTTGGCCAGATTCCACACCTGATAAAACAAAACATTGCGCATTTTAAGTGACACTGTCAATCTAATAATTCAACACAAGTTTCCACATGTAATAAAATAACTAATGACTTAAATAAATAAAGCCCACACAAGAAGTCTCAAGTCAAAAAAACACGAATAAACCACATTGAAATATAGGAAACATGTTTACAGTTCACCAAAAAAACTTGTTTCCATCTGAATTTCCGGCCTATATGTACTCTAAATATTACTTTTATGTGCCACATGTCGGCTGATAACATCCAGCCGTCTCTTACCTTGACCATCTTATCCCAGCCGCAGGAGACAATGATGGGGTTACTGCTGTTTGGGGAGAAACGGACGCAGGAAACCCACTCGGTGTGGCTTTCATCCTGAGAAACAACATAAAAATCTCAATGTGGATAACAGGATAATTATCACAATACACAATCTCTGATCAGCGCTAAAACCTGCTGTCTCAAACCTTATGAATTTTTATGACTTGGATACATTCATAATAAATTATTTTCAAAGAATTGCATTTTTACAGTGAAAAATGTATAAACAAGTTTTTAGACTTTTAATTATTTTTACAGTTTACCCACAGTTAGCATTCAATAACATGTAAAATACCTAAATGTAAAAAAAAGTACTTCTGATGAAGCCTGAACCCTCACCTGAATCGTGTACTTGCAGACACCCAAAGTGTTCCACAGTTTGATGGTTTTATCCCGAGAGCCAGACACGATTTGGCGGTTATCAGCAGAGAAGGCCACGCTCAACACATCTTTGGTGTGTCCCACGAAGCGGCGTGTTGTGGTGCCACTACAAAAAAAGTAATCGTTTAAAGGCTAGCCACAGCCAAACAATGATACTTAGTACAACACCAGTCTTGCTTTTATTTTATTTCTCATTCACTTACGTGGTGAGGTCCCACAGACGCAGGGTGCCGTCCCAGGAGCCAGACAAGGCAAACTGACCGTCAGATGAGATGACCACATCACTCACAAAGTGTGAGTGTCCACGCAGAGCTCTCTGGGGAATGCCGTAATTAGTTTCATCACGGGTCAATTTCCACATGATGACGGTCTTATCTGGAGAAACAAGAACATAACCATAAGTAAACTTTTATATGACATAATGATAAAACTATTGACACTGGTTCATTTACAAAGAAACTACATCTGCTTGAATCTTATATTATATTGAATCCTATTGAAATCTTATAAGTGAAAACACCCAGTTCTGCAGCTGAGGTGTGTACTTTTTCAATGCTATTCAAGCGTAATATGCAAAAAAACCCGGAAATTTTGCAGAATAATTCTCCAAAAAACGTGAACAACACTCTTTTAAAAGCCACATTAAATTGTCAATATCAGAGTTATAGTTACTGTAAAATATTTTTTGTAATGTTGCACCTGTTCAAAAAAATCACAACACACCAGGTGGGTTATTTAACATCAGCACAAACACTCACAAATGTTTTTACCTAGGCGTCAAATTCATAAACCATACTACATAAAAGTATACCACGGTATTCTTATTTGTCTACAAACATGGCATGAAAATGAAATGGCCAGGAAATATTGACCTAATTTCTCTCTCAAGAGTCCCATGGTAGTTATGAACATTTACCATGGTAGTTATTTTAGTACCTTTGGGGTAACAGGTGAATATCCTTTCTGGAAAAGTTAATAACAAAGTACCATAGTATTATCACTGAACCATGGTACGTTCACAATACTCGTCACAAACATCTGTGTGCTGTTACATCTAATCGGAGACACTGACAGCTGTGTGTTAACCGGGATGAACACCCGAGTCTCATTACCTCTGGACGCGGACAGAATCATGTCCGGAAACTGCGGTGTCGTGGCGATCTGCGTCACCCAACCATTATGTCCCTTTAGGGTTCCTCTCAGTGTCATCTGCTCGCTCATTTTTGCGGCTCTGCTCAGGTCCGGTACCGGTTGATGGTGCTGGATTGAGTCAGACGGGCTGAAAACCGCTTCACTCAAGTTTACAGCACAGGAAAAGGAGCGAGTCTTCTTCTCTTCTCGCAAATCATCCAACGCTGCACATCTGCCACCTACTGGAATGGAGCAACGACGCTGCCATATTGAACAGTCAGTCTCGGTCTAGGTGTTGAATAAAATACAAAATATAATAAAACAACAAAGTGTAAATATAAAAAATGACTTTAAAAATTGAAATTAAAAATTAAAATATTTAAAAATTGTATTTGAAAAATAAATAGGTTAGAGGGAGGGAGAAAAGCACTGTATGTGTAGAATCTACAGATGAAGGCAGTAGTGTGTTTCTGAGGGTGTGAAGCTAATAAATTAGTGATGGAAATTTTGATTCTTTCCAGGGATTCGTTCATTTTCAGTTCGTTCACCAAAATGATTCGTTCAGAAACCATTTCTTCAAATTACATATATACGCCAGCAGGGGGCGAAAAAAGAGTGTCTTATTGGTCATGTGTCTAAAGTCAACGATTGTACTGCATTACCACTTGTTGCAAAAAACTGATTTGACTTTATTAAAATGTGTAATCTACTCATTAAATAAATAAAATAAGGTTCAGATGACCAAAACATAAGGTTTTCTTGCATAATTAACTTTTTAATTGTTTGGTCGGACTTTTACACATTCATAAATCGTGGAGTTATGTTCTGTAGCCTATGTTAAATATGAATATATATAAACAAGCGTATATGTGCACATTACCAAAGTACCTGCTGCACTTTGCATCCACTTTCTGCTGATTGCTGAACGAGACTGACTCACATGCTACAATGACCGACCTACCCGGTACACATTCATTCACGAACGACATGTCATGATTCATGTACCAGTTCGTTCAATTCGTTCACGAACGAGATCTCTCGTACAGACTCAAAACAGCGACTCAGTCAGTGATGGGCGTATTCGTTCACTACATTCAACCAATCACATGCTCCGTCACATCTCATACTCGAAGGCTATTGGCTCGAGGTTTAGTCATTCTTTGACAGGGTGAAACAGTCCTACCCGATTCACTGATGTGCGCATGCGCTGCTAATAGCGCCGCGCTGCTGCGGGCGGAGGAATTTCAGTGAACGAGAAATATGAGTCAATGGATTACGTGAACGAGAACGATTCGTTCACTTAAAAGATTCGTTCAAAAAGAACGATTCGTTCACGAACGTAACATCACTATAATAAATACATTTAGAAGCAGCTGATGGGTGTTCGTTCCCCCATTAACATCTGCATTTGAGCTGTTTCTGAAGAGTTATAAAACTGCGGAATGAGGTTTGAGATTTTGTGGAGAAAATGTGTTTCTGTCACGACCTTACATTTACATTTAGGCATTTAGCTGACGCTTTTATCCAGAGTGACTCAAATATTAGGAGACACCTTACCAGTGTCGCAGTGAACACAGACTCGCTCTTCCTTTGGAACCCGTGCTTGTTGCAAATACTGATTCAAAATTCATAGCACACAAACGATTTTCTTTTCGACGAATATAGAAAAATAAAAAGTTGTTTCCGCCCGGTTTCGAACCGGGGACCTTTCGCGTGTGAGGCGAACGTGATAACCACTACACTACGGAAACCACATGCATTTTGATCAAGTTGTAGTCTTTTTAACGTTGATGTCTGTGGTGGCGTGGAACTACATTTAGAAAATATAAATATTAAGAAATATTACAAAATATCAAACCAAATGACATTTTAGATCACAAGCACGCTTTAAATTTGTAGGTGTATGTATGTTTGTATGTTTTAGGTGACACGATCTTTGTCGCATTGTCCACAAGAGGGAGCACAACGTCTGTTTTATACAGAAATTAAAGCAAAATATGTTACCAAGAGTGTCTTTTTTCAAACACACAACCTTTTTATTATCTCCAGGGAAAAGTCTTTATTGGCATGTGTTTTATCGATACAAACCGAGGCCAGCAGTAATTTAACATACGAAAACTCTTTAATAATACACTCTTTAAAAAGAAAAATCCGTGGTTAACAAGTCAGGCAATTCATACTTTAGACCAGATCGGTTATAAGCCCTTTTTATACCCAGCAGGCCCTGACTTATAAATATAAATGTTTGCGAAGGGCCGCTTTTGTCTTTGCCCACAAAACAAAGCAGTTAGCTTTCAAGAGGCAACACATCTGTGTTTAAATGGAGAGTTTGGGTCTCTTGACCCCCCTGCATTAAAACCACATGGCTTTCATGTTTAAAGTCCGTCCTCTGACTGCAGGCCTGCGCTCCGGGTGGCTCCTGCTCTCAGACCGACCACATTTCTAATATACTGCGGCCTTCTGCTGACTGAGATGTTACCCGCCTCTTCCTGTCGTTCTATTTTCATTCAGACCAGGAAAACGTCGACTGGGCTTCACCTCAAACTCTAACTTCAACATCTGGAGACACACTCTTCAGAACACTTCTTAAGACACGCTGCATGGAAAATTGTCACACATACTGTTGTTTAAATGTATATCAGAAACATCTAAGGGTTTAGAAGTTGATTTATTGCAAGTAAAAGGTGTTAAATGGCGTTCCAGAGATTGTTATCGATAGTATTAGACAGAAACAGACCACAGACAGAGAGCATAAAGAACTTCGTGAATTTGCAGAAAGGGTTGTGTCAGAGGTGACATATGCAGGCTAAAGATAAACCGTCACTATTGACTAAAGTTCAGGTAAAGCTGATGTTGAGTTCGAGCCTTATACTGTGTTCACACAGATGTGAAATCACACAGACGAGAACACTTGTACTACTTGTACCACAACGGAAAACTGCATAATTTCTCTTATCACATCGTTTAGAGACACACATCAACAAAGCAAAAGAAGGGGTGACATAAATACAACTCAAAACACAAGAGAACACTAATTCCAAATATAAAGAATAAAGTATGATTAAGAAAAAAGGGTCCTTAAAAGTTGGGCTATAATGTTCCATAAAGAACCTTTAACATCCACAGAACCGTTCTTTGTAATGGATAAGGGTTCTACAGAGTTAAAGGGTTTTTATGGAACCATGTAGCCAAAAATGTTCTTCTATGGCATCATGAAGCAGTTTTAGTTTTAAAAGTGTATCTGTATCTGTTGTACTATATTATTGTCCGCACGTCTGTTGTGACAGCTCTAGATATCAACCCAAAGTCATGATAAAACATTTCAGATCCAGAAATGTTTCAGGTGGAGCTCAAAACACAGTCTGGAGCTGAAAGAAGATACAGCACAGATAAAGATACACAGACTGATGTTCAACAGAAACTGCTCTGCTTGTGAAAAGTGAATACTTTGATGTCATTTGTGTTTTGCACAAGGTCTGCATGCACATGCATGAGAATTTGAACCAGTTAGTTACTCCTCACAGAAAAAAAAGATTTCCTGATTTCATCACTTGCATCCTCTGAGGAAACTAAAGAAACAATGTAGCGTTCTCTAGGCGCAGGTCTATTATTGTGACATCATCACACAGAGACATTGTCATCACGGGGGGCTGGTCGATACTTTAGAAAGCGCCACATGGGAAACTCCCTCACAATAGCTTTTGTCTTTTTGGCTTTTCGTCTTATCAACTTACACCAAATACACTTAAACCTTGAATCATGAGCTTTTTTAAGTTTGATCCCGAGCCGTTTGGAGCGGGAACAGGCGGAAGTGAAGATCCCTGTGGGGTTAATTATTAGTTCGGATCTGTCCAGGGCCTGACAGCACATTTCCTGAGGCGACTCAGGATAGAAAATATTCAACACCCTCTATTGTTTCACAACATAATGATAACAAATCAGTCACAAGGTCCCTTAAGAACGCGTTCACACAAAATCTTGTAGTTCAGGGATGCTGCGCTTCTACAGCTGATGTTTCACCGGTGTTATCAGCGTCACAGTGTGTGAAAATATACATCAGTCATGTGAGGTTAAAGTCATGACAATACAGATATTCCTTAACTATTTTTGTTTCTTTTTCTTTTTGATTTGTGTGACCTGGACATTGATTTTTAAGAGCTTTACCTCTCAACCACCACAATGATGCTAAACAATTTCACAAATCCATAACTTCACATTTCAACGTCTGACATTAGTGTTCTCTTAGGATCTGTAAAATGCATTATTGCAGGTCTACATGCAGCAGCAGTAAACTGAAGGGCTTTTAAGGACCAATGTAATTTCAGACGACTCTGTCTATGTGAGTTTACAGGAAGTCACTTGCTCTTTATGTCTGATGTCAGAAAGCATCACAGACTCCTGATGAGAAGTGATTGACAGACACACATGGAATGATGACAAGGAGTCACACACACACACACACATAAATGCACAAAACCATAATTGAACAACAAGACGTTTCTGACGCTGTCTAATCAAATCATCTGCTAAAGTTGAAAGGTACATGAAATAAATTAGGAGATAAAAGAGATAAAAAGTAATACCAGCATGGTTTTACGATGATGTTCTTTGAAATACCTTAAGGTAAGTGCAGTGATAGTGTTGCGAAGTACTGCTTATGTTTACTGTTGATCTCAGCTGGACTTCTGAAGAAACTCAGTGGCCGTCTTATCAGGTCATCTAATTTACATCGTTTGTGAGAAAAGGTTTAGAATGTGTCAAAGCATAAAGCAAATTATAGTTTGTAAAGTGCACAGGAAGGAAACAGATGAGAGCAGAAATAGAAGTGAATCATGTCTGAAACACAGAAGAACATGTGCATATGTCAGTTTCTTTAAGCATCTCTACAAGGTCTTGAGATTGAAGTTTGGCTCCAACTCAAGGACGTGAACATTACAACATTACAATTAGAGCGTGTCCAGAGAGAGAGAGAGAGAGAGAGAGAGAGAGAGAGAGAGAGAGAGAGAGAGAGAGAGAGAGAGAGAGAGAGAGAGAGAGAGAGAGAGAGAGAGAGAGAGAGAGAGAGAGAGAGAGAGAGAGAGAGAGAGAGAGAGACATTAACCAACCATGTTACAACTGGATTTCAACCAGAAGCTCTACCTTATGAAGGTCCTGAACAGAAAGAACTTTCTGATTCTTTCTTTCGTTCTCTGATTCTTCTTTTTTCTGTGAAGGGATATTCTGAGACATTAAGATAACTTAACTTAGTATAATAAATTAGGCCTCTGACATCATGAGACATAAAGCAATAAAGCCGAGGCATGCACACAGGAAGCAGAGACATAAAAACATGATCAATATGCATTTGCAGGACATTAAACATCTGCAGATGAGCCATACATACATGTTTAAACGACACTATATGACATGTACCAAAACATACATCACTGCATATACATCATCATCATCTCTCCAATAACTGATGAGGGGCATAACAACAAAGACTTTCTGAAGGAAACGCCTGATGCTTTGGCTCAGAATAGAGCAGATGCTCATCATCTTGTAAGTGTTGTAACACTGTTGTGTACTGTGCCACACATCTACACTCTAAAAAAGGATGTGTTATTTTTTAACACATTTTTGTGTTATGCTGTTTAACACATAATGTGTCATTTTGTGTTAAATACATAAAAGGGACAACACATGTTGAGTTGAAAGTAACACAAGTTGAGTTAAAAGTAACACAAAATGTGTTGTTTTTAAATTAACACAAAGATGTGTCTAGTTAGGGACAACTTTTTAACACATCAGTGTATAAAACATTTTCCAATTCCAGTCATATCTAATGATCTAAAAAACCACACGAATAGCACCTTCACCAGCTGTTAAGTGTATACAAGGTGCAAGAGGGTGAGGGTTTTTCCAAGACTGCTCAGAGTTAAATAAAGAAGACTTCAGTAAGATTCGGTAAGAAGCATCTTTATCATACTGTAGGTTTTTAGATTAGTGTTTTGGTTTGTGTGTTATTTAAAGCACCAAACCATTGATGCTTTCCTGAAGACTTGAGAAATGTTCTTTGTGGTATCTAAAAAAGTTCCCCTATGACATCAGGCAGAAAAACCTTTTTTGGGTTTTACCGGAACATCTGGTTTTAAAGGTGACCATTTAAGAGTCAACTTTCAGACATTATTTATGTTCAGCAGTTCTCTGTTAGGGGGCTGATCCATACATCTAACTTACATTGCTAACTGCTCAATAATATCAATAATAGATGTCTTTCAGACAGGAGACTGCCACGGTCCAATCAATTAACAAGAAAAAGCAACAGAAGTTTGGAGACCCTGAAACAATGTGATTCATAAACTGTTCCTCTGCTTTAGAGAGATGTTTGCTTGAGTAGCAAACACTCAACTGCTCTTGCCGGTGCCCAGATCTGTGGCAAACAAATAAAAAACCCAAGAGTGGAAAAATGGTCCAGCGTGACGTCTCAGGGTCTGAAGAGCAGAACATGCTCATAGATGAACTATCATTAAGGGATTGTAGCTAATGCAGCCTTTATGAATTACTGTCAGTAGTGTTTTAGTATATAGTCATTTAATGTCAGATAAAGACGAAAACTTTTAACAGTTAAAAAATAATACAATAAAATTAAACCTATTTCCACATTTTGTCTTTAAGAGAGAGAGAGCGAGAGACAGAGAGAGAGAGAGAGAGAGAGAGAGAGAGAGAGAGAGAGAGAGAGAGAGAGAGAGAGAGAGAGAGAGAGAGAGAGAGAGAGAGAGAGAGAGAGAGAGAGAGAGAGAGAGAGAGAGAGAGAGAGAGTAAATGAAAGGCTATGGTTTATTGTAATTGCTCATTCAGTTTTCTCTCCTCCAGACACAGTGGTAAATGAAGGGTTTCCAGCTAAACTCCTTCAGATCTTGATTTCTGAGGTCTGCCGTCAAGTGGCCAAAAAATATTTGCCCCAAGGAGTAATCGCTGCATTTCAAAAGATTCTGCCTAAACATGCATTTCTGTTGTATTAAGACCTGAAGAAAAATGTATTGCTCTTTAAAACCTCAGAAGATAGGCTTCTATTATGTAGCCTATCAACTTGCTCTCAAATATTTGTCCTGAAATCCCATAAAAATGAAGTTAGTTGTTGACATACAGTTAGAGAGCTATGAAAATAATTACAGAGCTCAGATTTAGTTTTTTTTTAGAGTATAATTGAGATCTGATTTTTGACGGCAGATTTGAGAAGACTAGGTATTGTTAAGAATCCCCTCTGGAGAAACATTTGACTTCCTGCAGATCTGGACACACCTCCTTCAGTTTCCTCAAGATATATGACCAATTAAAAGAAAACTATGAATCATAATTCCTGAGAATATATCTGATATTTTACAACATCAATGATGCACAGAGTTCCTGTGTGTGTGTGTGTGTGTTAGACCCGTTTGCAAATGAATGAATGCAATTAGTCTCTTTAATATCCCAGCAGTTATCTATATGTTAGGGAAAGAATATTATATTAAAAACAAATAATCAAGCAAATAATCTCAAACATTTCTTATAAAATTTTTCAGGATAAATAATTTGAGCTATGCTATCTACTGTACATTACATGTATAGACATTAAGATAATATACTTTTATTGTGTGTAACAGTTTATAATGTATTTTTATGCCTCTCAAACGCTTTTACAAAAAGCATGAGCATCAGTTGATATATCTAATGAACCCATTTAAAAAAGCTCTGAGTGATACATGTTTAGGTGATGTTTGAGTTTGCTGGTAACACTGTAGACACAGATTAACAATCCATGATGATTCTGTACAAATGCACCTGCTGTCCAGGTGGAAACGGCACAAATCAAGACGCTGTGTTCTTGTTCAGTCTGTTTAATCCCCTGTATATTAAAGATATTTCACTGGCCATCAATTCAACCTGATTCTACATTATTTATCACAGTTCTGGGATCAGCATATTCTCCTATAAATAGTTTAAAGTATGTTTAAAGTTTATGATTATGACTCAAGAAAGAATAAAGTAAAAGAAATAAGAAATTATGTATTAAAGCCAGTGTGTCTGTGATTCCTATGTAATGACTGTGCTCAAACACACACACACACACACACTTACAGTACACGTCAGCAGTACAGTAACTCTCCATCAGTTGGTTACCGCAAAGCTCAGGCAAAACTTCTCATTTTAATGTCATGTCAGTGGATGTTTATTGCTCTTGTCTGTTGGCTGCTTGTGCCAGTGAAACGCCTCGTATCTGAGACGGACTTTTCCTCCACACTGTTCCATTACTCAACTCACAATCTGCTGCACAGAGGAACACTTCATCTGAATTAACGTCCTTCTGTGAACACAAAAGAGGTTAGACAGACCATTTCAACCACACAAAAATTGTACCTCTACAAAATGCACCTTTCATGTGGAAACCTAAAATGTTGTAACTTTGGGGTACATAATTGTACCCTAAGGACATATTTTGCACCTAGAAACACAATTGTACCCTCACAGTACCTTATTTTCTGTTTTATAAATAATGAAAATAAACAGTGATTTTTATATTTTGTCCAACAAGAAATATTCATTTATGTAGTAACAGAAAAGAAATTAACCCATTTTATTTAATAAGAAATTAGTGTTTTGAAACATATTGAAAATACTAATTTAATAAACCTGAATACTATTTTTTTTTTTTTAATGAGAAGCCAAGTTACATTATGAACGTATATATATAACTATCCACAATCGTATATTTGAAAAATTAATAAACATAAACCATATTAATGTGCAATAAAACGTGCTGTAAAACATGCCATTTATTTGGCAGTGAATGAATTAACTGTACTGTATCAACCAAAGGTATCCAAACTGAACCATACTAAAATGACATGTTACATTTGTCCTAATGCAATAAACGCAATAATGTCTATAAAGGGTTAATGTTTACCTCTTGTGATGCAGATGAAATTGGTGTAAGAGTTTAGGAGGGTGGAAGCTCTGATGATACGCGTCTGACCTTCTTCCATTACGCGCCGTCAGTGGGCTCCAAATGCGCAAAAGCGCACCATCAATTTACTGTACTGTACTCATCTGTCTGTACTGTACTTATGTGATACTCTACTGTACTGTACTGTAACGATCTGTCTGAACCTCTGGACAAACAAGATTTAACGAGGAAATGTAGCAGATTTTACTTTATAAAGAAGACACGAATGGGTTGCGGTGAGGACAGTCTGCAGTTCCAAATATCTGATGGTAAGTAATCAGACTAAATCACACCAAAATATCACTTTTCATTAGTTACTTTTGTGTGACAGAGATTACGTTTAAGAATGATATTTAAAACGATATACGATTGAGCCGATATACGGTCTTTCAAGCTTTACTGTATTAAAATGTATCATCGATTATATTTATTTAATCGTTCATTCACTGTTGTATCATCGCGTTTAGTTGATAAATACAAAAGAAAGTTAGATAAAACGCTGTGCATTGGATTACATAAATTTATGTTACATACACAGTTTAAACATGTTATATGCTGCTAAGGGAAAGTGTTAAAAAGTACAACCAATGTGTTTTTTATGTTTTATGATATACTCTTTATAATACGTTATCTTCGACTGTCAATAAATACAATTGAATAGAAAAAGAAACAAGATAACAAGTAAAAAGAGAAAGACAAGACTTTTTATCCGTCACGAAAAGATTGAATGTGAAACGTGGGCGAGTCGTAGCACAATGGATGTAGAGGAGTGGAGGAGAAATTGGTGACGTCAGCTAAACAATACAGCATTTCAAGGAATAGCAAGTTATAATTTATTGATAAAAGGTTATGGATTTAAACCTTTTCTTTTTAGTAGCATTCATTGATAAACACCAGAAAGTTGCATTAAGAAATAGTGTAACCAAAATATAACAAATCTTTCATCATTTATTCACCCTCATATCATAGCAAACCTGTATGACTTTCTTTCTTCTGCAGAACACAAAAGGAGATATTTTAAAAAACATTAATAATTAAACAACACTGACCCTCATTGACTTGATCATTGATCAAAACCACTGAGACATTTCTCAAAATATCTTCTTTTGTCTTACACTGAAGAAAGAGTCACATACAGGTTTTGAATGACATGAGGGTGATAAAATCATGACAGAATTAAACAAAACAAAAATCAGAAATGAATTGATTATATTGATTTATTTTTCAGGGAGATGTGTGCCACCAGCATGACAGTGCAGAGAGGTTCTTGACTGGTTACGCTGAAAATAACCAGTACATCCACTCACCCATCTGAGGATCACTCTTTTCATCTCATCTCATCATCTGTCTGCTTTACTTTCACATCACAGGAGGTGCTACAATGATAAATCAGCACATTTTTACACATTACAATTACACTGGGAAGTTAAACAATCGCAATAACACCAAAGAGGCTCAGATGGACCCTAAAACTGCTATATTTTTGGGGGTCTGCAGCCTGATTGTTTTGGAGAACCTAATCGTTTTGGTGGCCATTTGGAAGAATCATAAATTTCATAACCGTATGTATTTTTTCATTGCTAACCTGGCTTTATGTGACCTGCTCGCCGGTGTGGCCTATATAGTCAATCTTCTGATGTCGGGGCAGTGGACGCTGCACCTGTCTCCAACCGAGTGGCTCGTGCGTGAAGGAAGCCTGTTTGTAGCTCTGTGCGCTTCCATCTTCAGTCTCCTGGCCATCGCTATCGAGCGACACCTCACCATGATTAAAATGAGGCCGTATGACGCCAACAAGAAATACAGGGTGTTTCTGTTAATAGGGGCGTGTTGGTTGATTGCCATCACGCTGGGAGCTCTGCCCATCTTGGGCTGGAATTGTCTGGAAAACCTTCCGGAGTGCTCGACCATCCTACCGCTCTACAGCAAAAACTACGTAGCATTCTGCATCACCGTTTTCATTTCTCTACTGCTGGCCATCTCCGTCCTGTACGCCCGCATTTACATCCTCGTCAAGACCAGCGGCCGCAAAGTCACCAAGCACAGCAACTCGGAGCGCTCCATGGCCCTCCTTCGAACCGTGAGCATCGTGGTGGGCGTCTTCATCGCCTGCTGGACGCCCATCTTCGTGCTCCTCCTCATCGATGTGGCCTGCCGACCCCAGAGTTGCCCAATCCTGCTGAAAGCTGATTGGTTCATAGCCATGGCGGTCTTGAATTCTGCCATGAATCCGGTGATTTACACACTAGCCAGCAGGGAAATGCGCCGGGCGTTTTATAAGCTGGTGTGTGGCTGTGTGGTGGACGAGGGCATGGTGGGGTGTAAACAGAACACAGACCCCAGCAGAAGTAAGACGAGCTCGAACGGCCAAAGAGCGGCTGAACACGACGAGCCAGAAATAATCAATACACTTGACACGCAAAATCAACCTACCAACTCTAACAAGAGCCAATGCTGAAGAGTTAACGACTCAAAAGTGCACACTACAGCATTAGTGTATTCTACATAATACACCATAGGGCTGTAGTTTGCACTTTTGTAAGCACATATTAAAATATTAGTGCATGTTGAAGTCAACTGAAACATTAATTTATGATAAAGGGAACAGACATGTTCAATGATGATGTACAGTACCAGTCAAAAGTGTTGAAACACTTTCTCACTGTTGTTTCTCACTGTTGTTTAGTTTTTGTCCACATTTTAGAATAGAAGTACACTTATCAAAACCAAGAAATAACACAATTGTAACTGTGGGAATTATGTTGTGACTTAAATCATCCAAAATATATGAACACTATGTTACATTTGATAATCTTCAAAAGTAGTTACCCTTTGTCTTGAATTTGTAAAATCATACTCTTGACTATCATCCAGCTTCTTGAGATCTCAACCTGAGAAGCTTTTTAAACAGCAATGAAGAAATTTCTATCTATGCTGGACTCTCCAAGTAATACATTTCAAAAATGTTTTTTAAATAAATTTTTTATGTTTTATAATTAAAGAAATTAATATGTTGCCGCAAGTATATTGCCTACAAAAGTAATTACAAACACTGAAATAGACCTTCAGATTAAATGGTTTTCAAGACCATGAGAAACTTTTTTATCAAATGTGTCTAAACCTTTGACTGGTACTGTAGATCAAAACATGTAAACAACTGTCTAGCGCCCTAGAGATATTATCAATCAATCAATATTGCATGAGTGTGTATCCAAATCCCCCAAATAATTTCACAATTGTGATCAGATTTATCAGATCAGATGCTGTAATCTATTGAAATGACTTTCTAACTAAAATGTACAAATGGGACATACAAGAACTGTAAAGCAGAATTAAAAAGATGAAACATTACACAACAGGACTTGTATTTATGTACCACTCTATTATTTGTATACAAATGTATACTAGCATGCTCTGTATGATACACTGTATATAGATTGTTGATTTAATTGTAACATATCAAGCATATTTTCCTCAAAAGGACAAAAGAGATTTTGTGTATTTAAATAAGAGCTGTCTGTATGGAGTAAATGTAGCCTGCTGTAAATGTATTTTAAGATTAAATGTTTCTATTATAACATGCTGTTGAGGTTTGTTGGTGTAAGTAAGAGTACTCTAGCTCCACCTGCTGGACACACATGTGAAACACCTTTAATTCACATTCATTCGTTTATACTTTCTGATATTATAAACCTGAATCATCAGAGTAACCATTAATCCATACGCACATATGCTGTTATAAAGAATAGGAATAGTTCAAGAGTAGTCAAGAGTAAATCTGTAAGCACCTGGTTCAGTTTGTTTTATATTTGATGGCCCGTGACATTAAACACATCAGAGTCAAAAGCTCAAAGCTGAAGAGACGTGAGATCAGACGTCCTGTGAGCAGAAAACAACACGACAATGTAAATAAAACATGTTCTAAACAGAAACCTGCCTTACATGGACTATAGATATAAACTGTGAAATAATATTAGATATAAAAATTCAATATAAAATTAAATTTAGGTATTAACTAATTTAGAAACAATCAGCTATAACATTTATTATTAAGAGTAGGTAAATCACTATGAGTTAATTATATTTGGTTTAGTTTTTGCTATGTGACATTTTTATCATATTTAATTTGAGCATTTTAATAACACAGTGATAATAAACTGGTGATTCTGTCTGGTGTTATGTTAGGCTGAAAAACCAACATATACTACTATAGAAACTTATTTCTAATGTGCAATTTATAGAATATTATTGTAATGTGAAAAACATAAAAATGAGCTAACTTGCTGAATTTGAAGGGTGGGATATGTTTTGTAACATTACATATTTATAAATCTTGGAACAACAAGGTCCGAATCTAATTTTAATGAAATACATCAAATGTAATTTCAAGTTCGACAAATCATTTCACTGAGTGTAAATAAGAGGAACTTTTAAGCGCAAGTAATAAAACACAACAGACTCTGATTTGTCACACACAAAAGCCTCGCTTGTGCTATTCATTTATAATCCTTTAATGTCAAATAATAATCCGAAGAATAATTATAATATCTCTGTGACTGTTTGTGAAGTCCACAGTCAAACCATGAAAATCATACAACTGATAGAAACATCCAGGGTATAAATGAAAGCCCTCCACCCAACAAATACACACACCGCTGACAAGTTTAAAGAAAGTGAATGAATAGTGTGAAAGCAGAAGTATTTTACACTGTGAGCAAACACACAAGCACCTCCGCTGGGCTCTGGATGCTACCAACAAAGAGCACAAAGTACAATTACATTTTTAAAGTCATGCGAGTGCCACAGGTTTCAACGTCATAGAAAAATTTAGGTACTTTAAAGCCGTATGTGTGTGTCTGGGGTTTTGTTTTAAAATGTGTACGTGCAGCGTGTGATTTTTGTTAAAGCAAACACATTCATATCCTCTGTCTGAAAAGCATAAAACAGTGATCTGATAGAAGCTACCAAAGTATCTTGCACACTAGCTGCGGCAAAGGACAAATCCTCAAAGAAATCCATATAAACAGCTTTTGTTTTTGTGTTTTTTGTTTTGTTTTCTCAAATATTTGTTTTTCTTCTATCTCTTACCAACAAACATGAAAATCCAGTTGTGCTTGATAGACAAAACTAAAACTTTTTTATATTCTAAAATACTTTTTGTTAATCTAGTTTTCACCTCAACCCTCTTTAAGATGGATTTACTCTCTTCTAAACTATATCTGCGGTTAACGCCTGTCCGAAATCCATCAGTCATCTTCAAAAATAGAGATTCTTCACCGGCGCAGTAAAATAACTCTAACAGTTCTGTGAATCAGGTTTAGGTCCACATTCTCATCGTCCAAAACAAATCGTCCACGTTTATCTAAAAACGCTGTCTGTCCGTCATTACGCTCGCCTCGAAACGTTTGACAGTCATCACGTGTTCTCCTGCGAAGAGAACGCTACTGCTGGAAAGTGTTGTCAGTAAAGAGGGGTGGAGTTACCGGCCCGTGTCATTTCAGGTGTCGTCACTGTTTTCTCTCCACCGGCTGCTTCAAACACAGTTCGCTTCCTGCCGAGACGATTGGCAGGTTGTTGTCGCGGTGATGGCCAATCAGGTGGCTTATGCTCTCAAATATGTGATCTTTTGTCCGAACCTTGAGAAGACATGACGTTGAGTTAGTTTCAGAAATACTACACAAAATAATGTCATTCCAAACCTTTATGACTTTCTTTCTTCTGCAGAACACAAAAGAAGATATTTTGAAGAATGTTCAACATTGACATTTCTTAAAATATATCTTTTTGTGTTACACAGAAGAAGGAGGCATATACAGGTTTTAATACACATGAGGGTGAATAAATGATAACATTTAGTCTCTCACCGTGCCCTCCGGATCCACCAGCAGCAGATGTTTAGACAGTCCGTTGTGCATTCCCGTCAGGACGTATGAGCCCGGGTTTGTGGTGCTCTTCCGCACCAGAAAGTCTCCGTCGTGGAGCAGCAGTTTTTCGGCCTGTCGTCGGCTCATCTCTCCGTGATACCAGCTCTGATCCTCCAGCTCCTCCTGAGCTCTGAGAGCGGCGGCTCGCACCAGCAGCGGGCTGGAATTATCCACGGACGCGGCTTTGTGAAGTTCTGTGACTGGACTCTGAGTCATGATGGCGTCTTCAAACGGCTCTGTGGGCAGAAGGTGACGTAAAGAAATCTCAACAATGTTTGCCAAGATACAAAAGTCTGCCATCAAAAAACGACATAAACTCACTCATGTCAAACAGGTCCTTCCTCGGACTGTCTTTAGCTATCCCAGATATGCCCGTATCAGTCGATGTCTCCGTCTCGCTCTGGAGCGCGGCCAGCACCTGCGTGTCAATGTGTTGTGTGTTCACATACGTGGGGACCTCTCCAGGTTTACTGGTCTGACCTTTGACCTCAGGTAGACTGTATATGTCACAGGACCCTAAAAGAGACACATAAACAAAGTAGATATTAGTCTTTACTTAAACTTTATTTAAACATGAAAACAGAGTGTGAGAAGAAATTTGACCTTGTTGAAAGAACATGGGTCGCCCTTGATAGTACGTCTGATCGACTCCAGCACCCTGTGGGAACAGCAGGAAACAGTATATGAATCATCCACTGTGATTACAAAACAGAACAAAGACTACAAGTTTAAAACTACAACACGACTCATAGAGTCCTGTCCTGCTTCATCCAAACAAATTAGGCACACAGGGACTGAAATAATTCAGTCTGTGCCTTCTGACAAACTCATACTCATATGTTTCCCTACAAGAAATAATGTTTGTTTTGTCTTATTTTAAATAATTCATCTTGAATAATAATTTAAAGTCATCCTGAGGCACCATTGGGTTTGGTCTCCCATGCTCTATGACATCTTATAAAATCTAACTGAGGTTAATTAACAATACATCAACACTTCAGTTAGGGGGGCGGAGACCTGGCTGCTGTCTTGCGCCTGATTGGTCAGTCTAGCATCAATGAAGCCACCCGGTGGAGGCATCTTGCCAGGAATGTTGTTGTAGTAATGATGATCGGCCGACTCTTCCCCTTCTTCAGTCCATGGAGGTTCATCAGTGCTCATGACCCTACAGAAGAAATTCCTTATGTTATGCTTAGGTAAAAAGTTTATCGGGCCATAGAATCTGTATGTGACTGTATGTAGAAGCAGTGCTGATGTTGTGTGAGGAGAAAGACTCACCTGTCCTGCATGGATGAGGGTTTGCTGGATGGACACTGCAGGTAAAGTTGAAAGCGCAGATCAAACGCCTGACCGATCGTACTGATGACGTCCTGAGCCAGACCGTCAGAACACTCCAGAATATGACAAGCTACACACACAATCATGTGAAAGGCATCAATATCACACCATACTAAAAGAAATTAGAAATCTGTTTAAAGAAACTTTGCTTCCTAAAAGTCAGTACGTGTGGTTAATTGAAAAAATCAGTAAGCATTTTTATCATTGAGAATAAGAGCAAAAAATTGCACAAAAAAATGTCCTAATTAAAAACATCAAAAGTAAAAATTCATAATGGGCTTTATTTTCCTTATTCAAAATTTTGATTTTAGGGTAAAATGTCATCTGGACATGTTTTCATCAACACATAAAGCATCCAAAAATGATCCAACAGTAAATTACACACACACAATAACACAAGACTGAAGTATTAAATATCAGCAGATGGCGAAACGGATGGTGATTTGCTGACTCACTCCCGTGTAAAGGGTTCATTACGGGGATCTTTTCTCTAACAACATCAAAAATGCATCAGAAAATACAGCACGAGTTTAAAAATGTGACCTCAGCACTGACAGGAAGTGAAAAGATCCATGAAATGAAGAGCGAGAGAGATACAGCGACCTCACACATTGATTTTTTGATGCTAAACGCGGCTGTGGTGAATTCATCAATCACGGCTGTTTGTGAATGTACCGTTATAGGCCGTCCGGTGTGGTAAACACAGTAAAATGGCCCTCAGGAGCAGTAATGATGCTCTAATATCAAACTGTGGTTGACCGACATCAACCATTAACAACCATTAAAGTAGATCAATGTGATGTACCAAAAGTTATTTATAATGAGACCAGTAATGCAATAGAACAGATGTTGACATGACATTGACGTGTTGAATGGGTTAAACACACAGAGCAGTCTATGAATAACTTAAATATAGTTTCACTTTAATATGAAACAGAGAAACATTAGAGAAATACCTCTACGGTTAACTGGATCCTTCGCTACATAAGCAACATAGTCCGTCGTGTCCTGATGAGAAATGAGAGAGAGAGTTATTCAAACCTGAAGTGATCCAATTACTGATTTCACAAGTTTCAGAAATCATATAGAGGAATGTGAATTAATCAAAAGGTTTAGACAGAGGGGTGGAAAACCATTGTGGTACAAAACCCTGGAACATTACAAGTGGATTAAAGGAAATAAATGCTCAAGATGTATTAAATAAGAGACCTCACTGACAGAGAAACTCACACAGTCGCATATCTGATCATTAGTATCATTAATCAAAAAATGTAAAGTGTGTGTCTAAAGTCTTACTGGATCTCCACCAGAGGCAAAAGAGATGGACTGCATGTGATGATTGGCTATTATCTGTGAAACAAGAAGAAACATCATTCATCTGCTATACAACACTGTGCATGTGAGCGTGTGTGTGAGAGAGCGAGAGAGAGAGACAAAGAGAGAGTATGAGTACCTGTTTGGAGTCAGGTGTCATTAGGTTTAAACTGCTGGTTGAGATGTTCAGATTGATACTCATACCAGCAAACTGCAGGTTACTCTTCCCCAAAATACTGGACAGAAGTTTAGAGGGAGGCTGAGAGAGAGAGAGAGAGAGAGAGAGAGAGAGAGAGAGAGAGAGAGAGAGAGAGAGAGAGAGAGAGAGAGAGAGAGAGAGATATTGGCACATTTAGTCCACCTTATTTTGGACACAACGGTGGCAAAATTCGCTGCAAAGGCGCATCACACACACACACACGCATGCACGGCAGGAGGCAGTTGTGCTGATATCTGCTGCTCAGTACAGAATGAGTCACCATGCTAACAGTGTGCCCACACACACACACAGCAGAGCGTCAGTTCTCCTCTATATCCCTCCTCATTTCATCTTTAACTCTGTGTTAATCTCACTGAGGTTTTTCTTTTTATCTCTTACTCTTATTTTCTTCCTTTATTTAATTTTTCCATATTTCCTTCCAGATCTGCATCTATCTGCCCCTCTCTGCACTTCCTGTCGACATGTGCACTAATCTATAACTCTCTTTCTTTTCTAGGAAGTAGGAACATCAGGTCACTTTCCCTCCACTGTATTTTGTATGGAGTATTTCAGCACTTTATAGGTTAATCAGGCAGTAAATGCACTGGTAAAGCCCTACACCATGTGTTTTTCAATCGTGTGTCATTATTTCAGCACAAACACGCAAGTTATCTTCTGTTCCTCTATGACTGTCCATGTAAAGCAGACGTTTGTTTTAGAGATGCTTCATCGAATGAACCAGACACGTGCAACTGAGCACACGTGTGGCATTTCACAGAGCCTGTGTTCTGGTGTCTAGACTGCATTGGTCCAGTAATACTGTACTGTACAGTATCAGTATGAGGTTGTGCATCCAACAATCCTGCATTCTGACATTGCAAATGTAAATATTTATTTCAAGTTAAATAAATGAATCTCTCAGTCACTCTCTCTCTACCTTTCTTTTGCGCAGAGCTCCTTTGGCAGCAGGGACAGCTTCACACACCAGACTGATCGCCTCCCTGTGGAAAGAATTGATAAAAATACGAAGACATGAGTAACTGTTTACCAAAGTACAAAGATCTCAAACTGTAAAGACGGTGTGTGTGAAAACAGTGCTGGTGGATGAATGGATGGATAGACAGACATTCAAATAAATAAACAGACGGATGGATGGATGGACGGACAGACAGTTAGATGGCATTGAGGGCAGCATGCACTTCATGTGCATTTGTTTGTGTGAATGTTACAGGAAGTAAGAGTCAGTATAGAGGATATGACATGTTTCTCTGTGTCTGGATGAGATTCAGCCCACACAACAACCAGCATTCAATAAACAAGCAGCATCCGCTGGGAGCCCATCCGCCGTTTCTACACTGATGTTACGCAATGAGTCATCAGCACACGCATATAGCTACATTCTCATTACACACACACTCCTTTCAGAAACATTAAATCAGTGTTTGGCACCAGACGCAAAGAAGACACAGAAAGTACAAAAAACATAAAAAACATAAAAATTAGAATTTCATAGCAAAATCAAAAAGAAGAGTCACATGGAGACTATCATTACACAAATGCCATTTAAGACAAATTCATATATAGTATATCAGTAAAATATTTTGACACGATTCATTTTAACATTTTGATCTAAAGGCTAATGTTGATCTAAACATCCACAATTACCATTACAGACAAATATAAAGCCTGCCTGCATACAGTATGAATTTCACATGTGTTTAACTCGTTTTTAAATAGATGCGATGAAGGAAATAGTGAGAAAAAAACAGCCAACAACTATCAATCATGCATGCAAACTTCAGGAGGGTTTAAAAACAATCCCATAATGCACTTCATAAAGACACAGAGAACCTTTTCAATAGTAGTTCAAGAGAAAAATGCACAACAAAATACTAACAAAAAACAATAACGGAACAGTCAATTTCTTTTATAATTTTGTGCATTCAGTCTCTGCAGACATTAAAAATGTACACATAGAAATTGGTACTGCAGTAAATAAAAATAATTAAAGTTCAATTTACGTTGAAAATAGCATGCAAAAGATTCATATTATACTTTTTAAAGTGCACAAATATCCAGCGTCTTTTAAAAGTAGTAAATAAAAAATCCAGTTATTAAGTCAGATGGAAAAATGAGGAGCATACTGTATGGCAAAGTGATTCGAGACATTGAAAGAGTACCGTGTGATTTGTGATCGTGTGGTGAAGTCCAGAGATCTCATTGATCGAAGAACTTCAATACAGCCCAAATACTAAAACAAGAAAAAAAAAAGAAGCACATTAGATTAAAACAGCTATCCGAACCAACTTAGGGGTCATTTCTTTCAAAATATAAAAATGATCAAAACAAATGTTTATCTTTGCAATAATATACAGTGATGAATCATTCACAAAGAGCAGGAATATGTATTAATACAGTAAACATGGTCCAATTTCATTTTATGTGCAATAGAATGAGAACAATCTGACAGTCTGTTTCTTAATCTGATGAACTCCCACCCACAGACACACACAAACACCTACACACCTTCATCCAAAACACACGCACACAATAAAACACATGTACACATTCTTAGACACAATCAAATAGTTTTATCAGAAAGAGAGAGAATAACGATAAAGCGTGATCTGTAATTAATTCGTACAATTTTTCATCTCCATGTTGACCTTAAAGCTTTACATAAACACCTAAAAATCCTTAATATGTGACCTCTGGTATGTCCAATAGATATCAGTTGACTTGATTTGGATGTATCACGTATTCCAAAAATAATCACTCTGAAAATCTGGCACTGAACACAGGCACAATCATATAATTTAAATATAGTAATATTATGTGTTCTTATAATATTATCTAGTTATCTATCCAAAATAATAAACAAATGAAATAACATAATATATAATAAAAATAAATAAAAATAATCAAAATATTTAATTAAAGTAAATTTTACAAAGACTTTTATCTCAGCAGTATTTCAGAAAGTCAGGCACGAGGTGTCAGCGGGGAGCAGTCGATGACATCATTCACAGAGAGTGACATCACATCAACACGTCTCACTGCTGTATGACTCACTCACTCACAGAGTCTCACCAACTAACTTTTCTTCAGTAAATGAATGAGTCACCTGTCTCACCTCACCTGCAGTGTCTCACCTTTACAGACAAATCCAGTCTAATGTTACAATGACATCAAAGGAACAAAGCATGATGATTAGTAACGTTTAAGTGGTATGAAAAATAAGTGGCATGAACCGGCTGGTGTTGGAATGAAACGTAAGGAAGGAAATGAGTCCGGAAGAGGATGATGAATCCTCATTTTTGCATGGAGTATTTGGTTAAACTCTTTGATGAAGACCGAGTGTAAAAACAAAAGGGAGATTTGCTGCATTGTTTGATATTGTTTGATACACTTTACCATCAACTGTCTCAATTCTTTTCAATTAATATTAGTTAAATTATACAGTGTTGCATCTCTATGGATGCTGTGCAGTGATACAAACTGACCAATCACCATTCGGGACTGCAACGGTCGTGTCCTGCTTTATTAAAAACACTTGCATGACAACCACAAAACAGCAGCAACACTAGCATTAACGTATATGACTAAATCAAGTGTTCAACCTAAAGTCTAGTGTCAGCCAACTCACAGTGTGTTTGAGAGACGAACCATCCAGTCAATGTCAACACATGTCCTTTTAGTGAAATGAACCATAGTGTGTGTGTGTGTGCGTGTGTGTTTAGGGTCGCTCAATAAATGAACTGTAAAGAGTATCACATATTCAGCCTTGTAAAGAGATGCTGGAGGGGTTTGGGTGGAATGTGCCCCCAATAAACTCCAACAAATAAACCAATAAAAAAAGATAGATATTTGATATGCTCTCGTTTTATTGCACATATGATGTTTTAATAAAACTATAAAAAATACAGATTTAATCTCTTTACTGTTTGTGTTTTGATTTTACAGCAACTGATTATACAGAAGCAAAAACCGCTAGGAAAAAAACACGATTTATCTGAGATCATGTTTCTGAACATAAAGCATTTTGTTTAATGTTTGTTCAAATAAACGTTTGTTCAGTGTTTGTTCAATAACATGAAAAGCTGCTACATGCACATCTGATAATATACAATGTGCACAGCGAAACTGTAAGAATGAAAGATGAGTAATAATTTATTTACAAGAGTAACATTTCTGTCCTGTAACGCGTTACAGTGTTTGGAGATGATACAGTAACAGAACAACATCCCTTTGCTCTGGTAACAGGTCGCCGTGGTTACGCGATTTGCATGCACTTCCTTTTTGATGTGATAAACTTGCAGTTCATTTGAATAGATTATATCTGTGCCGGTAAAAAATAACCAGTCGCACAGACACCGGACCACTACGCTATCTGGAGTTTAAAGATAAAGAGAAGACAGATCACATGATTGTGTTAACATCAAACTATACACGGGATAGAAAGTCTTCCAAACACACATGGAGGATGAGAGAGATTCATCAAAACTATTATTTACACTTGTAAGTAATCAAAGAATATGGATAAGTGTCAAATTTAGATCTGAATCAGTCAAGCAAATCAAAGATTTTGGGTTTAGTTTTGTTATAATTAATACAGATTCATCTGATGATCACAGGTGTGCATATATCAGCTTTTCTACTACCGCTTTCGTGTTTTGAATCTTTTATTTTTAAGCTTCAGCATTACGTAACGTGAAGCTTTTCTTTCCCCAATGTGAACATTCATATCTTATAAACACAATCTCATCTTTAATTTGTAAATATACATTTATGTATTCGCTGGATTAAAAAAGAAACCACAATACAGACATTGCCACTTTTTAAAATTGATATGTTTTTACCATAATATAAAATGACTGGTGTGATGTGGTATCATAGTCCCACCGCCCACCTCCACACGCATGTACGACACAGATGAAACAGATTCCCTGTAAATTCTGCACTGTACGTGGCAGAACAGACTGTGCTGTGTGTTTGGTATGAAAAAGCACCATTACATTTACATCAGGGTCATTTGTGTCCTTGCTTCCAGCTGCACTACTCCAAACCGTACACATAATCCCTCTGTACCAGAACACGGACCGGAAGATTCTGTATTCTACCTTTACACTACTCTCTAAAAACAGGAAGGATTGAAAGAAAAGCTGAAGGGAAAGAAAAGAGGGAATCTTACCTTAACAACGTATGTCACTCCAGGTCCGGAAATCTTTTCACTGGAGTGCAGCCATCCACGACACGGCTTATTTACCAGCCCTCCGCAGCCGGCGCCGGCCGGGTTCCAGCCCTCTGTGCCGGGCTGAGGCTCCTCCATCCTGGACTTCTTCCCTGAGCTTATGGAGCCGGGCTCCAGCGGGGTGTGCGGCGTTCCCGAGGCGCATGAGCTGCTCCCAGCAGCCGCCGGGAGAGAGGACGAACTGGGGCTGCCTGAGCCACCTCCCCCTGCTCCTCCCTGGAGCTTGGACACAGCCAGGTCCTTGACGGCGGATGGCAGGCCCTTGATGCCCAGCAGTCCGGAGGAGTTGGCGAATTTGAGGTTGGAGACTTTGTTGATGAGTGTGCACAGAGTGGTTCCAGACTCTTCGGCGGGGTCAGGGGGCAAGACCTCGGCCGGTGGGGCGTAGGGAGGGTCGCCCACGGGTGGCGACGGCGGGACGGCCGAGACCTTGGCGTTCATGGGGAGACCGTGCAGAAGCTCATCAACGGACGTCACTGACTCATTCCGGAATCGGTTGTATTTAGCACGGTGAAGCATTCCCCTCTGTATGCGGGTCTACGCACGAAGGGACACATCCGACGCCCGGCTGACCGTCCGCTTCTTTAGCATGCTGGACCCGAGAAAGCGTCCCCGCACGGACGCAAGAGGCTGCTCGTTGGGCCAGAGGCGGCTTTGATGGCGGTGGAGGGCTGTCGCTGTGGACGCTACTGTCAGGAAAAACTGACGCCACGCAGCAGCTCAGAGACCAAAAATAAAACGCAAAACGCAAAATCCATGGAGACAAGAGGATGAGGAGAGAAAAGCAGCGTGAGGTCGCTCCTCTACAGAGACAGAGGGCCGGAGATGGCAGGGAGAGAGACAGAGCTCTAGTGAAGAGATGTCTCTCTCTCTCCCCGCATCCTGGCAGATCCCAGAACATGCATGACTCACTCGGGGAGAGAGAGGAGAGAGAGCGAGAGCGAGAGAGAGAGAATGAGAGAGAGCGAGAGACCCTTCTCAACAAAAGAGTCACTCAACACTGCAGAGCACTTTCTGTTACAAAAAACTCCCACTTACAGCTTGGTACAACCAATCAATTCTCAAAATTTGCCCTGTCCATAGGAACGCCTCCTGCTTTCATTTAGTTCATGCAAAAACTAATAAATAAACCTGAAATTATCGCTTCAAAAAAGCACAGCTAAAAATGCAACATAGTAAGGACAAGCGATTACATTCAATTAAAGAAAATCCAAGAGTACTGAAAAGATTAACATTTAGATGTTGGATTTTAATGTATACATAAAAACTTGAGCAACAATCACTAATATTTAAGTAGCATCTTACATAGACTCTATAAACTGAACCCTTAAGGTGATTTTGTTATTGATGACGAAACCAGCTAAACCTAAAATAAATTTCAACAAATATGTTCACCTTTCGCCAGCCACCCTGATGATCTGGTAGTTTCTACCCGTCTTATCCATCGCCACAAAACCTGGTCAAATTTAAATCTCGACACCAATATGGTTTAATCTCTTTGTTTAACAGCTCGTCACGTCTATTCGTCTTTGTGTATTATGAAACATCACCATAATTCCATCGCACTGATCCACGCAGCACTCAAAACAAGCCTAGCTTTGCTCCTGAATGAGCTTTGTTGAATAATTAAACATCCCTCTCAAACACACAATGTCCAGATGCAATCTCACTGAAACGCCATCCAGATTCACTGGGAGCGTAACCGGTGATGTCAGATCTGAGTCTCAATAAAAAGCAGCCGACCGGATAAAAGCCACAGCAAAAAAATGAGCCATTCATGTGGAATGTCCAGAGGAGCAAAGCTCATTCACAAAAGCTCTTGCGCGGCTGCGGCGATCGCACTGCGGTCTCTCCCTGCGACTCACTTCTCTGCCTGCGAATCAGAAAAAACACAGAGAAAAAGAGAGAGAGAGAGAGAGAGAGAGAGAGAGAGAGAGAGAGAGAGAGAGAGAGAGAGAGAGAGAGAGAGAGAGAGAGAGAGAGAGAGAGAGAGAGAGAGAGAGAGAGAGAGAGAGAGAGAGAGAGAGAGAGAGAGAGAGAGGGGGAGACAGAGAGAGCGATAGAAAGAGAGAGAGAGTGAGAGACAAAAGCACACATAAGCTCCTTGGCTCTATGTTGCCACGGAGATGCAGAAATGATGCTGAGGAGAGAAACAGAGGATGCTAAAGAGACGTGCTGGTAAGAATTTGGGCTGGCTGTGAATGGAGAGGCAGACAGGCATACCGACGTTTCTGTGAATGAAGTCAGGCCTTGGCAGCTTTCTGCACGGCAATCCCTTAGGACGGATCCCGACCGGCCAATCAGGAAAGAGCAGGATGACTCATTCAGGGTAGGCTGGCTGAATAGTGGGGCAAACCACTTGAAACACAGGTGATGGGTGAAACCATTCACATCACAGCACATTGCTATAAAACCATGCTACCTGCTTCTGAAATATCTCCTGACGTGACGCACGGATGGAATGGAGATTTTGTGTGTTTTGTGTTAAGGATGACTTGAAATAGCTGGGTTGAGAGGGGTTGAGGATAAACCGGTCTCTCTGTGTGCACATTCATATGAATGAAGGGTTATCAACGAACATAAATCAAACTTTAAATCTATGATGTATTGGGCCTGTAAGAGCTCCTTACTTACAGTATGTTAAACACAAAGGAAAGAAAATTACATAAAATTCTCAAGAAAATAATAAAAATCAATTCTGCAAAAATCTCTGTAATCTAACTGGTTGCTATGCAGGTGAAGCAGTTTTCAACATGTTCTCAGCAGGTTGTTATATTGCATGGTTACCAGGGTGTTGATAATACAGGAAGCAATATGAGGAATAGGAGGAATTAACATGAGACACATTAGTTTGAGACACATGTAGTTTAAGATCTAACATTAGGGATTTGTTTAGAAAGTATAAGAAATATATAAGAAAGTATAAGTATAAGTATAAGTATAAGAAATATTAAAAGTAAAGCTGATCTGTCTATCTATCAATCGATTTATATTCATCTATTCATCTAGGGTTGTCAAGCAGTCTACTCACCTCACGACACAGGCCATCAGGTTCATCTAAAGCATCTGTATAACCTGAAACAATAACATGGAATATTTATTAGAAACCTAATGTAAATGTATACAGTATGATTATGTAATCAAATAAACATATGTATACACAGACACAAAAAGAGAGAGGAGATAGTGGGTGGCATGTGTGTGTGTGTGTGTGTGTGATCATAGTCGTGACTGAAGTGTGTCGGGTTCACTCCTACATGCTCATTAAAACAGCAGGAAGTATCAAAAATGGGAGAGATGGAGAGAGGGAGAGAGAGAAAGAAAGAGATGGAAGGATTTTAAGTCTAAAAATCACATGTCTGTCGGGACACAGAGCAGGTACGTGACTCAGGTCTGGTTATAAACAGCAGGTAATACTGACCATTTCAAGACTTTTAATCTGGTGACTAATCGAGAGGTTTAGCAATCAGTGTAGACCTAAAACTATTCATTTACCTAAACCGTACATTTGTAATAGACTGCGATTATTTGTCATTATTTTTCTTGATTTAAGAACAATATTTAGCGGAGTAAACATTTCACTTGCAGCCAGATTCATACAGCAGGTCCATACAGAGAGAGCCGCTGCCTACAGGAACCTTTACTGTAACCATAGTTTCAAAGACAGCATAGCAACAGGAATGAGGTGAGGGGGCCGGCCATAATGATTGGCAGCTCATATCTACCGGATGCCATTGGCTGGTGTGAGTTAGTGTTTTCCGGTGTAGTGTGCAGTAAGCTAGTGTACATCTCATGTGTGTTCATATGAAATAGAAAGCGGTACGATAACAAATTCAGTAAATGCGTTAATAAATGTAATTGATACAAACGTAATTTCTGTAACTGTTTTTCGCAAAATCACCGTATTGTGACACTTAGAAGATGAAGTTTTAGATTTTTCATCATTTTTAAAGCCCCTTAACTAACATAAAACATTCATTACAATTATTTGATTCATTGCCTTGTTTTACAAAATTTAAAAGATATAAAAGATAAATCCCAGAATGACATCCTAATAATAATAAAAAAAACTTCAGAAATATATTAAACTTTGTTTTAACATACAAATAAAATCTGGTGTTCAGGTTAAGTTCTTTACTCAAGCCTGAAGACCTGAATCTCGTGTTTCACTTTTGGCATACACTTCCAAACAATAAAGATATTTCTCCCTCCTTCTCTGGACTTGTATAGACAAAACTCAAGATTTAATTTCTTTTAAAAAAGTTTTAAAAAGAATTATTCTTCAATTGCTCAGTCTATAGAGTACACCAGATTTACTTCTTACTGCTACTCATATATTTATATGACTGCATGTGTCTTGAATCCAGTTACACAAAGTATAAAACCCTATATTACTACAGCAAATATTGTATAATATTACACCATCATAAAAGAGCAATTCCAGTTTGGCATGACACGACATGAGATTTTCAATGTTATTTTATTTTAATTTTCATGTGATCATTTATGAGTAAAGTAGACTGTTATGGATGTGACATTTCTAAAGGAACCTCAAGGAAAATCCTCAAGGAAAATCGTGATTTAAACATACATAAATGCTTTAAAAACTTTGAGAGAGACCTCACATGAGTATTTAAACCAGCAAATATTGACATCTGATCTATCAGTATTATGAAAACCTTTGATAACAACTTTTTCATGGTAAGATTGACATCTGCATTGCCCCATGAAAAATTTGTTTAAAAAAAAAACAAGTACAAGATACTAAGCACAAAGACCCTTATAGTAAACAGGTTATTTTACAAATTACAAGAATTTAAAACTTGTAATTTGTACAGGTGTCAGTGACTCCTGACTTTGCGCTGTCCGTGTTGTTTTTATGCTAAAATGTACATAAAATACTGTAATGTCTTTAGAGAGGGATACTGAATTTTCACGCGATTGAATCTTCAAGGTGTTGCTTGCAAAAAGTACAATAAATTGCGCGTTAAATAAAATAAGTCCAGCCTTTACACTTTATTTCTATGGATGCTGAGCGTCGCACTTTCGAGGTGAATTGTGGGATTGATCATGGCGCTCTCTTTTGCTGAGAGCATAAACAAACATAGATACGGTATCAACCGCTTTGGCGCATTTTTGTGAACGAGATTAGGAATGTTCTTTTTCCTAGAAAAGTTGTTTTTCCCCGTTAACTTGTATGCTTTAATAGGACGGTCTTGACGTATAAATCAGCGGTCACGTCATTACAAGCGCCAGTGCAGTCGTCAAAAATCTTAAATGTCTACTAGTTATCTTTATTCCCTTTACCCGTGAAATACAACTCAAGGTTTGAATTCGGTTAGTTTAGACTTTACATTAAAAAAAATCTTTTAAAACCCTCATGGGCACCTCAGGGACCCCCACAACTTATGCATTTGACGAAGTAAGCCTCGTATGTGTATAAAACAATATGATTTTTCAGTACTTACACTTCACATTTCACCTTTAATAGCAGGTTTCTGAAGGAAAACGAATACTGTTATGCTTATAGATGCTGTGTCAATTCAATATTACTGCATTTTACAGATATCGCACACACGACAAGAGCACGGTGACCATTACTATGACAACCGCTCCTTCCTTCGCCCCCACCCTTCCGACGTGCTGACGCAGACTACAGTCACGTGACCGTTTTCAGCCAATCAAATGCGACGGCTCCGGCTTGAATCGCCTGTTCAAAACTGTATCGGTTAAAGTTGTAATAAAGTTGCGAGCGTGAGTCTGATTGAATCTTTTTACCTGGCGATATACCGGAAACCTTTCATCGCTGATTTCATGATCAAAAATGGCTCACAAACAGATCTACTACTCGGATAAATACACAGATGATTTGTATGAATACAGGTAAGATTCAGCAGGACAGGGTTTGTTCTGGTTTAGGGCCTCCATGCGGCGCTTTGCATTAAACCTGAACATTTATTTAGACTCAAAGCGGTTTAGGAATTCATCACATTTACATTTACATTTAATGTAGCTTTTAAACTCATGTTTTAACTTGTATCTAATGAGTTGTGTAACTACCGTGTGCATGCTGGTTTATGAACGTTATATGTACTTTTAGGACATTTGTCCAATGCAAGAAATTATATGATTGCAGACATGTGGTCTTACCGCGGGAACTGGCCAAACAGGTCCCAAAGTCCCACCTGATGACCGAGGATGAGTGGAGAAGACTGGGTGTGCAGCAGTCACTGGGATGGGTCCATTACATGATCCACGAGCCTGGTTTGTGTAATAACATTCAAATCAATGTCAAACAACTAATCATCTGTTCATGTGATGCATATTATTACATCTTGGTCTTAAAGAGACAGTCTTGTTCTTGATCTTCAATAATGACATGATTTATAAACTGTGCCTTTAAATTCCACTCTTATTCATTACAAAATTTACCCATGGTTGTACTACAGTAATCATAGTTAAATTAATACATGTAGTGAGACATGGTAACCACAAATTTAATGAAATGAATGCTTGTTATTTCTGCAGAACCTCATATTTTGCTGTTCAGGAGACCTCTACCAAAGCAATGACAGTGATAACAGCACACTGCTCTTCTGGAACATTCCTGTGGATGAATCTAGTATTCAGTGAATACTTACATATGTGACTGTGTTTCTGGCTTTATGCTCAGACAGAGAATCAAGGAAATATGGGAAATGTATTTTCAGTGAAAATCGAAGGGCTCTTAACTCTGTGACCCAAGTGCCTCTGTGGGTGAAGCTAAACCTTTAAAGATTTGTGTGTCAAATAAAAGTCTGTGGAGCATCATAAGTGTTTAGAAACTTAAATCACGTCTGCAGTGTATTTGATGTAAAAGATATACTGTAAACGAAAGCCGAATCACGTGTATTTATCTAGGAAGTGTTGTTATTTAGTGAGACTTCGATCATTCTCAAGAGGGCAATTGTGTGGATGTAAAGATGATTGACTCTCTTTAAATGACGCTCGTATTATGTTAAAAATTATGTGCACATACTTTTAGACTTTTAATGTGGTTAGTTGGAGAGGAAGAGTGTGTACAAACCTCTTGAACACCACAATTAAAATAATAAATGTTTGTGTTTACAGACTCACTTGACTGCACTGTATAAGCAATTATTCATCATGAGATCGTGTTCATTTTGACAGGATTTTTATGCAGACAAGGCATTATGCAAAAACAATACTTGTCATGACTTACGAAAAAGAAAAGAATTATGTAAGCTGTTTTGTTCGTGACTGTATTCATGTTACTTTAAAATAAATACAGATCTGTGTTGATTTTGTTGTGGCTTTTTTATCACAGCATAATTCTCACCACATGAGGGCGACACATCACAACTCATTCTCTTACTGTTTTCCACTTATTTTATCCAACACAATGACTCCAAAAGTTTCTATATGTTGGAGGTTGAGGATTTGTTATAGTAAACTAAATAGATATAAATCATAACATGTTTTTATTAGCCCACCTTTGGGAAATTTGTAAAAAAGTAGTCCTCAGAAGATCAGTCAGTCTACATCTCAAGTCTGTATCTCTGACAAACAACTATAAACCTTATACAGAGGTTACAACTTTTATTCTGGAGGACAAACATTTTACCAACCTTGAAAGACATTTAAAATATATCTGCCCAAATAACACACTGGATTATTTACAGTAACAGAGTACATGTAGGATCTAGACATACATAAACACAACATGAACTGTCATCCGCTCTCAAGGATAGAAGAACTATAAATAGAAGTCTGCGAGCTGTCGTGGAAAGCAGCTGTCATCAGTCTCAGTGTTCTCAGAGAACCCACCCAACTGTTCACACCTGTCTCACTGTGAACATCCTCCACAACTGTCTGAAACCTGTATACACACCGTCCAGTCCGGATCTTCAGCCCATAGTCCAGGAACGGCCGGATGAGCACAGAAGAGACTGTGAGTGTGTGTTTAATGGGATTTGTGCACCTCACATCACCAATGATGTGTGTAAAATGTGTGTGTGTGTGTGTGCTTGTGTTTTCGTCCAAGCATTTGTCCCTGGAGTGGAGTCAGAAAATTGTGCCAACAGTGTCCAACAGTGAGTTCAGAGAACAGCGTGTCCATCACAGCTCTCCTAAAGGAACACATGAGAAACAGCAATGAAAATACACCCTCGTCCACATCTGTGCATTACAATTCACTGCTATTCACAATATCTTGATCTTTAAAATCTTTAAAAAAGATTGAATTGCATTATTTCTCTTACTGGGAATAAAAATGATATACAGAAATAACGTGAAAATAATGGAAGGAGAAAGAGAATGCTGATCAGACATTTTCTCATTTGATTTCTGTGGTTTGGATCATAAAAGCCCTCTCAATTTTTCTTGATTCAGCAAAATCTTCAGTTTCCAGTCAACCTTTCTTTCCAGTTTCTTTTCATCTGAACTATTTAAGGAGCACTTCCAGCCAAACACAGTTTCATGTTTAAAATAGGAATATATCATAAATAAATCATGTATATATTTCTGGCATAGCTCTATAAATAGTTGATGAAGGCATAATTTCTCCTGCTTGGTTTGGTTTGTAAGACTAATTTCTCAAAAAGACATCATACTGATAGATCAGATGTCAATATTTGGTGGTTTAAATACTCATGTGAGGTCTCTCTCAATTTTTTTCAGCCATTTGTTTATGTTTAAATCATGATTTTCATAGTCAGGTAAAGTGCTGTTTTTAGAATTGTCACATCCATAACAGTCCATATTCCTCATAAATGAACACATGAAAATAAAATAACTATTTTATATTCTTTGAAGAGTCACACAAATCCTATAAATTATGTTGCCTCTCAATGCATTTTAATGTTTTTAAATATATAACTCACAAGAATTTATATTTCAAGTTTTGACTGAAAATGACTGGAATTACCCATCTCATCTACACGAAATGACAGACGACCAGGTTTTAAAATTAAGACTCTACATTCACCAATCTGATCTTTCATTTCATTGTTCTAAGTATGAAGTGTCATTCATCATGAATGTTCTGGATTGAGTCGCACCCGAGCTTTCTTCCACTCCTGCAGCAGTTTGCTGTGATCAGACAGAGCGTTTCTCCATTGATCCACTGCGTCTCTGTGTGGAGCTTCATCTGAGAAACAGTAAGAAAAATCATATATCACACATTCATAATCTTCTGCTACTGAAGTCATAAAGTCATGGTCTGAAGAACATCTTACCCATGCTGTTGGGCCAGAGATCAATTTTTGACACATCATTTCCCGCTTTGGACACAGCTGTACACTCATACCGGACATGTTTATTTAAAGGTTTCTCCTTTAACCAGCTGCTCACCAGCACAGCATCATGTGAAAGGGCGTGTCTGTGTTCAATGATGGGTGCCTCGAGTCTCTGCCCATTTACGTGCCACTGAACACTTACATCACTAGGACCTGAAGGAAAACTGCACTTACACACAGACCCCAAATACACAAGTGTGGACAATAGATGCTGCACATGAAACACACCAAACTGTTTCCAACCACCTTTGATCACAGGCTCATGCTGGATGAGTGAGAATAAAAATGATTACAATCATTACAGGAGACATTGAACTGGGTTAAGACAAACCTTTATACATGCACAAAACATGAATTATGAGCAAAACACATAAGCAGATCATTTATTCCAACTTTAAATTTGACTTAACACACAGATTTCTAAAATAAATAAATAAATCACACTTTAAACCATACTTTATAAAAGTAAACATACTTTTATAAGTTAAACAAATCTGCAAATCCATGAAGTATTTTTCCCACTATATATCCCATCCCATGTAAACTGAGATAAATAGGTAATCTCTACAAGTGTTGTGCAGTGATATAAAAAGTAAATGTGATGTTAAGAGATGTGTTGTAGCTATATTGTGTATTTAACCATTTTTTTTAACCAATCAGCATAGAGTACCACAACTATCAATGTCATATATGAATTATGGAGGTTTGAAAGCAATTAAAAGTCACATACTGTACATCACTGAAGAGAACAACAACAGCATGTTTTCTGGAATTCAAAAATTTATTTAGGCTCTCTACCAAAATGTGTAAGATTTGAAAAAACTTTGTACATCTTTTTTATGTACACATATATACACTGTACATGGCGGGGTAATGAAACTCTACAGATGATTTTCAGTAACATCCATAGACCTTCATTCAGTGAAGAGCTGTTGTATTATAACACTCGATTCACAATTCAATTCATTATCTAATTCAAATACAATAATACAAAATTGGTCAAAGCAATAATAAACGATTATAAATTAAGATCAGAACATATGTTGAAAATTCTTTAAAAATAAACTACAATTATTTACTGCAACATAAGTCATAACAATTCTAAGAAACTGAATCACTATTTGCTCTTCTTTCTTAAATAAAGTATAAGGAAACCTCTAAAGCAGTTTTAGGCATCACACGGTGTGCAGAAGATCAGACAACATGCAGCACGCCACACGCACGCACACACACGCACGCACACACACACTACTCTTTATTGACTTCCTCTTCTCTGTAAGTGCTTCTCATTATATGATTTCACATTTACACAATGTGCTGCAAATCCTGAAAGATCTCAAAAAAGCTGTCAGGAACACCAAACAGAGGGCTTCTCCAAATGTTGCTTAACTACCCCTGCCAATCATAACTTTGAATATATATAGAGAGAACAGCAGGAGGTCACAAGAGTATTGAAACACTGAGACAAGATGCCATGAACACACAAGAGGGAATGTGGAAGAGAGACAAAAATGTAACAGAACAAGCAGAAGACAGACAGAGAGAAAAAGGCAGATCAAGAGGTCAAAGGTACCACTCACCCAAGGCCAGACAGAAGAGAAGGAAGGCCTGGTGAGGATGAACACCCCATGACTGATCCATCAGGAGGGGGGGTAACAGATGAGCCCTCCACAGAAAAGAGGAAGATGATGAGGAAGAGGAAGGTAAGAGAGAGGGATGGCCGCAAGACACAGGGCGTGACAGGGTGTCGACAGGGGAGAGAGGAGGAACAGCCAGTGAAGCTGTGCAGGAAACAGTATGTGGGGAGAGAGAGAGAGAGACAAAGAATACTGGGTGAATCACACATTAAATGGTCATTTTCACCCCCAAAAAATATTTTAAGATGATAAATCATCATTTTCATCTCCATTTTCAGTATTCAAATTTTGAAATATGGTCTAATGTGAACATATAATTAAATTATAATTAATCTTTTTTATTAAGAAAGCTTAAACAATGGTCAAAAAAATATCTTACCAATGAAACCATGTGAAATGTTTCACAGCAGACAAAAACAAAATAATCAAACCCAGGGAACTGTGCAAGACACACATCACAGTGTTTAGACTTCATTTGGTCTTGTTTATTTCTCATTTTCTCACAGTGAATGTTTTTATTTCCCTGTTGTTTTGAGACACTGGATATCTCCATCTTGAGGAAAATCATTGGTTATGTCTAGATGAGAGCTCTTGCTGAAACCCTTGCAAAGTTTACCTGGGGTAAATCTTACAAACCAATCAGCAAATGAGGGTTAACATCTAAACAAGACCACAATCGTCGCTATTTAACATAAAAAAACAAATACTTCTCCAAAAAGAGCTGGGTCCACTGTTCGGTTCCAGTCAGGCTATGTGTGCAACCTTCTGCTAAATTTGGCTCATGTGCCATTCAGGTCATTCGAAAACATTAATGTGCATGAGATGTCAAACTTCATTGTTTATCTATCTGTGATACTAAAAGCAGCCCTGAGAATTTACAAGGAACAATGCACACCAAACCAACTGCAGGTGGAACCCGGCGTGAACATGTCAGAAAACACTGCCACAAAAATACACTTCAGTACACACCAATCTGGAAACCATCATGGTAACTTACCAATTTGGTAAACAATGTTTCCAATTTGGAATCTTATGTGGAACGTTTGTTTATGGTTCTTGCAAGAGAGACCAAAAATCTGTATGTACACGTCTTCAAGTGCTCGATAAAGAATGATGGAGAGAGTCTCTTCAATGATCACAAAGAGAGCATCTACAAGCATAAGCCGAAAACTTCACATTTATATGGACTCGTACTCCACTCCACTTCAGACTTTTAGAAATACCTGCATCAGTAAGCTGTGTCTGCATCTGCATATTCAATTGGCTGCGAAACACAGTCTACATCAAAAGGCCGCTCTTTAGAGGGACTATGGTCCGTGTCTTCACAGTTAGACGGCACTCCTCCGTTCCCACACTCAGGTTCCGTCTCGTAGCCGGTGTCTCTGAGCGCCCGCAACGGATGCGCTCCGTTCTGTACCGGCTGATCGCCCGGATCCGTCTTTTCCATCAGGCCGGCTTCACACGCCGCATATTCAGGCTGTGGCTTTTTATGAGAGCCGAGCAGGGCCGCGCGTAAGCGAAGGCACGGTGCCGGTAGGTACTGCATGTAACAGTTATACGCTAAAGCGGCGAGGAAGAGGAGGAAGAAGAGGAGGAAGAGGAAGAGCAGGGCCACGCTGTTGTCACGCTGAATGTACTTTGCAGATGGGTCGAGAGTCTCTGTGCGCGTTGGAAGGTTGCTGACGCCCGGGGGGTAATAGTGTTTGGGTTTAATGATACCGCTGGGAGTTGTGGTTAGTAGGGGGGTTGATGTTAGTCGAGGAGGTCCTGATGTGTTATTACCTTCTGCGAGTGTAGTAGAGTCACGCACCGTGGATCCAATGGAACGGGCGGCTGCACTCACATCAGGCGGCGGGTGTTGAACGGAAATAGAGGGTGAGCTGTTGGGAAGGTCCAGTCGGAGGATGTATCCAGCAACCAGACGGGTGAAATTCTTTCCCGCGACAGATTCGAAGGACCAACACTCGTAGCGGCCTTGATCCTCCAGGGTCACGCTGTATATGAGCAGCCCGTTCTCTCCCATCAGCAGAAAGTGTGACGCTTCACTGAGAACATTACCGTTGAACTTCCACAGTACCTGAGCCAGGTTTGAGCGCACGAGACAGGTCAAATCGGCAGAACCGCCCGGCTTTATCACCATCTGTGTGTAAGCTTCCACTGCCAAAGGTGAAACTGTGGGATGACAGAAAGAGATTCATTACTTTATGACAGTTTTGTCATGAAGCTCTTGTTGTTGGTGGGTTTTCTATGGGTTCCTGCTACAGGAAACAGGCACAAAAAACCTTTTAACCGAGACCTCAGATAAAGCAAACACAAGATGTGTGCCATCAGAAACACAACTTGCTTACTGCGTCACATCTCTATGTAACCTTAACACAATGAGATTTTATATTACACACCTGGAGGACATATCCCAGCATCCCCTTTGATGCTCTGAATCAGGTTCCTGTGAACACACACAAAACACAGCTCAGAATAAATACACATGTATTTAACCACAAATATTTCCAAGTCATTAATGTTTCATAATGTTGACATGATAATGTGTTCCTGTTTAATGCAGTGAAGAGACACGTTGTCTACAGACATCATGACTAACATCATGTGAGAGGACAGACACACGTGCAGTCAGTCACGATGTGTTCGCTTGCTTCTCATTTCTCACCGTTTCTCAACTTTATCCTGAAAAATGTTCACACATACAGCGGAAGATGAGTCCCACGCACAGTACGGGTCTCGGGCCAGAACACAGTCCTGACAGGACAGGTATTTCTCACAGAACGCTGTGCGTGACTGCACAACACCTGAGTCGCAACCAACATACAAAAACTGTGCCTGAGGATGAGAAAACGCACACTGTAAGACTGTGTTAGAAAGAGAGAGAGACAGTGTGTGTGTGAGTGTACATGTGTGTGTTTGAAATATTGTGTGTTCATGTAAACATGTAAGCAGCATGCGTGTGTATGTAAGTGTGTGTGTGTATGCGATTGTATGTGTATGTTTGCAAGAGAGAGTGACAGTGTGTGTATGGTGTGTGTGTGTGTGTGTGTGAATACAGAACTAGAAAAAAAGAGAAACTGTAGATGATTTGATTCTGAAGAGGAACAGCTTTTGTCTGTCATGTAAATGCATGAAAGAAGAGACATCTTACCACATGCTTTGAAAGTAAAAGTGTTTTAATTGGCTCGGAGTTCTTTACAAGCTGAATTTCTTCCACCGTGTGGACGTCTCCATCCAACAGCACAGACTTATGCAGTAAACCTTTATCTACAAATACACAAAACATATATCAACACAACAGAACAAAAACAAAGAGCACATTGCGTACATGCATAAAAAAGTGATCAACACACTCCCGATTCTACGCAACATTCTCACCCGTGCCAGTGAAGATGACATCATAGATGTTGCCGTCGACGGCCTGCACTCTGTCCACAGCGATCTGGGTGTAGTTGATGTCTTTGGTGATGAAGCGTGGGCCGTTTCCGATGGGCAGCACCGGGTCCTCCAGCAGAGGATGATCCTTTACAAACTGCAGGGTTTTATCAGGCAGCTGCAGGGATGATTTGATGTTCTGCAGGCGATTGTGGTTGTTGATGCACTGATGATGAGAGAACAAATCATTAGCCAGTAGGTAATGCACATGTTGTCAAATCTATTTCAGGGGAGTTTTGTGTGAAATATAAATGATGGAAATCTCGAGAGTGAAAGCCACTAACCGCTCCAGGTCTGGGACTGGGGGTGACGCCGTTAAACCGAACCCACTTTGTGTGGGATTGTTCCACAGTGGCTTTCTGCATGAACGTTCCTTTAGAGAAAACCTCATCCACCGATGTCATATTATAGGCACACACCGCAGACAGGCCGACATTCCCCCTACAAATGAAAAAAGAAGAGAGGAACAAGGAACTTTTAAAAGAAAAATCTAATTCATAAAGTTGTGTGAAGGCATTTTGATTTGCATCGGTGAGATTGAGATGACAGTCTCAGGTGACAGATACAGTCAAATCAAGGCAAACCGGCAGTTCTGGCTAAAAATATCAAACACATCTGACACGACAAGGTTATTTTCCGTTCTACATGCATCGAGTAACACCAGAGTACTCACCACTGAGAGGTAAAAACCCCATAGATGACTGTGTCTCTCCAGTTTGCCGCTTTTAGAATAAACACGTCATGAACCACATTGAAGACAAAGTTGAGTTCAGGCATTGAACACACCAGTTTGGCTTTCAGAAATGACGTCCACTTCTTCTGAAGTGTCCTCTGACCTCCCAAATCACCCTGTCAGATAGAGAAGTGTGATGAGGACGGACGGATCTAAGAACCTGTGAATGTTCGTGGCTTAGATGGCACAGATGTTTTGTTTGTTTCTTCGTTTGTTTAAACATCATTAACATACGGATCACAAACTATCAGTATGATGAATCATATATTGTGTGATAAAATCACTTCATGTGACATCTGGTCAGGTGAAGTCAGGTGATCTGTTCAAGGAGAAGATCTGACCTGCATGATTTCCCAGCCGATCTCACCTTACAAACACGTGCGATTCTGGGGATGAGCAATTTGCCGAAGAACTCATACTCCACTGACACCTCAGTGAAGAAGTAATAAATCTTATCGTCATCTCCATCTGCACTGTTCTGTCCCTCCCGGATCACATCTGCAAAAACAAAACTGGGTTCTGCACAGAGAACCGAAAGAACATGAGTTGGTGTCTGCAAAGATGCTGAACATGAAATAAGTGTTGATGTGAGCGGTCATATATTAATGAGCTTATGGAAATCATAATCATCATGAGTTTTGCAGTTTAGTTTCTTAGTTTAACGCTCTTAGTGGGATGGGGAGGCTGTTTTGAATTGTGGATGTTAAGATACACTCTTACAAATAAAGTTTTTAAGTTAAGGTTTTTAAAAAAGAAAAGAAAAAACAACTGTTTTATTAAAAACCAACTTGTGACACATGACAAGCTCAGTTTTCTTTGTTGTTTTGACACGCTTCAGGAGGTTTACAGATGGTTAAAGGTTTTTTATTTTACTGTAACTAAATATTGAGGAATCGTACCGTTGAGCCATGACGTTGAATACTCCGTACGCAGTAAACTCTGAGATGAAGACGATCTGGAGATGATCGGCTCACTGCCCAGAAAGTTATAAGCAGTTCCCGAGTACAGCTCTCCATCTGAAGAAAGAACAGAAGGAAGTTCTCTTAAAGACTGCGAGAAAGTGAATAAAATGTGACATGTGAATCTTGCAGATGTGTTTGTTGAAAAGAAACAGCAAATTACTGTAACTTACCGACCATGACGGTGGTGAAACTCTGAGCAGGATCATAGGAACATTTCCCCCGACCGTCCTCTGATCTGTTCTGTAAACTGAAATCTTGCAGTGACTAAAAAGAAATTACAAAGATTTTAATGAAGAAACAAACTTCCTTATAATAAACACACTTTGCTAAGTTTTGAACATGTCATAAACTTTAAAAATGGAAAATAATTTCTTTGTTTTATGACACTTTAGCACACAAATAAGGGAGAAACAAATGTGTCATACAGTAAAATAAAATATTCATTCAGTCATCCAGCTAACAGTAAAAGGAAACTATTAAAATCATAAAATTCATGAGCTATTGTTTTTATAAGATCAAGGAAGTTTCAACAGAAAGAAATATTATTACTGGAATATCCTTTCTGATGTTTTGCAAAAAACTAAAAGCAAAAAATGGTTTCCTGGTAAATACATTTTAAAGGTTAATGAACGGGACATTACACACCAAATAATCACAGAGAGGCTGAAATGCATGAGTCCCGCAAACATACAGATGATCTTCATCTAAAACCTGCAGAACACGAATGTAGTTTCGACACTCCATCTGTCACACACACAAACACAAAACATGATATATTTATATTATATATTTAAATGAAAACGTGTCAATGCAGACACAAGAAAATCAGAACATCTTATTTTACATTTTCCACATTACCTCTTTAGATTTTCCCTTTAAAGTGCACAATGACATGTGACTCTCTGGAACTTTCCACAAAAGCTGAAACAGAGTCACAGAGTTACAGAGGAAAACATATACTGTACATTGACAGGATCATAATGAAGATGACCTCAATTAAAAGCATCACAAACAGAATATACAATTAATATTTGTCATTTACCTCCATTAAATTACATGTAAGAGTAAAAAAGTGCTATTTGTTTTTTGTGATAAAACATACTCAAAACATCTATGATATCCATGTTATGACAAAAATGTTTATCCTGAATAAATATTCATATCTGAGGCTGAAAAATGAATGAATACCATAATAAACAATGAATACCATAATTTTTCTTCAATCATTTTTTCTTTGTCAGCATCTGTTTGCAGTCATATTTCTCACCTGTTTGCTCTTGATGGACACGTTATTCATGTCAAGTTCATAAATGATCTCTCTGGCTCCTACATACATCACACCTCGATCCTCATTCAGCAACAGAGTCGTGTAGTTAAACACATCCGGCTCCCAAAACTCAAGCAGATCCACATCTACAAACACACAAACACCTCACATCAGCACAGATGAACGAAATAAGATTGAAAAATGGAGGACAACATCTGAATATGAAATCTGAGAAAGAGATGCAGAAATAAAAAAATGGCAGAAAATAAAGCAGATGCAGAACATATCAGCATTCTGAGTGACCTTGACTTTTAAAGGTCTTGGTCTTTCAAATTTAATTGTATTAAATTGGCTGTTTTAAATTAAGTGATTTTCTCTATTTCAGCACAGAAAGAAAACAAAAAAATTTTACCTCTGCAATGAATTTTTCTTCTATTTCTATAAAGATTTTTTAGGGCTTGGGTTTTTTCAGATGAAATTGTAAAGTGGTGGTTTGGTCTGGACTCATTTCGATGGGTCTTGCTCGGTCTCAACCCCTTAAAGTCATGGCTTGGTCTCTATTTAGGTGGTATTGACTACAATAAATGTAAAACTAATTGAGACCTTTAAACCTTTACTACTGGCTGTCGGTTAGGTGTGTGAGTGTTTCAGAGACGCAACAGGCATGTGTAAACCGAAACACTGACAGTCTGCAGGTGTGTGTGTGTGTGTGCGATCTCTATTACAGTATAACCACTACATGTGGTTTACTTCCTGTGCTTGTAAAACTTAATTTTAATACAACAATTTATACAACTACTCATACCAACTATTTTTAAAATATTTTTTTTAATTGTCCAATTCAACATAAATTAGAAACGACCACATAGACCCATGTTTATTTTAAAACATGATTAAATAACCGACATCCGTGAACCCTTACAAAATACTGTGGTGGTACTGTACCATGGTAGTTTTAATATCGGATGGTAATACCATGTTTTTACTTGATCAATGTACGAAAAGAGAGATGTTATTATTCATCTATCATGAAATACACATGGTATGTCTATTCAAAGATATCACCATACTAGTACTTTTTACAAGGGTTGCATATTTAAAAAAACAAAGGAACTTTATTGAAGTAATATATTCAAAATTACATGGTAGGACTGTGGTACTTTGAAGAGAAGTGTAAAAAACAAATAAATAAACAACATCACCTTCTTGTTTCCATGAGCTTCTGGGAACGCTGGAAGGGCCGTGTGTGGAAACTTCTAAAAGTAAACTCAGAAACACTCCCAACACGCTTAGAGCCATGTTAGACTCTGGGATCTTTGGCAGCGTGAGGTTTCCTCTGTGTAAGAGAAAGAGAGAAAGACAGAGACAGGATGAGCTCGTAACCTCTCGCATGAAAAATCATCATCAAACCGTCACGTGATTTCATTCAGCCGTTTCACATGAAAAACATGAACAGTTGACTTATAACATCACTGCTTGATATAATTTCCCTTCTTAAAGTTTTTAGGAATTCCCCAAACTGATACGTGAGTCTAAAAGAAAGTGATACCAGGTCTGTATGTATCATATTCAGGCATTCTGAGGTCAGTAGACACCTGTAAGACGACATCTAACCCTCAGGACAAACGGTTGATACCTAAGATTATGGTTTCCATGACAACCCATATTTACATCATCTAGAATTCCATCACAAACTCACAGTAAGAAACAAAGACACATCTGTTTGTGATGCTTGCCCGTGATGTTGGGCTAGTTGTCAGGCTGTTACTTTCATTGCCAAAGAAATCAGAATAAACTTTATTCTCAGAGGATTTTAAATCACAGTCTTATAAATGTTTAATCTGATGGCTGTAAACAAACACAACTGCAAACAGTTCAGTGACCCTTTCCTTAGATAAATCTTTCACTGATAATCAAATTTCTGCAATGAGTATGACACAAACAAAGTCAGTGACGGTAAAAAAAATGCATTTAAACTTATTAGGTGTCATAAAACAATTCAATGACTGTATTTTACAGCAACATTAATGGCTTATATCTCTCATTGAAATAAGTTGAGAATGCCTTTATATCTATTGTGAGATCTTAGACACCCCATTAGACAATCTGGTCCTAAAGTTTCACATCCATACATTTAAACGGTTACATAACAGGACAACAGAACAGAAAACAGGACCTTTATCTTCCCAGTAACATACAGTAATCTATAAACAAACGTTTACTAAAGAGTCAGGTCAAAACATGCAGGCCCACTATAAAAACATGCAGGGTTTGGGATATAAAAGGCAGCTGATCCAGACAGGTGTTCAGTGAGAGCTTTCAAACTCCTACAAATGATTTCCAACCAACTCATTCCAACTTTATTGTTCTCTGAGATGTACAATAAAAGAGAGAGAGGGTTACAGAGACGCAAAAGAAAACTCAAGTTGACAAAAGAATTCAATAAGAGGAAACTGGACATTATTTGTACAGATCCAGTAGAGAATCATTTCAACATCACAGAGAGATTTCCACCAAACAGCCCGAAGAACAAAACTCAGCATTCAGTTTATATTGAGTCTTTAGATAAACCTGTTTCATTTCTTTCTTTCTGATCAGAAATAATACATGATTCAACTCGTGGCCTGTGGATTTCCTGAACACAAAAAATATACACACAGACTTTTAACATGTTAGACCACATTCATTGAACAATTAAATGCTAATTTCTCTATCTATGCAAGTTCATATGTAATTTGGTATATTATCAAATGAAGGACAGTAGCAGAAATATGACCTGTAAAGGCACACACTGTGTCTTCAGGCATCAGATATTTTTAACACCTTACAGTTTTCTACACTGACAAGAAAAAAGAAAAGTTTAGACAGAAACCCAGAAAGACAAACATGCACATTTGGAATGCGGTCAAACCTGCGCAAGGCCGCGGGCGGCAGTGTGACCGATAACCAATTCACTCGGCAGGACACACACACCAGTGTCGGATGTATTAGAAATCAACACTGAAAAATAACAAGCATTGATCTGCAGCAGATGAGTTTTTACAGCCTCAGGGAAAAAACAAACACATGGAAGAAATGTGCCGTCATACACAAACTTGAAATCTCTGGAATAACACAAGGTTTAACTAAAGGAGGTCACACACTTACAAAGACCCCATTGTGTGTGTGTGTGTGTCTGTAAAATGGGAGAGAGAGAGAGAGAGAGAGAGCGAGAGAGAGAGAGAGAGAGAGAGCGAGAGAGAGAGCGAGAGAGAGAGAGCGAGAGCAAGAGCGAGAGCAAGAGTGAGAGAGCGAGAGAGAGAGACCCCCAAACACACACACACTATAAACAATCAACAAAAGATTAGCAAAAGAAAAGAAAAGAAAAGAACAAAAACAAAAGAACAAAAGATTAAAGCATAGCAATCAGCTCGCTGTAATGTGTGTCTGACTTACTGTGACTTGTATCTTACATCACAGAAATCTACATTCAAATGCAAGTCAAACTTTGACCAGGTTTTCATTCAAGTTCAGTCAGTGACCTGCATTATCTAAAAAGACCCAACATGGGTCTTTTACATCTTTTACATTTCTTTTATATTAAAAAGAACACGTTTTTGAGAGGCAACATACTCTTCAAAGGAGAGTTTCATTTTGACACTTTTAACACTTTTTTAAGTGTTAATTTATGAGGAATATGGACTGTTATGGATGTGGCAATTCTAAAAACAGCATTTTACCTGAATATGAAAGATCATGCTTAAACATAAACAAAACATTTTTATGGAATTGCCTACATACATCCATCATTAAGGTAATGTCCAAATGGCTCCTGTGGCTTGATAAATTTGTGAAGCAAAACGTTTGCAAACTTTTAATAATTCAAACTTATTTAGCCATGTGTTCTGTATTCATGGCAACAAGCCAATGAGTGTGAAAAGTTCAAATATGGTGGCATATTGATCATTTCAAATCTCATTGGTTCTTGTGAATCTCATGATGAAACATGCAGTATGACAACGAATCATGAGACACGACATCATGATGAGATTTGAAGTTAACAATGTGCTGCAGTATTTGAACTTTGCATGCTCATTGGTTTGTTATCACGGATAGTACTCTTACTACCTTCTGTATGCACAGAAAGATTTATGGCCTGCAAAATTTGTTAGAATATGCAGTAAATAACAGTGCCTTTGGTACCATATCCCACAATGCAATGCACTGAACCTGACCTTAAATTTTGTCAGATTTGTCATTTGTCACGCTAGCAAACAGAAGGTCAGTTCGAGTGCACTGCATTGTGGGACACTAGACACTGCCCTGCACATCTTGGCAAATGTAGTAAGTCACCGTGCTATTCGATGAATACACAAAAGTTGCATACTGTGCACATTCTGCACAATATATAGCATAGTTTTTCATCATTCTACAGAAGTATGCCAACACATCTAATGTGCACACACAGCCGCCTCTTCCAGTATTAATACTCTTTATGCTAACAGTATGCCGAGCACCTGTTTTGAGTCCGCCGCACGCACGGGATCAGAAATGCAAGCTGGGTATAAACCGTGGCCTCCTTCCAACTGGGCAGCCATGTGGCCGCCTCAAACATTCAGCGCTTGCCAAATGTGTCTCACATCTTCTCCACAGCCCTTCTCTCTTTACTCGCTCTGTTCTGCCACTCACAGACGTGGCACAGTGATCGATGCCGACCCACAATGCCCTTCTGCCAGATCAGCTTTCCTATTACGCCCGCTGACAGCTCCCACAATCCCTCTTTCTCTGCACCCTCTCATGCTTCAAGGACCCATGTGTGTCACAGGGGTTTGTTGTTTAGCTTACAATTTGTGCTTCTCAAGACTCCGAGATTTTATTGGATCTTGATAAGTTAGGCCATGTTGACATCAGCAGGAAGTTTTTTTGAATGGGTCAAAGTGATTACTTTTCGATACAAGATAAGAATTATGGGCAATATCGTGCATAATGAGGTTTGCATTGCCAAAGAAAGTCAAGTCAATGTTGCATCAATCTTTAAATCTTAAAAAAAAAATCTATTTAAAAAAAATATTACATTTCCAATCTTGGCCAATATATCGGAAACAGCTTTCAATAGACACAACTCTGGTCATAAAATTATGTAATAAAGGTAAAATTATAATAATAATAAATAATAACATTTATAATATTAAAATGTATGTCCATAATAGCAAGAGGTTTAAAAACAGCATTCAGTTTCACATAGATGTAAAGTCACACAGAAGGATATAAACAAATGTTGATTTGTTGTGTATGTGGAAATCTCCATCCATTAAACAGTGGAGCCAGAAATACAGCAGCGGATACTCTTTGGTTTGGATGAACTCATGACATCATAGTAAAGTGAAGTCGCAGCATGCAATTACAATCCACATGCAAGAAAACTACAAAAATACATTACAGGGACATGTGAAACAGCCTTTACATCTAACAGTAAACAGACTCTGAAGGTCCCCGCACACTTTAATAACAGAACAGGATACAAATGCCTCACAACACCTGCTTTAAAAACAGCAAAACCACAAAATGAGAGAGTACGCTGGTCGGCCTCAGTTACCACACTCAAGTACAAAACTCCATCTCAGTCAGATTACAGACAGCGTATATAACGTCATGTAAATAAAAACAAATAATACACAGAATTTTAAGAAAGCAATTATTAAAAAAAGACTACAACACAAATATGATTCACAGACTTTAACAAATAAATATGTATTGAATATAAATAGAAACCTGGAAAAGGATTTGAAGAACGCATCTAGATGAAACTAGGAGGCTCTGGTTATGACTTAACTGCACAGGACAGAAAGCTGGAGGTAACAGGAACCCGATGCAAAGGACACAAAATAACACGTAATTACAGAGCAACTCTAAAGTGACCACACGAAAGTCTTATAAAGGGTCAGTCCTGGTAAAACCTATATTTACACAAGATCTTTAAAATACACACGCTTTACACGAGCTGCAGGACTGATCCAGGAGTGAATGAGATGCAGAGAAAGTGCTGTGTGTTTAAGACGACACACAAACACACAAACACATGCACTTGTGTGTAAAATATAATGACTACCTCTGTTGCTCTATTAAAAGGGCAAAATGAGAAGATTTTCTTTAAACATCTGCATCTCTTAAAAATAAATTGTCCCAATGGGTTTTTACAAACTGATGCCGTAGGAGAAACTTTTTAAGCTCATGTGACAAATTACCTTTAACATTTTTGTTTCCACAGACTCTCAAGCATCAGTACAGAAGCACAATTGAACCTGCAATCTAAAATTTTTAACTAATTACTACATAAAAACATTATAATTGCAGGTTACTCTATCTAATTACTAGGGTACTTATGGGGGTTAAAATCAAATGACGTCAAACCATGAAATTGTGCCCAACAGCTCAACTTATAAATCATTATTATAAAGCAGGGTGGTAATTTGCTCAATAAACCATTTTTGTTAACCAAACAAAGTTACAGATTGTAGCTTTATAAATCTTGGAGATCATGGTTTATACTGTTGAAAATCTATTTGGAGAAAATAAGATTTTTGCAACATAAAAAACGTTTCTTTGCTTGTCTTCTTTCCTTAAAGCTCACTTATGGTTCAACAACATTAACCTAAAGAACTTACATCATAACTTACCTAATTTCCAAAAAAAACTATATAGCTTAACTGAAAAACCCTAGATGGACAAAATGGCTCTTGATAAGAAAAGCCACAGAAGAACAGTTGTTTTTAATAGTGTATGAGGTCTGAAGATTAATCTTCACACATATTAAACTCACAGTCAGTCACTGGAGCTCGACCAGAACAGGATTTGAACCTTCTCATTTACCAGGTTTCATTTCGTCCCGATCTGTCCGGTCAGTCCATTTACTATCTGTCCCATTAACTATTACAAAAGTGAAACAGAACACTTAAGCCAGACTTACAAATATCTGAACAAAGAGTCTTAAGCACTTCTCACAACTTTACTTTTCACAGCTATTTTTGCCAAGACTTACCAAATGTACACTAACACATCAGTATTCTTAGGTGTTTAAAATGCTTTATAGATCTTCTGTAACTAAAATCTTGATCTGGACTGATCTGCACATTGTGGAGTGATATACAAATGTGAATAACAGGTAGGAAGTAACAAAAAATGAAGTAAAGCGTGAAGATCATTTCGAAAGAGGAACATGATTTACTAAAACAGAGAACACAGTGACAATAAAAGATGAACTGCTCATGTTTATATATTTATACAGATCAAAGGCAAAAATCTGGACTGTGACATCCAAACACAGGTGTATGTGTGTGTGTGTGTGTGTAAAAATCTCAGTAGATGGATCTTGTTTAACCTTGAGAGGACCAGATTGCTTTCAGTGTATTGCGGTCATCATGCTCCTGTGTGTGAGGGATCATTTACAAAAGTGTGTGTGTTTGTGTGTGCGTGCATGCGTGTATGAAACTAGGAATCAGTTTCTCTTCGAATAGTGTCTGTGTTTAAATAAAACTCTCACACAGTGGGCGATCAGGTTTAAGAGTGGGTAATATTACATCTCTTACTTTTGCATGACACGAGGAGTTTCAGAGGGAGAGAGAGAAAGAGAGAGAGTGAGTGAGTGAGAGAGTGAGAGAGAGAGTGAGAGAGAGAGTGAGAGTGAGAGAGAGAGAGAGAGAGAGAGAGAGAGAGAGAGAGAGAGAGAGAGAGAGAGAGAGAGAGAGAGAGAGAGAGAGAGAGAGAGAGAGAGAGAGAGACCCCTCAGGAAAAGCAGTGATGAAATTTCAAAGTTAATTTCAAAAGAGTATATGTAGAAACAAACCTTTACCACCCTATTCACACTAGAACAAAACTGTATTAATGACCAAAAAATCATTACATAACATCAAAACTAGTAGCACATTAACATAGATTCAAATTTATAATTCACATGTCTTACTGCCTGCTTGTGATTTTAAATCTGGCATAAACCCTCTTTTTGTCTCTTACTGAATAATGACCGCTCACGGCAGGTTTCAACCAGCAACATAAATTCAGTGGTTTAATGTGCTATATATCGGCCTGTTTCCTGTTCGTTAAGGTTCCTCTTTCTGCCCCGGCGGGCTTTTAAAACAAGAGAAAACCCCACGACTCTTTCTCACTGTCAAAACTTCACCGTCTCTGGTTCATTAGTATTGTAAGAAGACACCATCTTTAGCATGGCACCAATTTCATGCGTGGATTTAAGTTCAGACTAGACAAAAGCCCCTTTGGATTCTTTTGTAAAAAAAACTCCCAGCATCCCTGGCTCCTGCACCTCCAGTATTTGTCTGGGACTTGGCAAACATCAGAGTAAATGCTCATTTTGACAGTCAGACTTTTGATTGTCCACATTGCAGCTTATTCACGCCAAGAACCACAGATTTAGCCAGAGCCACACAAAGATCAAATGTCTTGTGTGATATTGTGTGGCCATAATACTACACAGAGAGGACTCAACATGTTGGTTAGTTCAGATGATGCTGTGAACGATCTAAAAACAGAACGCCAGAAATCCAGAACGTCACAAGAAAAAGACTTTTTTTAAACTCAGTAAAATTATTATTATAGAGTACGTTTTAATTTGGTTAATGTGTTTTTAACTGTGTCTATAACTTTCACTTTACACATTTCAGCATAACATCACTTTAACAATTTAAAAATATTAAGCAGGAACAAGGAACAAGCTAAAGAAAGTAAGACAGACAGCCCTCACCCAAAACAAACTCAAGCACAACAGATTAAATAAAACAGAAGAGTAACAAACAATATTTAAAAAATTTTGCAAATAAAGAAATGAGGAAAATCAGACCAAAACCAAATGATCAAAATAAACAAAAGAAGAAAATAGCATGCAGATTTAAAATGCAAGATCAGCTCATGCAGCCCGGTAAGCAGAGCGCCCATCCGGCCTCAGGGGGAGGAGTTTCATGCAGTGATGTCATCGCAGCATGCAGGCCAGACAGCGAATGAGTGAGCATAAGCCCGAAACAAACGCATGAGGGGAGAAGGAGTGTAAAAGAGGATGAAGCATCTAACCTGTAACTCTTCCACGATGCTTGACTAGATGAGTAGATCCGTCCTTCAGAGACAATTATAATACCAGCCGGCTAAAAAGAGACACAGAGATGAGAGAGAGAGAGAGTTATCATGGAGTGACAGATCGACTGGACGTATGGATGGATGTTAGACATCACACATATGAAAGAGAACACAGAACACTATTTAAATACAGTCTTTTAGGAAACATGAAACACACACAACTGTTAACAGATGTAAATTATTAATTGTAGACATAAATTCAAATGACTAACACAACACACAGCTATTTCTCTTGTGTGGTAATATAAGCACTAATATTAACATTTATTTGTCCAAATTCATAAAAAATCTTTTACCATGTTCGTTCACTGAGACAACTGTCTACTGAATACAAAACAAGACAAAATAAAAGAAATGAAAGTAAATGTTTTAGTGCAGATCTATAATTGCCCTGTTATATTAAGCATAAAAATACATATTATATTGCATCACTTTTCTAGAAAAAAACATCTTTACAGAAAGAAAGAGATGGGAAGGCTGCAGTTTTACATCAGTCGATTTAACGGCCTGTTTTAAAGCAGGTTGATGACATTTTCACACCCGTAAAACACTCCCACCGACACACAAACAATACGTATGTGAACTGCAGTGAATCCGTCTCTATTCACAAGTGCCTGATTTACTGACACACACCACGGTCATGTGAAAAAACAAAAGCAAAACAAGCACATTCTTAACATACACTGATATCAAGAACAGATATCAGATCCTGGATGCTCTCCAACAAGTAAAACTACAGTGTAAAAACTCATCTGTTCCTTTACATCACAACAAAAATACTGTAAAATCACATAGTTTTACTCACTTGAGAAGCAGCAGATAAGCTAAGATTTCCCTCAACAAACTCTTTCCCTTACGATCCCTGACGCAGAACTGATCTAATCTCGGTCCGATAACTTTTGTTTTTACTTTAAGAAGGTAGTTGTATTTCCCTGTGGCAGTACTATGATACTGGAATTGTAATTGCCCATATATACGCACCACTGTTTTTACATAATACAAAAAATACCATGTTTTTTTCCAGTATGGAAGTTTATGGTATTACCATGGTACTTTTTTAAAAGAAAACACAACTGGGAAAGAGCAAATAAAACTTGGAAACACCCACAGGTCAACATCTAATCTGAATACGTTTTGTAAAAGTAACCAGAGAAACAGCACAGACACAAAGCAGAATTACTATTCACATTTAGGAATAAAAATCACAACTGCTGATGATCTGATGGTTTTAAAGTAGAATCTGTGTTTCATTAAATAATATCGCATAAATAATAAACCTCGACTGAAAACACAAGCAACAAGATATCATGTATGTCAGAGAGAAAGGGACTGAGCTTTTGTTCGTTAACCGTGAATTAATCGAGGGGTGAACAAACCAGCCACTGACAATTCCAACCAGTCATGCAGATGTAATTCCAGCACGGACAAACACACAACGCTGTGGCGGGTCAGAGGAACACAATGACCCAATGAGAGATTGTGTTGCATACTAATGTCTTCCTGATGTCAGTCTACATTTGATTCAGTGTTGAATTTGAGTGACGTTACCCAGAAACTTTTGTTGATCAGGGCTAAGAGGATGTTCTCATAATGTTTAGCTCAGATTTTCACACACGTTTTTGAGAGACAATATACTTTGTAGGATTTCTGTGGATTAAAATACAGAAGCAATAATACCCAACAAATGGAGAACAGATGACTCTTAAAACAGTTATTTTATCTTAATTTTCATGTGTTCATTTATAAGGAATATGGACTGTTATGGATGTGACATTTCTGAAAACAGCACTTTACCTGACTATGAAAAAAAATAATACTAAAAAAAAAAAAAAATTAATTCACTGATTTAACATAAACAAATGCTTTAAAAACTTTAAGACAGACCTTAAATGAGCATTTAAACCAGTAAATATTGACATCTGAGCTATCAGTATGACGAAAATCTGATAAAACCTTTCTGTCTTTATTTATTCAGTAACCAAATTGGCTGGTGAGTAGAAAAGTTTCGAACCCTGAGCGCAACCACTCCCACGCCCATCACTACAGCAGGTGTCTGCATCTCCAACATCTTGTCAGATTTCTGACAGCAGCCTAAAATTGATGCGATACAAGTCAAAGGTCACAACGAGAGGAAGTTATCGAACACCACTTCAGACATCTCGCACAAAACACGTCCTCGGCATCCGGCACGCCTCACGCTGCGACACAGCCGTCAGTCAAACAGAGGAAGAGGAAGTCAAAGTTGTCACGGGTCACCCTCTTCATAATAAAGGATTCTGTTATTGAACACAGAGACGACTATTTGATTGTTAATGAGAGATCCCAGAACAAACAGATTTGATGGATGACGTGGACCATGGCACTTAGAAATCAGAGAGGGATATTGTTGCATCTCAATAAAGGCTGTGATATCTCATGACGAGCTCTCAGAGGCGTCAGGATATGAGTTATTAAACAACTTGAGTTTGAACGTTCACATCATCAAGACCTAAAATGTCATCTTCTATTCATCCATATGAACTTGATGTCTTCCAAGTTTTACAATGGTAAAGTGTAAATGAGATTTGAAAGCAAAGTTGAAAGAGATATTTTCAGCAGATGGTTTCCTGTTTGTTTTGACTGAATCATAATTATTATAAACCTGGAGGTGACAGGTCAGAGGATCTTAACCCTTGAACTATGCCTAAATCATCTCCAGGTCATGTGACCTCAGGCTGTTCATATGCTGATGAGAGGCGTCAGTATAACAGCCATGCGGAGAGGGGGGATGAGGTCTTTAGAGATGAGTGCATATAAACACACACAGCACAGACACAAAATTCATCATCATTTATTCACACTTCAAACCTGTATGACATTCTTTCTTTTTTTAGAACATATAAGATGATATTCTGAAGAATGTTGGCTATCAAACAACATTGACCCATATTGACTTTCATTATATGAACACAGAAATCACTGAGACATATCTCAAAACACACTGAAGAAAAAGTCATATACAGGTTTCAAACTACATGAGGGTAAACAAATGATGACAGTTTTTATTTTTGGGTGAACTTTTCATTTAATAACTCTCACACGATACAGTAGATACAGTAGATTGTTTTACATGCACCTTGCAGAGAAAATATCTGCAAGACTTGCAATGTCACTTTTTTGCACACATTGCAAACACACATGAACGAGCTATTTTAACCACTGTGATGCACACGTACTATATTTAACTGCTTATTTCAACAAGTGGTTTGATCTGTGGGGTGATCAAACTAAATCAATATCATAACCAGAGAAATTTACAAACCACACAGTCTTAAGACAGCAAGGAGAAAATGAAGCACCACAGTCCTCGAGTACACTTCAGAGTCAACATTAACTGAGACGTCAGATGGACAGAGAAGGGAGGAAGACACGTATTCAAACAGACATGAATCTAAAGAAGTCTTGTGTAGAGAGCTGCTTTGTTCTCTCATTCATTCTCTATTTTTCTTTATGTCTCTTCAGAAGCACATTTATCATTCCTCCACACGAACAATTGTACTACAAAAGTGACGGGCACAGGCAATACAATGGCCGACTAAATCGGGGCCTCCGATCAGCCGGTTGCTAGGATACATTTGATCTTTCTGACAACTTTTCAACATGCTTGTCACTTGCATGAGTGTTAGTGATGATCATGCGTCTTCAGCTTTAAAGCTCAAGTCATGATATATTGTGAATATATTCAGCTGTGCATTACGGTGGGAACCGGCAGGACCTAGTGATACAAAATCGTACGTTTATTTACATGCCTGTTCATTTATTTGCATATGATATCAACAAACAGCATCTAAAACAGAAGGTCCTGATCGCTGACACACAAGGAAACTACTACTACAAACTATGCTTATTCAGTTTACAATCAGGGAAACTCCAGCACAGTTTCAGCTCTCGGTCTACATTTCCTTGAGTCATTGTATCGTGTGTGTTAGTAAGCCGTCTGACAGCTGTCAACCATTAACAGAGGTGTCAGCATTCAATGACTGAACTTCACTAGTTCTCTCAACATTAATGCATTTGGACTCTGATACTCCTGATATACTCCAGACCAACTAAACTAAAACAGCAACACCAGCATTTGTTTTGCCTGCACAGTTGTTAAGATGTTGCACATGCGGGTCTCTGCTGACACCTGTCAAACTGGTTTCATTATGTCAGAGTCATGCAAAAGTTAATTACGAACACTAAGACATTAAAAAGAAGTTTGGGGCATTTAAGTGAACCCAAAGAACAGTGTTTTAACTCACACTGGTATCCAACAAGCATACTGAGCAGTTGTATGTCTAATTATTTAAACAAGCCAAGTTTAAGGGTAAAACGTTACAAAAGATTGAAATGTCTGTACATTAAACCAGCAGTATTGTATTATATTATAACTCAGGGTATGTTTACACAACTAATAACAGAAAATTTTTTCCTTCAAGTTTTTAAAGTTTGCTGCAAAATGTTGTGTGAATAAAAAAATACATAAAAAGTTTTCTGGTTTTGTTGAAAATGTCATGTAAACAGTAAACGGCTTCAGTCACCTAAGGCTTGTACACACACTTGATTTTCACACCAAGAACTTTTACAATGTTTTCAGCTAGATCAGGGCATCAAAACAGTCAATCCGTATTCACCGTGAGCTAATAAACAACTACTGAAAACAATAAAACACCTTTTTTTCTGTCACTATAGAGAGCTCCAGATAAAAGCTCATGCAGGACCAAAAAATAAAAGTGCCAGTTTTGGGCCAAACAGTAAAACAAAAGAGCAGCATCATAATCCTAACTCTGCCAAAATGAAATGCAAATGCCAAACATCTCTGAGAGGCCCTCAGAGAAAAGACCCTTTATGTGCCAGTGTTTTCCTGCTTCAGGCGTCCGGTGCGTTTGCCTGAAGATGTAATGACAACCCTGCAAACCTGATGATAAAGCCTGAGATCATACAGGAAAACAAACAGGGGATGCATTCATCACACAGAAGACGGAGAACAACTACTTACTTGAACGCCATGGCGTCGAGGGACGAGAACTGATTCATTAGGAATTCTTCAGGAGGTTCACGTCTAGCAGCTGAAGATGAAGCGGAGAGCTCTTCAGAGATCTGTAGAGAGGCCATAAGGACGCTTCGATTAGGAGGGGGGAGATGTTTGAACTCAACACATACAAAGGACAAAGTTGGAATACTTTGTACTTTTCTTATAACCTCAATACAAGTTTAACTAAAACTAAAAAATTTGTTTCTTATAAATATTCTGTCACACTGTGTGTAAAAAGGTTTAAACATTAAGAAGTGTAAACAAAATAATCAGTAGTATACTTCAGTATTTACTATAGTAAAATGTGGTAAATTGTGTAGTATTTTATATTAATTACTAACTAACTTTCTCAACAAACTGTGGTAGATACCCTAGTATAAAATTCGCTCTGGTAAGATTCAAAAACACTATCTAGAAAGTAAATACTTAAGTATACTACAGCATTTTTATGTGGGTGCTTATATTATTTCTGGTCTATTTGTAACATTGGGAACACAGAATGAAATTGAGTGCAATGCATTGACTGTGGTAAACAATTTTCTATGCAATGTGCTATGATTGTATATTGCATTTTGGAAATTGAGGTCTGTGACACAGGTATAATTTATGTATGCAGCAAGTTCATATTCTGTGCACAACAAAAAAACTCTCACTGTCAAAAAATAGACATCAGAGAAGTTCAAAAAAGCTGCTTTCATGTTGTTGAATTTCTGTTTTGGTGATAGTGTTGCTTAAAATTAAACTCTGTGACATATAAGACGAACACAGGGCTATGCTTGCAAACAATAGCCACAGCTACTGCACCGGCGCAGCTGACTCGCTCTCATTAGGCCGTGTTAAAGGGGTTTCTGCTGGTTTGGTGGGGGATTCTGTCGTCATGGTGACGGTGAAGCCCTGGAGAATGAATTGAAAGCGTTGAGGAATCCAGCGACGTGGAGGGAGAACACAGCCCCAGGGGCCGGAGAACCCCATCTGATTAACTACAGGAATATTAGCCAAATATATGAGCTAGGGATGAGCTTTTCATTAGGCAAATATACATAAATAGTCAAAACAGAGAAATAAATGAGAGAAAAAACATCTAGCACAAAATTGCTCCACATTGTTCTGTATGTAAACAGAAACAACACATTCTAAATAAGTGTTCTCTTAACTTAAGGGTTTTTATGCCGCTGGGCACTGGCTTTAATCACATTGCTATGATGATCAAACAAGCCCCAAGAATCTATGATATTATCTATGATGCCTAGATACAGCTCAGGTCCTTCCTTCAAAATTCTATTCGTTACTCCAGCAATGAAAATAAATCTCTCGTGCTATTTCTATATATTTTTTCTACATTTTTGCTGTCACACCATAGGACACTATAGCATATTTATTTGTCAACTACCCACATACAGGAAGCAAGCCTTGTATGCTAAAATACAAAGTCAAGCATATGTTGAAGAGGTTCAAGCAGTTTAGATTTGCAGGCTTTGGAAGGGTGTCTCATCTCCAACCCGCCTCAAGACGACACTAAAGAGTAAAGACCTCAGGGAAAACAAACGTATGCCAGACGTCTGGATGATCTCTGCTCATTAGGGTTCATGCATGTCTGTGATGTACAAACCCACAACAGAAACACACAGACATATACACTTATTACAGATGTCAGCAATACAACCACTGTAAGCCAAAGCTAATGTTAGACATCAACAACATTAAAAAACATAAGCGATTACAGTACTGACCCTAAATGACGCACAAGTCCTATTAATGGTTCTTGAGCCAGTAAAACCAGCAAATCAACCAAAAACAACAGTGTGTTGTTAAAGATACACATTCAGGAAACTCAGGAAATTCGGGATAAAGTACTGGTAATTATTTTGTTCAGCATTTAGATAAAGGTAATTTTTCAAAATACCAATATCATAAATATAGCTGTCCTTCAACAACTAATTGAGATTTCTGTTTTGACATAATTAATTGGCTATTTTAGTGCTCATTTGCATATGTCAGACATCTCTGTTTTGAATCACTGGTTCAGAAACATGGCTGGATTTCCATACTCACCTCTGAACCATGGCAGTGAATGTAATTACTCAAACGTGACGGTTGACTCCTGTCTATTTGAAAGTGCTCATCAGCCCCTGCTTTCTAAAGGTCTCCCAGAATGCAACGGGCCAATAAACTATGATATGCCTGAATCATTTTTTAATCTAAAAACATTCCAATTCTGTGGCTTTCCACAATACAACCAATGACCCAGAAGGAAAAGTTTCCAATGAGGGTATGAAAACCCTTAAGAATAATAGACAGAGCATAAATCCCCGACCAGACAGAAAATATAAAACCATAATTAAATTCTCTCAATAGTTGCATTAAAAGGTATTTATTTACAGACCACCATTAAGGTAACGTCTAAAACTAGACTTGAGAATCCATTACTAAATGATTTAACAGAGCACATGCGAAATTATGTAGCTGGAAAAACTAAAAGTGAATCAACTCCACACAGACCATTTTCTTAATTAATTTAATCCATCACAATTTGACTTGAGACAAAATGTACTATAGACTTGGTGGGCTCTTTTAGACAGGACCACCTAACAACCAACCCAACCAGAACAGTCCAACAACAACTTACTCATGTATAAGCAAGACCAAAGTAACTGTGCAATACCAACAACAACATCACACATAATTTACAAATACAATTTAAGAGGCAATCCCACAGGGAACCATTAGCAACATGCACACACGTGAAACTGCCTCTTCGAGGGACAGAAGACACACAGATGGGTCTTGAAAAGACACGCATGTGCTCTTTGATCTGATCCGCTCTCCCCTCCTTGATGTCCACAACCTCACATGGCTCAGAAAGACAGCCAAACTCGCATCTGAAGAGAGAGAATTATGATGACAGTGGAGATTTAAATACCTCCTTGATCTTGGCTTTTGGAGATGCCAACAACCACAAGAAAACTATATATTTTTCTAAAGTCTGTCTGAAGAATAGCAGACAATGATATTTTCATTTTATGAAGAAAATATGTGATTGCTGCTTGCCTTGCCAGGACGTTGAGATGCGGTTGCCAGGGTTATAGGAGGTTGCTAGGGTGTTTTTAATGTAGTCCAAATGATAAGAGCTCTGTATCTATCTCTCATGTTATCTCTCATTAAAAATGTTTAATTGATTTGATTGTTTATTACATCTTTTGGTAAAATATCAAACAATTTAAAGTATCAATTATATTAGTTGCACGAATAATGCTGGAAATAACACACAATACATCTAATCTAAAGTGTAAACAGTATTGACAACACTTTCCTTAGTAGGCAAACAGGACACTCCTGCCTACAAAAATGTACACACTTAAAAATAAATACAAACTGTCAAGCCAACACCATTAGTACACAATAGTGTGTGAGCACATTCAACAACTTACCAACAAGATATGTTCAGCAACATCCATAATATTCAAACTAAAGATATGTCATGTTAACTCACCAGATGCCAGTGGATAGAAGCATTAATGTCCAAACAAACTCAGGAAAGCACAAAATCCACAAACAAACAAAAGTGTGTCTGCCACTCTCATGTGGGTCTGTTTTTCATCCCGGAGGTTCAATCGTGTCTATAATTTAGAGTAAATGTGAAATTTATTGGGTGTTATAAAGGGTGATGTTCTGTCAGCGTCTGCCGAGGTCTGAATACGAGCAAACAGATGATAAGACATTCAACCCTTCCTCCACCTCTCTTTCTCTCTTCCCCCACACACTACACCTCTCTCTCTCTCTCTCTCTCATATGCTGAAACATCACAATCCACATTAACAGCATCCACGACTGAATGAAATCAAGCCAGTTTAACCTCAACCACTCTCTCTCTCTTGTGTAAAAGCATCAATGAAATATTAATGACACATCTCACACACATACACATCACTGGAGGACCTGCTCTCCTCTGTGACAAGTGTAAAACAAAAGCAGGCAGATGAGCTGGTATGCATGCAGACATGCGTGTGTGAGCATGTGATCAATGTGCACACTTGAGACTGTTTGCAATAGAAGATAATCAATTCACATTCATCCCGACAGCATGGAGGGGGCTGGGTCAGTGTGTGTGTGTGTGCCTCTCTATTGTTTACAGGGTAATGGTGACTGTGTCTAAAACAGACCATCAGCTCTCTGGCAAAAGTTCAGTCCTCAAGCTCATTTGCACTCATTTCTGTATTTCAGGAGATTTTACAAGTACACAACATATGACAAAACTGACATGTGACCTGAAAACTAATGATCTTGCAAACTGCTCTGTATGAATTTAATGACGGCTTAAAATAAATTTGTGAACTAAAGGTTGACCAATAAATCTAGTCTAAAGCCTTACAATCTAATTACGTGATGAGGAGCCTCAAAGTTTGAATTTTATCATTAATTTCACTATGAATTCACGATGATCTCTGGTTTAAAGGTAATTTTCATCTATAAAAATCTACCATATCTAATCTGTCAGTCTCTGTTTGGACTGACACAGATGAAATTACAAATTTACATCTCTAAAACTATTCATCTAAAAGAATTTATATTGATTCAGTTGCTATTTCAAAATGTAAATTACATTGAGCATCAAGATTGTGATATTAAGATGAATAAATTAGAACCAGTATGATGCCCACAGTCAAGTGAACTTACAAGTGAACATGAACAAAAAACAAACTGGTACAGAAGTATCAAGTAGTAGCCCTTCAACTTGTGTGGTGTGTACAGGACTGAGAACATTTTTAATTTACTGACCGTCTAAGTGCAACATTCTCCTCCACATCTTAAGCTTGTTTCTTTTCAAACACTCCCTTATAAAATATTTAATCTCTGCAAACTCTTGCTTCACCGCTGAACTCCAAAAACACATTAATAACATTCATGGAACCAGACCTCACAATGCCTGCTTTCATTTGATAGGTTAAGTAAGGGATAATGTACAGCCAGCCAATCATTAGAGAAAAACAAACCACAAGTTTGAATTCAAGGGACCAAACACAAAATATATAAACAAAGGCAGGATCAGTAGACCACTATCATCAAATATTTCCTGGTTCCTCCACGTAGAGAAGAAGAGGATGTAAGATTTTAATCTTACACCAAACTAAATGCTTTAACATTTTTTATCCATCCATGTGGCTATACTGTATTTGGTCAGTTGGGGCTTATGGGTAATTCAGATACAGAAATAACTTGAAACTAACGTTCTTTACATGTATGCATTTTAACTGCACATTACATGGATAAGATGTAACCTGGAACATGTCTGAATAGAGAAAGAGGTATTAATGCTCTACAGTGTTCGCTGGAAACCTGCTGTTCTCAATGCAAAGAGGGAAGAATTTGGCTATTGAGAATCTCCTGGCATGAGTCTTATCTGGGAAAAAACAACACCCGTGTCCGATAACTCATGGCACGCAAAAGAAATGAAGTCGATTCACAACAAAAAGACCTTTCAGCACAACCAGACTGCTCCCATCGATAGATAAAGCGATTATCTCTGGAATGATCCTTTTTTAGGAATCTAGGGATATTATCTAGATGTATCATCTTATCCTGTGACCGAACACAACCTGATGCTTCCCAAGCATTGCTTGAAAAACAGTCAAGACATATAAAATATTCTCAAACATGAACAGTTTGTGATTTGCAGTTGATTTAATTCAAAGATCACTTTCACCTCAGACTGCTGGTTTTAACTAACACATTTCTGTACACACATAGCGGACACACGCCTTTGACCTCTGACCTCCAATTAGCAGGAGCCAAGAAATACATGAATGAGACACAAGAGAAATAGGGGTGGAGAAAAATAACACAAAAATATGTCTGCTGAGAAAAGAAATGACAAACAGAAGAAAAGCAGCCCATACAAATCGAACAGGAACATCTGGAAGAACACATGGAAGAAAGTCACATTCATTCGGGTGGACACAAAACTGACAAAAGTGATGACTTCCCATTTAGGATGAAGTGCCTTAATAAGTGTTCTTAGTAATTGTTAGTAATTGTCCAATCACTTTGGAAAGATTATGTCTTTATAATAGTAACAGTTCTGTTTATCCTCTGGCTGCTGGTGTTGGTTCACAAGGATATTGGGTACCAGTCTGAGTCTGACCCAGCCCTGACAAATCAGTTTTGCATGATATTATCACGAAGGCAGGTCATTGTCTGACTGCACTCTCAACATGAACCCAGATTAACATACAGTGTATGGCTCACAGATGAAACCATTTCCTCATTAAAACATGTCCTGAGGGACTAATTTAGCACCAATACATCCATCAGGAGAAGATTCAAGTGATGATGTCTGCTCTAATTATCCTAACACACTAACAAAAGGCATGATGGGATACGTGGTGTGGGAGTAATAAATGACCAATAGTAGAATGCATACTGTGTGCTATATGCTATATAACGGATAATATTAAAAACAGTTTACATAAATGCTTTAAACAATAACATGCTATATTGTTGCATCATGGTGACTCCTTGTTTAATTCCAGCAGCGGTGCCCAGGTATCATCTCAGGAAATACATTTTTAAAGTCCAGTTTGTTTGTAAAACTACATGAAGTCCAATCAACTTTGTGCCAAGAAAGAGAAAGCAAAAAAGCACACTACTACTACAAAGTACATTGCATTATATAGCACAAATGTTAAAGCATAAAGCAAGTTCAAGTACTGTAAAATTATCTATAGCTTGAATGTACTGCAAGTCACTTTGCATGAAATCATCTTATAAATGCATAAAATTAATGTAACATTAGTTAAAAAACGAACTTAAACAATTGTATTAACCAACATTTACAAAGATTAATAAATGCTGAAAACTATATTGATCATTGTTGGTTCAGCGAATAGATTTACAAATGTTAACAAATACAGCCAACCAAAGTTCCACATACAGTAAACAAGACTATAAATGAATGAGTGCTATGATGTTAGGGTCAGTTTCTAGACTTTAGGGGTCATGGACACACTCATGTCAGCCTATAGACAGGTGTAATGAGAGACCTCAGCTGACAACCCGCAAACACAGCAGCATATATTTTCATAGCAGTTTTGAGCCTCCTGTTTTCAGAGATACTAAAGAGTACGTCTGTGTTTTTAAAAAACAGATTCATGCAGTTTACCAGAAGATATGTGTGAAAATGTTAGTTTACACTGACAGTGACACACGAATATATGTTTTAAACACTCTGTCTGTGGTCAAGCAGTGTGACAATATTATACTATACCCTACTTCTCTAAAAACACTTCTTTCATTGTTTAACATTATTATGTTTATGTTTACATTATTATTATATACATAATTTGACTCTAAGTAAAAACATACACTTCTGACACTTTAAACTCACACATTTTACCACGTTTACAAGAACTGAACCTCAAAGTACTACATGTTAAACAAAAGTTACACACTTCTGAAGTTACAAAAGAAAAACCAGCATTGCCTTTATATGTGCTCACATTTTAAACGAGAAGACGCTTTTGTTGTTCAGATGAAAAGTCTGAGATAATTTATGCGAGTTTAATAGCACAGACCTCCAACTGACCCTCAAAATCCAGACACACATTAAAACACACATTTATAACACACCCAGTTTTAAACATGAACCAAATACAAAAACGTGCAGATTAACCCCGTTTACCGTCTGAATGACTGTACACCAACAACAACAGCGATAAACCGAGACATTTTGTAACGACAATGTGTTCAGGCGAGTAAAGTTACATTGTAACGCACAAATGTTTGTTCTGTCGTTCGATACAAAGTAACAGTCAATAAAATCTGCCGGGAAATTACTGCTAAAGGTGAAACCGAGAGTGTTTATAAAGAGAAGCAGTAACCTGTTGTGGAGAGGAGGAACAAGTGCACAATCCAGCGGACAAACCAGACAGAAGCTGCGGGGAAATCTTCCTCAAACCGCCGAAGTGAAGCACATAAATCCCGCGGACACACGTGACAGGCTCCGGAGCTCCGTGCGCGCGCTTAACCAGTGACTAACGTTTAAAAAGTTTAAAGAGTTTCAGAACCGATGCGGTCGAGTCTCCCTCACTAAATGATATGACGATGTGTGTGTGTGTGTGTGTGTGAGTGAGAGAGAGAGAGTGAGAGAGAGAGAGAGAGAGAGAGAGAGAGAGAGAGAGAGAGAGACTCACAGAAACACAATACAGAATCAAAAATCCGCTTTCTACTATTAGTTTTATTAGTTTTAAAGGGTGTATTTATCATTTTATGACTTTTATTAACAACAATGCTAATACTTTTTTAAAGCAATTTCGGAAATAAAACATACCTGCAGGATAACTATGGAAGTCCGAATTAGTCAAAATTAAATAAATAAATAAATGTTTGTATACTTAAATTAACTATGTTAATAATTAAATGTATATTTAATTTAATAAATGAATAAAATTATCCAAAATTAAACCATCAAACAATTGTTGAATTACTTACAGTAAATAAACCATTAAATACATAATTTTAAAATTAAGTGCATGTATATAATTTAGCATAAGACATGTAGTTGTAAACGTACTGAAGACTGGTCATTCGGTCCTGTCAATCATTGCCGTATTTCTCCCTATTGCCGTCGTCATCTACTCAAACTCCTCCCCTATTCTCATTCATAACTGTATTCTCAGGCTTGAGCTTCTTATTCTAAATGACCGCATACCAAACTTGTTTAACATTTCCCTTTAGACTAGATGAACAGGTGAATTCCTGACATTCTGTTAAAGGTCAAGAATCATTCACTGGAAGTCCATTGTCCTATTCAGGTCTATTTATCATACAATATCTTTTTATCTCACCAAAACACCATCATTTAAATACGTATAATGAAACATGGACATATTAAGAAAATAGAACAGAGAGAGTTAGTTGTGCTTTTGTAGTAAACACATTTGTGTTATGCTGATATTGTTACATATCATCAGAGTATTTGTTACCTTATATTTGTTTTTATCCAGAACAGTCTGTGTGTGTTTAATAGGTCAGAGTGTCTAGTTATGAGACCTGAAATGAGTGTGGATATATACAAAATAATACAAAGGAAAGAGAAACATTTGTCTCTCCACAAGCCAGCAGGGAGAGTTCAGTATTTGCAGAGTTGAAACATGTTTTTGAATCTTTGACTAATGGAGGGTGACAAAACACAGATAACATGTTCAGTGTGACCCTGTACGTTTCTCACGCTCAGAGATCTGAACAGAACTGACTGTACAGATGATGAATGTTTATCATTGATCATTAATGTACATGAATGTATCACCTGTGAGTATTTCAGAGTAAGAGGATCTAATATCAACTAGTATTTATTACTTTAACAGTTTTTCTGTCTGGTAATGGTTAGTTTTGATGACATCTCTTTGGCGAATAGTGTGACCTGGAGATCTGTGTGTCATGTGCCTACTCCTTATATGACAGACAATTATACAAATGAGTGTTTCACTTCTGTTCTCCTGCCAGTGAGAGAGAGATCTGACCTGAGTTCATGAGCGGTACAAATGAAGTCTGACAGTACAAGAGTTTCACTTTTAGTGTAAAAAAAAAACAGTGTAACCGAAGTCAGCTCGTCTGATAAAAATAAACTCTGTTATATACAGTATGATGGTTTAAGCATTGTGAAGTGAAACTCTGTACTCTGATATTCATCTGATCTCTCTTCACTTCTTAACACTGTTTCTCTCTCTCTCTCTCTCTCTCTCTCTCTCTCTCTCTCTCTCTGATATGTGAACGAGCTAATTTTAGTGCCACTTCTGCATGTGTATCTATGCGAATGACAGGAGTCAAATAGTTTACCTCCATTATTAAGAGCGTGTATCTGTGTGTCTGCATTTCATCCTGGATAGTTTTAGTTCATGTGAGGTTTGCAGATATAAACTTAACAATCTACCCATAATGCAACCAGTGCATTATAAATGTGACCTTTTGAATATCCTTTTATTTCCCAGCAATATTTAAAGCAATAATCCTTATCATAGTTATGCAAATCATATACAGTACACAGAGCTCCTGCACATCATTATCTCTGCCTTATGTAATTTACATTTTTAAATAGATAGTGGCCCTGCTAAAACACATAATATAATGTAGAAAAAGTGTTTTAGAAAGGTAACAAGCAAATAACCATATCTAATGCTTAAGAATGAGATAACAGGCTCTGCCCTCATTTCCATTTAAAGTCCAGCTGGTGGTATGGATCTGCAGGGATACAGAATTATCCTTAGACATCCCTGGAATCTCCATCGTAGAGATCGGAGCTCGGAATGCAGGTTTGCTGGTGTAAGAACAGCTCGACCAGTTTTAATCCACAGAAACAAAACACACCTCAAATGAGTGTTGTCTCACACCTGTAAGCTCAGCGAGCATCAGCTGTGTGCTGCGGTGTCATGTCTGTTATCAGTGGATCAGTTTGGAATTAGTGAAGGCTCAAAAGAGTTTCACTCCTGATATAAAATAGTTTGATCAAATTTCTGATGGTATAACTGCAGACTGGTTTAGTGTTTTTTTGCACAGTCTATAGAGTTTACCAAAATAACATTTACCTATGGGTTATGTTTACTGAAAGGATATTCTTTGCTTCTCTTCAGTCAGTCACATAAAACATATATATGTGTTTGTGGAAGCACATGTACTGTATGTATAATCTGCAGTTGTGGACAGTGTGGTTTCTGACCAGACAGTGTTTCTCAGTGGGCCGGGACCAAGAAGGGCCTCAAGATGTCTTAAAATTCTTTAAAATAATACAAGCATTACTATAACTGTTGTTTAAATCTCAAATTGATTTTATTGGATCCAAGGGGCAAAATGATTCTAAAAATTATAGTGTTTGGTTGTTTACCATATAGAAGGAATACACATCTTTATAGTATGAGAGAGAGAGAGAGAGAGAGAGAGAGAGAGAGAGAGAGAGAGAGAGAGAGAGAGAGAGAGAGAGAGATTGGTAGGGATCTAGTTTCAGTCGAACATTCCTGCAGGATTAAACTGTCCTTGGTGAGTCAGTCAGAGACAAACAGAAGATGCCGTTCAAATTACAGCCCACATAACACACAGAGACAGAGATAAGAATACTGAACAAGTTCGGAAGTTCATACTGTATAGACACAGACTGTAATGATGACAAAATAATGTGATATTTGGTTATAATGCGCCATCTAGTGGTTTTACTTTTATGTTCTTGAATGTTGATAACTCTGAACTTTTCTAAGCAGTATTCTGTGCTATATCAAACTTACCATGTGAAGATTTGTATCTTTGCATATATCAAAGACAGGCCAAGAAGACAATTTTAAGGGTTGATTTGTTTCCCACTGCATTTGCTGAAATAAAACAAGAAGACTTTGTCGAGTCTTACAATGAAACTCTTTAATAGCGGTACATCTGGATCCAAACTGAATCCACCTCACTTCTGTTTACATTATACATGGCACTTTTTCTCTCTTTTCAAAATAAAGTCATATATTTATATATATATATATCAGAGACATTTGGCCAGTGACGTCACAGACACTTTGACAGAATGAACTGGACAGGGCAGATGTGTGACTCCTTGTTTCGGCATGCCAGATCGAACACGACCAATCAAAACCCAGTTTCAGTACAACATCACACGCTCACAATAACAGTTACATTCATCTTTCAAACAATAAAGAAACCGTCAAGCAAATGAAATTATTTGTCAAGAAAGCACAACGTACAAAGCTCTGTTTCAATATGCACATGCAGGGGTGTAATTTACTGCGGTTTACTCTTCATGTTTCTGTTTTCTTTTCAGATAGGCCACATTTTTAGCTTGTTTATTTAAACAAAAATTAAAAATAATACAAAAAGCAAAAACTACAAATCAAAATCAGCTTGATTCGACCACAGAACTGAATTACAAAAAACCCTCAATTCTGCTTTAAACAAACAAAGAATCCACAAGTAATCTTAAATAACACCCCGAAAACCACATAACCATCCAAAATAAACATCTATAGACATAAAGGAATTACTCTGTATCAATAAATACAAGATATATCTACACATACAATACATGAGACATACACATCTGACAATAAAAAATAAAATGATTCAGTGTTTTCATCCAACAGGCAACACTTTACAACATTTATATCAACCGTTGCCTTTTACAAATGACTTTCAGAGGAAAGTCTTTACTCTCCTGATATACGACAACATGTCACTTACTGTAGATTATTAGACCTGAAACATACAAATGCAAGTATGTGAATACAGATGCTTGAAAGGGCAATATAACAAACATTAGAGTAACAAACGTCATCTTCTACGGTGAGTTTTCTCTGTCTGGCCAAGGATATTAAACTGTCAGCATGTTTATAGCCTGAATAACACATCTGCTTTATTGGCTCAGACATCTAAATCAACAGAATTAAAAACTCTAGCGTGTAAGCGCCCAAAGCGTGTAGAAAGTAACATGTTGACTAAGCGTTCACGCCTGCGTTTGCATACTTGCATAGAGTATGTTTCTGGACTTAAGTGCACGCGAGGTCTGATCTCAGACCAGGCTGAATGGCTTTTATTATTCATGACGTGGCCATACTGTATGTCATACTGCACAACTGCATTTACGAACCTTCAACATGTTTGGAATGTGATGAGAAGACAGAATACTAAAGAAACAGATTCACACACACTACATTATGCCCTACAACCTACAAGAAGCCGACAGAGGAATTTCAGAGGCAGGAGGCACAGATAGGAAGCCAAGGCCATTCAGTATCAGAGGAAGAAGTTTGCACGTGAAAACACACACAGCAGTGTGACAGAGAAAGCGTAGCAGCTGAGGCTAAAGTTCAGAGATGAGTTTAGAAAACTTTAACCTCTAAAAAGAGACAAACACAATGAAAGTCTGTTTCAGCTACATTAATGACAAATGACAAGAGTTCGGTGCGTTTTGACGTGTTCTTCTAAATCATTAGAAAAAGCTGAAAATGTAAACTGGTTAATTGTTATCGTTTATTATTTAAGAAATGTTTTCGGTGGAAGTCACCAGTGAATCTGACTACACTAACAATGAAAGCTGTCATCGCTAAAGTTGCTTAGTTTCTTTTCTTTTGTTTTGAGAAATAATGATATTTAAAATCACCTGATATTCATTGGAAACCTAAAGTTAAAATTACTGAATGTTTCTTGAACTTGAATCGCCCAGCTAAGATCAAACCATCACAGATCTTTTCAAGATGTTTTCTTTTTTATATGGTATATTTAGGTATAAACAAGAATCATAATTATTTGCAGTAGCTAAGGCATAAAAATCCTTGTTTGGTCTAACCTGGGCCGTATGTAAGTCAAACATCAATAAACCAACAAACAGTTTGAACAAAAGTCAAATCAATGCTATAAACAAATAAATAATGACATGATGTAGTCATCTCCTCTTTCACCCTGAGCGTGTCTCGTGTGTTTCTGTAGAGACTCAGGGTTCAGAGGTCATGTAAGAGTGAGGTCACATGAGGACGTTGGAGCGAGTGTCAGGTAGCCGCAGACCCACCAGACCTCCACAGACCAGCACAGATGATGCCAGCAGGATCGGGATGGATTTGGTGATTCCAACCAAAGAACCGAATATAAGATTCCCCATCACTGCTGCTAACTTACACATTGCATTACAGAAGCCAAAACCCGTCCCCCTACAGGAGAGAAAGATGAAAATATCACTGTTCAGATGTTTCGCTTTTGTGTAGTTTTGTGTTTCATTTAAGTATAAACTTAACTAAAAAACTGAAACAAACTTAATTTGTTAAGTACATGAAAAGTATGGAGGTGTACACAAATGTAGATTGTAAAGGTAAAATATTCTGGATTTGGGTAAATTTGATGAGAAATGTAAATCTTTAATAATCTTCAATAATATTGACTTTTGTCAGATTTGCCGAATCTGAGTTTAGTTTGTGTGATCTCTTCTGAAACTTTAATGACAGAGACATTTGTAAGATTTGTAAGACACAGATGAGACTTAAACAAATGTTTCCATTTCCATTCCATGAGAAATAATTGAGACATTAACAAGATTAACAAAATCATTACAGTATATTTTTATGTCTAAAGATTCTTACAAGCTCTTAAGAATGTTTGTAAATTTTAATGTGAGATTGTTCGTCCACGTACCTCCTGTTGGTAGGGTAAAGTTCAGCCGTCACCACGTCCAGCGAGTTCCAGGCCGATATACTGAGTCCATTATAAAGGCAGAGCATTGCTATCATCATTGATTCACTCGTACCAAACCACAGAAAGAAACAACTGATGCCAGACAAAACCATAGAGCCACCTAAACAAAACAACAACAAGGCAAGAAACTCGTACTTTTCATTTAAAACTTCTTTGCTATATTACAATTTAACATTGAAGTTACTCACCTAACATGCTCAGACGACCGACTTTATCCATCAGTAGGGCGGAGACGATGTTGCCAGGCAACACAGCCAGCGTTCCGAGGAAGTTAATGAAATAGACCCAGTACGCGCTGTAGTCGTCATCGAACGTCATCTGACAGCCGGTCTTGTTGTGCGCGAACGTGGAGTTGATGACAGAAGAGCCGATGAATTTTGAGTCATCAATATCTGTAAAGAACAGTCAGATGACGTGTTCACAACATTTTTTATGTTGAAAGTAACTTGCCCAGCTTGCAGCACAACAGACGGATTCTCTACTGTCCTCTTGTGGTCATTGTTAGAACTACATCACGTCAGTGCAGCATGAGAGGGACTGTCTGCTTTCACCTCTGTACACTTCCTCGTTTCATTTTTTTGAGTAGCTCAGAAACTGCTTTATCAGAAACATGAATTCGAAGAGAACTGATTTCCCACAAGACCTTTTGTGTTTGTTCTGCTGAGTTTTGTAGTTTGAATGAAGTGTGTTTCTGAGTCAGCAGATCCTAAAATGAGCCAATCACTACTAAACACACACACAACCAAGCAACACACTGTACATTATCTTTCACTTTAGTTTCTCTATGAATGCTCATCATGCTCCAGAGACTCTGGGTAAATTCATTTTCTGTGGTTATTGTTGTTGTTTTAAGGCTATATCATCTTTCCCATCAGCTTTTATCTTTCATCTGTTTAATGCATCTACTTGCCTTTTGCCTACAAATGCATATAAATCGAGTCAATTTCAACTTCAAAGTCAAAGGTTTTTACTCCATTATGAGCTGCATAAATTTAAGCATCAAACCTCTCTTTCTTTTCAGTGAAAAACATCACAATGGGCACAGCTATTCTGTTACAAACAGAAAATACAATACAATACTTATTTTCTTTTGCTACAAAACAACACGTCTAATTTTAATTTCATGTCTGAATAATATTAATAAATCATTGTTTACATCACTGTTTACAGAGCTTCAAAAACCAATTTAAAGTGTGCAGATATTTTCTGTGCAGTCTTTTATGAAATCTGATTTATATTCACAGTAAGTTTACACACACTCACCTGTATTATAGAAGAAAGCTTCTACGATGGTGCAGTTTTTGAAGTAAGTACCAACGGATGTCACATCCTCAAAGTAACAGCTCTGAAATGTGGAGTCCACAAATGTCACTGACTTAAACTTCATGCTAATAAACCTGAAAACAGAAGATGAGAAGACTGTCAGACGCCGCCGGGATGACTCAAAACATACAATATCAATGATAATCAAATAATAATCAAAACATGACAATACAGATCTCTGTTTCTCCAATGGATAAAACATTTTCTTATGTCGCCTTTTTATTAATTTTATTAAAATTCAACCTGGACAAAATGATCTGAGCTGTGCTCTTCACATTCACATACTGCAGCTCTCAAAACTTACAGTATGTCAACAGTTGACTCATTTACTTCTATTCTTTTCTATACTTTTTAAGAACTTTTATAAGAAACAAAGTTGATACATGTAACCGGGAACTGTGTTATACAAATGTTGCCCTCTGCAGTTTGACTGAATCTGGTCATAAATAAGCAGCACACTGTGGCTGTGGCTCTACTTTACAACAACACAGATAAGAGTTTATCACCTTTAGAGCTGAATGAAATAAAGATGGAGGACAGAGAAAGAGAGGATGAGACAGAGAAAGAGAGGAAGAGACAGAGAAAGAGAGAAGCAAAGCAAGAGAGGAGGAAGAGAGATAAGAGCTTTTTAATTTCCTGCCCTGTGTCTGGATGATACATTAACTGAACACTGAGAGATTATTTATGAGAGAGACCACTGAGACCACAAACACGGTACAGCCAACAAACAACGGTTTTACCAGCATTTAAGTCAATTATTGTGCTTAAATAAGTGCGACATCTCTCCTAAAGAGTTGGAAAACTGGAGTTTATGAGTATAAAACACTATGTTTTCCATCCCAACCATTATCTGCCCAGTAATACTTGACAACATTTACATATTAATATCTGCAGCAGAGCAAAGGTTCTAGAAGAAAGGTTCTAATGAACGTTTCTAAAAAAGGTCTAAAGAGGTTCTACTAGAAGGTTCCAGAACCCTGGCTCTTTACTCACCTGTCATTCATGAAAACTCCATTTTTATGAATCTGGTTCTCCAGGGTGAAATTAAAGGTGAAGTCTTCGATTCTCTCGCTGCTGTGGATTTTCACGCGAGAGGCGTATTCATCGGCCTGCAGGTGCTTTATGACATCAGGGAACCAGACAGACAGACCATAATACCTGTGAACAGAAAATGACATCAGCGTGGACCCTGAGGGGCTCAGTGTTATTTCTGAATGACTAATAGGGTCTGACTGTGGTCTGTGTGTGTGAGAAAGAGAGTCACACAGGTGGCTGACAGCAGTCCTTAATTAATTTCTGGTTCTCAGTATGTGCTCCAGTCTGACAGAGAGCAGTGATAGAGGCATCTGCTCTCGGTTTAATTAGCTACTTGTGTGCGTGTGTATGTGTGCACCTGGTATTTAATACGTTGTGGGGACCAAATGATAGGAAGATAGGAATACCAGTCAATTTTGACTTTGTGGGGACATTTAGTTTGGTCCCGATGAGGAAAACAAGGTTATATATCAAACAGAATTATGTTTTTTGAACATCTAAAATAGCAGAACGTTTTCTGTGATGGTTAGGGTTTGGGGAAGGAGAATATACAGTTTTTACATTATAAAAGTCATTACGTCTATGGAATGTCCCCACAAAAAAGTGTGTGCGTGTGTGTGTCTGTATTCTGTTTTGAAGTGTGTGAGTTTTAATTAGTTACAGAGTGACAACCTTAAATTAAGACTACTGTAAAAACAAAAGAAAAGACAAGATGAGAATATGATAAAATACACAAATGGTCAATCAATAACTACATTTATAATAATACTCATAATTATAATGATAACAATAATAAATGCTCCTATCCTATTGTATTTTATTCGTTTATTTATTTAGCAGCTTGGCTTCAATGTGACTTAAATTTTGGCACATTAACTACTCAATTTGGAACCGAATAGAATGTTTCAAAACAAGCAAAACAGCAATTTTGTATAGTGGGATTCTGCCAGTAAACTGGGTAGATCCAGTAGCCACATATAACTGTGTTCTGAGTCCTACTGAGCTCTGTGAGCCCGTCCATCTAGACTAAAGCTCCAGTAAATACAGTAATTAAACAGTGACTGGTCCCCCTCACGCAGCTCCACCTCTGGGCCTAACCACAGCAAGACACTTAAAACATGATGATTTTAAAGACAATACTTCATTACAGCGCCAGAGGGGGAGAAGAGTAAAATACAAAGAGTGAGAGAAAGAAAAATACTAGATCCTAATCAGGACGGAATAGAATAGAACAGAATGTGATTTTACAAACACGGTCTGATCACTGTAATCAGGCGTTAAGATGTGTAATGGGGTCGTCAACCAAACCAATCAGAAAGCCAAACTGTCTCACCCAAACGACAGCGAGAACCAGACGATGGCCAACTTCACAGTGTTGTCCTTCACAGGGTAGTCCCAACACTTCAGGAACGTCAGCCAGATCTACACACATGATTCATAGCAATGCATAAAAATGTCATCTTTTTCTCACAATTAAGAAACACTAAAGATTGTTCAGCAGAATACATGATCCGTTCAGAGCACCAGATGGACTCTATTATAACATTTTTAAGCAAGAGTCTTTTTTGTTTGTATCAGCAAAATCATTTATTTGTCCACCTGCTCATTTATATTAATATTTTTGGTAATTTTTTTGTTTTTCCAATTATATAATGCTATAGAGAGAAGGAACATAGTCAACCTTATCCCAACGGACAAAAGTATGTTAAATTTTTTTCCAGTGTTTTACACTAACAATACAAGAATAACGTTTTTATAATGTTTTTAGAACACTATGACATAATGTTAATATAATATCAAAATTATGCTCTATTAACATTACTAAAACTATTTAATGCATTTTGTTTTTAGATTGAAACATGTTTAGTGCCATGAGAAATACAGAGAAAGAACAATAATAAATGATGAGTAGCTCGGTGTGTCCAAACATTTTACAGTCTGTGTAGTGTACTGCATACAAGAGTGATGTGAGAGCTGTAGGATGTGGGAAACATGTAGGATGTTAGTGGTAATTTAGATTTTTTTACTCACTCCTCGCAGTTCACTCTTGATTCTGAACAAGACTTTGAGCACTGGGTTGGCAGATTCTGACTGCATCTCCACCAGCTCATCCAGCTGTTTTGGGATCTTGATACGATTCACCTGCAGAGGGCGAGAAGAGACATTACATCATCAGTACAGCAGTGCTTTCATCCCTCTGCTTCAGTATACAGATTGCATCCTGAAAGCACGGATTGTCAGTGTGTGATAGCAAATATGCATCTATCTGAATTAATGACATGAGTTTACTTACATTTAAGCACTCACAAATGTATTTCACATGCATTTCGTATTTCATATATAGTTTCGTATACAAATTTGGACATGTGTGTGTGCGAGTCTCACAGTAAACACTTTCTCGGGTTCTCCACGTGCTCGCATGTTGGTGTCATGAATCTGTTTGAGAACCATCCATGCTTCATCATGTTTCCCCATCTGTACACACACACACACACAGGAAAGAGTTTTCACACAGAGAAAACACACAACATAAAGATCCTACACTCCCAGTCAACAAGTAATCTTTATTATAATATTAAAATAGTTCAATCATTACGAGATGCACACATGCACGTGTTACCTCTAGGAAAAAGCGCGGACTCTCCGGCATGAACGTCAGAGCCACGACTGCAGAGACGCAGGGCAGAGCACAGACGACAACAAACACCCTCCAACTGTGGAACTGATATGCTGAACCCATACTGAAACTCCAACCTACACACACACAAACACAGAAAAATATAATGTTTACCCTCATACAACCACAAATATTCACTGTCAGAAACTTCACGTGATAAATGTCACCAGTACCAGATTTTTCCAAAGAAGAAAACTGTATAAATGCACTGCTGTGATGATAAGGAGGGTTGCCAGGTATCACTGTTTAATTGTTAAGGTATTGTGAGTAGTTTTTAGCATGCATGTGGTTGATAGGGTATTCTGGATTGTTGCTAGGTGGAAGATTACTGATCCAAATCAAAAGATTGTTCTTTTGTAAATGACAAGCCGATGCGATTAAAACCCAACACAAAATGCAAAGTAATTTCCACAGAGCCTTTGAGAAACACTCACTGAATTTCACAGTGAATAAGATTGTTTGTGTGTGTGTGTGTGTGTGAAGAAGAGGGTGAGAGAGTCTATTAAGAACTCCTCTAGGACTAACACACAAACACACAGTAAAAAATAATCATTAAAGTTGCTTCATTTTCCACACGACTGCAGAGAACGTCAAGAGGCGGAGCAGGACCATATGGTGTGTGTGTGTGTGTTTTATTCATCAAAAGTGAGAAACGGTGAATGCAGGAGCTGCGAGACATGCTTACAGGACAGCTGTGGAGCACAGAGTAAAAAACCTCAAACACAAGAGAGGACAGAAACGTCTCAAACTAGAAAAACACTGTGAAAAACAGTACTTATGAAATAAAGACACAAACATCGTCTTCACAAGTTCACACGTTTCATCAAAGTGAATAATATAGAAATATGAAAATAATATATTAATGTTTTTAATATTACAGAATATATTTTTAACTTAATCTAAATGCTTATCCAACAACACTAGCTGTTGAACACTAGATGAATCAAAATATGAAATATTCATCAAATATTAATTTATCAATATTTATATTGATCAATATAAATATATAGTGATTACTTATTTTTTAATTTTTTTAGCATATTTTGTCTAATGTAATGGTTCCCAATTAATAAGAATTCTCACTCAGACACACACACAGACAGTGGCCTGTGATCTTTAATGTCTTACATTAATGTAGTTTTACTTACTCTGGGCTGTAAGAGGCCGCAGGGACACAGCAAAACATTACCACAGAGATCAAGAGACATCATATTACATCCTTAAAGCCCTCACTCTCTCTCTCGCTTTCTCACTCTCCCTTCTTTTATCTCTCTATTTCTTTCTTTCTCTACTTTAGCTCACAGTCCAACCATCATCAATGAACAAGATTACAATCAGTGTGTCCTAACCAGGGGCGTAGCTTTTCAAAAGTGCAGGGGATGGATGTGGTTTGTTTGTTAACAATAAAAACGATGAATACAATGACAGAAGGGTACAAAAGGTATAACATACAAGATATAAAAAGCTTCCCATTTAAATGAGTGATACTAGAAAAGTATAAAAACAAGCAAATCAAATATGTAAAATAATCATTATCTAAAATGTGCCACAAATGTATTACTAATATGAATGTGTTTTGAATGAATTTATTTAAGCCAGTCTGTTGTTAGATAAACAGCATGTTTTAATCTAATCAACAAATCATGACTATACATTTCTACTTTAAAACAGAAAGACTGCATGTGAATTATTTCACATGGGATCTTCAGTCTCAGTCCTGCAGTGATGGAGTCACTGCGGCAGAACCGAACAACACACACCATCGCTCCTGACCTCAAAACACTTAAAACACATTCATTAACCTCAATTACTAACTAAAGACAGAAGAACCGAAGAGAGAACCATATGTTAATTCTTATATATAAACCTTATATAGCTCACAATGAGACTGTGATGATGATGAAGGACAAAGAGCAGAACAGATGCTTATATATATATCACAGCAATGCACTAATTTATATCTCTTAAATCTTTAGTTAAAAGATTAAATCTTATTAAATCTTTCTGTTAACAAAAATATTAGGTTTTCACTTATAACATCAGCATTTCTGATTTGGCAAAGTGGGTCATCATTGTTGACCCTGGGACAACACTGCAATCAACCAATCAGATTCGAGGAACAAGTTTATAGCTCACCATAGTGTGGTATAATGGCCCAGGCCATGGCAGAAGCGTAGATCCCGCCGACCATCCAGAACATACACAACCAGCTGAGATGTTCTCCACGCTTCTCACGGGCTAGAAACTCAGCAAAGTATGAGAAGACGATCGGAACTGCCCCACCAATCCTGAAAAATATCACAAAATACACTGTGAAACAAGAAAAGCATCAATATCCTTTTAGGAACCAATATTCGCTAGTCGCGAATCATGTCAAGAGTTGATGACTTGAATGACAGATGTCTGTTACATCAAACAGCAATTAATTACACAGAAATTAAATAGATTTAAACGATTTCATGGACAATAAATTTTGTTTCTCTTTCCAGACCTGTAAAAGATAAAAATCAAAACATTTTCACATTTTCACACACAGGTGTTACATCAGAAATGAAATAAATAACAAAAACATGACAATGTCAGAAGTTGTGTTGCATCACACTGAATAAACAAATTTTCTTCAACAGTCAGATGTGAAAAAATCTCTCTCTCTCTCTCTCTCTCTCTCTCTCTCTCTCTCTCTCTCTCTCTCTCTCTCTCTCTCTCTCTCTCTCTCTCTCTCTCTCTCTAGCAGGATTTCTGAGTCGGTAACTTTACTCTAAAGAACATACTGGTTTAACTAATGAAACCAGCACTAACCAGCATAAACCAAACTACACCAGCACTGTAATCCTGCAGGGTAATAAATGAACACTGAATAAATTAATACATGCACCTAATCACCCAATTACATATGCTAATAAAACTATAATTTAATAACAATGATCCTTTGTCTGTTTCCCTATTTGACCTTTGAATCCGGCTCCAGGTGTCTGTGATTGTGATGGTGTTGAATCAGTCTGGAGTCATAGGGCTGCTGCAGGGACCCGAGAGCTCACTGAAATTCAATTAGCAATAAAACCCTCCAGTGTGTCCTCAATACAGCCAGAGAGACGACACACAACACACACAACCACAAAAGACACACTCTCTTCACTCTTAAATTATGGACCTGCGCCAGGAGGTTAAAACAACTGTGACATTGCAGAAGTGCTTGAGAGAGAGAGAGAGAGAGAGAGAGAGAGAGAGAGAGAGAGAGAGAGAGAGAGAGAGAGAGAGAGAGAGAGAGAGAGAGAGAGAGAGAGAGAGAGAGAGAGAGAGAGAGAGAGAGAAGAGAGAGAGGATTAGAAAAGATGTCACAGACATTACAGCAGCAGGTACCGTCACACACACTTGGCATCTAGTCGAAGCACTTTTTTAATGCACACAAGATCCAGTGAGACACTAGAAAGAGCTCGACCCTTAAAGATCTGTCTCAAGACTCCTGAACTCGCTTCAATCCCATAGTGTTCATCTAACAGATTTTCAAAGGGATAAATCACCCTTATGCTGAACTCCATTCAGCTCAGAAAGTCTGTACTGTATACTGCATTTCTTTGTTTCAGAAATCATGATAAATATTTACTTCAAGCTCATAAAATATCTCAGATGTCACTGAAGACAGTAAGATATTCAGGGGTCAAGTTGAGGTCAAACACTGATCAGTGGTCAAACTCACTCCCTGAGCACTCACAACACAAACCATGCAATAAAACATGTTATGAGGTTAAAGACAGAGTCAAGAATGATCACCTGCTAAAAGCATACTCTCAGAAAAAAGATGATCTGACTCAAGAAATGTTTAAAAGAAATCAAATGATTGACCAAAAATGTGTGTAGTGGAGAAAAATGACAGACAGAAGACTTTTACATGACTTTTACCTTGTTTTTACATGTTCCTTGTTGTGTAAGTAATGTACTTAGCAATGTAATTTTACAGCAGAAGATGGATAATTTCTTCAGTCTAATCAATTGATGAAGATAAATGATAAGACTCACCCAAAACCCGACAGCATCCGGCAGAAGAGGAAAGTGCTGTATCCCTGAACGAAAGATGACAGGAAGGCGAAGAAACCGTTTACAGACATACACACCAGCAGACACTGCCTCCGGCCCACCTTATCAGACAAACCGCCCCAGAAGAACGCCCCAACCATCATTCCTAAATACACAACACTACCTACACAGAGAGAGAGAGAGAATGTCAAGATACAGTACATATTATACTTCATGAATTAAAATATTCCAATTAAACATTTTTGGAATAAAAAGGTTGTAAGGAAAAGCTCAGATAAGGTTACTGTCACAGAGTCTGTGTAAAGTATAACAACAGTAAAATAGTAAATTATTTTATTGTATATTGTATAGATTTGATTTTTTTTATTGTGCTGGAAAATAACACTTTGATTTCTTCACTTTCAACACAAATTGTATCTAACACACACACGTTTACTGTATCTAAATAAAGACACTCATGGACTTGTATTGTTTTTATACAGAGCTAGTTATTAATACTATAATCTAACCCCAACCCACACTTTAACCCTAAAAGAAAATCATTTACTTTTTACATTTGAACAAATAAGGACTTCAAATTTACAGAAATGTTGTGTGTGGTTTTCAGTACTGATCAGCACTAATATTACTTATTGATCATGTTCAAAATATGGATCAGTATTGTCTTTAATGGAAAGCTTACATCTCACCGCAGCTTCATAAATAACACAGCTGTTATTAGTTCTCATTGATTTGTTTCCATCATTCAAAAGCGTAGTGTCTTAAATCACTCATGTGCTAAACCTCATGTGCTTTACTGGCTGACCACACCATATATCATATCATAACCTATAGACTCAGAATAATAAAAACACTCTCTCTGATGTTTATTAAAATAGATACGATACCCAAATGCACATAAAAATATAAATATGAGTCACGTGTCATCTGATGAAAACAGAGGTGTTGGTAAGTAAATACAGTTGAATCCCACACACACAAAATAAACCCGCTCCTGTCCGCTTACACAAGATACGGCTATAAATATGCAAATGTACGTTGTGGTAGAAGGCGAAAAGCGTTTGGTGTCCACCAATGAAACACTAGAGACGCATTTATCTCTCTATCTGTCTGCGCTGGCTTTAGTCTTCTTCACCCTTGTGTTTGCTCTGCCTGCGTTATCTGCCTGCGCAGACGTGATGGGCTGCGCTGGTCATTCATTACGGCTGACAGCGGTGAGGAGAGACCAGCAGAAATATTCTCTCGCAGAACCCGGTTTTATTACAGCCTACAATTTAACCATAAAAACACTTTTTACCTGCATAATCTTCATGCATGTCATGTCAAAGCTGCATGACTTTCTTTCTTCTGCAGAAAACAAAAGAAGCTATTTTGAAGAACAACAATGACCCACATTGACTTCCATGAACACATTTCTCAAAATATCTTTTTTTGTGTTGCACTGATAAATGAATAAACAGAATTTTATTTTGGGGTGAAATTTCCAGAAATACAACATGTATTTTGTTTAGTATGAATTTAGCACCAACTACAGGCATTCCATAAAACCATAAAACACACATATTCCCTCTTAAACAAATTTAAGCTGCACAACATCTGATGTTGCTGATACTGCAGTATGTAAGGATGTGAGAGAGAGAGAGAGAGAGAGAGAGAGAGAGAGAGAGAGAGAGAGAGAGAGAGAGAGAGAGAGAGAGAGAGAGAGAGAGAGAGAGAAAAGCGTGAAATCAGAAAGTGTCGGGCACATTACAGACGCCTCTCAGGGGTCCTTCAGTAGAGCAGAGTCTCACCTCTCAGAGTTTCTCTTGATCACACATCCGCTCTAACACTGACACCATCATCATCGAGATAATGGCCACACTGAATCACTAACATCCCATTTACTCCTGACATTTATTCTATTCTTTCTTTTCTTTTGTCTTTTTTCTTTCTTTCTTTCTTTCCTTGTCTTTCATTTTTTCCTTCTTTGTATGTTTTCTTACAATTTTTTTTTTACATTTCTGCATATCATTTGATCATACTGCCAAAAGTTAGGTTACTTTTATAAAAGACTGGAATCAAAGTACAAAATAACCATAAAAACAACCATTTACAGCCAACTCAATGAATTACATAAAAACAGTATATGATCATATGACACCAACTTGTTTTTTGAACACAGTATGTAGTACACAGTGTGTTTTTGTATGTGATTGAAGTAAATGACCAAACACACACTTCTGTGTTGTGTTTGTGACCGACAGCTCTCTTTATTAGTAGAAAAGCTTCATCCGCTCTGCCTCACGTCTAATTTATCGATCCCTAACCGCAGCTGATTGTGTGTGTTTAACATGTACTGTGTTAAGTTCCAGTTTCTGTTGCAAGTGTGTGTGTGTGTGTGTGTGTGTGTGTATGTGTGTTGTTCTCTGCTGTTATAGTTATAGCGGTCATTAAGCAGAAAGAGTCATTGTGTACTGCGGGCACAAAGAGGACAGAAAGAAGAAAGGACGAGTGATTACGGGAGGGGGTAAATAAATGAGGTTTACTGCAGGAGGACAGAAGTAGAGAAGAATGAAGATGAAAGATAACAGACAAACTGCAGACATAGAAACAAAAGACGATGAGCAGGTGACACTACAGGAAATAAAGCAACACATCTGCCTGCGTGTGTACGTCTAATCAAGACGTAAGTGCAAAGTATTGATCAGCACAAACCAATCAGGGAGAGAGAGAGAGAGAGAGAGAGAGAGAGAGAGAGAGAGAGAGAGAGAGAGAGAGAGAGAGAGAGAGAGAGAGAGAGAGAGAGAGAGAGAGAGAGAGAGAGAGAGAGAGAGAGAGAGAGAGAGAGAGAATCATCGCTGCAATTTTTTACACATGAGTTACCAAGGCAATCAGCTGTGAAGAGGTTAACAAAAGTCTTTACTCACAACACACAGCCTCACATACCTAATTCTACTCCTGTAAACTTGTAGAAATAGAAATACCCAGAGAACATCTGGAGTGTGTCTGATCTTTAATTTGATTAGTTTATATATGATGTGCACATCAGATAAATATACAGCACACAGAGAATGAAGCAGAGCCTTCACAAATAAGATCAAAGCAAATCTTCCCACACATGTACAACATCACCTGCTGCCAAAACAATAAACTCATCCAAACCCTGAGAGATCACTAAACCAATCCTCAATACAGCAACGGTCTCTACCCACACATGCACGCACACACGCTCATTATCACTTAAAAAAGCTCCACTCTACTAAAGGAGAAAAAAGCAGCTTGTCATCTTTTGAGCGTGTGACTGTCGACATGAGAGAGACAACTAAGGAGGTGTTCGAAAAGCTGCCAAGCTGCCTACGTAGACAGCATTTTATGGCATTACAGGAGCTTCTGGCACAAAGTCTGTTTTAAAAGCCAGCCGGCACTGTTCTGAATAAATTCATGTATGCTTTGTGGTGAAGACAATCCCATAATGCATTGCAACAAGCTCAGTGAAAAAGCATCCAAGATGGCACACAGAGACAAGAGAAATGCATATTTCAAGTTTTGTCTAACACTGGAATTACCTATACAGTTTTAATTTGCGTAAGACTTACCCAGCCATCCAGCTCCAGAGTTGGGTACACACATGTCCGTCTCAGCGCTGGGCAGAACGAAACCCACCACAAACACTTCCACGCCATCAGACATGAGCGCCAACCCCAACACGAAGAACAGCTGCCACTGGAAACGACCGTGTCCACATTCCTGAATGATCAGTTCATACTGTTGAGCGAGCTCTTCCTCATCTGCCTCTCTCTCTTTCTCCAGCTCTCGTTTGTCCTTCATCCCATCGGCCACCGGCTGCCCGACCGCCATCTGGAGACGCCCGTCTGCAGCTCCGCCTCCTGCGGGCACACCCTGGTACTCTCCCTCGTAGATTTCATCCTCGTCGTCGTGGCCTTCGGTGGCGTCGCTGGAACCCTCGTCGTCCTCGCGCCGGGCCTGACCGTCCTGATAATAATAACAATCTTCATCTCCACCCTCCTCTTCATCGTTTTCAAAGCGATTGTAGGTGCGGCCCGCGTACTCATCTGAGGCGCGGTCTACAGCTTTGTTGACCTTTTTGACAGCGTGCCGCTTGGCCTCTTTGGCGATGTCACGAGCACCTTTAACCAAAGATGTCCGGTCTCTGTATGGGTCCTCCATCTTTACAGGAAACTATTAGCAAGAAAACACTGTTGAGAAACGTTTCGCGTCAGAATTTTTCTGCTGCACCAGAAGATTCACTGATTCTGCTTCTGATGGAGGAGTGATTCTCTCAGCTTTATTCACTTTTCAGAAGATCTGAAGGAAGAAAAAGAAACAGTAAACTTTCAGATATTTTCATACACTCATATACAGTCATATACTCTGAAACAGGTCCATTAAACCAAAATAATAATCATAATCTAACAAAGTTATAAACACAAAGATTTATAAGCACATATCTCATCCACGCTATTCCCTTTTGTAAAACATCAAACACAATTTAGTGAGGTTTATGCTTTAAATAAAAAGAATTTATAGTTTTTTTGTCAATTTAACAATTGCTTATACTCTTCTGTTACTAACCAAAGCCAAAAACAGCATCTCAATTACACGTTAATAAGGCCAAAAATTCATTTTAATTTAAAGTGATTAAATTGAAAAGATTTAGAGACCTTGTATCAAGTACAATGTAAAGAATGTTTCTTCAGACAGCAGTAATGTATTACTCTCCTCCTCATCCAAAACTAACACCCAAATACTAAAGCTGAGCCAGTAAAACCTCAATGTGATTCATTTTGAGCCCTGAATCAACTGTTACTTCACCACTGTTACAGTACAATAAGTAAATAGATTGTATTTCAACAACACATTAAACATGAATAGTTAAAACCACACTCTTAGTAATCCGGTCAGCGTGCGACACACATTGGGGTTTACTGTTTTGGTTTGTCTTCTGTATTGACAGTGTAACCCAATTACAATGTGCCTGGAGCAAAAATGCCAGAGCGGATTTTCTGTCTCTGACCAGTCTGTGTTCATTCATTAATACTGATCATATAGTAAACAGATACGGGACGGTTCTTTCTTAAAATTCACAGCCAGAGAATAAAGCAGCTGCAATGCAGCACAGTCTCCCATCTTAAACAGTAAACACACACACACCTTACAGTAATCTGTGATTTCTCAAAGTGATCAATCAGTTTCAGAGAGAGAAAACAGATTACAGTGAAAATGAGAGAGAATGTTTAATCTATATATCTATACAATCAATGCCAGAACACTGCCTGTCTGATTTTAAGATCCTTTCACCTCAAACATATCAAGGTGGTATCAACTTCAAAGCCAAAAAAAAACACTTTTTTAACTTTTTATATAAAAGAACCATAGCAACTAGCTAAAAACATGTTTTATCTTTTCATTTGGAAGACTTGTGTAAATATTTTGTAGATATTAGAAATGTGTGTCTTGTACAGTCTAATTTTCTTATGTTAAGGCAGTACATGTCACACTTTCACTATCCCATTGTTTCTTTTTTCTTCACTGGTCTAGAAAAAATATATATCTTCAGAGGATCTTCTTGAATAATGGAGTGTTTCATGTTTTAAAGATCCTGCTTCAGCTGACATTTGAGAACTGATTCAACTCTTGCTGCCTTTTTGGACAATATGCTGATCATCATGACAATATGATTCATATTCATTAATCTGGCATTTATAATGCACATCTGAACACCTTCAGCCAAAGACACAACAGTATGGAAATGAGAATATATCAGAGAATGTATACTGACAGATGAGTCTGCCATCAATAGCAAAGTATCACAACAAAATCAAACCTTCTAAGAAAATAAAAAAGAAAATATGATGGCAGAATTAAATGACGTCATTCGCACATGTTCATTAGCCCTTGTGCACACCCAGAAATAAAATCCAGCCCAAACTGCCCGAGTCGACTGCAGGAGACGCTGATGTGACTCTTCCAGTGGATTCTTGAGAAATCAGCGAAACCTTCATCTGTCTCGATTCAGCCACAACAAAACAAATGATTTTCTAACAGTTGGGTTTTCATGGGCCGCTGATACTGTCACAGGACCACTCATTAATCATGCCGAGACAGAAGACTACAGTCACACACACACACACACACACACACACAAGTAACTCAGATTGAATACTGAAAGATGACATTCACTCATGACATGTCTGAAAAGCACAACATCAACAACTCATCCAATCATCCAAACTCAGCGGTGCATTCTAGGTAAAGCAGCATTGACAACCTAACCTAACGGCAAATGAACCGTGATCTATTTATGAGAATTTTCAACTTAAACACTCTCCTTCCCTCTGTACTGATGCGGTCAGATCCACTGCGCCAACAATGAGCCTCTGTACACACAAAAAAATCTAGCAAACCGTGACATCATTTCCTCTCAGACCAAATAAAGGCAGTTTCCAACGTAACTATGACATCATTACAGGGATGATGTAATCAATGCGACACCCATTTTCTGCATTAACCCCCGCCCTGAGCTCGAGGGGGGCGACGGGGTAAATGGAGCAAATTTACAGGATACTGCGCCATCAGCAGTTAAACGTGCAGTTTGACCCCTCTGCAGACGGGTTATTGTATTCAGAAGGGTGGTGTACACCAAATACCAGTAACGTCGGGGCAAACGGGGACACTATGCCACCCTTACACGCTCCAGCGGGTACACACACCTTTATCTGTAAATTATTAGTACATTGGGTTCGAGTGCACAACAATCACACAAGCAAGGTCACTTTGTGTGTCCTGGATTCACAACTAATGACAAACAGATCTACTGTTAAACAGATTTAGTGTGTTGGAATATGTAATGAACACTACTGGATAACACACACACACACATCCTGCAGGAGTGTAATGATGGATAGCTAAAGGCTTCACTGGTCTCCGGGACTCTCCGCCAGCTGTGAGGGTTTCATAGTGTACGCCTGCACAAATTAAACCACAATGAAGTATGTGTGTGTGTGTAATGTAGACAGATTACTACAGTTTGATCCGGATTTTATACTGTATCACTGTAAAACTGTCTGCATTTAGTACAATCTGTTCTGGGGTATTAATCACTAAACAAAACCACTTTTAGTTATGGTTGTACTTCGGTTACAGATAAAATACATCTGCCAGCAATAAATTAAGATGGAGAGGAGAAACATTCATATACATTTTAACTTGAAATCTTGATGTTATTTATAAAAAAAATGATCTTCCTAACAGTCCCGGGTCACTGTGTGGAACATGCATGTACAAAAAGAACAGGGTCAAAGGTCATGACCTCTGTGTGTATGGGGGGGGCACTTGATCTGATCCACTTCACTGATTAGCTGATACTGAAAGTGTGTAGCTGGAATGTGTACATCGTGTGTAACCTGAAAGAGTGAGATTGAGATTGCAAGACTAATACACTAAAATAACAAAGCAATAAACTGTTCCCTCATAAAAGCAACAACATTACACATTATGTATTTGTTCAGTATTCCCTTTTAAAGCACAACAAGTAAGCTGAAAAATATTCTGAACCTCAACTGTAAAACTCAAATGAAGACAAATGGACAAATACTGTGCTGCTATTGTTGTGTCACATGACATCAGATTATGATACCGTCTTCTGATATATAGCAATAATGCCTAATTGTTTTGCCAGGATCTATACATGGTACTCCAACATCTCCAAGTTATTATATTACGTTTAAATATGTAAAAAAAACACTGAATTACCATATTGTCCAAAACAGGCTTCATGGCACTGTAAATCTAACTACATCAGGTTTCACAAAAAGATTAGGTTAAAGGTTAGATTTTGCATTCATAGAAAACAACTGCACGTTACCGTTATTAAAGCACTTTACTTTTTTTAGTTTTTTTTGTAATGCAGCACTATAGCTCTGTATTCAGCGCATCTCTCTCTCCTCTGGGGCTGGTTGTTTCACGCACCGCAGCTTTTACCCTTTTACTAGCACTGGGCGTAAAGTCATCAGTGTGCGTGCGGATCTCCAGCACAAACGGGAAACGCATCCATCACCGGCCAGCTCTGACGCAAGCTACGGCCCGTAATGAGATTGAGCCTGTCCTGACATTGTGCATGAGAATCAATCCTGTCCATTCTGTCACACACACACACATAGACGGGACAGGACCGTAAACCTCACACTATATGGACAGTGCACACGCTTACATTTGGTTTTGGATAATAATCTGTGGACCTGGCAGTTTCAAAATGTCTGTACAATTCATACTTTTTAATCTTTCACTGTTCTATAGTTCATATTGATGACAGCAGATGTCTATATAAAGTGTGTAAAGTGTCTATTTATAAAAACAACTAAACATCATTAATCTGTATTATCATTAAAAAACACATTTGTATACAAATAAATTTGTATACAAATGCTGTATTCTTTAATATTCTGGTTGATCAGCGGTTGTAGATACTGTAGTATAGTGTAATATTTAACATAGTAAAAAAAACACAAAAGTAAATACTATAAAAAACTATAGTATAAAACTATAAAAACTAAAGTATGCAACAGTATTCTTCATGTGAAGATGTATGAAATACAAATTGCATATATCCTTTATTTTATGTTTTAAGTTATGTATTTTCATTTTTTTAAAACCCTGAAGGTCTAATCTAACAGCTCGACGCAACACTATCATCTTATTCTTTTGAAAAAAATATTAAACTAATAAACAGGCGCGGCATTCAATGTGAACGCGGAGAGATTCACACGCGACGCGTTTCTGTGATATTTTGAATAGCTATTTTATACACACAAGCGTCAGACTGACGCCTGTAGCTGTTGCGTCGCGCATGGCGTTGCGCTTATTAAGTTAAAGCAGTTCAACTTTGTAAAAAACGTGTCTTGCTTTTTGGACGCAACAGCGCGTCCCGCGTGAACCTCCCTAAAATGCAGCAAAAGTTCATTTGATGGTTGATTTCCTTTCCGAAAACTATAAAAACACTACACAATCACTCACCGACCGTGTGCAAGGATTTCACGGGCGCGCGTCCATCTCGAGCGGACCGGACCGCGGGAACGCGGGTGTTTCTTCAGGGTTTCTTTTCTCCCGTTCGTTCTCTTCAATGCAGCAGCGGCTCTCTCTCTCTCTCTCTCTCTCTCTCTCTCTCTGCGGTACTTGAAGAAAATATGAGAAGTGATGGCGGGAGAGAGAGAATGTGACGCGACTCGGGGGGAACAGAGTGAGCGCGTTACGGCCGTATAGCGAGTACACTATGACTGTATGCGTGGATATAAATTACACCCCCCTCCCCCCAACCCACCCGTGACGCATTGCTCCTTTTCGCGAGTCACGATTCTCTGGAGGCTTTTCTCTCGCCTTGTACGAGTGACTCGTTTTTGGGGGGTTTTAAGGGCGCAACTTTCTGCGCTTCCCACAGCTCAGGGCTAAAACTGCGGCACGGGGTTTGAGTGGAGTCATCGTGGATGGAGTCTCGCCAGGAGATGGATATTCGTGGGTGGGGAGGCTGAGCTGGAGCAGTGCACGCGGAACTCTCCGTGGTGCTGAAGTAACACTGTAAAAACAACCATAATCTATTATGAAAGAAAGAAGCAAACATATACTTACAAACATATTTACAACATATTTAGCCTTACTTAAAATATAAAAATACTTAAAAACAAAAATATAAATTTAAAGGTAAAATCTGAGTTGATAAAATTAAGTAAATCTAACATAAAATTCAACTCCAGTGAGCTTAATATAATTAGTAAAAATGCTGTGAAGTATACCCATAAGCCCTCCAACCTGAATATTTTGATTATTCAGTAGATTTTTGTGAACAATAAGAACTGACAGTGCATAAAAATGTTTAGTTAGTAAGAGATGTTTAAAGAGGTTCAAACTCTATGTTGTTTTATTGTAAATAATTGTTTTCTGTGAAGTCACTGTTCAGGTGATCAGTGTTTGCTTTAGTAAACATGGATCCTATTCAACACATCATATTTTTCCTTATAATAATGAAGATGCAGTTTGTATTTCTGTGGAATTCATTCAATGACTGACACAAAACCAAATTCATGAATTCTTGTAATGTCTCTTTGTTAAAATTTGCATCTAAAATAAAGTGCAATATATGTAAAACACATTACCATGAGCATTTTAAGTTGGGTTAACTGGCGATACATATTTTAAAGTAAAGAAGGTTGAGTAAACTCCTAAATCTAAGTAAATACAACAAAAAGTGTTCTTGTTATTTGACTCAAAATCTCCATACATCCACTGATCTTACAGGAATTTCACAAAACACAGATCAAACCAAACCAGTATGAGAACTGTTTTTAAATTAGCTGATAAAAATGCTTTAAAGTTTCAGCTGGAGTTTCTCATCGTTTTTTAAGTCAGCGTCCATTAACATCACAAAAGCATGTGTGAAATTAGACCCGGGCTGAAGGAGGCTTTTCTGTTTTGTTTTGAACTAAAACGATTCCCCGGAGAGCTGTTAGGAGAGAATCCATCTCACATCCTATCCAGCCTCTCCACTCGGATGGAAAGAAGCCCCTCAAACTCGCTGAATGATCTTCTGCTCCTCCTGGAAATCTTGAGAATGAAAAGAAGCATGAATCTGCAGGAAGGAAGAGATGAGGGTTCCCTTCTCATTCTAACAGCCGCAATAAATATGCTAATGCCGCAGCCTGCCGATCCAACACCAGCTGTCTGGAGGGTGTTGTTACTTCAAATGGGCACTAACAAAGTTTCCATGTCTCTCCAAGAAGATTCAAGAAGTTTTATTGGCATGGTGAGGAAAACGATTTCAAAAAGAGAAAGCAGAAACTTGAGCAGGACCTACAGTGAAGGGGTGTGGAATAGGAAACAGTTGGTCTCTGTATAAGAAGGCAAATGATCAGATAATCTATAAACATCATTATTTATATAATTTTTAACTTACAATAACCACCAAGAAACACCTTAGCAACAACATAGCAACATGCTTGGCAACTAACAACATCCTAACAACCAGCATCCAGTCAAACATTTGCTTTTGCACAAACCATGTTTGAATTTTCCTTTGTCAGAGTTTCCTTTGTTAGTTTTTTAGTATCTGTCCACATTTTCTGTCCAAACTCTCTCCATTCCAGTTCATCTAATAATATAGTTTACAGTGCTCTAAACTGACAAAAGCAGTTTAGATGTAAACAGCAACACAATGTTCTCAATTCATCCTCCATCATTATCCGGACATGTAATGCTGCTTTTAATTGATACGCAATTACTTGCATCAGTGGGCGTCTAATTTCATGCAAATAACCTGAAAAACAGAGCTTTTAACGAAGTTTGTGTGTGTGTGTGTATGTGTGTGTATTTCTGTCTGCAGATGAACACACACCTGCAGGCGTGATGTTGAGGACCCCGGTGGGTGGATGGAAGGGTGTAATTGGTGCCTGTTTAAATTCCTGCCTGTCTGCCAAAACATTCACTTTCTGCATGCAAACTTTCACAACTGCTGCTCATTACACACAGTCCAATGCTGTTTTAGACACACAAATCTGAAACATTAACACATTTATGCTTAAAGATTTTTACATACTCAAAACTTTTATCTGTCACGCATTATAATGATCTCACCATAGAACATTTAAGAAACAATATGAAAAATGTGTTAGTATTTACTCACTATCACATCCTTCAACATCTGCATGCTGTTTTTTTTACTGGGGGAAAACAGTTTATAGTTAACTTATTGTGTTATTCCATTTACAAACTACTGTATGAAACACAGACCATACCTGAGCTCCAGAATGATATTCTGTCCCTTTTCATCTCCCATCCTCCCGGTCTGATGTCATTAACCTTGCAGTCTCCTCCAGCTCTCTATCTGACCCACAGAGACGGTGATTTCAGCTTCTCAGACAGCAGTAACATTTCCCATCATGCTTAAGTGCTGTTTCTACTCAAGTGTGTGTGCATGTAATGATTTGTCCTGGTGTTATCTGTAAAACACAGAGATGGGCATTAGTGTGTTAGTGTCATCTGAGGTCAGAGGTCAATGCAGAAAAATCAGCCATAGTCCACATAAATGAAGTAAATGTCATATTTCTTGGTATGAATAAATTTTTCGATGTAATTGAAGTATAGAATAGATTTGTTATGATATAACCTGGACAGTGTATGAAAAATACGGAAACGTTTACAGTTTTCACAAAATCACATATTGCAAACCGAAGAACAGAATATCTGCAGTAAGACTATGCTTTGAACAATCATCACTGAAAGAGAAAGATCAAATGTATGAATGAATGTGTTACTCCTGCTGTGGATATTGTACAGGTTTTCGTTGGGAATTCCCTGCCTCCGTACCCAGATATCAGCTCTAAGAGGAATCATTTTATTCAAGGCCGAGAAGCCCGACGAAATGCTAAACTGCCCTGTGTGAATTATTCAAAGGAAGGATTTGAGTCTCTTTCATCATCTGAGTTTCCGACAGTGAGCGTGGACCTGCTGCTGCCTCTGTGCGTGTGTATAAAAGAGGTTTGTGAGACACAGCGGGTATTTCTGAAAAGGAAAAACAGATAATGTGACACGCTTTAAACTCTTTTCTGTCCCTCATCACGGACACAGCACGTATCTGACCTTCGACAGACAACCACATTTCCATAAACGTTTTGGCATGACTTTGCACTGCTGTGGCTACCTGCCGGCCATGTGACAGGTGTGACAAAACAAGCAGACAGAAGCGGGTGTGGGTCGAAACTGTGACCACACACCTGCCCAGGAGATTTACTTTCATGCAGGAAAATAAAGAGCTTATAATTATGCTGAATATTATGAATTTTGGATTAAGTAACAAAAATGAAAAAGGGCCACATTGGTTGAAACTTTTTAGGAGCCGATGTTTCTTCCTGTTTTGTTATAAATTTTGGAGGAAGAAAAATCAAACTAGAGTTTTTTCGTTTTTGACATCAGCCGTCTCAATTTAATTCAATTGAATATTAAAACAGGATTTTGTGTTAAACAGAAAGTCTCACAGATCTCGTGATCAGTAAATGATGGCATACTGTAAGAATGACTTTTTGGTAAAAATAAATTTGTTTTTTCATCCACTATATAAAAAAAATTGTTGGCAAGCTCATATACCAAGTGGCAGTCAAGCCGGGGGTAATGCAGGTCAAAGATCAGGGACACACACGCACCTGGCACAGGTGGGATGCAGTGGGCTGCTGTGTGTTTGCTCATTTCAGGTGCGGCTCTGTCAATATAACATGAGCTGTGAGGAACAATGAGGAACGTTACCTGCAGACTCATCACGCAGCACGCAGCCCGATGTGAACCTGCGTTTGTGCTTCTACTTCATCACGGACGTGGGAGGAGAAACATAAATGGAGAAAGAGAGAGTGTTGGAGGGATCTGTGGGGGTGTACGGCTCCGGCAGGACTCTCGCTGTCATCTCACGTTACCTGCTCAGATAATAAATGGCTACTGACATTGATGTTAATTGGCTTTATTCTCCACTGCACCTGTATGTGTGTGTGTGTGTGTGTGTGTGAGAAATCGACATTCTGACACTCCTCTCCTCAGAAAATGAGAGAGCTACACTTTTTAGTATTAGAGCAGTTTGCTAATCCAAGCTGTATTCATAACTACTACTAGCTTAACACAACATATAATATATACTGTAACGCAAACTATATATTGATGGAAAGGTTAAAGATTCAAGAATAAATATAGACCTCAAATTACTGTAAAGAAAACTAGTTTATATTAATTCTTGACAGCACAACATGTTTTACATGTATTTAAGAAGAATAACTGATGTTTTAATCAGAGCTATATGCATCTTAATGCATGTTGTCAGTCTTTCACAGCAGATATTCAGCAGATAGTGGAATAAAATGACCTGTACATGTACAAATGCTAAACAATTTAATGCTAAACATTAATTTTTTCCAGAGATGTATGTGTGTGTTTATTGCATGTGGCTGCTCTACATACATCAGCTGTGATTTAAATGTTACGAATAATGTTATTCCGATTGAATTCTTTCTTGTAGCCTTTGTTGGATGTGGATATGTAGGCAAATCCTGAAGCATTGTATCATGTTAATGTCTAATAACAAGCTGTAACGTGTCATTAAGTTGTTTATACACCCCCACACATGGAATCCCCACACTGCAGCATCTGATTGGCTGTCTTGAGTCACATGACAGATTTCTGCTGTGAGTCGTGAGTGGAGGAGGGAAACCCATCCTGAAGCGGCTGCAGCAGCTGCGTGCGTGTGTGTGTCACGCCTCATCTTTACTCTACACGCTCACTTCTGGGTTAGATGGGTTCTCAGTGGTAGCCATCAAACACACAGTGTTATAAACTGTTGTAATATTTCTACTCTTGAGTCACATCTTCTCTCATCCATTTTATAACTGAGCATTATAAACAAAAAAGGGGATTGTATTGATTCCAGAATAGCTTCTTAATGGAAATGGAAAATGGAAATGGTGTCTTTATGTACTCACCCTCATGCTGCTCCAAACCTCTGTGATTTTTTTTCTTCTGCAAAACACAAAAAGAGATTTTTGAAAATGAAATTCAATCATCATTTACTGCAGTTCTGGTCTTATTTTCACAAATATAGTTTTTAACAGTTTATAAATGTATGCGTGAAAAGACAGGAGAAAAAAGTAAAGGAATGACACCCCACTTTTATTTCCAGCAGGCAGCTTTCTTCCACAAATTTTAACAAAACAAATTACAGTATAATGTCAATCCAACCAACTCTGAATTCACCTTCGCTATCCGAAATTAATTAGGGAAGAATTACAAAAGCCACATCTGAAGTGTTTGTTTTGCTGAAATACTAAACAGATCAGATCTTGATCAAAGTTTGCAAAACTGTCAAGCCCAAAACTGTCATCTGAAACCACATCCACAGATTCTAAATGAAGGTACAGTAAACATATCTGGGGTGAGGATTCGACTGCAGTCAAACAGTCTTAATGACAGAGCTGAAACACTGACAGACACGTTCAGGGTGGGTGGCTACGTCTGAAACTGCTATATTTTTATCAGAGTTATCAGATCAGGATACACTTTAGAATTACTGTAAAAAGACAATAGCAACACTCTTAAAAATAATCTTAAAAATGCTTTAAAACGAATGCCAGAAGAACCTTTTTTGGTTCCCCAAAGAACTCATCAATCAAACATTCCTGAAATATTTCTTTCTTACTTTTTTAGTCTAAACAACCTTTATCCACTACAATAAAACAGAAAGGTTCTTTGGATAAACCAAGTCACAAATGGTTCTTCTACTGCAAGTCGTTATGAAACAGCTTTATTTTTAAGTGTGTATTTCAGACAGTCACTATTATAAAATGTTGTTCATTTATTCTGAACAGGAGGTGCTGATGACCTACTTGGCGTTAAATCTGTGCAGGAATCAGACACAATGATCAATGCGGCTACAACAGAACGGAAAACATCCTTCAAAAACCCTCATTGATATGAATAATGACCTTATTAGACACAAACACACAAAGATGGATACACAAACAAATACTCTGAATGTGAATGGAGGCTAGATGCAAGCATCGTAGAAGGAAAGATTAAAGGTAAAGAACAAAAAAAACTAACGCACGTGTTTAGAAAACTAAGAAGAAGAATAGATGTTGTACTTTGTCTCATTTAATATCAATAGATTTTGTAAGAATCAACTGTATTTTGATTCTGCATCTTTTACACAAGACTTACGCTGCATTAACAATACGTGCATCAGATTTCTATTGAGAGCAAATGCACTGCTGCAGGGAGAAAACAGAGAGAGGGAATGAGAAAATGTGAGCAGATGTTTCAGTACAGCCTGCCTGCATATTGCTGCTGGCCATTGTGCTTTACAGTGATGTCACAATCAACTAAAAATACATTTATAAAAGAAACTTCCCACAGCGAGTGCATGCATGTAAAGAGCAAGCATTTTACGCGTGTGTGTGATGTCTGGTAAGAGAACAGCTGAAGGCTACAGTCATTAGGCGATGAGTTAAAACATATGATTCATACGACTCTAATAATGAGGCTTTCAGAGGGTCAATAAAGCCCCACAGCAGGTGACGGCCATTTGTGTTACAGCACAATATAATGGAGCACAGAGTCAGATGGGAGGAAAACCTGAGCAAATTCTTGTCTTATGTTTTCTAACCATTTCACACATTTTATTTGTGCTCTAAATATCTTTTACACCATCTTCCTCTCTCCTTTCCATCCACTAACAAGTGTATGACTCAACTCAACACACACGCACAGAAACACAAACGGAAACACACACAAACATGCACAAACACATTTATGCACACACACACATCTTGGTTTAGATGACTCTTCTGATGTGAGCACAATCTGTCTACTTTCATGTTGTTTGTTTGTTGTTTTCAGGAGTGATGCTGTACTGAGGATTAAACATCTCCATGGCAACCGGCCGTACAGGGACGTTCAGTACAGACTCTGTTCTGATTCTAAAGCAACAAGATGACAATGCTAATAGTGTGAATTCTGCTAATGCTCCAGAGCATTACATTTGTCAAAATTTGCCTCAGTAATATCAATGTTTCTTAATCTACTTTGCTTGAGGAAAAAACTTTTAGTAAGCTACTTTATATTTCACTTCAAGATGAAAATTACACAGGAACTTCACATTTGATATTATTTATGATCATTAGCACACTTATAGGCCTGGCAGTGACATCTAAAGTTGAATGGTTGCAGTACATTTCATATGTTTTAAATGATTTGAGAGCTTGAGTCTCGGGTCAAAAGAGCATCTATGATAAAGTGTGGGAGTTTGACACGGACCCCAGGGCCTACACACACATAAACTCACTTCACAGATGATCTAATTCAGCGGTTTCACCACACGTCTCTCTCCAGGCATCTGGAAACTGTCCACATATATTAAGAGAAGAGGATCACTGAGTGGATATTTTCAGACTGTGGGCAGAAACGAGAGAGAAAAACTATGTGTTTTAAAGCTTCAAAGTTTCAAAGACTATTGAGGCATTTCTGGTATTCTGTTGTTGTTTTGTGTTGTGCATTGTAAGATGCATTACTGTAATGTCAAAACAAGGTCAGACTCTCTCTTAAAAAAGTACCAGATGGTCCTGAAACTAGATTCATTCATCAAAATAAAAGAATGTGATGTTGACAAAAAAGCATAATACCATGGTAACTTTTTGAGTGTTTTTTTTCCACAAATATTTCAGGTTTCAATTATTTCTCTATTAAATCACATTATCTGCCTATACTGTAGCAGTCTAATATAACAGAAGAATATGTAGAGGAGTAGAGATCCTGGAAAACTGTCCTCTGGCCTCCCTGACGGCATATCTGGTCTCTTAATGTCATTAGTGTCTGGTCAGTGAGCTACATAAATGAGACCCACGGCTCTTTAATATCTGTACTTACATCAACCTGATCAGAGGGGATTTAATAAGCGCCCATTTCACATATATACACACACACACAGAAGGTAAATGTAAATCTGTTGATCAGCGTTCTGTTGGTTTGACGTCCTGCAGAAATGCCATATGGAGGCTGTGGAGTGTTTCATCTGTTCATGCAGGTCATCTGAGTCCTGTACACCACAACACACATCATGTGTTTAATAACTATAACAGACATTATCATACAGTAACAGATGTATACATCATCCAGTGTAAAGATTCTTAATGATAGAAAATGCATTGTGTATCTTGTCTCATGCTGTACTACAGTAAGAACTTTGGATTCTCGCCTGGTGGACATTAAAGTGGGCCAACAAAGGAGCTTCTACAGACCAAAATTGTAGAGATTACACAGTCAAAAACTATTAATATAAATATTTATGAATGGGTTGTTCATAAATATTATGAACGTATTGTGTCACGTATTGTGACATTTCAGCGTCACAATACGTTCAATGGTTGGCTTCTGGATATGGGAACCGATAATATGATTTTATACGACATGTACATTTTTATCTTAGCTAAATCCCAAAGAAAGAGGCAGAATAAAATTACATTTTGTGCTGATATTCAATAATATGGTTTACTGTGATAATCACAGTATAATATCACAAATGCACAATATCATTACAGTGGACAAAGTACACTAAAATACAGTAAATAATTCTAGATTACACATATTAGCATAATTGTTTACATTTCTCTGAAATTAGCAGTAACATACAAAGTAGTTTGTCTTTAAACCATTTAATTAAATATAAATCTTAATTTATATGTGGATTCATTTAAGTGTTCATTAAGTTTCTTAAATGCTCAAGATATATTTATTTTTTAAATAAAAGTCATAAAAAAATGACTTGATGTTTAAAATACCTCACCTGCCTCACAAAGGAGATGGACATGCTTTTCTTATTATTAAACACATTTGATTGTTATATGACTGTCAGCACTCCTGCAACTATAAACCTGATTCATCGCAACACCATTAAACTTTACTGTCTCTCAACGCTTTACGCTAATGCAGCGAAAAACATCTTAAGAGTCAAGCCATTGCTAATAACAAACACAAATGCAAAAGAGTAACACTAAGCTTTGACATCCTGACACGCCGAGCTAAAATGATTTAATTTATACATTAAACATGAATGCGCACAGAAGAAAATGCCCTTTCATAGCTTAAGAGACATGAAATCACATTTATATTTCATTCAACTATTTCACCTAAAGGCTCATATTATGTAACAATGAAATACAAACAAATACAATGCACATTCTAAAGAATTCTGGTCTCAGATCTCAAACTGAGGTATCAGAGAACTTTAAATCAAGGTGCTTAAAACGTGACTGACAGCCATCAATCAGAGAGCGTTTAAGTGTTTGTGTGTGTCTGCTGGGATGGGAAATCATCTGTAACAAATGACTGACAGCTGCAGAGCGAGAAAGAGGTAAAGAAAGAGAGAAGTGTGTTTATTATAAGAACAGACACGGGGGACCTGCTCATCTCATACTTGTCTATCTGTGTCATTTCTGTCTCTCTGTTATCATCATTCAGCATGTCCAAAAGGAACAGAATGTATAAGACTGTCTGGACTGTTACAGCCCCACTGAGACATTCAGACTGATGAAGGTACTCAGAGATGGGGAGAGAGAGACAAAAGAGAGACCGAGAGAGAGAGAGAGAGAGAGAGAGAGAATGGCCCAGGAGTGCAACCTACCGGTGGATCACAATTGCCAAATATAATGTGTGAATATTTTAATATTTAAAAGCAAACCTCTTATGATTATCCATAATATGCTAAAATGCACCAATGTTCTAATTAACTATATTTATGAGGAATATGGATTGAGTATTTAAACCAGCAAATATTGAAATCTGAACTATCATAAGAAAAACTTGACATTTCCATGGATTTGCCTGTATAGTTCATGAACCCAATAGTACGCTGTGCAATAATAAAGAATAATGATGCAGGTGTCGAATGTGAACATATATTGCCTATTATATTACATGTCATTATGTTTTAGAGGCAGAACAACCCATTCATGAAATTATTTGCCTTACTGAGCAAAAAAAGATCATTCGTCTCCCCAGTGTTTTGGTTGTTACAGTATTTGATAGATGTGACCTCTAACAGGTCATCACTGTAAGAGCGAGACCCATGTGGTTCCACTTGAGAAACAGACAAGCAATCTGTCCATTACAGCTCAGGGGGTTTTTATTTTACACAAAATTACACAAGCAAACAAGGAAATCAAATGTGCCCACCTACAAAAATCTAAACCACCTTTATTGTGGCGACCACTGGCTAGACAAAAATGATTTTGCAGTGTGATGTCACAGACAAATTACTTCAAGTTTCATTACTTCAACATTTTACTTTCTAACTCTTTAAAAAATATGTTCTAAAGATTTAAAGAATCCTGAAATCAAAACACAGACAGGCAATTCCATGCAAATGTCAATCTTACCAATCAGGTTACCAAATGCTTTTACATACTGATTACCAAAGGCTTTAATCATACTTATAATTCAGATGTCAATATTTGTGATTTAAATACTCATGTGAGGTCTCTCTCAAAGTTTTTAAAGCATTTGTTTATTTTTTATCTTTTATTTTTTCATCCATAACAGCACATAATCCTCATAAATCAATCACAAAAAAAATTACTATTTTATGTTCTTTGAAGAGTCATCTCTTCTCCATTTATTGGGTAATTATAGCTTCTGGTTTGTGTATTTTAATTCACAGAAATCCTACAAAGTATGCTGCCTCTCAAAAACGTGTGTTCTTTCTTGTCAAATTCATAGCACATGTACATTTATTTTTTTTAAAATAGACACCTCGTGCATAGATGGATACTGTTCTGATGTCTGGACTCTATCAACAGGCTTTAGTAAAATATAAACATATATTTTACCAATATATTGGTAATAAACACATATGAGAATTTATATTTCAAGTTTTGACTGAAAATTTCACGTTCATACAGTAACGCAGGAATCGCCCAGATATGAAGAACCAATAATACACATCAAACAGTAATCTGTGCACGCGCACGGCGCGCCTACAGTGAGACAAGCGTCACAACAACGTGTGCAGTATATACAGAACCGAACTGGATATATCAGGTGTGTTCTGTGTTTTTAGGGTGTGATACTCACAGGTACAGTATGAAGAGTTTGACATCTAAAGGCTTCGAGACAGGTTCAGTCACTGCTCATACAGTTTTTCAGTTTGTGTCTGAAAGCCGTTGTCGTTTCATTAAGATTTTACAGATAAACTTGCGTTGGACCTCGATTGGACTCGGATTAAATTGTACAATTTAATTGAGATATGACATATAATAGTACCATACAATCAAGACAGTACTTTAAATTGTCGCCATCAAAGACGCCACATAGAACGCTTTGGCCTGTTGCAATGATAAATCAACGAGTCCGCCATATTGGGCGGGGCAAACGATTCAGTAGCTGAAGACGGAACGTCTTTGTACTCCACATAAACCGTAAACCATCTAAATCAGTCAGGAAATGGAAATACTTTTGTGCTTTCCATCCAGACAAAACGCAGCTCCTCAGTTTACAGAGCACTCCTGTCTGGTCCAATATGGCGGTTAAGATGATGAGCGAATCAGCCGATGTGGCGCTATGGTCGCTGTATCCATATTTGTTCGGTGTTTACTGTGTTTCTGAGGAAGCCAAATAACATGGATAAAGGAATGTAGAAATAAATACATTAATAAATTTATATTATATTTATTTTCCATGCATCAACTTTTATTTGATTTATTTATGCATTTATTACCGTAATTCTACATGTATTTACTATGCAGTTATTTATTTATTCCTGTATTTCTACTATGTATTTGTGCATTTCTACGTGTATATGCATTTCTACATTTATTTATAGATTTCTACATGTTTTTAATAATACACTTATTTATATATTTCTTCAATTATTAAAATGTAAGCCAATAATGTAAAATTTTTCATAAATGCACATTTAATTAGAGGTAGTTGTTAGATTATGGTGTCATTGTATCTGGTCAGGTGTGTGTGTCCCATGCATGGGTGATTTCTTTGTACAGAGGAAACAGTTTCCACTCATGCGTATGATGATTGTAATGGGGAAAAATCGCTGAGTGGGCTTCACCTGTCGTTCAGAAGGTCACAGCATTCCAGACAAGCAAACCAGATCGAGAGCTGCAGAATTCCAGGGACAAATCTGATGGCTAATTTATCATTACATTTGTGTGTATGTGCGCTGCATTTACACTTAGTCTCTCTCACACACACAAAAAACACACAGTCTTGCCAACAATTCGTCCCTGCACAACATTAACACTCCCTGCAGTACAAAAATCTCTTTCACCAGCAGAGGGCGTCACACGCATATTTCTGAAAGCCTGTACCCATAACAACCTGCAGACCACTGAAGGGAGAAAGAGTTACATAATGATCAAGCGTAACTCTCTCCCCCTCTCTTGTTTCTGTAAAACTGCAGTTGTCCCCATAAAACAGGTGTTCAACTGATAACAGCAGAACACACACATAATGGCACGTACACACTTGGTATTACACACAAACACAATACAAACACTTTCCTTTGTGTGGCTTCTTTAGAAATGCAGGGTGTAACTAGGGGTGTGTTTCCCTTGTGTTCCTGTGTGTTTGTGTGATTTTTACAATCTATTTGACACCACGAGCAATAGGCCAGAGTTGGGTGTGGAAACAAATGAACATCTGCATCCATGAACATGTTTTGAGCTCAGCACTAAAGAGCCTCCCTCAACCCACCAACCCATTTTAGTGTGTTCTGTGTACAAGACTAACAGAAAATGATTTAATTCATGTTGGTACTTACTGGTTACCACAGCAACAGCAGTAATCAATCAGAATCACTAATCAATTATTTTTATATATATATATTTTGAGACTAGGCTTCTAAGAATTCTGGTGAGAATTTATCTATATTACAATTGTGTCTCTGTCTGTGAAATCCAAACTCAAGTTTCCCAATCTAATTATGGTATTAGAAACATCAAAGTGAAAATAGTCATAAAAATAACAAAAATAGGTAATGTGTGTTTATTGCTATAAATGGTAGATTTTGGGATTATATGATAGATTTTGAGATAACACTTTGTAACACAGAAATGAATAATTTTACTGATACTAGATTTTATTATTATTTTATTTGTAAAAGACTTTCCATAGATGATTGTTGGGTTAATATTACCCACTATGCAGAACAGCAGACTATATTGTTCTGTGTTTTTATTACCAACATGATGAGACAGACTTTCTACATATTGAAAATTAAAAAATACAAAATATTGCAAGTTTATATTGTGTAAAGCGGTCTGTATAGACAAAAAAACTCATCTATTAGGGTTGTAAATCTATAAGACTTCAAACAAAAGTTGTCAAGACAGTGAAACCTTGCAGAATCAGATTTTTGTGTATGTGTCAAGGATGGAGAATCAATTTCAGGCCGTTTCTCTCTGCGCTGATGCCCGAAGAAAAGAACAGGTCGATATTTCCAGTCAGCAATCTCTCTGACAAACTCGCCCACAGGCAGAATAAAGAGTGTGTGATGAACGATTTCTCACAGCAGAGTTACAGTCTGAGATAAACGCCACACAGACAAGAAGATAAAATGATTGTTAGTTGGTCACAGTGTATCTGTGAACAAATTATTTTCAGATTACACACAGGACATGAAAAAGTGAAGTTAGGTACACAGACAAAGTTCACTGTTTAAAGACCAAAGACAGCACAGTTTTATTTAATACGCAATGACATCACTCCTGCATGTTCAGAAAATAACAAACACTGACACGATGAAGTTAATCATAATGTCTTTAAAAGCAAACACTCCTTCATCCTGTGAAGTTTAACAGTGTACAGAGGGCTAACATTACCATAAAAACAACGTTCAGACACATGCATACACATTGGAGTGCCGGTGGAGTGTTTATGTAAGAGGACTGTGCTGTAGCTGTTTTTGGGTGGTCTCATTTATCATGGAAACACTAACCATGAAATAAGGTTTGCTTTAACAGGCTGATTTGTTGTCATTTTAGGAGTTTTTCTCACAGCAGGTTTCAGGCAGGGACTGTAACTGATCCTGAATCAGATCATTGCAGAATGTTTGTTGTGCATCACCCCCTACTGGATATACAGAGATATTATCAGCACTTTCTAAAGAAGCCATCAAGATTATCTTTGAGATTTGGGAGTGTTCTCTTTTGAGATTTGCCTGTAAGCCAATAGCCACCATCCATCTGAGCATCTTTACAGCCTTAACAACCCCTCAAAACACCTTAGCAACTGTATAGCAACACCCTGGCAACCATACATGACATCTTAGCAACTGCATAGCGGTGCATTTCTAAACACATGTTGTGTCTCTGTGATTTTATGGCTTCTGCACAGGTAAGTTTCATGCACATTTTAACCAGAAAATCAATTGTAATTATTAATCATGCCATTACATTTATGATTCATAAAATCAATAAACATGTAACGCTGGACTGGACTCTGAACGCTGAATCTGGTTGAACTTTCCACCATGTGATTACATAGTGGCATCAACGTGATTGTGTAAGAGGAAATTGCATGTAGGGATAAAATAGAAACTTAAACTTGTGAAAATCTGACGGTTGCTGTTTCATAGTGCTTAAAACGTCAAAATGGGATGTTAAGGGTCACACACAGAGTGGAAGGGGCTGAAATCAGATTAGTGTTTGATTGGACATGTGATGGTTTAATGGTGAAAGCTCATTGCGGTGTGTTGGTGCATTGCGGACATTAACCAGCATGAACAGAGACTGATATTACTCCTGTAATCTCACAGGAACAGACCACTGCGCCACTGAAGGTTACTAACAAAACACTGAACGTGTGTCTTTGTGTGTGATTTTATCCCCAGAAAGACTCTGAGCTGTGTTCACCCGACCGTTATCATGGAGGAAATGGAAACCCTGAGGCAAAGCAACTCCACTAACCCAACACTGTCAAACCACCAGATGCTTTTGTTTCTCAAGACTATTAGCCTCTTCACAGACCAGATTTCAGAATCTAACCCTCACACAAATCTTTCTGCATTTTTACATTATCTAATAATTATCATTTAGTATGATTTATAAGCTGTCTTTCTCATGGGGACCAAAAAATGTCTCCACAAGGCCAAAAAATTACTGGTATTACTATCCCCCACAGATAATTACTTATCCATTCAATACATTTATTTAAATAATAAGAGCATAAGTGAGACCTTCATTAGGTCTGCTGGGCTCTGAAAGTTCTCGGCTCTACATCTCTGACGAGGTGCAAAATCACAAGCTAAGCAGATAAATGCCTACAGCTTTCAAACATAATAGACAGCTTTCAGTGCTTTTATAAATAGAAAAAACTTTGAGGGAGAGAGGGGGGCTTTGTATATCCTGACAGTGGTTAAGGAAAATCTGTTCTGTCTCCCCTGTTGAGGCATTGACATGTCTGTAATATTTTAACTCATCACTTTCTCATGTCTGTGATTGTAAAGATGTATTTTTTTAAGTGAAAAGAAATGCTCGTTAGAGGTTCATGTATGAAACCTCAGGAAGTTTCTAGTTGGTGCTGTAGTCTTTGTCTCCATTAGGGGGCGGATGGGAGTCTGGGACCCTGAACCATAAGGAATCATTTAGGGTGGGGAAGGAATTTATTCTGTGTAAGAGATGTTGACTCACTGAGTTGAAAGAATTTAAGTGGGAGACACACACACCAGATTAACAAAGTGAAGTAATTTTGAAAGACCATGAGAGAACGTTTCACTTAACAGACCAGTAACTCTGTCCACCCTCAGGGGACAACATTCATTTAACATGCTGCAGCAGTCCTGTCGGTGTGTGTGTGTGTGTTCTGGGTGTGTCAGATACAGGCCAGTAACCAGCTGGTGTTAAAACTGGTTATGAATTCAGGGAGTTTTGACAGATTTTTGGAAGGCTGTGTGTGTAAAGAGTTAACAATAAAGTATAACTAATGAAAATGAAGTATATAAAAAACGAAATTATATTTTTGTATAAAATATATTATATTAATAATTATAGATAAATATTAAAGTTATATTTATTTTTTATTTACAATTCTGTATTTTATTATGTGCTGGGTAATGTTTAGATAAATATGAATTTATTTTAATTATTATTTTAACATTTTATTTAGAATTCTTTATTCTTTTATTATACAAAGTACCTTCAATTACAATTTGTTTAATCTTAGTCATTTAAGTTTCAACACACACAGTACCAGCAGAATACAGTATGCAGCTTTTAGGCCCTTGACGCTTTACTGCCAACTGTAAAGTTATGCTAGATAAACCTTTATACCCAAACAAGGGATTAATTAAACAACAGCTGAGCTGACACTTTCATGCATTTCAAATGACCGTCTGAACTGCAGCTTACACAGTTTCCACATATTGACGTGTGTCATTAGCAAACCACACTGTAGCCAGGTGAATTACTCCGGCTCTACTGAGTCATCATGCATAATTTATGCCATATAGCATTAGCTAAACAAAAACATTAAGATCTGATGAGTCACAGTAGCTGTTTTAAACTGTAACAAACCTTCCTCCAAGATCTGGGCTTTCCCATTTACAGTCAAGTCTGCCTGGAATTGTTTCTTAGCTCAGTAGTTTGATTTACTTATTGTGCCAAGAACAAGTCTGTTTGTAATCTATTCATGTAGTTTGATCAGATATAAACTCAAACACTGTGTGTTTAGAGATGATAACTGGACGACTGTGAGAATTCACACTCTTTGGTGCCTGACAGGTTTAGTCTCTCTGGTGTCTGTCAACACAATCTCTCAGATTAGCCTTAATCCCGGTGCTAATCCACAAAATTTGAGGAGGGGGCTCGATCTAAATACTCTCATTACCTAACAGAACCGCAGAACATTCACGTCCAGTATGAAACATCACCGGCATTCTAGAAATCCGGGTGACCCCATGACTGACTGGATGGGAGTGTTGGCGTATTCTAGACCTCTGACATTCCAAGGCTGCTATACAGAAGCAGCTGTGAAGATTATTCTAGAATGGACCACTGTCCCACACCCTCCACCTCTTTTTCAGATACTGAAAAAGTATTACTTTTTTGAGTTGTGTGATTTAGAAGAAAAAGAAAAATCCACAGAAAAAGATTTTTTGATTTAGATAGAAGGCATTACTCTAATGACTTAAAAATATATATAACTACAAAACCTTCATAAAATAATTATATTTTATTCAGGAAATATGTAATATGTTGCCCATTTTAACACACACACACTCTCTCTCTCTCTCTCTCTCTCTCTCTCTCTCTCTCTCTCTCTCTGAGTGAGTTGTATGAAGTATTTAATGGCTTACCAAACGGATGTAAAGCATTTTATAGGTCTCTGTCACGGGTCTCATGGTTAAATATTCATTGGATCTTTAACTCCTCTCATACCACAGTCCACCGTTCATTTACAAACTTTGTGGTTTGATAGCATCATCGTTCTCAGTCACATGCTGAAATCTATGTCAAACCAAATTACACACATCTCATTCAGTTCTGCACAATAACAAAACAAGTCTAATTTCCAGTCATCTCTGTTTTTCTCAGGAACACTGTTAGTGTGGGCATGTGGAGAAAAGGAGGAGTCTTGAGTGCTAATGGAGGTCTTGATTGAGATCTTGTGGTCTCCTTCATGAGTCTTATGACTCTCAGTCAGAGCCAAACACATGACATGGCCACAAGATGCATGAACGCCTGCCTGCGATTGAACAGTGTAAAACCTAAAGCATTGTACAGGAAATGCAAGTGCATTTTCCTGAATTTCCCCTGGGTATCTGTATCTTGGAAAAGGGTTGAAATCAATTCAGTTTCAGATGAGTTTAGTAAGCCAACAATTTCAAGCATCGGCAAATGTGATTCATACCAGAATAAGTGGGCTTTTACTGACTTTCCTAGGCTGGGGGTGTGTCAATTAACGAATCATTGTGGAATTTACTTGATATTGGTTATAAGAAGTTGTAATTGTCAGTGACTATCATGCAACTATAATTGCAACTTTTAAACGTATAGGAATTAACAAAAAAAACTTGAGGACAACATAAGGACATATTTTAGGAAGAACGTTAAATTTAAGGAGGAAAATCTTCCTTAATGTAAAATAAGGAAATTGTTAGCTAAGGTTAAGTATGCATGTCTGGGTGTGTCTATTTGAGAATGTTTGTGTCATAAGTATGATTACTATAATCATGACTAATAAGATTATGTTCCCTTCATTGCCAACAGTAACTGACTCATGCACTCATGTGTCCTTCAAAGCCGTGAGTAAGAAAGGAAGACATGAACAACATCTCGTGTGCAAAGTGCAAAGAGGTGTTGACACAGATAAAGAAAGACATAGATATACATGATCATATAAATGACATCTTTAAATTACATTACTTGTATAATTTAATGCCTCATTTGTAACTATTTACTATTCTATGTACTATTTTTCTGTGTACATTATGGCAAAGAATATTGTATTGCAATCTTCATATTGCTAATGCATTGCCTTTTATATGAAAGAGTAAGTTTAAAAGCAAAATGACTGATGTGTTATCATGGTATTATATTACAGATATTGTAGAGTTTGCACAACTCAGTATAGTAGCCTGAATATCTGAGCTTTAGTCACAAGGGAATAAAACAGTTAATGGACACAGCCGCCATTGAGAAAGAATTGCTGAATACCAGTTCTAATACCAGACCAAAGACAATATAATTAAGCATTATAATTGAAGCATGCATTGTTTTCAGTGAGAGGTGAAATACACATTTTACAATAACTAAAAGTAAAAATCAACATCAGCTGTCTAGTGTGATAAGTTTAGTGTGTAAAGTTGTGCAGTTGCAACAATGCAAAATGTGCAGTTAGAAATTAAAAATACAGTAACAGGGGACCTATGCCACACATTAGAAGCGGATTGGTTATGTGTGATGATGACTCACAATGACAAACACAAGCCTCAAACACATCACAGGGGTCAACAGGAAGAGGAAGCAGGTCGCACGTGTGTATTTGTTTTAGCAGTTATCTGAATTAACACGAACAGATTCTCCCACTGATCTGATGTTCGTTCTGCTTTACCCAATCTGTGTCCCCAAACTGTAAAGTTGACAAAAACATTTTTAATTACAAAACATGGCATTTTTCCATTTAAAATAATGGAATATCGGAAAAGAGTAAGAGCTAAGCTAGTTTAATAAATACTGAGCTTTATTTATTAAAGAATGACTATTAATATTGCTAGTATTAGTATTAGCTACGTGAACGTGTGCAACATGTTAATTCTCTCCCAAGGAGGGCGGGGCTAAGAGTCCATATTAGGAAAACGTGGCTTTGGTGACGTCACCTGTGGGCCAGCGCCCCTTGAGCTAGTGAAGCGGGCGGCGGCAAGCGCGAGAGTGGAGATGGTCACCTTCAAAAACTGAGAGGAAAATGCAAGGACGGAATTAAATTGATTGAACATTGTTTTTTGGGTATACTTGCCTGTTTTGTGTTGTATGCACGAAATCGAGAAATCAAGTGTTGTTGATTTAGAGATTTGGAGGGCGGTTGTTGAACATTACCGGAGTTTTTTTTTCAAGAGAGAGCCCGAGGGGGCGGGGTATCTCCTGTGCTTTGCTCGCGCAGCCTCAACAGACGCTCATGAAATCAACACACGGAGGTTTTACTTCCACATTTATCGCTAATTTACGGGATTTTCCGGATAAAACACAACGCAATCGATGCGAGGCTCTCTAACCGACAGTCATCGCCGATAATACGCTCGCGTTTTTCGTTTCGTTGTCGTTTATTTCTCTCCTCAGTCGAGCGTTCGTCCGTTGGGTTCGACATGAATTCCAGCCCGCTACCTAACGGCAGACTGCTACCGGACAGCCAGAGCTGGAACTCCTCCGGTTCCGACGAGGATTTGGACGCCGATCCGGGACCCGGACCGCACGGAGGGGTTGCTGAATTCAGCGGGGTGCTCAGTAAGGTGAGTAAGAACCAGAAAAACCATACCCGAACAGCGGGAGCGTGTGTTCATGTGTGCGTTTCCACCTGACCCGATGTAAACAAACGCGAGACTGTCGGGCACATTTGCGTGCATCTCACGAAGCCTGTCCAAAAATGAAGAGAGTTTTCACTCCAAACTTTAAATATAAATTGTCACAGAATTTATTTATTATCAATATATTAGACCATCTGTTTATATTTTACTAAAGCCCCGTTGATAGAGTCCAGAATATTAATCTGTGGACTGGAAATATACGTGTTATGATGTGGCACGTTTTTAAAAGGTAACATACTTTGTTGGATTGATGATTAATACATGAAATTGATGAAATATGATAATATGACACAATAAAAAAATGAGATAAAATATGACTTTATTTTTTCTTGGTGAGGTTGACATCATTTCTCATTTAACATAATTATGCTTAAGTGTTCCTCCTCATGGATGTGTAGTTGTACAGCAGGTAATGGGGCTGACGGGCTGGAGTTTGTCAGGGTTACTATAGTTCATCAGCTTGTGTGTTTTCTTCCTGATGGGATTAAAAGAGAAAACCTCCCCTCATGACTCAGAATGAACAGATCTGATGATCTGTTTTTGTGATGAGAAGAGCGTTTTCCGTAAGCGATTACTGAATAAATCCACATGCAATGACCCACGTGGATCTGTGTGTGTGTACTGAATTAGACACACTGCTATGTCTCTTTGTGTCTTTATAGGTGATTAGTAGTTATAGTGTATCAATTGTGTCCATACAATGTGCTATATAAACAGTTTGGCCATGTGTATAACAGTTGTGTTTTATCTTTTGTGTTTCTTTCTCAGTGGACTAACTACATTCATGGCTGGCAGGACCGCTGGGTCGTCCTGAAGAACAACACCTTAAGTTACTACAAGTCCCAGAACGAGCGGGAATACGGCTGCCGTGGTTCCCTGTGCCTCAGCAAAGCTGTCATCACAGTAAGTATCTCGGGGGAAGGATCCCTCCAGACAGCCGTGAGAATTTCGAAAGTGAGCCAAAATTAGAATAATGTTGTGGAAACTTGAAGATCTACAACTTGTGTTGGGTGGACATGAGAAGGCAGTAGTAAGAAGTCGGTTGTCAGTTATGGCTATTGGCAGAAATTGCAGTATTTGTTGTTATGCTTATGCTAAAATTGAGGAAGTGGACATGCCGAGATCCCTTTTGAGGGCATTGTGGAATGAATGTAGAGGAACGAGGACATACACGATCCTTTGCCACAGGCAAACCGGCCAGTCGCAGACGAACTGTGGCCCATTTTTCTCCATTCACACCAAAATCACTCTTGCGCACATGCACCTGCAGAAACTAAATGCTGCAGTGTCCCTAAAGAGTCCATATGCTTGGCTGCTAAGTGTTCTTATCAAATAATGCTGAATGTGTATAGTGTCCTCAGGTGCTGAGATATATCTATTAAGTATGCTTAGTTCAAATGGGGTTGCTTGTTTCAATCAAGTGTCACACATGCAAACAAACTGTGAATTCCTCACATTGCGTTAAAGATTAACTCTCACAGATTTCGACATGTGTAATCCTTGCACACACTCCGGCTGTGTTATCTTGCGTCACCAGTTAAAAGGAGGAAATAGGGCGAAGGTTGTGTTGTCATGGAGACAGTATGAGAGGTAGAAGTCCTTTTGGTGACCCTGTTACCTCCAGTTCTTCAATGATTAAACAGTATTCTTGCTGAATATACTGAAAATCTACATGTCTGTTTTTAATGATATGAAAGATGTTACAGGGTTATGATGTGTGAAGTCAGTGTTAGTGTGTAGGTGTTGTGTGTTTAAAGCTGCAGGTAGCTGCTCTGAGTCTGACATTCTAATTTGATGTTTTGCATTTTTGTTTGACAGAGTAAAAATGACTCCTTTGTTTCGAGACGCAGTTTGACTTGCGGGTGACTTTTTTTAGCTGTGCATTTGTTGAACTCTGGTTATTTGCAAATATTAACCTTGTTATTAAACATACACGCAGGCTTGCATAGAGGAGGCAATGTCACAGTCAAAAATAGTCCAAAACAGTTTTTGCCACACATACAAATAGTAGGTCAACTTGTCAAATGTTATCATAAACTCTTTTGATTTTGTCCTGCAAAATTGTTATACAAATAATAGATGGTATTTTGTTGTTGATGGCACCGTATTCTAATCTCCATCTCTGGATAAATATTAGAGTAATATAATATCATTAACATTCCCTATACATTACCACATGTAGTTTAGGTTTCTTAGATACGTTTTCTACTGAATACTGGACCGTGTGGCATACAAAAAAGGCGTAAGACATATTTTTGTGCCTGCACAGAATATCTAACATTTCTTCATCTCATTTTCTATTTCTCTGTCATATCAAGTCTGAATCTGTCAATCTTTGTCATATCAACTTCTTTCTAAATGCTATTCTAGAATATGAAGCAGCTTTATCCAGATTGAAGCTGCACTCTCACATGACATCAAATCTAATCTGTCCTCGTAAATCCTCAGAAAACAGGTTATTGTGTCATACCTCTCTTCTTGCCTGCAGTTACACAGTCCTGACATGACTCGGTGTGTGTGTGTTTCTAAGTGCTTCAGGAGGACCACCCCCAAAATCAGACAGGCTTAACCCCTGCAGACACAACAGGATTACTTACTCTTTCTAAATCAAATCCAAATGCTTTATTGTGTGTCCCTATAAAACTGGGGCTGGAGAAGTGTTTAGTAGACCAACACACAGGCTGAAAACGGTGTTAATTGTGCTCTTTGTGAAACACTTGAGATGTTGAATTAGACTTGATTAGATTTGTGAAGTCAGACCTTGGGAGATGGAAAACAGACCGGGAAAGATCAGTCAATGTGATGAAAACTATTTCACAGGCACTTAGTCTTATTTAATCGATCTGTCATCATCACTTAACATATCTTGCATGTTGTTTAATTTTTGCCTGATTAGTAATTCTCGCTAAGGCAAGCATCAATCTTACCATCCTTCATACATGGGGCATGAAATTTAACTCTGTTGATTAGATTTTAACATGTACCATGTGCTGTTTGTACTGTGTTCATGAATGCCATCTTAAATTATGCAGCTTGTTGAAGAGACCTGTGTTTTTGTACTTGCCAGACAATATATACCTAGCAGAAAACTACCTAGCAGCTATTGAAAAAAGCTCTGTCAACCCTCCCCCCAAGAACATTTCAGCAATTACATAGCAATGTGTTAGCAACCGTTTACAATACCCTCACAAAGTGCAAATGACTCATGCTTAAGCCCCCAATCTCATTCGTTTTTAGAATGTCTAGTTTAGGAAAAATATATAGTTGAAGTATTCAAAATCTACTATCCCAAACATGGTTTGGGGTTTGATTTGCTATCAAGTTCTGTATTCAGCTCAAGAAGAAAACATCAATAAAGCAACCATGCCACACAGCTTTCAGCACTTACAGTGCATTGAATTTGAAGTATGTGACCCAGCTTGCCAAGTTTTAGCCTCACGTGAACTGGATTCTCTTTCTGTCTTTCACTCCCTCTCTCTCTCTTACCCTTTTTGCTTGGCACTCCCAAAGCACAGCTCATAATCATGTGATTTTTCTTTGAGTTATGCTGGAGCTGGACTATGTCATGATCTGACCGGAGCCAAGGGGATGTGCTTCTTCTCTCTATATTTCTCTTTTCTGTTTCTCTCTGTCTATAAGGAAGTCGTTCAGGTGTATCAGGCATATTGGAAGAGACGGGTACATGCAGATACAGGTTGTTCTGGTTCTGGGCAGGTCATTGCAAAACAGCTGAAGGTTCTAAAGTGCAGGTTATGGCACATGTCAGAACAGGTAAAGTTCTTAATACAGCTGAGTTGACTCTGGAACCAGAAGAGAGGTGAGGGGAGGGTGAAAAGATAAAGGCAGAGAAAGAAGAAAGGGCTGGGCTCAGTGGTAATGGTGGCCCCGTGAACTAGGGCTTGTTAATAAAATTTGCCCTGTTTGGATTATGCTTATATTTTTGCTTCCAAGAAGTCGGACGGTTGTCCATCAGATGTGTTTTTATGCCTTGCCTTAGTAAAATTTTTCTGTGACGTTTCATAGATGAAGTTTTGTTGACATTCTGACACTGACTTATGATGGTTTTGAAAGTATCGGTTTAATAATTTTAAACAGATCAGTCTTGGTCTTTGTTGTTAAATTCTACATAGTATTTGGTCAACCAGCGAGAAATAAAGAAGAGGACCATTGTAGATTTAGAGATAAGGAAACAGGAACTAAGGTGATTTGAACCTGGAAACGGTGTGTATCCAGTTACTCTGTACATACACAACCCTGTGTTAACCCGCTCTATCCTTTTAAATCCTGTTTTTCCAGGTTTTATAAAAGATAAAATGAATTAAGCGTTAACTCTTTCTGCTCCCCTGTGTGTTTTGTCTTTGGTGTCCAAGCTCTGGGAATCTTCTGTATAGTATGTTTGTGTAGCTTTTTGAGATCATTGATGTTGCTTTGGGCCCAGTATTGCACAAATTTATTCAGTTTCGGCAATCCAAATCTGAGAACCTGTCCCAAATCCATTGGTAGTACTTGGCACAGACTCAGTTTGGTCAATATTACATCTGGTTCCTACAGTAAAGAAGATACCAATGTTGTGTTTTGAGTTTGCGGTGGTTTGTTTTACTGTACTCCTCGCTCAGTCAGTACATTTTCCTATTGTTCTGTCCTTGGCCGATCACAAGCCTGAAACCAAATTACAGAGGGATTAAATTGAATGTACAGTTTTCAAAGCTGTCTCTGCACAAAAATAGTTTTCGTGAAATGTTATAAATCTATACTAAAGTGATGTTAGCATTTGTATCATTTCTAACTGTTGGCAAGCCATGCTAACATCAATAATGCTTCTAAATGTTTCACCTTTAGCAGTTTTACAACATATGCTCACGTACAGTACAAATCAACGCTTCTATTAGCCTGCTGAATATTTGATTATTTGGGAGAGCTGTTTGTAGTTACAGCTGATAAAGTAGGAGTCAAGTGCATTTTAAAATGTCAGTGACTTTGTGATATGTGTGTGTGTTTGCATTTCCGATTAGTTTTCTGTGTTAAACCCTAGAGGACTGATATTAACCAGCTTGTTCTCCATCACAGAGTCATTGTGTGTATGTCCTTCGGACACACATATAACCTTGTACTCTTTCTGCTGGTGTTGTGATCTGTCTTTGGACCCATAGCCATGTGTGTTTGCCTTTCTTTTGCAGAGCAGTACGACGGCAACAACACAAGCTACACTCCATGTCTGAAACAGACGACAAACCCAACCTTCACTTTTCGCTCTGGCCAGGCATCCATAGAATAGAATAGGGTTGTAAGAAAAATAATAGATTTTTTTACATGACTCTGCATCAGTGAGCAGTAAATCATAATCTGAATTTTACATTAACATTGATTTTACATCATTTGGGCTTCTGCAGAGTTGCTGGAAACTTCAGTTAACCCAGGCTTATACTGAGCTTTTGTACATGTCAAACAGGCTGCATTATAGATCAAACATCCAGTAAAGAAACCTCCTTTAAAAAGATGCTGAAATGAGAAGTAGAGCGAGAGAAAGAGGTGAGAGTGACATGATATGAGGGTGTAAAGAAAATTCAAAGGTTCTGGGATATTTTTAAAAGGACAGAATGAGCAAAAAATGGGCTGATCTATCTAGATATGAAATGAAAAGAGATAACTAGATCCTGTTTTCTGAAACAGGAAGTTTGATCTCTAATGCCCTCCTGCTGGTGTATTCCTGTTTGGTGACCCTGAGGTCAGGTTAGAATAGTACTTTAGCGCATCCATTCGATCATCCTTCTAGATTTCTGTTTACCCCAAGACATCTGTCTGAATAGACGATCAGTGAACTGAAATAGTTTCTTTCTTTGATCGCTCACATGATGACTCTATATGTTTTTTTGTGCATTTTGTGTCAAGAGTTGTGTGTCAGTGCACTGTGTGTTTCCTGTATCTTTTCCTCTTGGATTCCAGTTGAAGTCCCACCTTCCTGTGTTTCTGATTTCCTAAAACACAGATCAAGTCCAGTTTAGGCTGAATTGCACTTTAAATAGTGATTTTTATCTTGTTCTGTATCAGAAGCCATGTCTAAAATAGAAAAGTCTTTTTAATAACACATTTGTTCTTTAAATGTAGACCATTTTAACATCACACTGGCTGTTACTTAAGGAATTAAATGTCTTTCTGATTTAACTGTCACTTCTGTCGCGTATGTAAGTTCACAATGTGATTGACGTATAAGATGTATGATTTTCTTTTTGGCCATATGCGTGAAGGTGGGCAGTGCAGAACGACATAAAACAAGCCGGTTACTAAGAGATGCAAGAATTAACAATCTGTTTCTCATCCATTCTGAAAAGTTGAAGTTTAGTAAATGTGATGGGTTCATAAATAGTTACATCATGTAAGTTATTGAGTAAATAAACCTCTGTGTGTGTATGACACACTGACCGAACAATATAAAAGATGTTTTTAAAGTGTTGTGTAGGCCTATTGTGAATAGTTTTTGGATAGCTTTTAGTTCTTCTTTCATTATGCAGCGGTTACAATAAAGCATTAAATAACACTACTATTTGTGTTGTAAATCATCAGTAAACATTTTTTGTGTTGTTGTTACTTTGGTTCCATATTTGTGTAGTATTTGTCTAGTATAGCTGTCTGGATTAATGTTTCAGCTCTTGATGTGTAGGATATTATCCTATTACTGCAGGACTGTAAATGGGACATTTCATTTAGTTGTTGACGCAGTGCTATAAATTTCACAGAACTCTCGGCTGATCTCTCGCTTTGCGCCGTTGTGACTTTGTTCACGTAGGCCTGTGTCTGCAGAGAGTGTGTGTGTTTCTAATAACATGCTGAGAAGTTGAATAACTGTATCCACCCAGAACGTTTGAAGTTTACTGAGAATTACCAATAGCACCTTGAGCAAGAACAAGCTCTATTTACACTTATTTTGTGCCATTCTTCTCCTGTACGTAATAATAAGTGTTATGTTTATTCTTGTTAAATTAGTTGTTGTCTACAAGACAACACACGGTTTAAAAGGATTGTGTTCTAGCAAACAACGTGTACTTGCACTACAGATGGCAACATAGTAATCAACAGATGCCAGTCCTGTTTAACATCTGTGTCATGTGTGTGTTTTGGTTGTGTACACAGACACACATTTTCTGATGTATCAAAATGGTGTTACTGGTGTCTCCCAGGTTATGTCATGGTGACGACCCCTGTGTTTATTTTAACATCTTTTCTCAGTACTCGCTGTAACCCCCCTCCAAGATCCCCTGCACTGCCCACCGCAACCAGTGTCTCTGTTTTCCATTCCCAGAACTGATTTATATGTTTTTCCCATGCACAGACCAGTGCTTCTGACTTCCAATGTTTTCATTCAATCACTCTTAAATCTGTCATTTTTAATGGAGTTTCAACTTCTGAGAACATGACTTTGGGAGATTCTCATGTAATCTGTAAACCCACTCTCTCTGTCTTTCAGGCTCTGTTGCAAAACCTAGTTTTGTGATGCCTAATGTCTACGTAGACTGCTACCTACTAAGGCAGCATCATAGTTTAACCTTTTGTGACTCCTTATCACCAGCAACTTTGCACATTACCCAAGAACCCACTTCATATGAAGCATTTGGAGCTGTCTTTAGGGGACTGTCTAGTATAGGTTGTAGAAAACTTTTAGGATGTTTGTTTTTGTTGTTGTGGCTTTGTGGTGTGAAAGTCAGCATTCTCATGTCTTAAATGCATGCAGTCTCATTAAAACTTGCCACCCATTAGCTTCTCCCCTTTTGCTTGTGTAGATCGTCTTTATATTGTTATTGGTGTCCAGATTTTAATGAGCTTTCACAACTTCACCCGGGACACCAGGTGTTCTTAATACTGCTTGTGTTATCAAGTATTTAAGTGTGTCACTGCATCCCAATTTGCATACTGTTTATCCTAAGTGATGCATCACTAAAGTAATGAATTATTATTAGTAGTATACCGTATATTCTGGAAACAGTGTATTTGAAATGGAAGTGGGAAGAGTAAAAAGGAGGCTTAGAGAAGTGCAATACAGATGAGTTTGACTCCTCATCTGGATTTGATAGAGCAGTGTGAGGTCTGCAAAGATCAACATCTGGCAATAATAGCAAAGACGCTCGCTCCCACTCACAAAACACACTTGAATACTGTCTGTAGTACGTGTCTTCGAAAGTAAATATCTCACATGACTCACATGGGTCAGGTCTCTTTCTGTCTGTCTCTTGCTCACAGAGATTCACATTCTTGAACTTGTTTCTCAACCAAAAGCCCTTGTTTACAAACATTACTGATTCATTACTGCTTATTTTCATTTTCAACGTCATACATTAGATCATGTAAATTGGTCTAATAAGTATTTCTCCTTCTCTCTATCTCTCTAGCCTCACGAGTTCGATGAATGTCGGTTGGACATCAGTGTCAATGACAGCGTTTGGTATCTCCGAGCTCAAGATCCAGAACATCGGAACCAGTGGATCGATTCCATCGAGCTGCACAGGGTGAGTTCTCAAAAAACACTCAATCTCGACCTAACACGCTCCTGTATCTAACCAGCCAGTCACATCCACAAGCTTTTCTTCTGTGTGTGTTCACAATATTTATGTATGTGATTCATTCCGGTTTACATTTAAGTGACGCACACACGACTGGAAAAAGTTTAGGTCTCAAACACCCAAGTCGCAAAGTAGGGCACAAAAACAATGTTAGTCGTGAACACTGCATTAAACATAAGCTGCCTTAAACAGCAGTTGACAGATAAACTCACACATGCAGTAGATCAATACTACACAATGTGTTTTTATACCACACACATAACAATAGTAAAAAAATACTTCAGAGAGAAAGAGAGAGAAAGAGAGAGAGAGGTGTGGGCGATATAGACAGTACAGAGGCGGGGTGGAGGTGTGGACAGAAACCACTGTGATGGATTCAAAATCATAAGGTGAGAAAACAAAAAGAAGACAAACCACGAGTAAAACTGTGTGCCAGAAATCAGCAGAAATTGGCACGGGCAGCATAGAATATTTACGGATTTAAGCAATTATGTAAAGAGCATAGAGTTTTAGTTTCCTAAAGGGCTTATAAACATGAATGTGTTAATTCATTGCTGTAATTGACTTCAGACTGTCTCTTTTCATGAATGTTTTCAAACCTTTGATGTTTATTATGTTCTTATTCAAATTATATTAGATCTGTATTGATGTTTATTGGTGCAGGTACATGATGGCTTTTTGAATGTAAGGCTAAAAAAAATCAAGCTGGGCAATTCCATGAAAATGTCAACCTTACCATGAAAATGGTTTTTATCAAAGGTTTTCATCATACTCGTAGCTTAATATTTAGTGGTTGTTTTTAACACCCATGTGAGATTTTTCTTTTTCTAAAGCCTTTGTTTATGTTTAAATCATGTTTTTTTATAGTCGGGTAATGTGCTGTTTTTTTGGAATTGTCACAGTCCTTATTCCTTATAAATGAGCACATTAAATTACAATAAAGTTACTATTTTATGTTCTCTGAAGAGTCATCTCTTCTTCATTTGTTGGGTATTATTGCTTCTGGTTTGTGCATTGTAATTCACAGAAATCCTCCAAATAGGTTACAGATATAAACAGATGATTCAGTATATTGGTAATAAATGCATTTTGTGGGAGTTTATATTTCACACCATGTCACATCCATAACACTGGAATCGCCCAGTTGCATTTTTTAAAGCTGTATCATCTAGCTCTGGTGTGTATGTGTATGTTTACCTACTTCATTTAGTTTGCTGAATTTGCACAAATGTCACACCCTGATCCACACGCCACCATTTCCCAATCCATTCAGTCGTGTCTTGGCTTCAGGTTGACCCATCTATCATGACTTACATACACATGACTCTTCTCAGAAGAGGTCTCATTGTCTGAGTCATTGCTGAAATTCTTCTCAAGGTCTTTATTCTCACTCTCCAGCTCACTTTCTCTCTCATGTCAAGGTTCAAAGTTTGATCAATTTCCCCTGTACACACACACAATATGTTTTAATGAATGCTCATACTGTATCATTAGTCTTCTGTTATTAAACATATTGATCATAATTCTTCTTTTTTTCACGGTGTCTTTTGTAAGAAGTTGTTTAGGTTTATTGATTCGGTCTATCATGATTTTGAGATATGATATTATCGGATGTTGTTATGCTGAAGTTTATCATCTGCACACCGGTCGCTGAGACTATTGATTGTGTAATTCAGCTGCAGTCTGGTGTTCTTGACCTCTGATTGGTTGCAAAAAGCATTATCATTGTCATGGTCACCGTTACGGTGCGTTCGATTGGCTGGAATTAGTGTGGTGCTGACCTGTGTTTGTCAGACACACTGAAGGGTTATTCTCTGCTTTTGTCCTGTAGTAACCTCGGATTTAGCGCTGCAGAAAGATTATTGTCGCCACCTTAAGGTGGAAGTGGCTCAGTGCCTCAATATCATACTAATGATAGTTTGTGCGGTATGTTTGATGTGGACACTATGCTTGTGTTATGAAACTAAAGAAATACAAGCAGTTTTTAATAAAAACTTAAAATAACCATAAAAATAAGCAGTAAAATAACCATAATTATTTCAGAGAAGAAACCTGGATGTCTTTTAATTTAACAATGTCGTCATGTTATGCCATGTCAACAACTACTGTTAGAAACACTTTATTGTATATCGTTTCACATACATTCTTTGAAAAACAATATTATATACTGTGTAGTGTGATCTTTTGTAGCTTTTCTCAGCTGTTGTAGCAGGTTGTGTTTATTTGTGTGTTCCTCTTTTCTGTCTGGACTGTGGCTTTAGTGAGCGAGTCTGAAACTGGAATAACAAAACTCAAATTTCAGATTCATTTGTCTTTATTCACTAGATTAATTTCAGTATGCGTAACATCAGAGGAGAAGTAGATTTGACTCCCAGATCAAATTTCGTCTCATCTGTCACACTAACTGAATGGGTTTATCGGTGTGGTGCATTTGAACAGAATTTAATGAGAGCTTTGTTCATCTGGGTGTATTTAACGTCTGTGTGTGTGTGTGTTTGATGGCCATGGAAAGACCTGTAACCTGCGTTATTCAGCCCTACTCGTGGGGATACACTTCCTGTGACAATCTATGTGTGTTTATGCTTCTAAATAGACCCAGACACTATTTTAAGAGTGTGTTACTCATTAAATGAGCCACAGGAGAACCCTGACTTCATGGAAAGTGACTCTCATGTGTGTGTGTGTGTGTTTCTTACCTTTCGTATTTTTATGCATTTATATTCTGTGTATTCTGTATGTAATTTTTGTAATGATATTGACCCCATTTAATTGTCATATGTTTCAATTCATATTTCTGTTCTTTCTTTCTCTAGGCGGAGTCTGGTTATGGTTCTGAGTCCAGTTTAAGGAGACATGGCTCCATGCTTTCTCTCACATCTGCCACTAGTGGTTATTCAGCCACCTCCACTTCCTCCTTTAAGGTGAGAAAACTCATCTCCTACCTGGAGGCACAGCCACTCCCTCTGATGTAATCCTAATCTATCGCTATTCCTTTATCTACATTTTATGTCATCATTAAATTATTTCAAAGTTTTAGATTTAAAGTATTAGATTAATAGTTGCATTCAATATTCAGCTGTGTTTAATTGAGTCTGTGGGCCTTTCAGTAATGACGGCTGGTTCTATTGAAGCGGTCTGATACACGTGAAAGAGTCTGATATCTTAGTAATATATTTAGAGATGTTTTCTGTAATGTATTTACAGATGCTCAGAGCCATAAGAACTTTCACATAGAATTGTATATAATAAATCACTGATACATTTGTGCGTGTGTGGGACCTACAGAAGGGTCACAGTCTGCGGGAGAAGCTGGCGGAGATGGAGACGTTTCGAGACATTCTGTGCAGGCAGGTGGACACACTGCAGAAATACTTTGACGGCTGTGCAGATGCTGTGACCAAAGACGAGCTGCAGAGAGACAAGAGTGAGTCCACACACACACACACACACACACACACAGGCATCAGACCGCAATTGGGAGATATCAGGATATTAATATGAGTCAGAACAGAGATATTCGACTGACAGACATGTTTGAACAACACTGATCCTTATTCAGACTGAAGTAACATCCACATTCCTCTGCATGACAACTCATTTCATTCTCTCTCTCTCTTTCTCTCTTTCTCCGGATGTATCTGTTGTTATAGCACAAGGGCCTGTTGATTCACACAAATAATAAACTGCCTCTTTTGTTTGTTTCCTCCTCTCTCTCTCTCGCTCTCTCGCTCTCTCTCTCGCTCTCTCTCTCTCTCCCGTCTCTCTCGCTCGCCCACCCGCTCTCTCGCTCGTCCTGTGGAAGTGTTGTGTACTACAGTATGTGTCTACAGTAGACTCTCAGTATGTGAGTGGGCTGATCTCAGCACCACCTACCACAGGGCCATGAGTTCATACTGACGTGTGTGTGTGTGTTCTCTTTCTCTCAGTCGTGGAGGATGATGAAGATGACTTCCCTACCACTCGCTCCGATGGCGAATTCCTGCACAACAACAACGGCAGCAAGGAGAAATGTAAGTTTACACGTTTATACTTGATTTATTTTACTTTGATATTGAGGTAAAGCAGGATTATATTATTCTAGCATCACAAATATAGTTTTAAATGTGTGAAGCTGAATTGTTTGCTGTGAGGATGCAATGCTGCAGGTTTCCAGGATGAAGTCATGTTTCTGAAAGTGAAAGTGACATATGAAACACAAAATGCTTAACAACAGCTGGACATGAAATCTGTGTTGTTTATTGCACGTGTTAAAGTACAGTACTCTGATTTCCTCTCTCTCCTCATTAGTATTTCAGTGTCTGAGTCATAAAGGCATAAATGGGATAGATTTTAAAGGAGAGGCCATCACATTCAAGGCGACCACGGCGGGAATCTTGGCCACGCTTTCTCACTGCATCGACCTGATGGTGAAGAGAGAGGACAGCTGGCAGAAGAGACTGGATAAGGTACATCACAGAGGGATGCTGTTTCTGTAACCCTGTGATTGTGTCTCTGACAGAGAAATAACACTTTTATATTTATTAACAACTTTTAAAAAAAAAAAGATTTCACAGTGGTGCCATGCTAACACTTATAATGTGATTATGTCAGCTCCTACAGAAATGTGCAATCATGAAAATCCTTCCTAAAATTGTATTGGGTGTAAACAAGGGTAGCAAAAGTTAATCTGTTCATTTAATGGGTTTGGTGTGCGTTACCGAGGTGGAGCTGAATCTGTCTGCTGATGTCAGCATAATACTGATGTATACAATCAGAATCGGAATGAGAACAATGGAGTAATTCTGCACGGACAGTCTCTTACATTGTGCCCAGATCACACTGAGATGAGATTCACTCACGCCAAGACATTAAACATTACAGCAGCAGACTGTTGACTCAGCCAAACTCTCTCTCTCTCTCTCTCTCTCTCTCTCTCTTTTGCTCTACAGGAGATGGAGAAGAGGAGGCGGGTGGAGGAAGCTTATAAATCAGCTCTGTCTGAGCTGAAGAAAAAGTCTCATTTCGGAGGACCAGATTATGAGGTGGGGTCTTCTGTCTGACAGTGCTGTAGTAATAAAAATAAATGGAACATTGCAGCAAACGCTCTTCAATCTGGTTGTGTTCGTCAGGAGGGTCCGAACAGTCTGATCAATGAGGACGAGTTCTTCGATGCAGTTGAAGCTGCTCTGGACCGACAGGACAAGATAGAGGAACAGGTGTGTGTTCCGTCATAGTTTTTTTTTTTAAGATGGCAACACCATCTGCTATTGATTGTTGTTAGTCAAACAAAAACTGTACTCTATTTTATGTAAAGATAAGGCATTTTACATTTTAAATCTGCTTGTCGTCTTCACATTGGTTTAGTCAACCTTTAGAAATGCAAACTTCAGTTACAGGTGTATCCAGACGTCTAACAATCAAAACCATCAGCTGAATATTTATTCTGAATGTGACATTCAAAAAATCATTTCAAATCATTTGAAATGACGTTTGACATTTAAAGCAAGTTTCCTTTGGAAGACCATTAAATCTCACGTGTGCGTGTGTGTGTTTAGTCTCAGTGTGAGAAGAGCAGGATACAGAGGAACAGTTTGGTGTCTTCAGGAGATGTTTACACCAGCGTGGGTTCTCACAGATTCGCTGAAAAAGTGAGTGGAGTTCATCAGCCATGTTCTCATCATCATCTCAACCCTGTCACGTGTCTGTCCTGCTCTCTGTTCTTCTGTTGTTCTCTTCTTACACACCTGATGAAGCTTCATTTGTCTCTTGTTCCTCACTCGTGTAGCCCCCCTCTCCTCCTCCCTCTCCCTCATCTTCTGCTGTAGTCTTCACTCCTCTCCATGAGCACAGGTTCAGTGCTGAGGTAACCGCGCCCTCTAGCACGCTCATCCATCACTAACTCTAACGGCATGATTGACATGAATTATTAAACATTACGCATGGAACAACATGCATACATTAATCCCAACATAATTTATATTTGCTGTGTTTATGAACCTAAGGAGACAGGAGCCGGCCTGCCACGCTTTAAAATACTGTCTAGAGAGCTCACTAGGTTTTGATACATAGTGTTATACTCGGGTAACATTATTTAACTTTGGCTCATTGGAGCTGTCGTGTGTTGTCTCGCATCAGTCACTTGCATGTTCAGTGATGTCACAGACGTCTTGAATGTGCAGCATTACACTTACACGGGCTTTAACCATTGATTTGCCAAATTAGTCATCAGATGAATAAAACAACAGGACATGACCTCTGACCTTGTTCTGCTGTGGACAGGTGGAGGAGATGGTTCAGAGTCACATGACCTACTCCCTGCAGGATGTTGGGGGAGACGCTAACTGGCAGCTTGTGGTTGAAGAAGGAGAGATGAAGGTAAATTGAAGTTAATCATTGGATAATTTTGATATTTTTTATTGAATGGATTATTTTGAGTCATCAATCAAATCTTTTTGATAGTAAAATTACGGCAGTAAGTTACGGCATTGGCTTATGCCTTTGCAAATCCATGTTAATTAAAAGGAGTATTTTGAGTATTTTTTGACATTGTTAGTCTTAGTTTAATCATCCAGAGTAACTCAGTGTGTGTGTGGATTTTTGCTGTCAGGTGTACAGGAGAGAGGTGGAGGAGAATGGGATTGTGCTGGACCCTCTGAAGGCCACACACTGTGTCAAAGGGGTCACAGGTCATGAAGTCTGTCACTATTTCTGGGACACAGATGTTCGTAATGATTGGGAGAGTAAGTACTGTAACTACAGTAACGATAAAAGTATTTTAGTAAATGTTGTTGACAGACTAGTGAACGTTAAAATACGTTGACTGGTACGTTGAAAATATGTTGCCTCTGACTCCGGAGTTGTATTACAAAACACATTTTAATGCTGTTACGACCGGTGAGGAAATACTTCTCGATCAGCAATATTCTTTAAGCCGGATATGTGATGTCCAGATAATTCACTTTAAAGTCTTTAATTCACTTTAAAGTCTAATCAGAAGTTCAGCTGTAGCTCTTAATGGTCACTCCTGTCAATAGTGATGTTCTGTTGCTGTGGATGTAAATGGATTTTTGTCTCATCTCCGTGCCGTATGGTTCTGCTGGATCTCTCAGCGTTACTAAATTCTGTCTCACACTTTCTCTACAGCTACTGTCGAAAACTTCAACATTGTGGAAACATTGTCTGATAACGCCGTCATCGTCTACCAGACTCACAAGGTGAGGACAGCATGTGAAACAATGTGGGCAGATATTTTACGTTTTTTCGTTTCTTTAAGGTTCCTTATTACTTGAAAGAAAGATCAGGGGTAAAATAAGTTTGTGTCTTTGATGAAAGCATCTCAGCAGATAACATTTTAAAGCTAAATAGTCAGAAATATACAATTTTGTACTTGTGTTTTGTTTCTTTAGTAATTTTGATGTGATATTTTTTTTTCTCTCAGAGGGTTTGGCCAGCGTCCCAGAGAGACGTCTTGTACTTGTCTGCCATTCGTAAGATTCTGGCTAATAATGAGAATGATCCAGAGACATGGCTCGTCTGTAACTTCTCTGTGGACCATGAGAATGCACAGGTTAGCCTGCTGTCCATCTGATAAATGTGTTGTCTTTATAGCTCTACATTATTATTCCTTGTACATTTCAAAATGTGTTTGGTCTCATTAGTGATCATTTTTTTGTTTCCAGCCAAACAACAGATGTGTTCGTGCTAAAATCAACATTGCCATGATCTGTCAGACGCTGGTCAGTCCACCAGAGGGTGACAAAGAGATCAGCAGAGACAACATCCTTTGCAAAATCACATACGTTGCCAACGGTAAGATACTTTCACTTTTAAAGGCATAAATAATATAGCTTTGGTCACCGTTCCACTAAATTGTATCTAACTCTTGTCTGGTTGTTTGTTGTGGGTTACAGTAAATCCTGGAGGATGGGCTCCTGCTTCTGTCCTGAGAGCCGTGGCTAAAAGAGAATATCCCAAATTCCTCAAACGCTTCACTTCCTACGTCCAGGAGAAAACTGCAGGAAAGGCCATCCTCTTCTGAGGTGCGTATCATCATGTTCAGTACTGTTAGGACATAATGTTGAACCTGATAAGACTGTAACGTGTTACTGTTTAATATTTATGTTTATCTTGGTTACGTCATCGGAGAAGTTGTTTCAAGTAAACCAGATGGTTTTGTTGTTATATAATTATTAGGAAGAAATTCTATATTGGTAATGTTTTTTTTTATCATTTGCAGTTTGTCAATTCTGCCGTCGACATCACACTCCTCTGGCTACAGCGCCCTCTGGTGACCAGACTGTTCTAAACGCAGCAGCCGCAGCGGCTCTCATCTCTACACGCTTGATGCAGCTCTGTAGCATCACACTAGTTCACACCGGCAGAGGACTAGAAATGCCAAACATCTCATCCATATTTTCTGGCAGAGATATATATTGATATGTATGTATGTATGTATGTATGTATGTATGTATGTATGTATGTATGTATGTATGTATGTATGTATGTATGTATGTATGTATGTATGTATGTATGTATGTATGTATGTATGTATGTAAGTTTGATAGGAAGTTTATAAAACAGAGTTTTGAAGCTTAAGAGGAGACATCTCTGTTTTAGTTTTGATTGTTAGTTCTTTTTCTTTTTGAACAAACATTTCAGCTTTGCTTTAGTTTGGCTTGTATAATCATCAATCTTAAGTTCACAGATTCTCTCTGTACACGATATCAGATCGATCCGGTCGCCAGCCACTGTTGTTTTGTTTAAATCAGAGGCATGTTTGTAAATGAACACAAGGGCTTTTGTCGGCCTGTCACCTGTGAACTTGCCTTTTCAATCTTTTTTCATCATCTCTTTTATGAAGCCCAGGTTCTGGTGTTGACGAAGAGATGATAAGTGTATTTTTGCTTGTTCTTTCACTATTGACACCCGAAATTATTTCTGTTTATTTTTTTGTTGTATTTGTGTCTCATCGACTGACATACTGTAGCACAATTTCAGATCATAACAGGCGTTTGTTTTAATGCATCATGAGCGCAGATCATTTGTATATAATTTCAGCATTATTGCTTAAAGTATGTCAGATTGTCAATGATTTTACCTGAATAATCCAACTCTATATGCCTTAGGAGGTGCGTGTGCGTGTGTGTGTGTGTGTATGCGTGTGTGTGTGTGTATGTGTGTGTGTGTGTATGCGTGTGTGTGTGTATGGCCGTGTGTCCTACTTAAAAATCTCTAGAAAAGTGCCTCATTATTGATCTGATCATACTTCCCACAATGATTATATCCAAACTAACTGAAACACATCCGGCGTCTTTAATGTTTATGCAGCGATTTCATACTGATTTCTCAGCTCTTATTATTTAAATATAAAATTTTGCAATCAGCAAGGACAAAAGTTGTTGTCAGGCAAAGCGTCGTTGCCTGATGCCAATTAAATTCACTGTCCTATAATGGATGTGGATAGAGGGGAACACAGAAGGGGTGATGGGCGGGTAGATCATAGCTAGTTGTACAGGGGTTGAATTTAGTTATTTATTTTTCACTTTTGTTCTTCCAAAGTAAAGCATCACAAACAAGGCACAAAGGAAAGAAAACCATATTGTCATTAATAAAATCTTTGAACAGCGCTGAAATAAGATTTTATATTTCCAGTGTAAAAGGCCCGGGGTGATTGTTTCTGCTTTACGCCCCATGATAGACTGTTAAAGACTATATAGAGGACATCAGATATCGCAGCATCTTTACAGTGCCGTTTTCTGTCACGCTCGTAAACATTCCAAACACTCGCTGAATGTACAAACCCACCGGAGTGACATCATAATCCTGATTGTCTTCAATACAAGACGCACCCTGATGTTCTCCAGCAGGGCTGTTGTTTACTGATTGAAGGGTTTTCAGAGGAAACAGCCGATCAGAGAGAAGTTTTACACCCGTGACATGCTGGATGTGAGATGCGTGTTCCTCTAATGTGCAGTCTAGTGTGTGTTCATTGGGGTTCAAATGTTTTGTGTACATAAACCATCACACTAAAGGTGTCAAGATGATCGTACTGTGAACTGAGGGCACATTTACAGCCCTGCTTAGAGAGGAATAAACTGATTGACATCTTTCTGCACTTCTGCTTGTTGTGTTTCCTTTTTTAAATCCTCGGTTTTTAAGGGCTTATTTTTGATCTAACTCTTGTTTGTTTGGATCCATATTTGAATTCATCCTGTTGCAGTATTGGAATCTGAAGCTTAAATAATAATTCGGGTTCATTTATTTGTCACTACAGCAGCCAAATCAAAATGTCTTTAAAACATGATTTTCATTCATTCTTGTTTAGTTGAGTTCTTGTTGCTTAATACATTAAGGATACATGCTGGCTGATCTGTATGACGTTCCAAATGTGCTAAAAATACACAATAATTAAATGCGGCAACAGTGTGTATCGCTGCACAGTGATCGCAGACTGAATTGATTTTGCTAGTTTATTTTCTGTACAGTTCATACAGATTAATAATCTGTTTACATGTCAGGCTTTTGTTCTAGTGTAGAATTATATTTTTAATATAAATATCTTACTGCCTAAATCATAACAGAAATATCTTGTAAAATTTTCTTTTTAAAATTGTCTATAGCAAAGCAAGACACAAATTACAACTAAATTCATAATTTATTGTAGGGTTTGGCGTGTTTTAAAATAGTTGTCTAATGATAAATACTGTGAACATTTAAAAAATATACTCGGCTTATTTAGGAAGATGTTACATCACAAATAAAGAAATATTAATAAGATGTTTTGAGACACGTATCAGAACTTCTATGACCAGAAAGTAAAAAAAAGCCAAAGCACTTTGAAGTTATGAAATTAACAAGCTTTGTGTTATGTGGCATTACAGTAAATCATCAACACACAAAACCCAATGCACACTTTTCGTATCACACACATTCACAAATTCAAATCACTATTAGCAAATAAACAAAGCAACTCATTCAGCTGTTTTTACTCAACTCAATACTTCAGAGTGAGTTTGCCATGATCAAACACAATTAAATACACAAAAACATTCATTTATAATCTGTGATGCTTTTGTCAGTTCAAACAGCAAAATCATCCGACAAGATCTGATCTGATCTTGAATGATCAAGCTTAAAAACTGTTTACCAAAGTGCAAAAATACCTTCTCAATCTTCTGTTTGTCTGACTGCAGCAAACTTCAAAATGTGCAAAAAAAGTCTTGTCTTTTACTTAAAGTTTCAGCATCTTCGCCGTCAACCCATGTATCTGTATATCAGATCAATTGGCATGTTTTTATATATAACATCAGGGTCACGTTGTCAAATCTTGAGCAATTAACAATTTTAAACAAAGTTCACCATGGCCATTAGTGCAAGACTTCAACCGCATGCAGTGAAATGAGCCGTGATTGGTCAGTCACAAATCACTGCACTGTATTAGCCATGTAATTGCAGTAGAAACATTAGGCACATAGTAAATGTAAAGCATCTGGTTCTTCAGTTCTGTGGCTTCTGTTAGATGATCTGCTCGAGATGATTCCAGCACTTTCAAAGACCCTGAGAAGTAACATGAGCTTCCACACAGATGTTTCCCAGAATGCACTGGGGTCCTCACAATGAGTGCTAAAGGTGTCATGAAGTTTCCGTTTGCTGTAATGGAGTCTCTGTAAGCTTGACCTTCGACCTGTTAGGAGAGATCCAAAAAAACATTCAGATTCTGAAATTATGAAATTATATAAATTAACATGGTGAAACAAATGTAATGCATTTTATATTTTATGCTTAAAATAATTTTGAAATAAATGCATTTACTGGCATGGAATCTACTGTGCACATATGTTGAAGGCAATAAAAACAGACTAAACATTAACTATGTGGTTTGTTGTTTACCTGTTATGAGTCATGTGACTCTTGACCAGGTGTCCGGCAGCGAGTGCCGCCATTAGAGAAAGTTCTCCTGCCAACACCGTACCACACACGACCCTCGCCAGCGTCCGCGAGTTCTCCCCAGGACACCGTTGGCTCGCACCATCAACATTCAACATCTGTTGACAAATTTTCTCATTATTACCTTTTTATTTTCCCATTGAGACCGTGGCGTTGTGTAAGTGTGTGTGTGTTACCTGTAAACAGGCGTTTTGTGCGGGCAGACCGGTTCCTCCTCCCACAGTTCCCAGTTCTAACGACGGCATAGTGCAGGTGATGTACAGATCCTCTCCATCAGGACCAACACACTCCATCAGTGTGATACAGTTACTGCTGCCTACCGTTTGTGCTGGATCCTGCAAACACACCAAACATCACAGCTGTAAATCACATGTGTGACATTATTTATTTGAATCATGCATTGCTGAATACACAATCAGTGTTGATATAATATTGTATGCGAGAGCACAGGTGACACACCTGTCCGCAGGCGATGTAGATGGCTGCTACGATGTTTGCCGCGTGAGCATTGAAGCCCCCCACGCTTCCAGCCATCGCTGAGCCCACCAGATTCTTATTGATGTTCAGCTCCACCATAGCGGCTGTGCTGGTCTTTAAAACCTGCAGACAGGCCAAAGAAATAAGGTAAGATCAGCGGTTCAATTTCAACTAATTGTAGAGGATTTGGCGCCCCTAGAGGAAACACAACCTGGCAACAGTAACATCGGATGTATGCATCTCTCTCACCTCTTTGACCACTCGAGCAGGTATGAGCGCTTCACACACTGTGGATTTTCCTCTGCCGTGGATCCAGTTGACAGCAGCAGGTTTCTTATCAGTGCAGTAGTTTCCACTGACGGCTAACACACGCAGGTCTGGATACTGCTCACGGACTCGACACAGAGCCTGTTCTGTACCCTGCAGAGAGACAGAGATGCTTACCACACAACACACTCTCTAAAATACAGTGCAGACATGAAGCTCTGCCACACACTGACCTTTGACAGCATGTTCATGCCCATAGCGTCTCCAGTCTGAGACTGGAAGCGGATGTACAGGTTTCTCCCGGCCAAACTGACCTGCAGCCTGTCTAGACGAGCAAACCTACAAAACAGACAGCCACGAATTAATAAATCACATGCACGCTATTGATAAAAACAATGATACAACTGTATGTGCCCTCTGACCTGCTGGTGTGATCAAAGGCCTGTTTGACGGTACTGAACCCCTCTAAACTCTCCAGCCAACCTTTAACCTCTGCCGCCCGGCACGCTGACGGCAGCTGTACCACCGGCCCACGAGTCATACCGTCAGCCAGAACACGACTGCTCACACCACCTGACAACTACGCACACGGCCAAACAACCACTTAGTAAGGAAAAAAAACATAACAGAGAGTGTTGCAAAGAAGAGAAATGACTCACTGTGACCGCTCGGCATCCTCGATTAGTGCTGGCCACTAAACATCCTTCTGTAGTTGCCATGGGGACGTGGAATTCTTTCCCGTCCAATAGCAGCGGTCCGGCCACGCCCACTGGCACAGGCACATAGCCAATCACATTCTCACAGTTTGTGCCAGTCACCTAAGAATAGAAATACTCAACGTTTAACCTCAAATATGATCCACACACGGATGTTTTAAGCCGACTATAAATCCAAACCTTAGAGTAGTCGTAGTCTCTGTAGGGCAGATTGTCCAGAGCACACGGGTTGGGCAGTTTGGAGGACAGCATTTCTCTGCGTATGGCCACGCCTCTCTCTGGATTCTCCATCAGTGCTTCTAAACGGTATGTCAGAATGCTTCTGCACTCCACCAGAGCCATGACCTCAGGGTTACTCAGGTATCGAGCTCCCCGCTGAAGAGAAGCAGAGAGGAGATGTTATAAGTGGGGTGTGTAGTTTAGCTCAGGTAATATGTGAAAGTGTTGCATTCAATTACTTTGGGGTCTTTAAAAATAGCGAGACACTCGTCTACAGGGCGGCACTGCTCTTGGCACTTGATTTCATCTTCATCTGTCTGATTCAGAAGACGCGACTGGCCATCTACAGGCTTCATGACCTCATCTGCAAACAACACAGAGCATGACAACACATTTCAGAGAGGAAGACAACAGAGTAGAGGAGTTTTGATTGACAGTTAGCACACAGTTACCTGTCTGCTCTGGAGATTCTGTGACTCCTTTCAGGGCTGTGGGTGGGGTTAGTTCCCTCTGACAGCAGTCTTCTCCTGCTCTCCTATTGGTCAGGGAAGACTGGGGTGTGGCTAGAGGGGCTTTGATGGACAAGGAGGATTCTGCTTCAGCCTGCTCGAAAAACACGTACTTGACCGCCAATAATAGGGCGAGAGACAGAGTGATCACCTGCTCCAAATCCACACTGACACACAGAGAGAAACAGTGCAACGTTATTACAACATTAAATGAATGAAATCTCCCCCTATCATGCCGTCTCATCTCATACCTGGACATTGTTCTTTCAGACTCCATGTTGGGTTGAGTCAAAACCACGTCTGAACCGCTGATGTTGTGAGCTGGAGATTCAGCCACCAGACGACTGTGAGCGTGAACCAGCGCCAAACCCAAAGACTGAAGCAAACACAAACCATACAAATCAAAACAACTCCTTTAATGAGAATAAATGTAAATTTAGATGGTAAAACAGATCATTCCATAGCTCACCATGATCATTTTGACTCTCTGAGTGACAGGGTTGGGTTTGTTAACCTCCTCTTCCTCCAAAACACGGGCGAAATGACTGAGCTGCCAGATGGGTCGACCCTCTCGGCACTCCCGGGACAGCTGGAGAAGAGATGGATCAGGAAAATAATTTCACATCTGTGTGCAAACACACGCTGACGTTCTCAAGTACTGACAGTCTCACCTCCAACACCAGTGACACACAGGCGGGGAAGAAACTCATGAACACAAAATAATTTGCCAGAACTGACATGCAGCCAAAACAGCACATGATCTCCAGCTGTCGCACACCTGAAACCAAACAGAAAGTGATGACGGTTGAGTTTTTTTTTAATGGCTTTCTATGGATGAGACTGATGAGACTCTTACCAGACATGGTCCCCACTCCTATGACCAGACACTCCACGACAGCATCCAGCGTGAATGTGGGTCCCAAAATGGCCATTCCCTGAGCGATGTTTTCTCTGACCTCTTCCTGTGAGTCACAGTACAAAACTGAAATGGCTACAGTCTATAACTGTCACTGTAATAAATCAAAGGTGGGACTCCATCTAATTTTGGTTTGTATGAGGTGTGTCGTACCTGTGAGTTTGAGCTGAGTGCAAACTTGGCCAGCGTACAGGCTTTAGACAGGTCAATCAGCAACAAGAAGAAGGGCAGAGCCTCACTGGAGAACAAAATGACAACATGCATTAGCTACTGAATGTGGGAGAATGTAAAGCAGAAGAGCCGAGGGGAGTAAAAATGAGTCATACTTTAGTCCTGTGAGCTCTTTGCCCAGAACATGAACCACCACGGTGCTGAACACAAAGCTGGAGAAGATGGTAAACAAACCAGCGATACCTGGAAGCCACATACAAATGTATAAACATTTCTTGAAATAATTTACTAATTAAAAATTCCTTTTTAATGTACGTAAGCCACTCACCCAGTATGTATTTAGAGCCGAGCTGTCTGAGGTTTTTAAACTGGATGTAGATGTAAATGATGGCTGCACACCTCGTGACGGTTAAAATGATCACGTCACTGTTCACGTCACGAACTTTCTGTAAATGACAAACAATGAACTTTGTGAACACTATAACTTATTGTGATTTGATTTCCGAAACCCAGGCACACATTTAAGAAGATTCCTGCACCTCCTGAACTTTGGGACACTGACGATTCCAGCCACAGATCTGGTCATTGGTACTGAAAGCGTTTATGGACAACAGACACATCGTCACGGCGACTGTTCCCACGATCACCTCCAGTGGATGAGAGGCGACGAACAGACCGTGCAGCCTGAAGAGACGAGACATGATCATCACGAGTCTCAGCGGAACACCTGCCAAAAAACAGATAAAACATTACAACTGATGAATATGTTGATTAATAATTGATCATCTCTAACGTAACACAGCACATTTACATCACTCGTTGACTTTAATATAAATACACATAACTTTATTGACACACTCATGAACACATTTATAATCACATGTGCCTCAAGCAGTAAACAAAAACAATTAAATCACCCCTTAAAACACACTTAAAGACGTATTACAGTATATTTACATTGTGTTATTAACTCATTATTAATAACTTGGTCAAAACACAAATGACATAGAGAATGCTAAGCTAATGTAGCATAAGCTGAAAAAGTGACAGCTGTTATTATTACTGACGCTCACATTCTCTGTTTTCTCTGATTCATACAATCGCAATAAACCCGTCAAACATAACACAATAATATCAAGAACTTTAAATAAATAACGAGATTAAACTGTTTTTAATGTTATTATTCCTCACATACCCTCATCTGATCTCCTCTGTGTCCGTGTTACAGGGCGACCGACGTCATCCGCCCTCGACTGGCTCGCGCATGATCTGCTGACATGACGTCATGGATGAGGAGAGGCGAGAGTTCAACTGAGTTTGTAAGAAATGTAGGAACAGTTATATTAGACAAATTCTCAACAATGTAATTTTCCTTCACAGGTCTGTAAAACAGGAAATAATATGGATCTTTTCTTTAACACAGTAATGCTTAAACATATTATAACCTAATATTTAAAGTTTCCAGTTTATCCCAAATTTAAGGAAATCTTTAATTGGGTAACCCCCAGGAATAATTTGGTACAGTATTTAAGAACCCTGTCAAAAACTAAAAATAAAAAGCTGAAATTTGTTAGACTTATTTGATGACTCTTCCCAACACTGTTCTTTTATATATGTGATCTCAGATCAGTATTCGGGTTTTATTTACAAGCATGTTTATGTTAGTGCTCCTAGATAATCTGACAATGGTTTTCCTCATACAAAATAGCTTTGCCTATAAAGCTGATTTGAGATCAGTTTGATGTCTAAACTTGTGTGTTGGCGCCTCCTACAGGCGGACAGATGAACTGAGATATTAACTCCATCTGACAAACAATTTAGACAAAACAATAATCTTATCCTCTGTTCTTGCTTTTCTCTCTGCCTTTCTGTTTAGATAAAAACAAAGTGTTTTACAGAGTGTTTTAAAGACGTTCATCTATTAGTTATGAACTAATACATGACGTAGTCGTTTTAATATGTGTATTTGGTACTGTAAAATATAAATAAAACATAAAATGGATTTAATCACTTAAAAAGATTTTAATAACTAAAACATACTTTAAAACATATACACTTTTAATGATAGTTTATGTGTAAATTTGATACATGTAATTTGTGAATAAAATAATGCCCCTGGTTAAATTGACTTGTTGAATAGCTGTGGTTGATAGAAGAAGGTAAAAATAATTAAATAATTTATTTGAATCCCTTACAGGCCAAAGAATGATCTATATGCTGTTTTACTTCAGGGTATAATGAGGATTTACTTGGAATTAATAAGGTCACTGGACTGGAGACAGTATGTTTACCTTCTGGGTTCACATAAACTCAACAAGATACAAAATGCACATCTGTGTCCTATACTTCTGTGAAAGAGTTAATGTAAAATCCAATTATTACATCACCATGGTTACAGTTTAATCTGTCTTTTTGAATCACGTGGTTGTTGTAAGAGAGAGAGAGAGAGAGAGAGAGAGATCTGGATGAAACTGACTAGTGTACAAGTCTCTCTCTCTCCCAGCATGGAGGTGTTGACAGAGCAGGACGTTCAAAAGGTAAGAAACAGCATCTAAATTGTTTACAGATCTATGCATTTCACTTTTTAACCTGTGATGTTTATGTAGTTATAGCAGTTACGCAGGTAAGACGCAGGAGAGTGAAAGCACAGGGCTTTTGTGGTTGTATAGGTGTCGATAAATAGTTTGCTTTGCACATTGACGATCAATATTGTCGCTAATGGGGGTTTTGTGCACGAGACCATCTTGTTCTCGCATACGTATAAGGAAAACTGTAATTAACATTGAAAGTATGTTACGTAATATAGACTGGAATTTAGTCTGAAAAAGGGGGTCTCGAGTGGGTGGGGTTAAAAGTCAGAAGGTCTTTCTGATTGGTCAAAAGTGGGGATAAATATAAGGTTTGTGGGGTGCTGCGCAGACTCTTCGGCTTATGACATCAAAATATCGCGAGAGCGGTTTGAAAACTGCGCTACTTTGGAATATTCTACGCGGTTTTATTTGCGCAGCCAGCGTAATGTTGTGAAAACATTACGGCGAGAAACATCCAAGATTTAGGACTTAACGCCCCTTGCTATTTCAATTAATAACTGCCTCACAATACTTTTATTTGATTCAAAAACGTCATATTTTAGGTTTGTGAATGTAGTTTGCTTTAGCCCGAAAAACTTGTTTACCATATATTATTTGTAGCACCATGTATTTTTATAATTTTCTGCCATTTTATAAATGTTTATACTGTTTTCTTATGTCTCAATTTTTTGTCATAACATGTATTTTCTGTAAAGCTGACTTGCAAGAATTTTCAAAAGTATTGATCATACCAAGGTAAAATAGAAAGAATAGTCATTGGGAATTGTTGATATTTCACATGTGTGTTTGGTTCTGTATAAGTTTCTGAAGTGTGTTTTTGGTGTGGTAGTATCGGGAGGAGGGGTATCTGGTGCTGGAGGGCTTTCTGTCTTCAGAGGAATGTGACGTGTTACGGGAGCGCATGAGTGACATCATCGAGCGTATGGACGTGCCCGCGCACTGCAGAACACAGTTCTCCACCGATCACGATGAGCAGCTCAAATCACAGGTACACCAAAGCAATACCCACAATGCAACACTGTCATTCAAACTTGTAATGCAGTTTATAATCATGAACTTTGTTCAATCCTTTCTTTTCACCTGCTACCAAATGTCTCTGGGTAAAGATGCAGGTAAGACTCGGGTGTATACCGACCCCACTGGAAAAACCAGGTCCCCTGCTTAAAAAAACTATTAAAATTCCAGTTTAAATTGAGTTGAAATACCAAGATGGTCTACCACATTAATCTATAAACCTCTGTTCAGTTCTAACCACCTGGCATTCACTTCAGTGTAAAACCAACAACTGTACAATGTCATATTTCATGTTTTTCTTTCAGGGAAATGCAGATTACTTCATCACCAGTGGAGACAAGATTCGCTTTTTCTTTGAGAAGGGAGTGTTTGATGATAAAGGTTTGTAGCTTGATTATTTGGATGTAACACTGAGATGATGAAACACAGTACATTCATCATGTTTTGAAACTGTTTTCAGGAGAGTTCACTGTGCCAAGAGAACGTTCTCTTAACAAAATTGGACATGGTGGGTGTTTAAAAATAATAAAAAGCCTTATCAGATTCATATTTGTTTGGAAAAATGTGATCTAATTTCATTTCTGTTCTGTTATATATTTGTGTTTGTGTCTCTGCAGCTCTTCACGCGTATGAGCCGCTGTTTAAAACAGTCACCCACTCATCAAAAGTTCAAGTAATGAGCTCACTTACAGTCATAAACAAAAACTCCATTAGAAGAGATTTGATTGTCACAAATTATTGTCATTATTGTATTGTCAAATTATAGAGATACAAGGACATTTGTGTAGTTTAGGAGAGTCTGTCATGCTTTACTTCATAAAATAGCATATGGTTATTTTTTACTTTTGTATAATTTTCATACATTCAGTTTTCTCTGACTTCATATTAATTGAAAAGTTAAGACCCCAAAATTCACACTTTTGGTTATATTCATGTGCATTTGAACCTAAAATCTTAATCTGAAAGTTGTGAAAAAACATTTGATGCTATTTGTCATAATGTATGTGTTATTCTGTTCTGCAGAATTTGGCCCAGAAACTTGAGTTAATAAATCCGGTAATCCTGCAGAGTATGTACATCTTTAAGGTACAGTTAACCTGATGTCTTGTGTCTTGTACTTTAGTCTTAAGGAATTGTGTCCTTATAAATTGTGATTACAGTTATTGTAAGAGTGTTTGGTATTTCTCATCTCTACTGTATCTGTTCTGTTTAACAGCAACCAGGGATTGGTGGAGAAGGTAAGTAAGCCCCGCCCACATTTTTAGCCAATGGCAATACAAAACACATTGGCTGTGTTCACAATAAAATACTCACGTTCTGCATACTATTTTTATATAATAAAATAATATATTTTGTAATCATTAGTATTTGTTAAAATTGTTGTCATATGACTTTACTTTACTTTAGATTATCCTGGTATTTTTTATCTTTCATTCTATTTGACCTCTGACTCCAGTGACACCACATCAGGATGCAACCTTCCTGTACACAGAGCCTCTGGGCAGGGTGATGGGGATCTGGATAGCTTTGGAAGATGCAACCCTTGACAACGGCTGTCTGTGGTTCATACCAGGATCACACAATAGTAGGTTCAGCAGCATTAGACAACTTCATGGCTTTTAATAATGCATGCTTTCACCATTAATCTCTGCATTTGAGTTAATGTGTGTCTTTTTCTGTGTTAGATGGAATAAGCAGACAAATGGTCCGGACACCTAAAGGCACATTTCCTCTGACTGATTTCATTGGCCGTGAACAGAAACATGATGACAAGCTTTTTGTCCCTGCTCCAGTTAAAAAGGGTTAGACCTAAAAACGTATTAGTTTAGATAACATATGTTATCCATACTATAAACAAGATTTTCTTTTTTAAATTTGTTCTTTATAAATGTTATCTGAACTGTTCTGCAGGTGGAGCGATTTTAATTCACGGTGAGGTTGTCCACCGCAGTGCTGAAAACACATCAGAAGCCTCACGTCATGTTTACGCCTTTCACATTATGGAGTCGGAAAATACAGTTTGGAGTCCAGAGAACTGGTAAGAGCAGTGCATGCTGGGTAATACAGGTTCTGATTATGTTAGTTCTGTGTTTTAAAGTAAACCTCTCTCTTTGTCAGGCTTCAGCCCACAGAAGAGCTGCCCTTTCCATCCCTCTACTCATAAACAACATTAGAAAGAAATCTCATTTACTTCTGGACAAAGGGTGAAAATCTATAGACGATAAATAAGCTTTTTTAAGTGAGGACATTAAACAGTTACTTAACTGTGAAATTATGTAATTGACCAAAGAAAATTGACCTTTCCTTCATACCAGAAAATGTGAATTATTTTAATAGCATGGTTTTACCTATAATCACAACAGTATTAATAAAGTTGACTGTATTGTTTATAATCTGAATTTCTTTGGCCATGACATACTCGGTAGTAAATAAAAAACTTAGGGTCTAATTTCATATTTGTTAGAAATTCAATATTTTATTATTCATTTAGCATTCTCTGTGTACCCAACATAATACAATACAATATAGAAAAGCCGGTATGTTTGATAAAAAGAATCATAATCTGAATTTCCAAATCAAAGACTTTAGTTCATCTCAAACACTTGCTAACAAAGTACTAAAAAAAATCATATTTACAGCCATTTCTGAAGAACTTTTCCTTCCAGCAGATGACTTTAACACAATATCAAAACAAACATGACACAGAACTCCACAGAGGAAAAATTTTAACACACAAGAGAAAACTTGAATACAATAATTTGTAAGTTACTTTGCATTTGTCCCATGTTTACTGAAATACTACAATTTCATGCTGAATCACTTCTTTGAATTGTTTAATCTACAAATATTCTGATGCAAAGTAGAAGTGGTTATTTATACAATGCAAAATATGTGTCTGAAAATACAAAGCATTAAAATTAAAATCCAACATTCTTTATATTTCAGTGTCAAAATATGGACTATGAAAAAATCACACATTATAATAACCATCAGGTAGTTTATATGCAAAAACATTAAAACAATTACAAGACTGTCATGCAAATGTCTTTAGATCCCATGTAACACATTTAGTGTCCCACAATGCACTGCAACCTGAAGAGGGCATTGATTAACCCTTGCCGTTCACATGACGACTGTCCACTTAAAACATCCAACAAAACATCAACGGCAACATAAAGCTGTGGACAAGGCCTCAAATATCATCAATAAATTTGTTTGAGCATACATAATTTATTTGTACAAAATGTTACAATGCAGTTTTGAGCACAGACAGGACCAATACTGCACCCTTATCCCACTGATTTGCATACATGCTGATTTTACAGGATTGACTGTCATGTACATAAACATCTACAGACCCTAGTGCTCCTAAACATTCATGCAGACAAATTACTGATAGCATTTTATTTCAATACAAAAACAACAAACATCTTTTAAGGCATAAAGCTACACTATCAGTCCTTCATAGTGCGCTGTAAGGGAAAATATCCTAATTACATAGCATCAAAATAATCTTTCTAGAGGTTTTTTGCCTACGGGTTTTGTTCTTCAATGGCTTCAGTAATGCATATATGCAAATAATGCATTTTGATTAATTGGGTGTATATCATGAAATGTGTCAAGAACATGTCTAGGTCAAAATATTTTTAACCATTAAAATTGTAATTTAACTTGATTACTGATTTTAAGATGATTGTAATCATTACAAATTATGGTATTATAATATGTTTAGAAATAATAACAGTAACGTGACTGTATAACTATATGTAAGATATTACTAAAAATAATAAGAACCATGAATTGTGCATTATCATAAAAATAAACATCAAAAACAACAATCTTCATGCAAATATTAGGAATTTTTTTATGTTGATGTAAAATGTGACCCAGACATGTTGAGAGATTCACCTAAATAAAGTGTCTAAATAAAAAAACTGTGCCATTAATTGCATCTAAGACATCTGCATATGTGTTTATCATCAACTGAAAACACTCATAAAGGGCCATAGAGAAGCATGTTTTATTTTTAATTTCTACTTCTTGTTTTTTAATTTAATGTGCAACTCAATACCTGTCATATATACAGGAGGAACAGCCCTGGGATTAAGGTGAATTAAATATTAACAGTGTCAAGATATCAGATTAAATTTAACAAACAACCAAAATAATTATATTCACATGTAAACTTACAGGAATACAGAAAAATCAAAATACAGAAATAAATGAAATGTTTTTAAAGCTATGGTGTGTCCTTTGAGCCAGGGGTGAAGAAACCTTTTAACATTTCTACTGTTGTGAAATTTTGTAGTTTGATTTTGTATAAACTAATTTTACTATAATACTACAAAGATGGTATATTCTTGTTAAATACATTTTAAAGCATTTCTATTCAGTTTAGTACAATTTACATACTGCATGTATTATTGCATTTACTTTCAACATTTCAATTATTTACTTTTAAAACAGTACTAGGTTTGTTTTGACCAGGGCTGTATCACATGTATAAATGTAATGCTCTTAATACCTGTGCACTGGCATAAGTTCATGTGGATCTGAGCTCATAAGAGCAGAAGGATGTAGAGGTACAGAGGAAGCAGGAGATTATCGATCTGTGACGTGTACGCCTCCAACATGGCAACCATAGCGATGGAACCCACAACCCATGAATAACTGGCGTTCAGATTAATGCTACTGTCAGCGATGAGGAAAATCACCACAGCAATGATCTGAGCAAACACAGAGGTGGCCGTGCCCTCAAAAGTCTTCTTGGTGCCAGGCCAGCGGATCTCACCGACTGCGCTACCAAAGACAGACGCTACTGTGTCCCCGACCCCCACCGCCAACACCCCCGCATAGGGCACCAGGCCCCCAGCGCCCCCCAATCCACCTTTGGGGGTGCAAGGCCCAAGTGAGAGCCAGAGAGGTAGGGCGAGGCCCAGTAGCAAGTAGATGTGGGTGAGGATGAGAGGTCCAGAGTCTCTCTCATCCAGGAATAAGGTGAGAAGCCGTCTTAGAGGAGGCCCAAGCGGTCGGATCCGAAAATATCGGACAAACTCTAAGAACAGGAATGCTGAGAGACACCCGACTGCAGCCAAATGAAGCAGAGGGCGGTCTAGCGCCAATCCAGGGGCGAAGACCAACACGGTGAGGAGATGAAAATATTTGCGTACTGTGGTCGACGCCTGATGTTTCTTACTGCCGCTGGAGCGATGGCTGTTTTGGTGCATCACCACAGCGACAGCCAAAAGCAGCAAAGCCGTCCAGAATCCAATAAGCCAGAGACGGGTGTTGCTCTGGGTGATGAAATGGAGCAACCAGGTGATTGGGTGATGTTGCGTGAGCAGAGAAAGCCAGGGAACCAGCAATCCCAACCCCAAAACAGCCGTCATCATGTGAAAAAACAGAGAAGCCGACCAAGTTTCTGATTCCATGAATATGAAAAGCACAGCGAAGAAGACTCCCAGCAGAACGAAGCCCAACACAGCGACGGGGAGGAAAAATGGAAGCGGGTCTGCATTTGCGTTCCCACCCGACACTAAAGAGCGCTTGATGAGCTGGTTGATGATAAAACTAATGCCGCCCAGTATGAGAAGAGCCTCGCCGGGTGTGAAGCAGCGTGGAAGCAGGTACAACAGGATTAAACTCAGATACACGAAGATCAGCAAGACCTCCAAGACCTCGATCACCTCTGACACAGTCAGCGTTTGCTTCACTGTATACAGGATTGCACTGCCTGCGATGCCGGCTATAACACAGGTGTTTGTGGGCACCGGGCGTGTGATACCCAGTGCGATGAGAGACAGGAACAGTGCCAGCATCATACCTATGACTGTTATCACCATGGCAAAACGTTCAAAGTAGACATTACCCACTGCGACGCACCGTCCCCTAAGCACGAGACCCAGAAGGGGCAGCACCATGCTGGCCGGCAGGACGCCGCTGTTGGCCGCAGGGCGAAACTGGAACACGGCGGCACCGGTCCGAAGGAGACGATCCCATTTGTGCTGCACGTAGAAAGCCTGAACGGCCAGAGCGATGCAACACCAGGACAGCTGATTCCACACGGCCACGTGAACGGAAATCACCATAGCGAACACCACTGCAGATTCAACCAACACGGGATCAGTCTGCATGACTGCTGAACGTGTGCACGATAGATGGTTTCTTAAGTTAGGGGTTTTAGAGATGGTAAGAAATAAGAAAATCTGTCAGTGTGTTCCTGGAAGAAACACAAACATCATCCACCTCTTGTCCTCCTGCACATGTCAGATTAGACCTGGGTTGGGAAGAAGCAAATAAAAAAATTATTTGGTTAGAAATAGAAACTGTCAAGAGTAACATAATGGCATGTCTTAAAACAAAGTCAGCTGTCTAACTAAGCACTTTAAGGCATCATCTTTTCATGTTTTAAACACTACAGAAAAATGTCAAAATTTCTCAACCACACATGAACCCTAGACGCTGTAAACTTTGACACCGTTTCCCAACACCAGTGGTTTCTAAACACTGTAAATTATGAAAAGACAGTAGACAGACAGTAAAACGATCTGCTTTTGATGGCTTGACACTCTTCCGTTACACTGGTTAATAAAACATACACACACTAGAACAAGCCATTTATCACTGTACTTTAATTTAAAATATCACAAAAAATATAAAAGACATACAAAATAATACAAATATACATAATAAATATATAGAAATAAAAACAGAGTAAAATGCAATTAATGGCAAGTGCCATAAATATGTATAAAATTGTTGTAGCCCACATGACAATACACTCTCGTATACTTTAGTGTTTACTATAGAAAATCTTAGTGAACTGCAGTACACTTAAGTATTTACTACACTTTGTTCATGTACACTACAATACAACCTAGTACATACTGAATATGCTGAATAGAAGAATAGTGAATTAATAAATAATACACTAATAAACCACACAAAATACTGTAGTATACTGCTTTTTTTTACAAATGTATGGTTCAAAAACACTACAGTATCTACTGTTCACTATAGTAATAGTTCAGTATTTTTCATACTGGAGAATAGACTGCTTAACAGCCGTATTTCTTACACGCAAATCATTTACCAAGACATTAGCCTAATAATACATACATCACATTAATCTCTTGTAACACGTATAAATACAAATAGTTAATCTTAACACTACATCTAAACAGCAGTCACTTATTACAGCATTGTTTGGTGTTTATTATTGGCTCTTTATGTAGTCCATTAGAAATGACAGCTCATTCACTGTTACACGAGCGCCTTATTAAACGTCCTGCACAATAAATAAACACAGAAACATTAAAAGCACATTTCCTCTTTCCCGCTGCCTGCAAGATATAAAGGTTGATTTTAAGATAGATTGATCTTACCAGTGTTATATTGTGACTTGCGTTCTGTCTGTACGAACAGTTTTCCAATGACTGTCAGATGGGGGCCGCCATGTAAGACGCAGGGATGCCAGATCTGCCTAATAAATGTACACGATTTTCTATCAAAACTAGCAGAAAACAGTCAAGTACCAAGCTGCAATATGTTATTATAAAGTAAAATCCTTACATATGAGTAATTTTGGTTTGATATAGGGTTTTACCCTTTTTTATATCCATGCAAATGTAGTTTTATATTTGGTAGATTTGGCCAAATACGGAAAATATGGAAGACATGGCAACCTAGCATCTAGGGTCAGAATAATCACGTGACAAACATCGAAACAAACATAAAAATCGAATTTTTTTTTTTAGACTGTTTAACATTGCCTTAATGTTTCCTTTAATGTTTGTTGTCATATTTAAAAATGTATATTTATTTGAAGAGTTGTGAAATCACGTGATACAGTGGAGCGGAAATACTGGTCACGTGATCCAGGTGAAGATGGCGGACTCGGAGATGTGTGTCAGGTAAAATGGAAGAAAGAGAAACTTACTGCGACTGTTTTCAAAGAGCTCGATTGAAATTTCTTGTCGCAGGCAATGTCAATATTTTCAACGTCGTATCCAGTCGTGAAACGTGTGCGAATTATGCCATAAAAATCATCTTTATTTGAGATTTAACGACCGCACGAGTCTGTCGCGTGCGCTGACTGATAGACCCGCGCGACTGAAATTCAAATTTCAGCGTTAATCTGACAGTTACAAACCTTAACCGTTTAAATAAACCAGCGGTTAAACTAACCAACAGGTACTCGTATTGGTTAGTTATGGAAACAATTCTCTTGTGTTGTCTTTTTTCAACACGACTGTTGAGATCAAAGTTATGAATGAGTTCGTTGTGTTTTTGTATCTACGATTTATGTGATGTGTATATGGTTGCGTTATTCGCTCAGTATAGCGTTTAATCACTATTAAAACAATAATTACATAAGATGAACTTTGTAAGTTGCATAAATTTGCTTTACGGCGTATTTATTTGTGTATTTTATACGTCTATAAATACATGTGTACTTTCTGTTTGTGTGTACTTTAAGTGTGTGGGTTGTTATGTAGAGATGTAAACATATAGTTAAATATATTTTTTTAATGAAGGAAGTTTTCTAATAAAGGAAATTAATATGTTGGCACAATTATATTTTTATCTACAAAAGTCATTTCATTGACATATACACCTTCAGATTAAAAGATTTTTAAGATCATTTTTGTCTAAACTTTATGTTATGTTATTCATTCAACATAACATCAGTAATGACCTTTACAAAGTTAATTAAATATTCACATTTTTTCATCAGGAGCAGCCGAGAGTTATGGACCATCTTGCTTGGAAGATCTGCACTCCGAGAACCAGTTAGTTAACTATTTAATATTTAATATTATTTTCTAACCACAACTGTCTATAACGTCACGGATTGTATAACCCTTACAGGCCCAAATTGAAACCGAATTGGATCGGAACTGGGAGAGACTTCTGCAGGGTCTGTCCTTCTACAAACCACCCAGGTAACACTTTCAACACCTAGAAATGACTAAACCGCAAATCATAGACCAAAACGTAATTTTTAATATTGATGTGAATTGTGAATGTGTTGTAAATGATATAATGTTATGTGCAGCACGTCGGCAGCAGACAAACTAAAGGCTGATAAAGACACAGCACAAGCTCTTAAAGACTTTGGACTTAGAATCAGTAAACTGCTGGTGAGTAACACAACACATGAAATTATTTATCATAGGCATGTATTCAATGCTATGCAGCTCCAAATGTCTGGCAGATAATTGGGCTTTGATACACATACTGTCATTACATACAAATATATAGATTTTACAGTTCGATCTTTTGAGTCTAAGTGGACTAGAAAAAAACTTACTTTCGTATTTGCGTGTCTTTTATGTCAGGGATTAAATGAACAACAGAGTGTTCAGATTCTTAAGTGTTACCTACAAGAAGACTACAGAGGAACTCGAAATACACTCAAGGTGAGCTCTCAATTCCAGTGTTATGATGTTTTTAGTCAAAACTTAATGAAATCTGTTTATATTTTACTAAAACCCTGTTGATAGATTCCAGACATCATACAAATAAGAGTATATAAATGAGTTATCTATTAAAAAATAAAATATACAATGGATGGATATACGATATGGATGTGACAGAAAAAGAGTCTGAATTCGTTTTAGTTTTAAAAGGTTAATTCTGCTCTTGTTCATTTCAGTCTGTACTGCAGGATGAAAGACAGAGTCAAGCACTGTTGCTGAAGGTAAGACCATCTAAAATGCTGTGTCTTCACATATCTGTCTGTCTGATTGTTTCCTCTTTTTTCTTTGTTGTCTTCTGCCTTGCTCACATTTTTTGTATTCAGTCTTGCACTGATGAGTACATGCACTAAAAGTATAAGAAACACAGCAGCAACAAACCTTTCTTGAAAGTATAAATAAATGTTTTGAGATCTGATGAACATACCTGTCCGGTAATGATTGCTTAGAAAACGGTTGATATTGTTGTGCAGATTGCTGATTACTACTATGAAGAGAGACTGTGTGTGTTACGCTGCGTGTTACACCTCCTCACGTACTTCCAGGATGAGAGACATCCGTACAGGGTAAAATGACACTGACAGAGATGAGTTCATTTAGACCGTCAGGAACATCATCTCAGTTTCTGTCTCTCTCTTTCTCTCTCAGGCGGAGTATTCTAATTGTGTGAGTAAACTGGAGAAAGATCTGGTGTCCAACTACAGACAGCAGTTTGAGTCTCTGTCCAAATCAGAAGCCCCGACATGGGAGACGCATGGAAATCTGATGGTGAGCACCACAATTTCACATTTAGTATTTTTGTTGTGCTGTAGACTTACAAAAAACACATGTCTTCTCTCGTTGTTCATATTAGACGGAGAGGCAGGTGTCACGCTGGTTCGTTCAGTGTCTGAAAGAACAGGCCCTGCTGCTGGAGATTTTGTTCCTGTATTACGCTTATTTCGAGATGCCGCCCACTGATCTTTTAACCTTCACACGCCTGTTTAAGGAGCAGGGCTTTGGACAGCGGCAGACTAATCGACACCTGGTGGACAAGAGCATGGATGCACTGGTCGATCGCATTGGGTCAGAACACACAGATATTCTCTCTCTCTCTCTCTCTCTCTCTCTCCCAAACAGTGTTTTATAACGAGTAGTGTTGTGCTCTTCCCAGATATTTTAGTTCTCTGATTCTCGTGGAGGGAATGGATGTTGACTTCCTGCATAAATGTGCTTTGGAGGACCGAACCGAACAGCATCAGTTTTATGACCAACAGAATGTTTGCAAGGTATCATCGACCATTTAGATACAGCTGTGAGAGTCAGCGGTTCAGTCATGCATTTGAATTTTGCTGTCATTGCCTCTCGTTCATGTTCAAGTGCTCATGTGTGTGATCATGCAGGAGGTGGATCAGATGCTGCTGACGTTTGGTGACATCTCTCATCACGGCCCGGTTCTGTTGGGCTGGGTTCTGCTGCGACACACACTGCGTCCAGAAGAGGTTGGCTCTGTGATCAGGCGTATGGGACACACCACATTCCAGCTCGGGGTCTTTCAGTACCTCACTAACATGCTGCAGGCACTGGGCAGCACGGGGAATAACGTAAGAGCAGCCTTTTCTTATTGTGTAATGATTTTGATGTTCTACGTGAATGCAGATCAGGTTGGCTGATTTATCTCTCTCTCTCTCGCTAGTGTACAGCCAGCACCGCACGCATGTGTATTTACGGCCTCTTATCTTTTGTCATCACGTCTTTTGAGGAGGACACACTTGGCAGTCAGCAGGTACAAATACACACAAACCAACAAACATCACATATTAGTTATTAGCTTATCATACATCATAAGTGTTTATAGACTCATTGTTTGATTATTCTGTCTGTAGCACTTGATCAATGCAGCATGTGAAGTTCTTGCTGCTCCGAGTCTGGCCGAACTCTTCTGGGAGTCGGTGAGTTATGAGAAAAAAAACAAAATAATGCTTCATCTGCTGTGAAACATTTGTATGATAAAACCTTTGATCTGCTGTGGTGTCCTCCAGAAGCCCAACATGGGTCTAGGTGTGATTTTGGACAGCGCTGTGGGTGTGTTTCCATATAAGACCGGACCTTTACTACAGCTGCTCACAGCCCTCCTGTCTGACAAATCTACTGCTAAGAAGGTACAAACACCGCTGAGAGAACACAAAACATCTTATTCAAAGATCTAGAGTTTTCAAGTGGCAACAGAACTGGAAATGAGGGATAAACAAGGATTTTGTAATATTACACAAATCCACATGATTTAAATATGAAAGATGTCAAACGTGAATTTATTTTAACAGTAGAATACATTTTCTTGTATGTTTTTCAACGTTTTAATGCATAACCCTTTTGCGTTCTGTCTCCATCAGGTGTACACCTTCTTAGATAAGATGTCCTTCTACACTGAGGCCTATAAGCACAAACCCAATGACGTGATCTCCAGAGATGACGGGACTCTGTGGAGGAGACAAACCCCCAAACTGCTTTATCCTCTGGGTTAGTGTTAAGAGCATGATGTCACTTCTTGTCTAAATGTAATCTTGGTCTTGTTGCGTTGTAATGACATAAATATCTTTGTGAGGTGATCTTTTGTGTTTCCTTTCGTGTTCAGGTGTAGGGCAGACAAACTTGCGGATGCCTCAGGGCTGTTTCGGGCAGGTGTGCGAGGGAAAACAGCTGGCTGTGGGTGAACAGGATTTCCTGGTGCGCTGGGAATATTCCTACAGCTCCTGGACTCTCTTCACTTGTGAGATTGAGATGCTTCTGCATGTCGTCTCCACTGCAGGTAAATGTTTACGAGACACTGTGTTTTTTGGATGTTTCCGTAACAGTACATTAACCGGCAGAATGTGTGATTAGATGTTCTGGTACACTGTGAGCGAGTAAAGCCCATCTTGGATCTGGTTCATAAGATCATCAGCACCGATTGGACAGTTTCTGACTGTCTGCTGCCTCTCACCTCACGGATCTACATGCTGCTGCAGAGGTGAGACGCTCGGACGCACATATCATGAAACACATCTTAATACACAGACCAAACCGTAAACAATGAAATAAAACGTTCAATAATCGATCTTGTTGGTTGTGTTACAGGTTGACGTCTGTCATTAACCCTCCTGTTGACATCATCACCTCCTGCGTCAACTGTCTGATCGCTCTTGCCGCTCGGCTGCCTGGAAAGGTAGATGCTCATAGTCAAATGAAGGAGATGATCAACAACTTTTAATTACATAAACTTCTTTTTCTTCTTCTAAAGGTCTGGTCCAGTCTGCATCATACTGGCTTCCTTCCCTTTGCCTCCAGTCCTCTGACCAACATGGCACAGACCATCAGGTGACACACAACATAAAGATCAACATATCTGTATGTTATTGTCTCATATGCAGGCAGAGACGAGAAGAGTTACGTGTGTTTGTATGCGTGTATTTCAGTGCAGAGGGCATGAAGGCTGGTAACTATGGCAACCTGCTGGTGTTAATAGAACAGCCCAGAGGAGAGTACAGCGTGACCATCGCCTTCCTGCGACTGGTGACTACACTTGTCAAGGTAACACATACACACACACCAAACACTCTGATTTCTTCAGTCTCAGTTGATCTGGAGTGAGAGATTTAGTGTCCACTAATGTCGACAGGGTCAGCTAGGCAGCACTCAGAGCAGAGGACTCATCCCATGTGTGCTGCTGGTCCTGAAGGAGATGCTGCCCACTTATCATAAGTGGCGATACAACACGTATGGGGTTCGGGAGAGGATCGGTGAGTGACACACGCACACAGTCATTTACAGCTATATACATGTGCATACAAGAGGTTCATGTGTATATGTCTCTCTCTCGCTCTTAAGGGTGTCTTATTCTTGAGCTGATTCATGCTATTCTGAATCTGAGTCAGGAGGGGGAGTCAGAAGGCAGGTGAGAGAAACAGATGAATGATCCTTTACTGTTACAAATCACGTTTGAGTTCGTATACATCTTATAATCTCAATCTTGACCTGTGTGTGACCCCACAGTGCCCCCAGTCTTCAGTCGCTATGTATCTACAGCCTGGCCAACACAGAGGCGGGGCAGGCCGTGGTCAACATCATGGGTGTGGGAGTGGACACCATCAACATGGTGCTAGCTGCACAGCCCAGCAGGTACACACCGTGTTTGTGTTAATAAAAGATGTAGTGTTCTTGATGATTAAATCTGTTTGTGTCCGTGTGCAGTGGTGGTTCTGAGGGACCTGGTCAGGTTCTCATCCAGACGGTGAAGTTGGCATTTTCAGTCACTAACAATGTGATTAGACTCAAACCCCAGTCTGACACGGCATCACCACTGGAACAAGCTCTGACACAGCACGGTTAGTACACAAACACCTGTTACATGACCTCGAAAATCTTTGCATGTGAGAGGCAGCAGCATGTCTGATTTTGTATCTGTCATATTTTGGTTGCAGGAGGTCATGGCAACAACCTGATCGCTGTGCTGGCAAAGTATATTTACCACAAACACGACCCGGCCCTGCCCCGACTCGCCATACAGCTGCTGAAGAGACTCGCCATGGTAAAACATTTGAACACTTTCACCAACATGCACACATATGTCTTCAGTTCTAAAAATATCATGTTGTTTTCTCTTAGATCTCATGAATACTGTGGTTTTTGTGTCCAGGTGGCTCCCATGTCTGTATACGCATGTCTGGGCAGTGATGCCGCTGCCATCAGAGATGCGTTTCTAACACGCCTGCAGAGCCGAACTGAAGACATGCGTATTAAAGTCACAATACTGGAGTTCCTTACCATTGCCGTAGAAACACAACCTGGACTCATTGAGCTCTTCCTCAACCTGAAGACCAAAGATGGCATTGATGGGACAAAGGTCAGAGGTCACACTCAGATGCCTGTTTAGGTGATGATGGGTCGGAGGAGAGTGTGTTAGACTGACGTGTGTTTGTGTGTTTAGGAGTTTTCTCTGGGAGAATGGAGTTGTCTTTCAGTGGTCTTGGAGTTGTTGGATTCTAACCAGCAGGGGAAGTATTGGTGTCCTCCACTCCTGCAGAGGGCAGCGCTGGCCTTCCTCCACGCCCTCTGGCAGGACAGACGCGAGAGCGCCCTCTCTGTGCTCAGGACCAAGTGAGTCTCTTACAACAAAAATAACCTAAAATGGACTTATGGACCAAAAACAACAGAACAAATAGTTTTGTATGACTGTCTGGTCCTTCATCTGATCTCATATCGTTATAGAGAAAAGTTCTGGGAGAATCTCACCACTCCTTTATTTGGAAACTTGCCTCCCCCGTCTGAGACCACTGAGGTGTGTATGTTTTAGTTCTTTATAACTAGAGTTTTTGTGTGTGTTTATTTCGTGTAATTCTTGGTGTTTGTTTTCTGTAGCCGTGTGTTCTGGAGTCTTGTGCTTTAGTGATGAAGATCATCAGCCTTGAGATCTACTATGTTGCCAGGTATGATACACACATCTAAAGTGTACATAGACTGGCACAAAAATGCATTATGTGTACTGTGTTTTTTCTGTCATCTAACATCATGTAGTTGTAAGTTGATCACTGTGTGTATGTGTTTGTGTGTGTCTTCCTTTGCAGTGGTGTGTTGGATCCCTCTCTAAAAGCAGCTCTAGAGAGTTTCAGCAACAAGCGTCGCTATGAGTTCTGGTCTAATTACGTGCGAGATCTGGTGTGTTTGGCGTGTGATGGTGAGGAGGAAGGTCTGCGGTCTTTCTCTGAGTCTCAGATGCTCATATCCGCCTGGAGGACCCTGTTAATACTCTCCACCAGCCATGTGAGACCTACACGAAACTCAACTCTACATGTCACTCACTATAAATGCATGATAACAATCTGTGTGATCTGTGTAATTGTGTAGTGTGAGGTGATGCATCTGAAGGAGGATTCAGTTAGACAGAAACTCTTCATGGATGTTTTGGAAGGAACCAAAGCCACAGTGAGAACCTCGAGCAATCTTAGTACAGATACATGTGCATGAGCTGTATCTCATCATCATCTCTCGCTTTCTCTCTCTCAGCTGCTGATGTCTCAGTCTGTCTTCTGTCTGCGTCTGGGATCTATGATGGTCACGCTGCTCCTCATCCTCCTTAAACAGTGGAAAAGTGTGTGTGTGTGTTTATGCACATGTATGATATTGAGTCTGTGTTTGTTTGTGTGTTAATATTGAGTCTTTGATCCTGAATTTGTGTGTGTTTAAGTTTAAGTGTTTAAATATCTATCTGTTTCAATGTACATGTACGATATATCGTGTCTTTGTGTTTGTGTGTTAGTGTGCTGGTGTCTGCTCCGGCTCTGCTCCCTCCTCTCTCTCTGATGTTAGAGAGCGTCCTGCACGCTGAACAACTGCTCATGGACCGAACCAAAGCCAAACTGCTGTCTGCTCTCATCTTAGCCCTGCAGATACAGGGACTCAACGGTTAGTCTGTGTGTGCTTTTTTGTCTTTTTTGGTGGTTTCAGTTTAGTTATAATGCTCTGTGCTTCAGGAGGAGAGATAACTCAGCTGCCTCAGCTGCTGTTGTGTGTGTGTGAGATGGTTCAGGATGAAGCGCTGGCACTGATCGACAGCACGCGTCACATGATCCAGAGGGGCGACATTCAGGAAGACAGTATGGAGACAGACAGCCCAGTCCAGAAAGACCAGAGAGATTCAGTGAGTGTCTGTTAACATAAAATTGAACATTACAAATGTCATCTGACATGTAGCGGATTTAAAATACTGTTGCTTATTGTGTACTGGTTTGAAAATATATAGACAGTATCTTGATGCAGTGTCTCTGTCTGTCCGTCAGGTGTGTGTGTTAGCTCTTCACCTGTCTAAGGAGTTGTGTCGGGCTGATGAGGATAGTGAACAGTGGCTGCAGGTGGTGAGAAAGCTGCCGGTTCTGCCGTCTGTTCTGAGCGCTCTAGAACTCAGCCTGCGTTCCAAACAGAACCTGTACTTCACTGAAGCCGCGCTACACCTGCTGCTAACGCTCGCCAGAACACCACAGGTACATAAAAACACAGGCTGCACACTTCTGCAAACACAATTTTTCAGCCTTTTTTAGTTCTTTAGTGCATTTTTAAATGTTTCTGTATTATTTGTCCTGGTCTGTAGGGGGCAGCAGCGGTTGCAGGCGCTGGAGTAATTCAGAGCATCTGTCTGCCTCTCCTCAGTGTGTATGAGGGTCCAGCTAATGGAGCTACACAAGTACTGCAATTAAACTACAACTCATTTATATCTAAATACATATCAACAGCTTTCCTGGTTTTAGTGGCTCTATAACTGCTGATTCTCTCTCTCAGGCGTTTGTGCGTAAGTCTCAGGACGCCCCCAGCTGGCTGGGTGTGTACAGGTTAAGTTTGTCTCTAATGGAAAGTTTACTAAAAACCCTTCGTTATAACTTCATCAATGAAGCGCTGGACTTTGTGGGCGTGCACCAGGAGCGCATACTGCAGGTGTGTGTATGTGATGTGTTGATATAAACTATTTAATGCAAAGTGAAGTTGTAGTAAAGTGTTGACAGTGCAGCTCTTGTGTTTGAATGCATATGTTAGTGTCTGAACGCGGTGAGGACGGTTCAGTCTCTGGCATGTCTAGATGAAGCTGATCACACTGTGGGCTTCCTGCTGCAGCTCTCCAACTTCTGCAAAGAATGGCACTTTCATCTGCCACAGCTGCTTAGAGATGTGCAGGTACACGCGTAACACACACACACACACACAGATCTACTGGAGAGGATTTCATCTAAATCTGTTTTTGTGTAAATCTGTTTGCAGGTAAATCTGTGTTACCTTTGCCAGACATGTACATACCTCCTGCACAGCAAGAAAATGCTTCATCATTACCTCCAGGTAAACATCATCAATTACTTATTTTATTTATTTTTTACTATTAAATTATTACTTAAGTAAAATTGTTCTGAATAATGAAAGCCCTGAACCCCAACGTAAAAAAATTCATGCAGAAGAAAAAAAACTCTTTATACTTCTTCCTGGAGCCTAGGTCCCAAATATTTACTTCTAGAATTTTTTTCTTAAAAAATTTTTTCTCTTAAAATGTTTTCCCTTTAAACAAATAAATGTTAACTTAAAAAAGATTTTCAACTTAAAAATGAAATTTCATCTTCAAAAAAAGTTTTCATCCTCAAACATTTTTTTTACATTTATTTTTTAAAATTCAGTTATTTTTCTGTAATAATGTCATGTTCAACAAGTGTATTTTAAAGAGGAGAAACCATTCTTAGTTGAAAAAATTAAATTTTTGAAGAGGAAATTTTTTTAGTTGAAATTTTTTTTTTAAATAAAACAAAATCCCCTTCATAAAGGTGTTCATCTTTTTTTATCTAAAACATTTTTGGAAAATGAAAAACTAAACAAACTAATCTTAAGAGGAAATTTTTTGAAGAGAAAATCTATTCCTTCCTAGAGCCTAAAGACAATTTTTTTCTTTACCCTGAATTCTTTTTCACATTGCAGTTCAGGGCTTCGGTACAGAATCTTACTTTGAGTAAGGACAGGCCAATTATTGACTAATAAAACTTCACATATTAAGCCTGGATTGGACTCGTTTTTTAAATACTATGTGTATGTAACTGATGAATCTGATGATTGTGCAGGCAAAGAATGGGGAGGGGCTTCCTCAGGGGCCACACCCCCAGCGTGCAGCACAGCCCGCCTCTAAAGAGCAGGTGAGCGGTGAGAGAGAAGAGGCGGAGTCTAAAGCCCTGCAGGCGGTTCAGTGCAGCCTGTTAAAGATTCTCAGCAAAACACTGGCGACCCTGCAGCACTTCACACCAGACTGCTGTCAGATATTACTGGACCAGGTACAAGCACTTGTGCATAATACTGCCCTTATTATTGCCTGTTACACAAAAACACTAGCGTTTGGATCTTATAAGGTTGCCTTAAAAACGTCCAATTGTGTGTGTTCTAGTCCATGGACCTTGCGGAGTACAGAACTCTCTTTGTGTTGAGTTTCACGACTCCTGCCTTTGACTCTGATGTGGCTCCATCGTTTGGAACGCTGTTGGCCACCATTAATGTGGCTCTGAGCATGCTGGGAGAGGTACAGCATTACTTCTTTCTTATGTCATGATGGTCATGTCAGTGGTGATTTAATGTTTGTGGTGTTGTTTTTTTTAGATTGAAAAGAACAAAGAACCAGTTGTTTCATCTGAAGACACACAAGCTCTCAAGTGAGAAAATATTCATAGTTTAAAATAAATCTGTAATAAATATGAATCTAAACTCTATTAACCTGTTGCACATATCATTCTCTCTGTTGTGTTTAGGTCTTTGTTGATGTTCTCGATGGAGAACTGCTTCTATGTGTTGATCTCTCAGGCCATTCGCTGTTTAAAGGATCCTTCTGTTCTGCCCAGAGACAAACAAAGACTCAAACAGGAACTCAGCTCAGAGCTGGTAACTTATACATCACATTACTGTCTCTGTACCGTTTTCCTCAGTCTGTTTGGCACTTGGAGTCTAACCTCAAACTTATGTTTTCAACCAGAGCACACTGTTGTCAACGTTATTCCGCTTTTTCCGACGAGGTTCTCCCTCCTCTCCCGCCAGCGGGCTGCTTCCTTCACCTCAAACCAAACCACCCACACCAGGGTCCAAAGGCACACCGGAGGGACAGGAGCCTTTTATACAGCTGGTCCAAGCCTTCGTCCGGCACGTTCAACGCTAGACACTTACTGCTCTGATGAGCACTCAGTATTCGAGTCACTTTACTCTTGTTTGAGTGATTCTTGGTGAATGAGACTCTGAGACCTTCTGGTGCCAAAGTTTCTGCCTCTGGCAGCTACAGAGAGTGACCTTTTTTATTTAAACACAGTTAATTTTCCTGTCATGAAAACACATTGTTCTAACAGAAGCCAATGGAAACTGTCATTACTCGTTTAAATGTTTTTTTTTCAGGGCCTTTGTAGTTAAATGTATATATTAACAAACATGTTACAGACTTTGTTGTATGTCACACACTTTTTGTATTGAAATTGAACTTTTGTATGTGATGGTTGCCATATATTTGTCTTATAACCATAATAAACCTGAGTACAGATATAATTGGCTGTGGGTTTCTGAAAACCCTTGTGCTGAAGCCCTGAAACATCAAAGAGTTCAGGATTTGCATAATGTTTTGCAAGTTTCATCTCAGTATCGTTTTTAAATGTTTTTTGCTTTTTCTCAAAACACACAAATTGTTGAACTTATGCAAATGTTACATGAATTTTTTTCCAATGTTTTGTATTGGTGACAGGAGGGTCAAACAACCTAGTAAAAGTCTTCCAGCACATCCCATAGGCTTTCAGTGGGGTTAAGGTCAGGACCGTTAATATTCCTGAAAAATGTTTGAAGAATTGATAAAAGATTTTAAGAGAACTAAAAAACTAAGATAATTTTTTTTTTTTTTTGAAGAGCAAAAATGTTTAAAGAGAAGTTTTTTTACTTTTAGTTATGATGGGTTGGAGTTTCATTTTCATTTATAATCAATAAGCCTGTTCAGGTTAAAAGAAGAGACACAGACAGATACATTAAACATTGAACCTTTAAATGTGCATGTATTACTCATGGACACCTCTGATCAAAAATAGCAGATCTTTACAGAACTTTAACAGGGTAATACAGCAAAGACAAAGTCAACAAAAAACTATTTCAAGAGCAAGTTATAAAACGAACATTAAAGGTATTTACAGGAGAAACTCTCTCTAATATTACTTAAAAACATTCCCTTTTACAGTGATGTTAATTGCTTGGTTTATATGTGCAAATATTTGACAATTGCATTAGCGTACCTCAATAGTATGAAAATAAATAAAAGGCAAATCTTCAAGGGGCAGATATCACTGTAATGAAATGAAAATTCAACAGTGAAAACTCATTTCTAACAGCTGTAGTGTGATGAACCGGCGCTCTGTTCTTCACTACATGCTGAAATCCTCCCTGCATCACACTGTGGGCTGGACTGTTGCTCACTGCTCACTGGCCATTTAATGGGACGTCCTACAAACAAAAGACAAAATTTTAGACGACAAAAAGTACTTCAAGCCTTTCATGACTGCAAAAAAAAAACCCCACAAGCACACCAGCAAATATACTTAAATATAAACATCACTTCATCAGGGGTTTTACTATGATATGAAAAAACGCATGCTGCATGCTGTGACTGTCAACAACAATCACATGCAGAAGACTGTTCTGTAAGTACACAAGCCCTCATTTAAACTAACCTTCTACCTGCAGACCCTTCAGATAGTTACACTGAAACACAGAGGCAAAATAATAGACAGCAGAAATTAAAGGAAAAGTAGAAGAATATGAAAGGCAGAAAGCTAAAAGTTTAATAAATCTGTTAAACCTGAGATCAATTTAATAATAATGATTTCAGTAGTACTTTCAAGAATTGAGCCTAATAATACATCAAGCATTATATCATTTGGGTGTTCCTTTAAGGGCCTACAGCCATAAGCATATTAGTTACATGCACAAAAAGGTCTTGGATAGTTGAAGTGTTAAATTGGATGAATTACATTCAAGAGTAAGAGTAAGAGTAAGGATTAAATATATGATTTTACACATAAGATATTTAATCCGTATTAACACCGCCTGTGAAAGCAAACTATAATGAAAACAGCTGCAATCAAAAATATTATTTCAATAATCTACACAAATATTGTCATAACATGAAAGCGAGTTTTAATAATAGCTGTTACAGCTTTACACAAGAGAAGCATAACAGACCTCCAGGTTTCCTCTGGCTCTCTTCAGCACACTGTGAGTCAGAGACACTGAGAAACACACACAAAACAAACATTAGATATCTAAAATCACCTGTGTGTGAATGTGTTTGTGTGTTAATGCATGTGCACGTGTCTTACGCTGGTCCATGATGACACGCTCCATGCCCTCCTTCAGTTGATTGGTGGATCTGAGGCGTTTCACAGCTCCGGTGAGCATTCTCTCCTGCTGAGATAAACGACTTTTCAGACGAGAGATCTCGTTCCTCAACAGCTCGTCCTGAGTGCGGGAGAAAAAGAAGTCTTTATAATCAGCCTCATAGAAGTCTGCGGTATGTCTCTTAGACAGTAAGCGTGTGTTACCTGTTGTGTGTGTGTGCCGTCTCCTGAGGGCAGCGAGACTCTCCAGAGCAGTTTGAGAAGTCGTGTGGCCTCTTCCAGAACATGCTGCATAGTGTTTACACTGCTAGAGAACCCTTTCATCTGGAACTGATCTACAACCTGATACAAACAGTGGGTTTTCTGATTAAAAACACTAAACTTACACAATCATTGGGTAAAGAAACATAAGACGTGTATGTGTTCTGACCCTGCTGGAGTCGTGTATCTGTTTGTCCAGATCTAAGGTCAGTCTCTGAGCTTCACTCATCTGTTTGCGCAGGGCGTTATAATCTTCTATCAGACCCAACACATGACGACCGCGGCGGTCCGCCCAGAGACGATGACCCGGTACCAGCCGTGATGGAGCATGAGAGCCGCTGTCTACTGAACTGCCACAGTCTAAACACACAACACACACAGTTTCTGTTTTAAAGGTGAGCTAGATGAGCAGGTGAGAAATATTCTCCACATGAGCATGAAAGGGATAGTTCACCCCAAAATGTTCATCCTTTATTCACTCTCATGTCATGTCAAAACTGTATGACTCTTTCTTCTTCAGAAGATGATATTTAGAAGACAACTTTCAAACAGTGACTTCCATTGTGAAAACACAAAACCACTGAGACATTTCTCAAAATATCTTCTTTTGTGTTACACTGAAGAAATAGTCACATACAGGTTTATAAACCACATGAGTATGTGACGTAAATGACGACAGACATTCGTCTTTTGGGGGTGAACTATCCATTGAAATAAGAGAGACAGATGAAGATATTAACCATGTGCAGGACTGGAAAGATCTGTATGTGAGTGATGAACATCTGCTTTACCAGCTCCATCTGAGAAAGACATAAAATACAAAAAAACAGTTCTACTTTAGATTTCATCTGTATATTTTAGAATACACATGTAATAAAACTAGAGCTACACCTCAACATTATTGTATCACTTTGCTTGGCAACTGTAACCAACGTAAAGTGAGTTTATGAATGACTTGTATTGTTAAAAATTTCTTTTATGAATATAATTTATGAATGACTTGTATTGTTAAAAATCAGGTTTCTCATGCTTTTTATAGCAACAGGCCATGAGAGGCTGTGCAATGCAGTAATTTGTTGTTTGTGTACCTGTCTTAGGCAGCAGGTAGTTGATGTTTATGGTTGATTTGGGGTCAGAGCGGGTCAGTAGTTGTTGTTCTAATCTCTGTCTCAGTGTTGTGTTTGTCTGGATGCTTCTCTCTAACTGCACACGCAGCTGTCTGATCTCAGCCAACAGTTCATTCAGATTCACTGCGGATCCACATTCACAACCAGAACCATCTGCTGAACACACATATCACCACCATCATCACAATGTCAAAATACATGTTTAAACACGGCAAAATGTTTTGATTACCTGTGTGTGTCTGTGTAGAGGTCTTCATATGTTCATGCACTTGTAGCTCCACACGTACAGACTGCAGGAGCTGCTGTGTGTCACACAACTGCTGTTTCTGATGACTGTTCTCACTCTGCAATCTAAAAAACACACACAAACACAAAATGTCAGGGACTATACACTACATTGTGTAAAACTCATTAACATCATTACACAAGAACTCGTAGAGAGACACATGATACATTATATTCTCATAGCACATGTTACAGGATCACTGTGTGTTACACGCTGTGGATCATTTTATACACACACATGCAGAACTGTGTTAAGATTCACATCTTTCTGTAGATCAATCTCATGTAGCCAACATACACATCTGCAAAACGTGTGTGTGTTACCTGTACAGGTTGTCTTGTAGTTGACTTCGCTCTTGTTTAAGTGTTTCGCACTCTTTTCTGCTCAGCTCCAGTTTAGCCGTTCGTCTGGCCAGAGTCTCTCTGAGACGATCATTCTCCTTCTGTTTATCTGCACACACACACATCTGTGAACACTGCAGTCTGTTTTGATAATAGATGTGTTTGAGAGACTGTGTGCGTTACCTCTTGACGCCTGGTTGAGCTGTTCTTTGAGTGTGTGGTTTTGTGCCATGAGAAACTGAAGCTCACTGCTGATGTGTCCGTGATCCTCAGAACCAGCAATGAAGATGTTGGTGGCTGCTGATCAAACACACAAATGAACATACAGACCCTTTTGTTATACAAGCACAGGAAGAATGTGTTACTGTTGACTGTGTGTACCCGAGTCTTTCTCAGCCTCCAGTAATTTTCTCTCTAACTGTTCTCGAAGTCTCTCATTGGTTCTGATGGTTTCTTCAAGACGTTGACGCAGTGCTCGGATCTCCTGCAGATGTTCTGCCAACAGATCTACACAATAAAAATAAAACAATTCTGCATTCACTTACATACCGTAACTTTTCTACTTCAACTACTTTCCCAAAAAGACTGAAAGATACTAAACCAAAGCTAGACTAAACAGACCACCAATAGGATTTCAGCGTGGTTCGACCCATGTCAGAAACTGTACTCTACCTGAGTTAAAGCCCTTGTTGGCTGATGTGGTTGTGTGTTGTTCTGATGGTTTGTCTGTTGTCTGGTCCTGTGGGTTGTGTTCCAGGATGGAGCGCGTGAGGTCCAGTTCACTGCGGAGAGTAGCATTTAACTCCTCGCTGCTCCTTAACTGCTCCTGCAGACGCCCGTTTTCCCGCTGCAGCGTTTGGACACACCCCTCGCCATCTTCAGACACGCCCATTTCAACAGACACGCCTCCGAGTAGAGGTCCTTTATCTGGAAACACATGACCTGTCAGTCATACAGGAAGTTATGGTAAAAGATGTCTATAACAGAACAGACTACTGACTGATCAATTATATTTCTGGTTATTATTATTTCTTGTTGCAGAGAAGTCATCTCTGAGGAAAAAAAAGTTGATATTACATTTTGATTACAAAATCCAAAACATTTTATTTAAAAATCACAGACATTTCTCTTTATAATGTGCATTACATTATAACATGAAATCTAGTTTCCTTTAACGCAGGATTTAAACATCACACAATATCTTCTGCAACCTGAACTAAAATTCAATTTCAAGATAACAACAGGCCAATCAAACAATGCCAATCATGAGCAGGTCTTTACCTTCCTCTTTGGTGTCTTTCAGTACTTTCCTCCATCTGCTTCGAGAAATGCCATCATGGATCACGATCTGTTCGCTCATTTCTACACCTACCACTAATCTATTCCTGATCTCACAATGACAGCAGGTGTTGGTTTCAGCCCAGCAGTACAACTAAAACTTTCACTGAGATATTCCTCAGCAGATCCACAATCTAATAATCTATTGTCATACAACTGTAAGAGACTCGTTCGCCCGTGAGAACCCGAATCCAAAGTAACTATAGTCGCATCAGATCTTTAGTGTCAGGGAAACCTGAACCAGCTCGTTTTGAGAAGAGAGACAAGAGCCCAAGCATCGCTTCTCATTAGATCATCTTAGATGCCCATTAAAAGCAAAATCTCTCTTTGTATGACACTAAACACAAAGCAAACATGAACGTGCATGTGTGTGTGTGTGTGTTGAGGGCTCTTCAAGGCTCTCAGGAGAGGAGATTAACACTAGATACTGAATAATGTATCTGTAAGAGCCGGTAACAGGACACCAGCCTTCACTCCTGCTGTTTCACTACACCAGCAAACACAACCGCAGATTAACAGAAAATAACTGCTATTAGTAGAGGACAGGCCATGTTTTCTAAAATCCTTACAGGACATAAATAAACAAATGCATATTTAATAGAGAGATAAAGATACAAATAGTGTTGATGAAGTGTCAAATAGTGTCTCCTTACAGCAACTAAACACCAAAACCACAAACATCCAGAACTGAGGAACTCAGAGCACAAGATCTGTGTATTATTCTTAAATCTAGAAATTGTAGATTGTAACATATTAGCAAATCTTGTTCTTCACGTCATGAGAAATAAACGCACTGTTTACAAGAAAGCTTTGCTTTACAGTACTGAGATTTTAAATAATCCAGACCAAATCAACTAACTACAAAGAAGGTTACGTATAATCTGTGATTCACAGTTCTCTTGATAAATACAAGCCATTAGCTGTGACCAGGTGAGTGTTACCTGTGAGAGTCTGTCTGCGGAGAGTCGGTGGGCTGCCGTGGAAAGAGCTGGTGACGTCATCGTTAGACAACCTGTCGCTCATCTCAGAGTCGGAGAACTGGTGCATTATGGGAACTTCATTTTGCAGTCGGTTCTGTAGAGCTTGAATGACTTTGTCTTTCTCTTGCAGCTTTGCAGATAATCTGACATAAACCACAAAGACATTTATAAACACTAACAGAAAACAAGACTATCTAAGAGAGACAGTTTGATACAGTGTGTAGTAATATTGTAAGCATGAATTGGGACAGAAGCCATCACACCATGCAAACATTAGCACTATGACTTAAGATGCACTAATCATAATCTTACATACTATATAATAGGATTGGGAAACATTTGTCTTGTTAAAAAAAATCCAAACAGGCAGATTTATGGCAGTGTCTGAAAGATTAAAGATGATGAGAGATCACACACACATTTTACAGCACACCGGCCCTGCAGGCAGCACTCACAGGTCAATATAATGCTGTGTACTAATGGCAAGATTCTGGTTCTGTTTGCACAGATAAACCATCTGCATCTGCTGCTGTTCTCTGTCACCCTCAAGCTGAGAGCGCAGACACTGCAGCTCATCCCAAACCCATTCACAATCACTGTCAGGAGAAAAACCAAACACTCCAGCATCAAACATCGGCTGTATTCATCATGGGTTAGAGACTTCACACACACGCACACACAGCTGTAATGAGCATGAATTTCATCCCACTTGTGTTTACATAATCACATGATCTTGCTCACCTGAGAGTCATCTCTGACTCCGCCCCCTCCTCATTATCTATGCGAGAACCTGCTAGAAAATAACAGAAAACATAAACATGTACATTACTGACTGCTCTCACATATGGCTAGTTTTATTTACAGCTGTTTGTATGTTCAGAATAAAACACTAATGTGCCGTTTATTGCACAATATATATAATATGCCAACAGTACACAGTGTGCAAAAATGAATGCTTTAATAAATACTGTTGTGACATAATTACAGGTCATTTTTCAGAAATCTTTTAGCCAATGTAGTTGGTCATATGGGTATTGCATGCACACAGAAAATTAATACATTTAGCACGTACTGCACACTTTAAAAGCAATTCAAGATGCAATATTTTGCTGTCTCTATCTCTATCAGTGGATTATTGTTCATTCTTCAAAGTCACGTTCTTTATCTGTTACTCTCTTGTTTTTCTGTGTATGTGTACTGACCTTGTTCTAGTTTGTCCAGCAGGCTCAGGCTGTGGTCCAGCTGCTCTCTGAGTCGACTTCTCTGAGCAGAACGAGTGTCGCTGGGCTGAAGTAACTCCTCCAGAGCTCCTCTGAGCTCCAGCAGCTGTTTACGCTGTTCTACACCCAAACCACGAGACACACGGATCTGCTCCCTCAGCTCGCACAACTCACGGGCCTGAGACTGGACCAGAGACTCGATTCTACAGTGAAAGAAAATGTATACAGTTAATGAAAAGCAGTAACATACTATACAGAATCATTTGAGATTCAATGTTGATGATGATTACCTAGATGGAGAGCCCGATTGGCTGCTTCTGTTCAGGCTTTTCTCTTTCTCCAGCTCAGCACCGAGTTGAGCAATCTGAGCCTTCATCAGCTTTCCATCTTCTTCCTCGCCTCCCATGGGGTCAGAGGTCACACTCAGGAAGTCAGATGACAGGGACTTCTTCCGTAGCTGTTGCTGGAGATTCTGGATGATTCTCTGCTGACCTTCGACCTGTGTTTTGAGCTGCTGGAGGTGCTGGCGGAGCAGGGCGGGGTCAGCGTTAGGGTCTGTGAGATCAGCACTGGAACGGCAGGGTCGAGGGGAGCTCAGGCCCGGAGAGCTGGGGTACGAGGGGCTGGATGCTGTAGTGTCAGGAGAAAATCTGTCCTGAGTTCCCTGCAGGTCAGGAGACAGAACAGGAACCAGCCGAAGAACTCCATCCACATCTGAGAGCGATGTCATAGGCCAGAAGAGAGATAAAAGTTAGTTTGTGCCAGCGGTGAGGTTACAAAAACATAAAAAACATTAGTTTTACTGTTAATCAATCAAACCAGAGTAACATAGTTTGGTCATGCAAAGAAGTGATGCAAAATAGACACAACTGAGATTAAAGAGGTTAGTTCATCCAGAAATAAACCATGAATATTGGGGGTAAACTATTCCTTCACCATCCGCACTGTTACATCATCTTCAAAAGGCATCACCACCAGTCTCATGCAGTCAGTACAAGTTGAGAAAGAATGTTTCTGATCAAGGATGGCAAGACAATCTCAGAAAACCCGTTTCATGCAGAAACTCATTAAAAGAAGTCAGCCAATCACGCTCGAGTGTTTTCTCCCTGTCTACCTGTGCTACTTCCTTCCTCTTTCTCCGTCTCACTTCTTCCACTGGTTTCGTACCCGAGGTCCTGCGCCTCCACCTGCACCCCTTTATCATCCCGCTCACCAGAGGGCGCTGGAGCACACAGGGAGGAGTGAGAACAGCAGCTCGCAGGCAGACGGATGAATTATGCTAGGCCATTTTTGCCAGACAAATTGTGTGATTTTCGTAGAGGAGTACGTTAATTATAACACTAAAGCTAAACACTTTAGCAGAAAAATATTTTGAGTTGTTTTTGTATGTACAATCCTTTTAAACTGACACGACGAATAACAAAATTAAACCATGACACACTATTTGCCGCTATTTTACATATGTGTGCATTCTCACCTTTGCGCTGATCAGATTGTTTGTCCTTGTTTGAGCCCTGCACAGCGATGACGGACTGAGCTACGGCCAACTTCTCTTCTAACTTCCGACATGCCTTCTGTCTTTCCTTCAGGGCCTTCTGCAAACTCTTGACATGTGCGTCTCTCTCCAGAGAGTCATTTTCAGGTGCATCTCCACCTCCTTCACTTTGGCCACTGATTTCATGCTCCTTTAGTTTCTGAGAAGCTTCAGTATAAATTTTAAGAAGCCTCAACAGGTTCTTGTAAAGGTTTTGTTGTGAGGACAAAGGCTTTTGTAAATGGAGTGATGGTTTACAACTGTCCTGGTCCAGTTGTTCTTGCTGAATGGGTGTGCTGGTCTTTTGTTGGTGTCTCTCAGTGCCGGTTGGGTCCTCCAAAGACTCTCTCTCCAGCAGAGCACGCTGCAGTCTGTCCAGACATTGCTTTAACTCTGGATTGGACGGACTCATGCGAGACTCACAGACGTCTGCAAGAGACTGAATCGCACCTTCGGCGGCTCCAATGCACTCGGACAGACATTGTGTCAGCTGATGTTGCCATGATGGAACCCTTCCTTCTTGTGACTCCCGAGTGTAACTCTCCTCGGGACTTGTGAGGACGCTGTTGCGCTTGTCGTTTACAGTTTTACTAAACTCTTTAACAACTGTTTCTGAAGTCCTGAGCTTCTCGCGCAGTTCTGCATTCACCCTGCACTGCTGTGACAGCGACTCTTGCAGTGAGTCCACCTTGTTCTCCTGAGAAGCTCTGAATTGTCCAATCAAGTCTTCTAACCTCTCACAAACAACACGCGGATCACCTTGCCCAAGACCTTGAATTGTTGTGTCCACACCCTGGAGTGACAGGATTACAGACTCTGCTGTGTTCAAGCACTCCAACAGCCGAGCGTTAAGTCTGTCTTTCTCATCAACAGCTCTTTGAAGTTCTGCACACCTCTGCTGCAATGACACATCTCCCGATTGACCCAGACCGCACTCGGAGTCCAAGCTACATGCGGTGAGATACGCAATGGTGGACTCTGCCGCTTGCAGGGCCTCCAGGTATTCTCGGTTGAGTCTGTCTTTCTCTTGGAGCTGCACCTGAAGCTCCTCCCATTCCTGGACCTGTTGCTGCAGGCGAGAGATGAGCTCCTCCTTCTCCTGGCATTCCTGATTTAGCAACTCTAACTGTGACATGAGCTCAGAATCCAGATTGTGGTCTACATCAACCTTTGGTTTTATTCCTGTGGCTGGGCTTAGTTTGGAGTCCTTAACAGGATCTAATTCCAAGTGCTGAGCTGACTTTAAAGATGTCTTGCTGTCAGAGCTGTAGTCTGACTCTTCAGCTGATCTCAGGTCACGACGCCAGGGGTAAATGTGGTCTGACATCACCTCCGTCAGATCCTCAGAGCTCTGCCCGGTGCTTCTATTGGACCTCACAGGAACTGGTAGCCGGGATTTTACATATGCCTTTAACAAAATAAAAGAGACTCATTTTAGCTAAACAAAAAAACAGAGAAGTATGGAGAAAAGCAGTGAAAACAAGGTACATTATAAAAGGTAAGAGAAAAAAGCATCTTAACACCAGAAGCAGTTAAGATACATGAAGAACGGTAAAGTATGGCGTACTGGGTAAAACTCAAATGGCAATTTGAGGGTTGTTGATTCATCTATTTACAGCAGAAAAGTGGAATTTATACGACTAACACTTACCGCATGTCTGGCCATGTGCTGCTTCTGACTCCTGCTGAGTTTGGTGGATTGGCCCTGCTTTTTCTCATCTTTCTCCAGTGTTATTCTCATTTCTCTCTGTTTGATCTCTTTCTCCTGCTGTTGTTTCTCCAGATTGTGGGAGTGTCTCTGCAAATCTTCACATTCCATCTCGCTGGTAATGTTGATGTTCATCTCTGTGTTGAACTGACTTCCTTCATCCAAGGCTGATTTCTGCTGAAGCTGCTCTTTGAGTAGTCTGATGATCTTCTTGTGACCTCTGGCTTCCGAGCGGAGCTTCTTGACTGTTTGCTGTAGGTCTCCGTGGCCGTCGCTTTCTCCAGAACTCTCGGCGCTTTCTTTGGATTCAGTGGCATGTTCCTCCTTTAAAAATCCACGGAGTTCAGCTGCTTCTGAGCGGAGTTTGGCCACTTGCTCCCTACAGAATGCAATACCTAAGTTTAAATCTGAGGCTTTGATTTGATGTATAAGCATAGAAATTCTTGAACATACCTGAGTTGAGAGATGGACTCTGCTCCACAGTCTGTAAGGAGAGACTGAAGTTCTGCTTTTTCAGGTTCATCGCTGAGAAATCTGGATGTTGGTGGTAATGCATCTTGAGCTCTCCGAGATGTCTTTTGACTTTCACTGCAAGTTTCTGAAGAGTGATCTTTCTCATCACATTTCATCACATTCTTTTGGAAAAAAAAAAAAAAAAAAACATTGATCAACACAAACAAGGCAACTATAAAACAGAGATTCAGCATCACATTTTCGAGAATTTGTACAATTTAAACCCTGTGTTTTATCGCGAGAGGTTGCATTGTACATACCTTCATGTTTGTAGGTCCAACTTTAGTCTCAGGTGTCTGCTCTCCGTGTGTTTGCTACAGTAATGGGATGTTTGGTGACATATGACTTAACAACACAAAATGCCATAATGGAACAGAATATAAAAAAAGCACAAAGCAACGGCAGAATGGGGCGACTGCAGGTGATTATGGGTAAGAAAACAAGTCAGAAAGACAGAGAGGAGATACAGGGATTAGCAGGAATAGAAGATAGAAAGACAGAACAAGAGGGAGAAAACTACTGGAGACACATATATAAACATACACACTCATTCAGCAGACAAACGCATCACAGATACAAACTCTTCTAGAATGTTCAATCTAAGTAATGTGCTAACTAATGTTAGTAAAAGAGAGACTCAACTACAGACATGAGGTCAATCATACACTAATGTAATATGAAAGCACAAAATAGGTTTGAGGCTAAAGGCCAAAGGTCAGGGGTTAAAAAGAGGTAAGAAAGGGTGCCCCTTCCATCAAAATTCATTTTAACTCAGTATAAACATATTCCAAACAACGACACACAATAGTTACTGGACAAAGAATAATAAAAGTAGTATTATAAAAAACAGTAATTGCAAAGATTTTTGCTGTAAAATGAGTTCATCATCACTACCTTGGTAGGAGTTGAAAGGTTGATAAGGTCTGGTTCTTTCTGAGAGTCTCTTGGATCATTACCCACAGTGCCCTTCTCCATCAGTACCATCTTTTTTTGTAGTTCAGCATTTACTGCCTGTAGCTCCAAGATCTGAAAGTGAGAATTAAAAGTGCTATTTTAATATTCATTGACTTTGACATTACTTTTAATCCAAACGTCAAATAAATACTCACCTTTATTTGCAGTTGTTCTACAGTCAGGTGCTGAAGCTCCTCCTCTGGTCCCTCTCCCAAACATATACTCATATAGGACGTCTGCTCACCAATCAAACTCAGTGTGTCCACTAAAATCATCAGATAAATTTTATTACATAAAGCTAAATAATGCCAAGTACTGAGTAAAACTGAATCATCTTTAAATAAAATAATCACGTAGTAAATAAATATTGGTGAACATACCAGAATCGTTGGCCTGTCCGACCCCTCCTCCTCGGTTCTGAATCTGTCCCAGACGGGCTTGTAGAGAGGCGTTCCAGCGCTGAGCTTCCTCCAGTGCATCACGCATACTCTCTAACTCAGAAGGGTTTGAACCTGCACGCACACACAGTGAGACACAATTGTGTAAAAACAACACATTTTTCTCTTTTGGCATTTTTGTAATTTGTAAGACAACTAAGAGTTGACAGAGTATGAGGAGAAGGGAGGACCAAATTAAGATTATTATGTAAAATATAAATATTTGTTCTCAGATTTCTGTTGATCTTAGGAGAAGTAAAATAGAGAAGGGCAGAAAGAAAATAAATTAAAAAACAAATATGTTTGACTTTTTGCCTTTTGTGATCATGTGCAGAAAATAGCATATTTTATTAGTTATAAATATCTAAAATCTCATTCTCTTAGGTTTTTTTTTTTTTTTAATGTAAAGCCACTCAATTCACAAAAAACTGTAAAAAAAAAAACATTTGCATGTTTTTACATTTTTATGATGATTTTAAGGATGTCAAAAGGAAACTGTGACAAAGCAGTGGGCCACAAGAGGATTTAGCAGAAAGCAGAAAACACACATTCACTGTTTTTTCAGTTTTAGTGTATTGCTTATGAATGGAAAACCATTAAATGGCTTACTGACAACTGAATACACTGAATACTAAATATTATACAAATATAATGTGAAACAGTATGTGAAACAACAATAAATAGTCTGCTACATTGTTTACTTTTAACCTTATCATGATGCATGTAATGGTGAGAGTAAATGGTCAGTAAATGGTAAGATCTCAAGAATAAATATGATTATTAATTTGCACATGCAGAAAATTTAAAACCAAAGCTGTTAATATTTCCGTATGATTGTCACACGGAAGTGTAAGGTCATGTTGAGTGTGCTCAACCATGCTCTGTTTACTGCTTTGTGTATCTCATACATACAGCATGTATATATACATAAAGCATATTCAGAAATATTAAGAAAAGTATGATTGAGATTAGTAGGCTCTGTATGATTGTGTAAAGAGTTTTAACAGGCAGAGGACAGCAGAGTGTATTAGTGCTTCAGTGTTAATGAAAAGTAATGACTTACAGATGAAATACAGATTTTTATTAGAAAGACAAACAAACAAAGATGAAGACAAAGAACAAATCAGATGAATGATGAGCAGAACAAACAGACACACAGAAAGAAAACATGCATGACTGAAAGACACAAAATGCTTCAATGACAGAACATGAGAATAAAAATGTCAGCAGAAAGACAGAAAGATGCAAATGAGCCGGCTGAAACACAATCTGCAGGTGTTGTTCACAAAGTTCATTTAACACATTGTGCCAAATTTAAAATCATAACGCAAAATTTAAGTCTGCAGATTCTGTCTGAGCCTGTACATGTGGACAGACAGTGATGCTGGAAAAACAGTGAGGATTGAGTGCGGGAATAATGCAAAATCTTTGATGTTGTAAAGCTATGATGCCCAAAATTGTAATCTCAATCTGATTGGCTGTCAGGGCTCTCATTCTGTACTCCACCTTCTGTCTGCTTGGATCTTTGAATCTCCCTCTGCAGTTCATCTCTCAGCTTCTCGTTCATCTGAACGCCGCTCTCCAGCTGCTGTCTGAGGAGTGACACGGCTGTGAGCTCCAACTGCAGCGCCTGAAGCCTCTCAACACTGCAACAACACAGACCATACAAAATTAAAACACTGACATGCAGACAGTTTCAGTGTTGTGTTGTGTACACACCTGTCATGCTGTTTGACAGCTCGGATAAGATTGGAGTAGAGATGATGCTCGGCTCTCAGAGCACGGTTTAACTCCACCTGCTCAGTCAGCAGATTGGACAGAGATGGTAGATCCTACAAACATCAGAAGCACAGGGTCAGAGGTCACACAGTGATGGAGAAGCTGTCGAGTCAATTACAACAAGCAACACATCTGAGACATCTTGGGTTTAAGTGTGTACCTCACGCTGACTATCTCCTCCAATGAGAGTACTCTCTCTCTGAGGAAGAGAAGAGAGAATGGGTTCAGACACACCAGGTTGGGTGGTTTGGTCCCGGGTCAGGGGCAGCCGGCTGTCTCCTCTCTGGGCCAAACGCTGGTGCAGCTCCTGTAAAGGTGAGAACCGTTCAACCAAATACACAAAACCAATTACTGTATAAAACTTAAGCAGAAAATGACAGTCAGACCATTAGATGCATCCTTAATGTGTGAATATAAATTTCAAGAAACTTTCACGCTTGTCTAAGTTGCAGACTTACGGTAATGATCTCCTCCTTAGTGTTAAGTGTGGATGTAAGACTTTCAATATTGGCCGTCTGTCCCTCTAATCTCGCCTCGAGTTCTGAGAGTGTGGACTGAAACTCTGCTAGAGAAATCTTTCACATATACACATACACATAGTTAGAGAGTTTCATACACTGAAACAAAAAATTCATGAGTTTATTTTTTTTTTTTTTAAAAAACATTATAAGACAAATATCAGACCTTGAGCTGGTTCTCTCTCTTCAGTGCTGAGTTGAGAGCTTCGGTCTTCTGTGCAAGCTCTTTTTTCAAAATAACACTTGATTTCATACTGACCGCAGTTTTCTCCAGTGTTTCCTCACTGTTTTGCCTGCTCAGCTCAGCTACAAACACACATACACACGTAACAGATAAGCTTAGATATATTTTAAAACGATATGTTGTACATCACACCGATGACCATACTATGATTTTTGTTTTTCTAGAGGAGAAACACGTTTTCACCTTCTTTCTCACTGAGTTGCTCTTGCAGCACTTGAATGGTCTGTTTGAGCTCAAGCACATGAGGGGGCGGAGCTTCACCACCCTTCATTTCCAATAGGATGCGATCTTTCTCCTGTCCACGTTCCAACAGCTTCTGTGGAACACGGAACATTTTCACTCACAATTTTTGTTTTTGTGCCTTAAAGTAGTTTAATAATTTGGTGGACACATATTTTAGCAGATTACGAATGCCACTAGGTAGAGCAGAAAAGTTTATTAACAGGAAGATGGGTGGCTTTGAAACACAGTATAAGTACATTGATGAGGGCGTCCTTCTCTGACAACATGGTACGAAGTTCAACGGTCTCCAGGTGACCCTCCTGTGTTGCTGTAGCTTAACCTCTGCGCATTTCTGAGCTGCTGCTGCGTGTCTGCCAGCTGTTTGCGCAGATCCTGCAGTTCAGTTGTGCGATCGTTCAGAGCCTGTGCATGATGTCCTGCACTCTCCTAAAGATATAGAAACACACACACAGGTTACAACATTTATACCAGTATCAAGTATAAATGTATGAGTATATATGAGCATGTGTAAGTACCCTAAGCAGTTGGTCTTTGCTGCTAATGGTAGCCAGCAGGTTTTCCACAGCAGTCTGATTCTCAGACACCAGTCTTTCTCTGTCCTTCACTGCTTCAGAAAGCATGACCTCTGTGACCTTTAACCTCTGACTCATCTGCTCCGCCAGGTCTCGCCCCTGAGACTCTGATTGGCTCATAACTGTATTAGCCATCTCCTGCAGGTTCATCAAATAATGGTGGATGCTTAGGGTATAAACGTGCATCTGGGCAAAAAATAAAGTGTATATGTTTGTACCTCCAGGTCTTTAGTCTTGTTGTCCAGTGCTTGTTGTAAGTGCTGTATAATAGAGTCTTTCTCTCTCAAAGCTCTCTGAAGGTTCTCCTCAGTCTCATCTTTAGATCTCTGAAGATTCTTCAGCGAGTTCAGAAGTTGCTGCAGCTCTAGATCTCGCTCCTTTATGAGAGCATCAAAGCTCTACACACAAATGAAAGTGAGGTCAACAGAAACCCCTTCCATATAAAACATAATTATATCTCATTAAAAATCTTACGTTAATGGTCTCTTCATTGTGCAGAAGCAGGTTGTTGAGACGCTCCACATCTCTTTCTTTCTCTCTCAGGCTCAGCTTCAAGAGATGAATCTCATTTTCTTTCTCCTCCACGGCTGCGAATTTATCATCCAGGGCTTCCTGCACAAACAAATCTCACATGTTTGTATCTGGATATAGACCTGTGCTTAGCATTAAATATCAGCTTATTTAATAATAAACATTTCAAATTTCATGCTACTTGCTTAAAAGAACAACAAGACATGCTCAAACCTCCAGAGCCTTTTCTTTCTCCTTCAGTCTGGCTCTGAGTTTCGCCACCATGGCATCACCTCCCTCTTGATTTCGGTTCTTCTCCAGATCTTTCACCATATTCATGTAGTCCTGAAAAACAGTCTTGAGTAAGTGATGGCAGAGGTGATCTGTTTTTGAACCCGTGTATGTGTGTTTGTATGTGTTACCTGCAGCTGCTGGTCTTTATGATTCAGGTTGGCCGTGAGACGTTCGATAGTGTTCTGCAGTTTTTGTTCTGAAGCTCGATTCTGTTCCTGCTGTTCTAGACGCTGTTGTTCTAAAGCGTTCTCTCTGTCAGTCAGAGCACCGTTCAGCTTCTTTAACTGGTTCTGCAGATCCTGCAGGACGATACAGAAGAGAAAGCATGTTATTTGTGTATATGCATGTCTATAAGTGTACAGAACTGTACCACTTTTTCCAGCCATCTTGGTTTTGGGATTATGTTTTCAAGCATTCCTGACTAAAGAGTTTTAAGACATGGACTAATTCAATTAAATTTTTTTAGATGCACTGATTTCTTTGAAGTCTAAAAAGACATTTTTATGTTCTCCTTATTTACAATATTTGAAAATTAGTTCATTATTAATTTTGTGTGTGTGTGTAGAAGTGTTACCTACATTGATAGTTTTATCTCCTTTCTTCTTCTGCTGCTGTAATTGTTCTAGTTCCTGTTCAAGTTGTCCTTTGGCCTGCTGAATGAGTGAGAGCTCTGAATCTCTGTTGCCCAGCACACGCTGCAGTCTCTGGACCTCCAGCGAGGATGAACGAGCCTCCGTCTGAAGTCGGGACAATTCAGCCTGCTGCTCCAAGAGCAAAGACTGCTGATCTTCATCTCCCTGCAAAACACAGAGGAGTGTATATCATTACTTACACTGACAGCACAAATCTCATCTATCCCAATGCTACACACAGAAACTGACATGCGAGCTACATGCCTGACATTTCTGCAGTTTGGCTTTATGAAGGACCTCTCTCGCCTTGGCCAGAGCCTGATCCCTCTCCTCAAGATCACGAGATAAATCCTCAATCTGAAGAGGCAATAACACACAAATGACATTGTTATTTTTATTCCCTGCAACAATCATACAGTAAAGTCATTTCAGACTATATTTCTCGACCATGTCCGCTGATTTAATAGCACAGTAAAGCAGATAACTTGGAGTCACACCTCTTTCTCCTTCTCTTTGAGAACCAGACTGAGGCCCTGGATGGTTTTGTCTCGTTTGTGAGAGTTTTTCTTCTCTGCTGCCAGCTCGCCCTCTCTCTCCTGTAGCTCATCAGAAAGAGCCTGAAACAAACAGATGAAAAAATCTTAAAGTGCTTCTGCATTGAACAGAGATCCTGAAGGTTTGAATGCTTGTCAGTGAGACACGACGCTTTTAATTAAGATTATAAGTGATAGCAATAAGTATAAAACATATTACATTCATGTTATCTAGTGGCTAATGATACCTGGGATTCATGTATTAAAGTGGCAAATGAATGTTTGTCGGGCCAGAAACTACCTTCTTGTCTCTCTCGGTTTCCTCTAGCGTGTGTTTCAGCTGTTGGCTGTTGCTCTTGGCAGTTTTGAGTTCTTCGGTCAGTTGTCTGGTCTTCTGCTCCAATCTACTTAATTCTGTCTGTCTTTCAACACACATCTGTAACACACAAAAGAACAAACATTGTTTTAAAACACACAATCCATAATTCAAACTCTTAGCAGACATGTCTCAAGTGCTTCCAAATCTTACAGCAAGTATATGTGTGTACCTCCTTTTTAAAAGGTGTGTACTCATCATTAAAATCTTCATCCATCTCCTTCAGTCTTTTTTCCAACATTGGTTTACAAGTCACACCCCCATGAGCATGTCCATATGTGCATTGTAAAGGTGACAGTACTGGAATCTTGCTACCCTTGCATCGTGAGACAGGTCGCACCCTTTGGACAATCCTTAAAAGCTGAAGTATATCAAACACCAGAGAGGTTTTGACTGGGTTTCTATGTTGTGGTGCTCTGATGGAGGCATGGTCAAACTGCTCCAGGGTCACCGATTTGAGAGAAGTTGATCGAGATAGAGTGCTCTTCTTATGCACTGCGCTCAAGTATTCTCGACTTCGAGAACACATTGGAGACACCAGTGCACCAGAATGTGCATTTTTGCTTTGATTCAGAGGTACATTTGACTGCAAATGTTGACAGCGATCTGTTCCTGCTCTGCTTAATGGTTCAAGACTCACACATCTCCTCAAACGACCTTTGAACTTCTCTTGTCGGCCATCACCACTTGTTTCCACCCCTTGTCTTCTTCCTGGCTGTTGGCTGTATCGCAGTTGGTTTGTAGCAAAACATTTCTGCAATATGTCACCACCTAGTTTTGGCAGATTATGTTGTTTGTATTTGTTTGCAATGTGAATTTTCAATCTGTCTCTTTCATTCTGCAGCTTTTGCAGTTGCACAGCATGTGCATCCTTCATCTGTCCAATGGCAACATCACAATGCACAATACGCTCCAGCAAAAACACACACTTCCCGCAGAGGAACTCACTGCGGCCATCCCGATGCAAGTCTGACTCCAAGACACGTGAAAGAACCACCGCCAACCTCAGACGCCCACAGGCACTGAACAACCAGCGACACTGACTGCCCTGCATGCCCCCGCCGCATACACGGCACAACTCACGCATGTTCACCTAACACACACTAAAAATCTACTGACACACACTTTAGACATGTTGCAAAGCGCAGCCGTAACAGACATGCCACCACGCAATAAATCTACTCTATGAGCATTATTAGCATCCTCCTCTTCAGTTTGACCCTCACATACAGGATCTTTCTATGAATCTTCCTCTGTCTTCTTGTTCTGCATCAGACTGACTGTGTTCTGGCCACACACAGAAATAAATCCTCTTATCCACAATCACACACAGGAAATCCTCTGGGTGCTGTGCACAAACTCTGCTAACAGACACACACATTAATCCACTCAGCTCAGCAGACTCTCAATGACAGGAGTAGTATTTGGGACACTGATGCTCAGACTGTGTCTTGGGAATGCTGTGGGTCATACTGGAACAGGAATTATTAACCTCATGAGAAAGAAGAGATAAAACACTTTTGCTCTTTGGGTTTGTAATCTGAAAAATCTTCGTGTCCGATAACTTGAACTCCCCCGTATTATTTACTTAAGTCACGTTCTCTCATTATGTCCACCCTATAAGATTTCTCTCTCACAAACATGAGCACAAACTCAGCATGTGCACCCAATTGCACATGCACACAAATGTTAGGACAGGCTAAAATCTTAATCCACAGATTCGCTTATAAAATTAGATTTTTTACTTGCAACAGGCACAGATGGTGCCAACCTGATAATCCATCACACAGGGTTCCCACGCTTTTTGACCAATTAATCTCCATGACTTTTCCATGACATTTATTTGTCATTTGTTATTACAGGAGAAGGAAGATTACAGGCAGAAAATTCTGTGCTATATTTCTCAGTACCAATATTTGAAATGAATACATTTTATTGCATTGATTATTAAAACACAAAACTCCACTCTGCCTACCTGTTTGTCTTTTTCTGCATTTTCTCTCTCATGCTGCAGGTCTTCCATAAGAGCCTGTAAAGTCAAAACAAACACAACAACAGTCAGGGCATGTACACATACAAATACCTTTCAGTGTAAAGTGTAAAGAGTCCGTGAAAGGGTTTACACTTTACTAAACCAACACACTAACCTGTAATTGTTTGTCTTTTTGTTCAATGAGTGTGTTCAACTGGGCCATCTGCCCTGCTATTGGCTTGTCAGAGCCTTTCCCCCGAAGCTCTTCAATTACTGCACCTTGATCTTTAAGTGAAACCTGCAGCTGTTGAATAACACTGCAGAGAACAGGTACTTTTAGATTTAACGTTCACTACATAAATATAATGTAACTTCTCATAGTTTTAATTTAGATTAAAAAAAATAAAAAAAAAAAAATCACAGTAGATTTGTTCACCTTTCCTTCTGCTGAAGAACCTGCTGGAGCTCTCGAACTCGTTCAGGGGCGGAGCTTGAGTCACCCGAGTGTCCTGATTGGTTGGCAGCTTGTAGCTCTTTCTCCAGCCCAATATTCTTTATCTTTTCTTGTTCTGCAATGATGGCCATGTTCTCCAGTTCTTCTTGAGCAGCCTGTAGAGACTAGCGAGAAGGAAAAATAACAGGTAAGTATGTAGAAGACGTTCTCAATTATTTGCTCCGTAAATATCTTTTGCTTTAATTACCTCCTCGAGTTCCTGAATTCGAGCATTAAATGTTTCTCTGAGCGGGCCTATTTCTCTCTGCATCTGGTCTCTGCCATCATCAACACCTCGACTGGCTAAACTCTCCAATGCTTTCCTACACAAACACACATACATCACTTCTTCTATAAATGTTTTGGTAATAAATAATATTTTACTGTGAGAATGTTAGGAAATGCGATTTATTGCTCAAATGTTTTTAGCGAGATGCACTTATGTCATTAACTAGCAATGATAAAAGTAACAACAATAATAACAGACAATACTTACGATGCAGAGATAAGCAATTCCTGTTTCTCTGCCAGATCTCGTTTCATTGATTCCACTTCTACTTTCAGCTCAATGTTCTGAACACAAACACAGTTTACTAATTTTATTCACAATCAATGAAAAAAATGTGTGTGCGTAGGGCATATTTTACACAGCTCGTAAGCGGATTATTTCACACCCATAATAACAGGCTGCAGAAAATTAGATGTCATAAAGTTTAAAAAGTTTTTAGTGGCACACTTCTGCATTTCAGCTGGGTTTGTTATGTGTCAGATATGTTGTGAGTGTGAAAACACATCGAGGGCCTGCGGATAATGCACTGATTACACAAGCTGTGTGAGTCAGTCACCGTTTTATAAATGTCCTCGGTGGAATCATCACACTTCTGCTGTACACGTTCTTCCAGGAAATATATCCTGAGCTTCAGGTTAAAGTTTTCTTTCTTCAGAGCGGTGATTTGCTGAGAAAAAAAAGAGAAATAATTCCATATGAAAGACGGTCACACCAAACGCAGTGAGAAAATGTATTTGAATCTTTTTAATGAATCGATTTGTTTTTCTTGGTATCATTTTTTTACTCATTTATGGACAAACAGCAAAGCTGTTCTGCATTCAATTAAATTATATAAAAACAGAAAGAGAGATGGGGATGAAGGGGAGCTAAAAGATAAACATAGCAACTATAAGAGGCAGTGTATGTATGTGGTGTGTGTAAGAGACTGGCAGGGCAGTGAACTGTGCATCATTGTATCTTGAAGCCTTTTACATCAACATCTGGGGCAGAAAGAGGGGGAAGGGAGACAGCGAGAAAATACAGAAAAGGAGACATCCAACACAAATACCATGGTAATGGGCAGCTGTACCTCCCTCTGAAAACTCTCTCAATTTCTTCTGTTTCTGTCTCTCTCTCTCTGTCTCTCTCTCTCTCTCTCTCTCTCTCTCTGTCTCTCTCTCTCTCTCTGTCTGTCTGTCTCTGTCTCTCTCTCTCTGTCTGTCTGTCTCTCTCTCTGTCCGTCTCTCTCTCTCTCCGTCTCTCTCTCTCTCTGTCTGTCTGTCTGTCTGTCTGTCTGTCTGTCTCTCTCTCTCTCTCTCTCTCTCTCTCTGTCTCTGTCTGTCTCTCTCTCTCTCTCTCTCTCTCTCTCTCTCTCTCTCTCTCTCTCTCTCTCTCTCTCTCTCTCTCTCTCTCTCCACAGGAATGCTTACAGATTTGTATCTTTGTATGAAAAATAAACCTCTTTCCCTAAAAGGCATTCAAGAATATGATTATTACAACCGAAAACAGATTACCACAGAAACAGACACTCAACTTAAGAAATGATAGGCATATAAAAGGCATACAAAATGATCAGTCTCCAACACGTATAACACTTACTAGTAACGTAGCTAAAAATTACTGCTCTGGCATTTCTGGCACTGCAGCAAAGTTAAAACCCTCAAAATGAACCATGACAAACATGGTAGGTGGTTTTTGAGACAGGAGCAAGAGACACAGTCCAAAGCGCCAGTCACTCTTATCACGGAAAAACAAATAAAAACTAATGCAGTATTGTGTACTTACATTCTCATAGTCTTTCATGGTTAGAGCTTTAGCTGGAGACATCCTCTGCTCTGAAAACAGGGGAACTGCAGAAGAAAAGACAACAGACGAATGAATGAACAACAGAAACTAGTGTTCACTTCAGTTTCCCCAAAAAACTGAGAAAGTGCAGAAAAAAGACAACAAGTGTGTGTTGTCAACAAGCCTTTATCATAAAAGGGTAAACACTGGAGGAGGAGGAACATAATAGTTCGTTTTACATAAATACAAGGTTTCTGTAGTTGAAATTTTAAGTGTGTGATATTCCTATCTAAAATGGCATGCTGATTAAAAAGTATAGAAAGTATACATGAATGCAGAAAGACTTTAAAAAACACAACTATAGGGTGTCAAAATCAAGAAGTGCTTACATTAAAAGGCTCAGTGGGTCAGTGTGTGTGTACACATACCTGTAATGTTGTCCATGTTGAAGTTGCTGCCGTTCAAAGGCTCTGGCAGTCGAGAAATACTGCAGCCACATTAACACACACACAGAAAAAGAGAGAGAGCGTTTATATAAATTAACTGCGGCTAACAATATACAAATATACAAAGATCAATTACACAGACACACACTCCAACAATAAAAACAAAACATCCAGACACACAGAAACACAGTTGTTTCACTACACACTACAGAGTGTCTGTTCTGTTTAAATAAGCTTAACACATATGCACAGAAAGAATAGACAATGCATAAAGGTCTATAGATGCTATTCATAACTCGAGGCTGGAAATAGAGGCAAAAATAATCACCTTAAACAGGCTTTCAGATGCTAAATGTGCTAATAAAGATTAGAGTATATTTATCCAGTAATGCTTCAACAGAGAACCCACAGTAAAGACTGTGTGTGTGTGTGTGTGTGTGTACAGTATATTTTTGTCTTTGCGTGCTGTATCTTTAGTCTACGACAGCAGGTCTCAACTTCCTAACAAAGCTCACAAAATTCCCTTTGCTTTTCTGACAGTCATCCAGATCCAGACGGCAATCACATCAGGACACTTAGCGTGCTCAACTTACGCAAGATTAAGCAGCTGTCATACAGATCAGTCACCTCAATAAACACAGTCTCTCTCAGTTCAGAACACACACAGGTCCAAACACCTGACCAATTCTTGATTTTAAACACCCTACTTTAAAACTGGGATATTAACCCCAAAATAAAAAACCCTCACATCGATCAAAACGTGTATAACTTTTGTCTGAGTTGTTTGAAAGAAAGAAAGAAAGAAAGCAAGCTGATAGCACCACACTCTTATTAATACCACAATGCATAATAAAACAATTGCAAATATTTGAATTAAATGCAGATCAAGTGTAAATCTTTGTGAAAAAGAGGGGTTCCAATTTCTGTAAAAATCTGCATAGCTTTCTGAGAATTGGACTCAAACCTCAGATCATGGGCGTCTGAATTTTGAGACATCTGAAAAAGTCACATTATCATTACATTTCACTGTATAATTATAATAATAATAATAATAATAATTAAATATTACTGTACAACATAAGGATATATAAAGACAAAGGCCATCAGTGGGTCCACATTTAATCTGTGCACATCTTCCAACCCCTGGATGTGTGTTTATTAAACATTTGTCCATTTGATTTTGTTTTCAGCTATCATTTAGACTGTATAATTCTCAGCTCTAACAGGGTGCTCCACAGATTCAGTCTGAACCTCGATACCAGCTGCCATGCTCTCTATGTCAACACTGTTTACATAATATTATCAAACAAACATACAGCCTCAGATTAAAAAACATTGCATTTACAAACATGGACATCCATCCCTTGCCATTCATTAAGGAACTTGTTAATATAATCGACACCGTATTCTGTGCAGGACTGATGAAGGTTAACAGACAAAATGCGGTATACCTTCCACAACACAACACATCACAACCAAACAACTTCCTCTTCTCATGTTTTCCTGCACTGTTAGCTGTGTGCTAGCCACAAGACGATGTACAGTGCTCTCTTATCTAACTGTTTACATTTATCACAATGTCATACATGACTCAGAAATATACATGTAATTGCTTAAAAGCTCCTATCAGATGTCATAGTTAAGCAGCTTACTTACACATCTGATATCACCTTACGTCTTATGTTTCCCCACAGGCTCACCACCTGGGATTATAAAGGTGACACTACAGCATTTGTATTTATTACCTTACAGAACATCAACAAACCCATCAAGACAGACCTTTAACTTGACCATTAAATCCAGTAAACCCCAGTGTCCTTCAGCTCATGACCATTAGAGATCTGCTGATCTAAAACATCATCACACTAAACTCATTTACAACTATGCCTATATACACATTCAGCACAGGTGTTAGAGGTAAATAATCTACCTATATCAGCCCTTCATGTTCAGAATCAGATGGTCACAGAAAGGTTAAAGACAGAGAACAGTCTGTCAGATGATAAACACCAGAGCTTTTCCGCTATGTGTAGTTTCCGTGCTATGACAGCGCATGATCAAAACATACACACATACAGAGTGTCTCTCTCTCTCTCTCTCTCTCTGCATTACTTATCAAGAAAACTATATTTAATGTATATTACTGTATATACTGAACTGCATTTAATCCTTACCACTAGTAGCTAGATGTCAAAAGAAACTCAGAGTACACGACTGGTTTAGAGATCGTGTCCCTGCTATATTTAACTCAGAGGATCAAGTGTGTTGTGTTTTGTTTTTACCAGGGGGCTTTCAAATTTACACTTTCAATCTGAGAGCAACAACACACATTTATGTCATTCAAACACTAATAGACACAAAGCTTTCATGAAAATATGAAATCTGCACAATTTCATACATATTAATGATTCGTGGATTTCAACATTATATTTGGCTTCAACTGAAACTGAATCAACACAATAGAAAGCCACTTAAAGAAAAGGGGATTATATCTGGGATGCCACACAAATCTGTCATATTCACAGTGAATTCATAATGCTAGTAATAACTCAATCAACCCATAATAACAATAACATGAAAGAATTGATAAGGTTAGCCATACTAAAATCAAAGAATTCAGTACACCAGTTGAATGTGCAGTAATAAAATAAGTTAAATACATTAACTTATATATAACATATATCATAATATCAAATGTACATTAACATTAGCTCATCTTTGTTCATTCTTTTTGATGTTTAGTTGGTTTAGAAGTAAAATCTTCTAAAAAGGTGAAGAACAGCTAGTAAAGCTGTACTTTTCGTGTGTAATTCACAGTTTTCCTCAGGCTAACATGCTAACTGTTTCCTGACAGACTCTTGACAGAAATAAAAAATAAAGCGCTTTCACCTCATATTGATGTCAAACGGCAAAGTTTGATCCTCTCCGACCACAGAATCCATTTAGGACTTAAGCAGGAGCGTTTAGTTTTATGAATATTTTATCTAAATTCCTATGAAAACATGATATTCGTGCTGTTATTTTTAAACTGCGAGCGGCAGATCATGAATGTAATTTCAAAGCAGACGTTGGAACCGCCATTTTAAAATCCGTGACGTCACCACGCGAGCTTGAGCAAAGTTCAAGAAGTTGGGCGGGGCGGTGCACGATTTTGAAGAACACGTGTCTTGGCTGACGTTCTGACGTTCATTGAAATCCTCTTTATTACAAAAACAGTGCTTATAAATATTTAGTAGGTTATGACGACGTTGTTAATGTTTTTATACATAAATTGAATAAAAATCAAGTAATAGTAAATTCTATTCTCTTCATAATTGTTCATTATTATCAGCCTTGGTAATATTCATAGTACCATAAAACTGTTTAAATTATGCTAACGTTGTATCCCAAATTATGGGGGGGGCAGTGTCAATAAGACAGCTGTTATGTTTTAGGTCTGTTTATATATATATATATAAAGTATATATGTTAAAATTGCATCTCTTTTATGCTATTTAGAAATAGTAGAAATAGTAGTTATTATAAAGAACAGTAAAAAGTCAACTTAAGAATATATGAACGTGTTACTCTTTTCTCGAAATAGTAATACTTGCGTGTGTTTTATCGCTAAGATAAATATATGTATATAGTTAAATATGTTTCACTATAAAATTGAAAAACTGCAAAAGGTTTTTTAACTGTAAAAAGATTGTCTGCTTCCATCTGCTGGTGGGTAGGAGGGATAAATGTGATGATAGCACAAGATACAGGCACAGTTATTTAGTCACTATAGTGTAATTTTTTATAACAAACGTTAAAGATTTAAATGTGAGAAACTATTTTATATATAAATATGTTTTATATTTTCCGGCAACATTATATACATTCAAATGATAGAAAACAGTTAGAGGTATGGGAAAGTTTTGTGCGACTGAAAATGCATGAATGTGTTTTTGTTTGTGTGAAATGTCCATCTGGTGTCTGTGGTTTTGCTGTTTTTTCTGAGTAAGAGAAACACACACAGCAATGCATGTAAGACTCTCTGAATAAAAAAATTATAATAATAATAATAATAATAATAATATTTATTTGGATTGCACTTTTCATGAAATATAGCTCAAAGTGCTTCACAAGCATTAAAAATACAATCAGAATATTGGCAATTCTCTGAATTTTATATATAAAAATAAAATTATGAAAGAAAAAATAAAGAGATAAAACAGTAATTGCTGAATTTTGTATTAATTATATCTTAGCTTAGCTGAAATAAAAAGACAATTTTTTTGTGGTCTTGGAACCCCACGATATTTTTTAGTTCATTATGTAAAAGCTTAAAAATCAAATATTTTTTATGAAGAAACTCTTTAAAAAAAATGTGTCATATTCAGTGATAATTAAGCTCGAATGTGAAGTTCAGATGAATTCAGTAGAACAGGGTATAGAATAAGAAAGGCCACAAGAGAATGAGGAGGTTCTGAGACAAGCTCTTAGCACTGTTACACAGATTCCCCTCACAGCATGTAATGTTAGTATAATCTTCCATAGCATTATGTTCCACAACCATTTCACCATCACAAACCACTTTAGAGGCGCATCCTTTTTTAGCCACTGACTGAGATGGAAAATGATTGTCTGGAAAAAAACAGACCAAGAATCAAACTGTTGTACCAAATGCCAGACAAAAATAAACAATAATTTTGGAAAAGATTTAAACTTTACCCTCTTCGGTTAATATACTGAAGCAGTAATCTTCATTCTCCTGACAATTTATTGTGTTTGAGCAGCCCTGCCAATCACAAGTGTAGCATTTCTTTCCATTGAAGGTGAATTCTATGAAAATAAAAACATTTATTTTTTATTAGATATATTATATATAAATATATATAATATATATATTCATCTATGAGATTTAGGAAGTATGTACAATAAAGTGCTTTGCAAACAGGTTTCATTTTATTACATTATGGACGTAGATGTAGAATTTCAGCATATAGAAATTCCATATTTTAAAATTGCATTGTTTACTTTCAGAATTGTGTGGCCTCAAACTTTAAGAAACCCACGGTATTTAAAAAATATGTTAAGTAGGTTATAAAATATACATAAATTTAAAAAAAGTTTAAAGATTATACATAATAAGTGGACCAGTTCTGATTGTTTCAATGAAATTATCATTATTTAGTAATAATGAAATAATCATATTTATGTAGTTCTATTAGTAAAGTAGCTGATTATGTTGCTGAATTTAGATTTGTGATAAGAAAAGATCACATAGAAAAAGAAGTTGAAGTAAGAAGTTATATGACAGTGAACCTAAAACAAGATGTAGTCTATATAAGCAGAGACATCTCTCTTACAATTAATATAATCAGTTCATGGTTAAAGTAAAGGACAATACCTGGGACTTCTTGATCATTGCACAGGTTGGTATTGCAGCATTTTACAGAAATTGCTATCCCCCAAAAGACTGAGCTAAGGGACCAAGACTCACAATAATCTGCCTGCACACAAGTACGTTCGATTATTTCTTTCCTTGTGTCACCTACATGAAAATATACAATATATAAATGAGTGACCACTCAGTAGAACATAAATGATTTCCAATTATTTAGGTTGCTTAAAAAATTGTAACTGCATAAATGTTAACCAGTATGTCAGGAAAGCAAATTAGATTTGGCATAGAAATTCAAGAATAATTTGTGGTAAGAACTAGGGAATTATATCCCAGATCATTAGATGTCTATTATCAGTCCAGCAGAAGCAGTAAATCATGACAGTAAATTTACACATACCAATATATTCCACTGCTCTTCCGCTTGCACACATTTCATTTTCTTTACATGTTCCCTGCATCTCACAATGGCCCCGTTGATGCATTGGGCAGCGATAACAGTCCAGAGAGTTTCCTAAAAAGAAAAACACAATGAGAAACATTCAATGAACTATTTTTATATAAAAAAATATATGAAATATATGAATGTTTTCTGTACCTCTAGTGAGAAGAACGACAAGAAGAGCAATAGATACATGCATGTTCATCGTGTGTCCAAAAATAACTGAAGAAACTGACTGTTTCTGTGGCTTTAACTGTTTGCAAAAGCAAATTGTAGTTTTCACAGTTCATCAGATAAAGTATTTTTGGTTACAGACATATGGGCTAAGTTTCACCTCTACAAGTGACATTTCTGTGGTTGGTAAGCAACGTTTACATTCACAGTCCTATAGTAATGAAATAAACCTCCAACCCTTAAAAACATATGAAAACACAAATCTTGTGTATCTACCAGCACCCACTTTTGAGGTTTCTTGACAGAAACGAAGAAGTTAGTTTTATTTCTATAAAAGCTGACAGGAGCAAACATTTTGATAATATGAAATACATAAATAAATTTGTGTCTACTGGACACACATAGGAGAGAATTTCTAAATTCACTGTCCAATAGGACTAACAATTTTGTAATAATAAACAGCAGATTAAATTGTAAAAACAAACAAAGTCATCATTTTGGTTGTATAATTTATTAAAGTTCAGTGTTTTTTTAAAATAAATATATGGTAAATAATAATAATAAAGAAAAGATAAAGCAAAGATTTGTACAATCAAACAAAACAGAAACCCCGTTCAGAGGAGTCTCTGGAGTGCGTAGATTCATTACCAAACACACACACACACACACACACTCACAAAAACACACACATTCAGTGGCAATGTGTTTCTATCACAATCTGGTTCTTTTAGTGAAGAAGTACATTAATACTGTCAGTAGCGAGTGTAAACACACATAAAAGAGAGACATGAGAATAAGGACAGATAATACAGAACCATCATGAGAACATTCTGAAACCATGACACTGAAATCATACACAAAAACACACACACGGCCCCCTTTCATGTTTTTCATTCATTGCATCACTTATGAGAAGCAGCATATGAAGAGGTACGAGAAACCCAAAACACAGGATGCATTGATACACACATTCATACACACCTGCGTAACCATAGCAACGACCCCATGTGTGTACATAATTCAAGTAGTGAGAGTACAAGTCTTTTGTACCGGTGTAAATTAATACTACGGTAAAATCAAACGTCCTCTAAACAGAAAAGTGCCACATGCAGATTCCTGCCTAAAAACACTGAAAATCAAGTGATTCTAAAACACATCTGAACTCTGTCAGTCAACCAGAAGCTCCGCCCATCCTGAGCTCATCAGCTTTGCTTACGTCACAGTGCCGCAGCTGGTGAACCAGAAGGAAAGCAGGAGTCTACTAGGGAAAGGAAACGAAGAAGGACCAATAGGAGATTAGGAGGCCTGCTCGTCAGCAATTCATTTAGTTAGGAGACTGGAATATGAGCCTGCAGCCAATCAGAAAGCAGCGGAGCAATCCAATGAGCCAGTAGAAAGCGTTTATCATTTTCTCTTGGAGGTGCTCGGCCGTTTGGCCTGCCACAGGTAACTGTGGATGGTAAGAGCGTCCACGCTGGCCGAGATGGACTTGGCGGGGATGACGGTGAACTGTTTGCGGTCCGAGCTGTATTTGTAGAGTTTGTCGATCATCTTCCGGCTTATGGATCGCGGTCCTGTACCTTTGATTTTAAGGATTTCCTCTGTTTCAGGGGTATATGTGTACAGAGCTCTGAACTGACATCCGCCGTCTCTGAAGAGAATGATCAGGTGATTGGACTCGCAGCGTTCGATCTCCTGTGGATACAGGGCAGGGAATTGTTACGGATTGAACGTGAACAGATATACTTTTAAGAACATAGTAAGTTATTCCACAAGGTCTGGAAGGAAGTACAGGATGTTGGTTGTCATAGTAACAGCGCTCACCTCTAGTATGGCGTTTTTCTGGGCTTCGTTTACTTTTCCGGCCAGACAGCAGTGAGCGATGGCGTTCTGGATAATTGGTTTGTTAGATTTTGAACTCGGCTCCTTAAATAATCTGGGCCCTAAAATGACAAAGTTAAAACAAACAAAATTAGATTTGACTAATTAATAACTTATACAACACAACTTTAAATATTAAGACCTTATATTATCTGCTTGCTATATCAATACAATCAGATATGCAGATCACATCACACAATAACATTGGTCAAAACTGATATGGTCACCAGTATACTGTACATCATAATGTCTCACCGTTGTATTCTGCTACAGAAGTGATGGATGAAGCTGTTGATCCGTTGTCCCAATCTCGTTCCATGTTCCTGCTGGCATTCCGACTTAACATGGGAAAAGATTCCACCGATTCTCCCCTGCAACATTCATACCATCAGTTAAAGTGATTGGCTATGTTTATAATTAGATTGATTTGTTATCCAAATGACATAAATGAGGGAGCATTCAACATTTTGCTTAAAGAAACACTGTTTTTAACAGATCTAAGGTGAGATGCGTCTTTAGAAGACATTTCAGTAAGTTTTGAAATGCTGAAATGCTTTGAGCAGAAGTCACCTGTGTGAACTGGCTCCTCCTGATGCCACACTGTCACCTTCAGTAGCAGCAGAAGCCAATGAGAGAGAAGATCCGGATGGAGCAGAACATAGACTAACAGCTGAGAGAGAGAGAGAGAGAGAGAGAGAGAGAGACAATTAATATTGATATTAACAATCATTTTATAGTATCTTTAGATGTGTATTCAAGGTGAAGATGTTTTTCTTAAGAATAACATGCACTAGTCAATTGTCCATAAAAAGACTAACAATAGGTGTAGAAATGTTGATAATTCTTAACATAATTAAGAGATTTCTCACGAGCAGAACAGGAAGATTCAGCTCTGTGTAGTGATTTGGGGCGTGGTCTCCTGGAACGTGGGCGTGGTTTAGTCCCACCCTGTTCCTCCAGCAGCTCTTGTTGTTTTCTGCGCAGATACTCTTGTTTGATCAGCTCTCTGCGAGCCTTCTCTTCTTCTTTACGCACACGCTCCTCCTCAGCTTTCCGTCTGTTACGTAACACAATTCAGTCAAGTAGTGTACTTGAAGACTCTATTCTCATCTTTTGACAAACACAAATACAGATGGGATGTGACTGGTACCTGGCTTCATCTCGTTTGAGTTCTGACTCCACCTCCAGCTGCTCTTTGCGTTTTCGAGCCTCTTCGGCTTTGCGCTGCTGTTTGAGAAGAAACGCAGCTCTTTTTTTGGCCAACTCGTCCTCTGCCTTCTGATCATCCTACAGACACAACATATCAATCCATTTATTTTGGATGAATTTAGTCACAACATAATTGTGTTATTTCATGGTTTTGATGAGTTTACTACTATTCTAAAATGTGTGCTTCAAACTTTTGACTGGTACTGTAAAACAACAAGACATGAAAGTGTAACATTGCATTACAGTTAATGCCATTTTTCTATAATTATTCCATAATAAACAAGCACTCAAATGTTCAGATACCTTAAAAAAGAAGCCCAGTCCAGACTTCTGTTCACCATCTGGTTCTGCGCTAGTTTCTGATGAGTCAGCCAGTTCTGAAAGGTCCACCTCAATCAGCTGTGCTTTAGTTCTGTTTTCCTCAGACGGAACCGGAACATTCTCTTTTCCGGAGCCTCCGGACTCACTCCTCTCCCGGGTCAGATCAACAGGCGACGGCTCCACCACGGGGATTTCAGTTTGAGGCGAGTCGAGACTATCAGCATGTCGGTCGTGCAGTTTGAATGTGGTATTTCGAACAATTGCCTTTGAGCCCCGCCCACTGTCTTTAGTTCCGCTCTCTTCTTCATTCTCAGCCCGGGAGGTCCTGCCACCCGGTGAGGGTCTGGGGTCACCGCTAGGGGTCGGGGTGCTTCCTTTCGATGCAGGTCGGCTGTCTTTGTTCAGTTTGAGTTCGCTAGGTTTCACCCGAGGCGTGCGACTGGAGCTGAGCCTGGGCGGACGTTTTGTCGCTGTTGAAATGGTCTCCACGAACTGCACAGAGAGGCGGGACTTTGTCTCGTGTTGCTCAGGTACATGTTCGTTTGAGGGTGGTGCAGTGTTTGCTTTGGTGTTTTCTGGTGGAGACTGAACAGTCTGTTTGATAAGTAAATCTTGTTGGAGAGACAACTGCATCATTTGTTGCTGAATGGCTCCGATGGCTTCGTTCAGGAGCTCGATAGAACGACTACATTCGCCAAGATCTGGCTCTCCGCCCGTATCGGCCAAACCATGGATGCTCAAACGATTGTCCTTATCCACTGCTGGTGTGTCCTTATCCACTGCTGGTGTGTCTTTATCCGGGCACTGCTCTGTCTCCTTCCCTCTCGCTTTTAAAACCTCCACACACGCATCATCCTTCGCAATCACTTTCTTTTTGGGCACAATATCATGTTTGAGTGGATGTGGCAACGTGTCGCTCCTTCCCTTTTTAACCACATGCAGGAACGCTGCCTTACCCAGCTGCAGCCGCTGCCGTGCCGACAGGGTCTCCATCTTCTTCTTCTGCATTTCGATGGCACGTCGTTTCTCTTCCAGCTGCATGCGCAGGTTGACGAGTTCAGAAGCAAGGGCGGGTCGAGCGGGTGTGCTCGGGCTCATGTCAGACGGAAACTGGGTGCTTTCTGACCCATCAGGGGTGGTTGTCTGAGAGCTAGCGGTGCTGTAGCAACCATCAGGCAATCCGACTCTATGTCTGCGGCGTTCTGCAAAGCTGGTCATGCGTCCCGTCGACGTGCTGCTGGCCTGCGATGCCATGCTGGGGCACGGACTCGCTCGCCCACTAGCACCCTCCTTATCCTCCCGCTCACGCAGACAAACGTCCTCTCTGAGTTTAAGAGATTCATCTTCTGCATCTCCACGGCCCATGCACTTCCTCCCAGCATGCATCAGCAACGCTTTGGCAAGATCCTGGTCATCGTCTTCTTCCTCAAATTCAGAATCTGATGCAATGTCCTCCCATCCTCCGACCGGACTACCCCGCACGCACTCTGCATCATCATGCAAGAAGAAACTTCCAGAACTTGCGGGGGACTGCACACGTGTGCCTTCTTGCTCTATGCTACTGATTGGTGTAAATGTCTTGTTCATTATGGATTCTGTGGGTGTGTAAGACTTCCTGTGTCCCTGACTCCGCCCCTCGCCACTCTCTTCCCGTTTACTAACTCCCGTTTTCTCTTTATTTGGTCGTAGAATCGCAGACTGCAACGGTTCCAGGAAGAAGCTTTCAGGTCGGCCATCTCCTGCAGCACCCTCAGGGTTAATGACAGCCACTAGCTCCTCCTCTTCCTCCTGGTTGTCATAGTGATAAGTCTGAGGTACAGGCTGGCCATTGATGCGGTGTCGTGGAGTGATGGAGATGACGTTGGACGCTAAACTGTCCTTACTGATTGAACGAGCCAAGCTGATATCATCACCACATAGACGCTCCCATTCCATCTCCATCTGTGAGATGGGTCTGAAAGAGAAGGAGAAATAAAATTAAGTTTGTAAATGAGTCATTCATTGTGTGTGAATCTTACAAAACACATCTGAATTATATTTCTCCCTGTTTTTAGCTGACATACAGGTAATTTTTTATATTTTCATGCCCGTCAAGTCAAGCTCTAATTCTCATTACCATAATCTAATAAAATCTCAGTAATGGTAAAAATGATTTTGTTAAATAAAATTATTAATTATAAATTATACAATATATTTTTTGTGTGATCATGTAATCCCAGAAATGTTTTCTTCTATATAAACCATATTTAATCTCACCTGTGTTTTCTTTCAGCCCAGGCCAGCTGTGATCCAAGCACTAGTCCATCCATACGAGACAAAGAGTTTGATCTGTTCCTCAGCTCTACTCACATAGAACAAAAAGAAATGAAATATTACATTAAATATTGGACATTTATTAGTTACACTGATCCAATACCATGAAGGTAAAGTCTTTACCTGAATTCTCCTCGCCCTGATTGGTCTTCTGTTGTCTCTGCCGCAGTGGGAGTAGCGGGTGGGAGGGGCTATGGGCGGGGCTTCCTTTAGCTCTGAGGGCAAAGACATTGAATTTATAAAATACAAGCTTACACAAAAACAGACATCTACACATATATCACAACTATTGGTCGAGTAATATGGGTTTTTCAAAGGCGAATGGCACTACTGATGTTGTAAGAGAAGGATGGACAATATAATGCCATGCAACATACTGTATATACAATTGCATTTCAGAGCTGAAAAAAGTTTTTTTAGATGATTTCAGACAAAACACCAAACAGACTTACACAGATAATGACTCCTCAGGATGCAAATGATACCTCATATAACCATCAGGAGAGACGACTGTGGCCAGTGAATCAGCTGAAGGGGATGTTGTCATGAAGCTGCGTTTGGTGGCGTTGGATATGGACACATGGGGACGGGAACTCTTTGGCTGAAGAGACGCTCTCACTGTAACATTGAAGGAAGAAAGTAAAATATTTCAAATAAAATAAAGAATCATAACAAATCAAATGACATCTAGGAAACTTGCCATCTTTAATCTCTTGAAGGTCTCTTGGCTTTACAAAGTCTGGCTTCACCACCTCAAACCACCAAAAGAGCTCAGCTATAAAAACCATCACATTTTGCTGGAATAAAACAAAACAGACAGGGTTATAGTGTGATGGCTGACAGACAGATACACAGACGGTTGTGAGGTGATCAAACCTTTAGTACAGGTGGACCGTACAGCAGATCTTCAGCGTGCAGATAGAAACATCTGTTCAGATATTCATTAGAGAACTCCTTCAGCAAATGAATGTTATACACACTGTCTGACAGCGAGGGAACCTCTTTCAGACATATATCTAAAACAACAGACAAAACATCATCATAATGCTATTAAAATTACAAATTGATATTAAAAGACTCTGAAAAGAAGTAGCGTGTGTACCGTCCAGTCTCATATATTCAGGACAGTAGAAGTTAATGACTGTTAGCAGTGCCGCCCCATCACACACATCCTTCATCAAATCCTCCAGCACAGACAGATGCGGGAAAGGACGTCCAGACAGGTGATCTCTGCGGTAGCGTACCTGAGAGAGAGATTTACAACTCATATAACCCAGATCAGATACATAACCACAACTAAACACGACACACACACTTTTTTCATGCAATCTGTATTTTTCCAAAAGTATCAAACATGTTGTTTTTTTTTCCTCTAATGAAGAGATGAGAAGAAAAGGAAGAGATGATGTTTGACTTGAGTGTGTGGATGTATGGATGGACAGACTGACTCGTGTAAGGTTGTGTGTGTGAGACAGAGAAAGAAAATGTTGTGAGACTGTACCACACGAGAAAACTCCACTGGCTCCAGCATGCAATGGGCCAAAGCGTTCATGAGATCAGGCTGAGACAGACAAAAAGGGGCCGAGAGAGAGAGAGAGAGAGAGAGAGAGAGAGAGAGAGAGAGAGAGAGAGAGAGAGAGAGAGAGAGAGAGAGAGAGAGAGAGAGAGAGAGAGAGAGAGAGAGAGAGAGAGAGAGAGAGAGAGAGAGAGAGAGAGAGAGAGAGAGAGAGAGAGAGAGAGAGAGAGAGAGAGAGAGAGAGAGAGAGAGAGAGAGAGAGATGAAAGCATGAGATGCATGAAAACTCTTCTGGTGGCACACACACCATCAAACAAACACACACGCACAGAAAATCAGCCATCTATCTGGAGAATGACCTGGCAGACAGTCAGACTTTCTGGCACTTACAGGCACAAGCTTCCAGTACCATTTTGAGGGAGACTATCCGACAGGAAGGGGCGGGGCCAAAGAGACAAACAGGAGCACAGAACAGGTCATAAAGAGGTGATAATACTGGTAAAAAGTTTAACAGACAAACACAGGCTGGAATACTAGTCCATTACTCTTACTTTATCTCCAGTATACATACAGTATAGTATAGAAATTGTGTACATTCAATACTATCCCACAATGTAATGCGGTTACGTGCCAGATTAAAACTTTTTATAGTTTTTATAGTTTTTATACTATACTACTTTTACCCAAAATTGGATCAAAACACAAAATGACTGCATTTATTTCAAAGTTGAATTGCTGAATAAAACGGGACAATCAGTGCATACTACAAACTGTCACATACTACTGGAATGACACGTAAGGAGTATGCAAGTATTCCATTCTAAAGACAGTCAGAAAACAAGGCAGAAAAGACAGAGAACGACAGATCAGATCTGTTCAAATCTGATCAGAGAACAGGGTTTAACTGTGTAGTAAAATGCAGAGTGATTTAGCCAATCAGAGAAGAGAATACAGGTCTGCATGCTAACTGAGTATTCATCTACTATCAGACTACTGTTGGGAGACTTCTGATTGGTCAGACCTTCTGATGGCACGGCGAATCGATCAGCGGCTGTTTCATTTTGAATTCCTTCTCAGAAAGCTCTCTGGTCTTCAGAATGACCTGCAGCACACAAAATGCAACAGATACGCTGACGTGTTAGATACAAGTTAGTGCTTGCTTGATTAAAATAAGAGTTTATGTAGACCATTACGATATGAAACACTGACCTTGTTGATCCAGAACAGCATGGCGTCCTCCATGTCGAAGGGAAGATCTTTAGATGCACAGAATGTTGAGAAGCGTTTGACGCTTGACACAACTCTCTCCATCGCCATCAGCTCTACTGTGAAAGCCATCATCAGCGCGTCTATCAGTGGAATATGAGAACTCTACACACACACACACATCCATACCAATGTCAAGATACATCATCAGAAACGTCTTAAAGGTGAAGTGAAACTAGTGCATATGAATTTACACAATGATGCTTGGATGTGGTACAGATTTATGTTTGTTACACAAAGAATGCAGGATGAGTTACGTTCTTAAGTTGCTTGCTTATTCTTTCACCTGTCCCAGTTTCAGATATTCAGATGCTTACAGAATGCAGAGTCATAATGCAGGAACAGTGTGTGTGTGTGTGTGTGTGTGCGAACTGGCTATAAACCTGAGGTCCACTTTAATCTCTTTTATGGTCAGATAAGGAGTCATTGTGTCTTTGTGATGAGAGAAACTCACTCTACACTAAGTAGGAAAAGGGTTTATAAAAATACACACTGCAGAAACACTGTAAATGTTTCTGTCCTTGTCATGTTATGAACTGTGCACTGACAGATTTGACAGATACAAACTCAATTGCACAGACAAGCATACAGTTTTAAATCAACATGACTTTGCTGTTACAGTATACATCCATAATGGTATCCCAAATCTACACCGACAGCCAATCTAAAGCAACTGTGTAATCTGACTAAATAATATTTTTGCACGGCTGAAGTAATCACAAAAGCAGAGAATTTTTAGCAAAGAAGTTACTGAACAACATTAAAAAGACAGTTTGTTTCTGTCCATTAGAGAAACACTCTAATTTTTCCATTGACCTAAAACACAACACGTTTGTTTCATTTCATATTAGCTACATCATGTTTCTGAAGGACAGTGAGTACACCTATTTATAAAACGATAAGTTTCAGTTCTTAATTCTGACTACTGGTTCATTCACACAAACACACAGTCTGTCCACAAAACACAACACACTCCAGCAGATTCTGAACAGATGGTCATACTGTGTCTGGTTCTGTCCTCATACATACATTTCAAAACACACACACCCAAAGAAAACCTCTCCAACATTTTCAGACGCATTATATTCAGGTAAAAAGTCAAAGTAACACTCTAACCATCTTAATTGGGGTGGAGGAGAGGTCGTCATGGGAAACGGGCGTGTCGTCTGGTTCTCTGACACAAATGCCCCGTCGAGCGAGCGTCTGGATGACGGCCTGATGGGAGGTCAGTGTAGACACCTGGTCTCCCTTCAGGAGCAGCGCACACACCCTGCAGTACAGATCTGAGGACAGCAGGAGGCTCAGGACCGGAGGCTTTATGTGCTCGACGCAGTACTGATCCGTGTAGAACGGGTCTCTCAGATCTGTGGGGATGTGCTCTGTGAGAGAGAGAGGGTTTCATTACAAATACCATTAGGCTGTTTACCATTAAACCATAAAGATTCCTTTATGTATTGTGTTTTGGGTCTTATTAGAGTTGGATTTGATGGTGTTTATTGGTTTCCATCCACCAGATAACATCCCACCAGTAAACTCAACACATTACCAGTACAGACCTACAGAGATCGTTATAGTTTCCATTCAAACCAACACAACTCCCATTATAATCATTAAATCCATTAGAATTGTATAATTTCTTGTTTGTTTAACAGTGAAGAGGGAGTGAATGATGGGAATGTCACACAGAGTCGGACAGGTTTTGAGATTAGGTGCTTTTAGTCACACGTCAGCAGCTAAACTCTCACTAACTGAACCAGAAACGCACATTCAGATAAAGATCTCTCACAGTTTACAAACCACACAAGTGGTACGGATTCAATTTTCACCCCATGGGTTTATTTTTTTGTGCTTATGTTGATTTTGTTATCCATCAGGGTCATTCTGAGGTTTTGCTTAACTTGGAGGTCAAAGGTCAACCAATCAGACTAATGCCTAGGAAGATTAACAGTGGCAGACTGTCTAATATCCCCTGGTGAGAGGAAACACACGGTTGTGTGCCGTTTACAGATCCCACATACACAACACTAGTTATCTCTCAACACCGAATCCATCTCTCTGTAATGATACACACTCAACACAACACATACACACGTTTTCTAAACAGACTGCTGGTAACACAGGGAACCACTGGTGCACTGACATGAGTTTTTAATGGTGTGAGTGTGTGTATTCGTCACTGAATGGGTGTGCTCCACTTCTCATTAATAAATAAAGTCTGACAGTCAGAAATGGGTCACACACACACTGAGGGTTTCCCTTGTAAAGACACCTGGGCAATTCCAGTGTTATAGATGTGACATTTTTAGTAAAAAAAAATGGATTTATTATCAATATATTGAACCATTTGTTTAAAGCCCTGTTGATAGAGTCCAGTAAAATATCAGACTATACAACAATTATCTATTTTATTAAATGGAAATATAGAAATATCAAATAAATAAATGCAGCATTTATTATCTAATTTTCATTAAAACATCTTTCCAGTCTGAAGAAATAAGTTTGTCTAAACATAACAATGCACTAGTAATAATCATAAATACAAAATAACAAGTTCTTGAACTGAGAGAGTTTAATTCAGATCAATTTAAGCTTAATTTAGAAATCTATTATTCTCTCTTTCATATGCATAGGTCATGAAGGTCAAAGGCTAGATCAGAGATCTCACAGATCTATATGGAATAATCTATAAGCAATAATGACAAAACTCATCTCAGTACCTCAGAATGTCTAACAAAACTGTATTCTTCAGAATTATACAAACAGACATATACATGTATATGACCATTGTCTACAAAACCACATTTATACACATGTGCTTTCTCACAATTACACACAGCTATTTCAGTCTGTAGGATTAGTGATGTCACACTAATGCTGATATTTCTGTCTCTCGATTAGACTCGGGTCTGTTTAAACACACACACCATCATCATCACCTTTCTCAAAAAAACCCTATCAAAAACACCAACACACACACCTTAACTTCACCGTTTAAAAGATTACATAAACAAGCTTTAGTGGAGATTAAGTCGCTCCAGACAAAACTATAGATGTAATTTTATTCTGTAATGGATCTCACTTCTGGTCAGTAACAGCCATGAGCATGTTAGAATTGCTGAGTAAGAACCACACAGGACTAAACACACACTCTCTCTCTCTCACCAGTCATCATATCTCGGTTTAACCGTCTCAACTGAGCAACACGTGTCGAACAACCGTGGTGTGCTCAAAATGCGACATTCAGGATTGAGAAGAGAAGACGTGATATACTCTTACCTTCACCATATGCTTTGGCGAACAGCCACCGGAGGTTCGCCTCTATCTTAGCCCGGGCTGAATCATACATTTCCAATGGCACAATTTCAAGACCTCCCTCCATCGAATCCACTCGTCTGGAGCATCCGTCTCCACCTGCAAGAGCACTTACATCCATCCTAAACACACACACACAAGCACATTTATCACATGACTTTACATTTACAATACAGCAAATGAGCTGATCTTTTGCTGTTTGACAGCTGTGATAAAAAACAATTCAGGTCACATAATGGATATGCTCAAACTGCTTTTGTGTTTGTTTAATGAAAGAAAAACAATCATGCAAAATTTATAAAAAGTGAGTACATTATAACAGAACTTAAAAGATCCCACAAAACAAACATTTTTGTGGCATTTCGTCCATGTCTATTACATTTGAAGATCTAGATATACAATGGTGTAAGTCTTTTCTTTCCAGGAAAGCATAAATGACTCATCTTGGCATTTTCTAGACATTTCATTTAGTCTTTCTTATGTAAAGCATTTGAGGTCGATCTATCATGGTATTCCAAAAGTAAAAGCAATTTGGCATCTTCTGATTCTTCAGCACTGCCCACAGTATGTTTTTATAGGAAACAACAAAGGCAAAGACACAAATGACAGATGAATATTGTCGGATATACTAACATCTGAATACAGTAAGATGATTGTGTACAATCATAAAGAAGCATCATTTAGCACTATGCATTGTCAGTAATAATCTAACATATTGATATTGATCACAGCAAAAACTAACTTAAAAGGAAATAGTTCAACCCAAAATCATTTATACACCCTTATGTCATTTTAAAATAGCCTTTCTTTCTTCTGCAGAACACAAAAGAAGATATTTCTAAGAATGTTGGTAACCAAACAACATTTACTTGTGTTACACTGAAGAAAGAGTCACATACAGATTTCAAACCACATGAGAGTAAATAAATGAAGACAGAATTAGTATTTTGGGCGAACTATGCCTTTAAGTGTCTCATGTTTTAACACTGATGTTTTGCCTGGACAAATATAACCAGCTTTTTATAAATGACTATTCAAAAGTGATGTATGTTTGTGAACCAGGTTATAAAATGCATATATATATTTCAGTGCGTAATCTCTAATGACAGCAATCGAGAGAGAATGAATGAACAGTGCTTTACTATGACTATTAAGCTCCTATCCGAGACATTTAATATCTATCACAGGTAGAGTTACCTTCCGCCCTGCGTCAAATCCACACTCCACTCTCAAAAACACATGAATATTCCCGATGCTTTTTATATTGAAGATCTGCTGGCCGTCTGATCTGTCCCCTCCCCGCCCAACAACGCGATCCGATCCGACGCGCCGCGGCCTCCGCTACATGACAGCCGCAGGACGCGCCGCCGTTATCTCCAGGAATTATGACGTCAACGGCAAATCACTATAAAAAATGTTTCAAAAATTCAGAAATGCATGTTTGCTCGCGGATCTCCCGCCACCCGGGCGCCGTTACATTGTCTCGCAGACGTTGTCATGGGGAGACGCCATGACGCAAGGTGGATTCTCGGCCGGTGTTATTGTCACTATGGATATCTGCGCTCTCGTGAAGCGCCAGTGCGCATGCGCGCGTCTTGCTCGCGCACACACACACACACACACACACACAAATACAGGGAAAGATATACTATTGGTACAAATTTAGGTTGATTTCTTACAGATTCAGGAAAAGATGTGAAATACAGTAACCATAGTGTTTTGTAGTAAATGTATATGAACAATCAATTTACCCAAAATTAAATCAATCAATAAATGTTTAAATAATTAAACAAACAAACCATTAAACAAATCTTTAAATACATAGTTAATTAATAGGTGATACAATTACTTAAAATTACATTTATTAAATAATTTGTTATATATATATATATATATATATATATATATATATATATATATATATATAATTTAATTTGGAATAATTTGGCCTTTCCTATAAATAAACTATGGTAACAAATAGTATTTAGTCTGCCAGTAAAATAAAACCATGGTCCATTTTCGTTAGTTAAAACAATTAAAACTAATCATTTTTAATATGTGTTATTTTCCATCTGTGTGTATTTCTGTGATATATGATATTCTACGTCATGACATCACGTCACAACATTCTCATAGAGACTTTATATTTGTTATATTTGACAGCACAGCTCTCTAGCGCCCCCTGCAGCAGATGATGATCAGGTGTTTTGTGTGGTCACAGTGCAAATCAGGACAGCACCCATCTGACACCGGGTTAGTATTGACTCAATCCCATGTCCATTCTTAACCAAACCCCTGCTGAGAATGCTGGAAAATGATTCATGTTATGTGACAGATGTGATGCGTACTTCAGCAGTTTGTGTGTCTGTGTGTGTGTGAGGTAATTCACACATCTAATTTGTGTCCTGTGTAAGTCCCCCTATGAAAAGTATAATTAACTACTGATATAATTAGTAGAAACTAGCTACTTTAAGACAGAGGTGAACGTTTTTAATGACCTTTGTATAGATAAGAGGATGTAAGAATGTAAACAAAAAGTTTGAAAGAGGAAGATAAACTAATAGAAACAGATTTTATGTATCATATGTGTTCTGATAGAATTCTAGAGGTCCATTTTAATGTGGGTCATCAAACTCTGCCTAATGGTTTCTGATCAATCAAACACACCCACTTCACTGCATGAGTTTATTGGATGGAACAGTGTCACACAGGGACAGGTCACAGGAACAAAGCAAACTAAATGTTTGTGATCAGTTCTTAACCATCAAATGTCTAAAGACAGGTCTAAGAAATTTCAGAACCTATAATACACAACAAGAACTTCCTAAATCTCCAAAGAATCATACAGCTTAAACTTAAAACCATTAAGTTTACCCACAATACTTTTTACTCAGGATGAGCCTCTGAAACTGTTGATGGAGTTTTATGTGAATCTTAAAATAGACAAATGTAGAATGACAAATCTACTTGTGATCATTGTGATTTTTCACCAGTTTTACAATCCAGTATAAAAACAGATCAGTTCTGACAGCAGAATCTTCAAAGTAGTGTCACCAAAAGGTGCTCTTTATTGTGTCAAAAAAAATACTTTACATTATTGAACAAAATACTTTTTTTTACTACAAGCATGTCTTTCAACAGAAACATTAGAACATTTGATCAGCAGTAATAAAACAAAACTATTCTGAAACCCATTATGAGCACCATTTACACCAGGAGACACACACACACTTTATCTGGCACTACTTCATCACTTTCTCTCTCTCACACACACACAAAAACACATCTACAGGTCAAGAACATGTTTACAGCAGGCAATAAATAACAGTGATCGCTACGCTACATATGGAAAGAGTTACCCAAAACACCTGATGCAAGGTACCATGGGATCAAAAATACAGTTCTGTCAACAAACCTCATTACGGTTTGTGTTCAGTGACCAGTGTCTACAGACAATACTTAACAACACCGTCATAAACAACTCTGACATGTACAAAAACACGTTTGTAGAGGGCTGTATGTGTGCATTTGCATCCATAATAATTCATCCAAACATTCACAATATTAAGACTCATTTCTACATTTGTTCAGAAAAATCTACATGTTTGGTAAAAATGACCATATAAAATCTAATTAATACTGAAATATTAATTAAAAACAACAAGAAAACAAAGCATGTTTTAAAAACTATGTTCTGGCAACATTATAATAATTTTCAAAGCAGTTAATGGCCAAAATAAAAATAGCAATACAACAATAAACAGCATAAATAAAAAATGATCTTTTATATCTATAGTCCAAAAAAGCACTTAAATAAATACAAAAAATGAATAAAAATGGTTCTTGGCATACAAAATTAAAAAACAGTCCTTAGCATTCATATAAAATTGTTTAAAGAGTCCTTTCAGTCCTTGTAAATTACATGGCACATCCCGTCTATTTAAAGACATCTGGGATATGATTCATCTGCATATTGGTGGGCGGGCTTGAGATTCCCTCTGACCAATCAGACATGTTGGAATGTGGAGACGAGCTAGACCATTGGTCAGGAGAGCCGGGGGACGGCGTAAGGAACGGATGGTCAGGGACCTGTGGCTGATGGTTGGGTGTGTTGTCCATGGGGTTAGAATAACTGTGTTGAGAAGGTGGAGTTAGAAACTGTGCGCTGGAGATGGAAGCCATGCGCTGGGTCTCCTGTGGTAGGAGGGTCTGGATGGAAGCGTGTCCCGAGCCAGACTGAAGATCCAACCCGCTCAGGTCTCCCAGGAAGTGATGCGAAAGGATGTGTCCAGATGTGGAATTTTGGTGCTGCATCGTAATATTCTGGCGATTGGTTTGGTGGGCGTGGTTGGACAGCATATGAGACGCTGTGGCGAGATGGGTGCTTTGCATCGTGGGATAGCCCATCACCTGTGGCATGGTGTTGCCGGGGTGCATTGTGGGTATGAGGGCGGTGAACCCCGCCTGCTGCTGTTGTTGCTGCACCCTCTGCAGCCAATCGCACGGCCCCGTTTGCGCCCCATTGTTAGCCACCGGGAGATGGGATAAACGAGGAGGGGCGGAGTCAAACGGCTTGCCCATACCCTGATGAGCTCCGGCCATGTGAGAGTCAGCCAACCCTTGAAGCTGATTTAAAGTAATGGGCGGGGACTGTTGGAAGGGTGACGTCATCATGGGCGGCGAAGACACGTCTGACAGGTAACCGTGCGGCGATTCAAGTGAATCGACGGGCGAGAGGACGCCCACCTCCATGATGCCACCATTTTTGCCCTCTCCATTTTTCTTCTTTTTCATTCTCATCTCTTTTCCTCCATCTTTGCCTCCCGCACCTTTTCCTCCTGGTTTTCGTGCCTTCTTGCCAGTGTTAGTGTTGTTGCCCGGGCTGGGTTTGATGCCCAGGTATGTGTTGGGAGAGCAGAGAGGTGGCGACAGGGTGAGAGGTGGACTGCGGACCAGGTTGTATTCATCTAACAGACGGACAATGTCGTGGTGCATGCGCTCCTGAGCGATGTCTCGTGGAAGCTGGTCTAGATGATCTGCGATGTCACGATTGGCTAGGTGATCCAGCAGGACTTTGGCGGTCTCGTAACTGCCCTCACGTGCGGCCAGGAACAGAGGTGTCTCTTCCTGCTCGCACAAATACACACAGCAAGTCAATATTAGTGTTCGTAAATCTCATGTTTTCTTTTGAGTCAACATGAAACAACATTTTGCATAAGTAAAACAAGATATATTTCATGTGAAATGCAAGATGGGACAAAATTCTTTAGAATAAATAAATCTGACACATGAGTGATGACACACACACCTTGTTGTTCTGTAGATCTTTATTTGCTCCGTTCTTCAAAAGAACAACTGCAGCGTCAACATTATTCACAGCAGCCGCCCAATGAAGAGCTGATTTACCTACAGAAAGAAAAGGCGAAGATTAGATTTATTCTTTGTGTATTTAAAGCAACAACATCTTTGTTTGTGTTAACAGTATAAGTGTGTGTGTGTGTGTTTTCATACCTGAATCATCAATGGCATTGGGATCAGCGTGGCTGTTAATAAGTTCTTCCACCATTCCCTCAACAGCCAATCGTGTGGCCAAGATCAGCGGGGTCGTTCCGTCATGCATACGGGCGTCCAGATCTGTCGCTCGGTTACGGATCAAAATCTAAAACAAATAAGACAATGCTTTACAATTCTGACAATATCTAAACATTACAAATTATAAACAATACATCTTTAAAAAAGTATTTGCTTAAATTATCATATGCACAGCAAATCTCTTTCTGTCTTTATTAATATTTAAAAATATTTAATAATAAAAAAACTATATAAATGTATTAATATATATAATATATTCCTTAAATTGTTTATAGACATTTTTGCTTTTATTTTTTCTGTTTTTAAGTATTGTATTACTTTCTTTCACATTACATTAATTTGTGTTATATTGTATATTAAAATGCCAAATGACTTTATTAATTGGAGTTTTTCTATTACAAAAAAGTATTTTTTGTGTTTACCTGGAAGACACCCTGAGCATCAGCAGCAACAGCAGCGTGTAAAGGTGTGCGGCCCATGTTGTCCTGAACATTAGCATCAGCGCTCGACTCCAACAGCCGTTTGGCAGCATCAGACCTGGCGTACCGCGCCGCCAAATGCAATGCCGTCTCACCCGTCCGATCTGTCTGATTGTGCAGGTTGGCACCGTGGTAGATGAAGTCAGTGATGACATCGGCAGAGGGGTCTTCTTCGGCCTCGCCGTTTTCATTTTCGAGACCGCCGCCACTGCACGACGCGATCATCAGAGGAGTGAAGCCGTCTGAAAGCGGATGAGAGGAAGAGTTTTAAATGAAATATTCCATCACATATCAAATCTGAAAGTCATTGAGGTTTTACAGGTCACTCACCAGGCCCACGGACGTTGACGTCCATGCAGTCGTTCTCAATCTCGCCTTGAGGAGGTGTAGGAGCCATGGAGTTCAAGCGCAGGTCAGCGGCGTCCAGATGCTGCTGCGTCCACTGTCGATGATCTAACTGACCTGTCATGTCCATAATGGACTGTTCCTCAAACTACGCAAACAAACGCTACGTTACACAACCAACCAAGCAATGATATCAAACGTTTTTTATGGTTAACAGTGAGCACACTTACCCTAAACCGTTTCGATGCGTCATCATCTGCCCAATCGCTCAGCTGCTGATCCATCAGAGAGCTGTCAGAGTTCTTCAGAGGTCTGATGGGACAAAGAGTTTCATTAGTCAATTTTATTTCTTTTTCAAACGGAGACGAAAGCTAAAATGTTCTAGATGTGTTGCTTTTTAATTTCTCAGTAAACAAATAAAACCATCACTCACTTGAGTCCCACAGAATCTTCTCCAACCGGTTCCCTTCGCTTCTTTTTAGGTTCTGTGACTTTAAATCCCTCAGGGAACCAAAGCTGTCCATGTTCCCGCTTGCGCTTTCTGGAAACCACGACACCCACGGCCGCCAGGGCCAGAACGGCCAGAGCGAGTAGAACCAGGAACATGGGGTACATCTCTCCGGTCTTTGGAGGTCCATCCTCACCTGAACACAGACACGCATAACATTTCAAGTTAACATATGTATGATGGAACTTTATTTTGCATAAAATATATTCTGGCTTAAATCTTGATTTCTGAGCACTCACTGGTGACAGCTTCAATGACGTAAGGAACATTGAGATTCCCGCTAGATGCCAACGCTCCGAGGAACGCTGCCACGTCTGTGGCGCTCTGGAAACACTCATCAGACTGTTGGTAACACTGACGGTTGTCAATTTCTAGGTAGACGATCGATCTGCAACACAAACGCATATTGTTAATACACTAACTTTGAAACCTTTCTGCATGCTGATTCATCGGTTGAATTCAGATTCACTCACCCTTTGATCTCCATGTGATCCAGTTCTCGTCGTAGACGGGCCTTCATAAATGACGTCAGGCTCCTCCTGGCCCGCTGCAGCAGCTGAGCAGGATCGGTCCAGTCGGCACGCTTGTGTTTGCTTAGCTCGTGCTCGTTACCATAGTACGGGAAAATGAGCGGCTCTCCGTTGGCGTCGCGTTTAAACACCACATTAGTGTGCAGCAGGCCGCTCAGCTCCCGCAGGAACGACGAGGAACGGTTGCGAAGCTCGTCGAGTGGGATGTGGACCACGAGGACCAGACTTCCCACAGCAAGTTTCTTAGGAACGTCATCGGCGCAGTCGAGACCGTCCCATTCGCACTCTGCGTTATTACAGCCTTGATCGCAGTGACCGTCAGCGTAGTGATCTTTACAGTACTGATCGTACAGCGGACTGAGAGAGAGATTAAAATAAGTCAATTAGCAAATGTTTGCATTTGTGTAAAAATCTGAATATTACTACATGTTTTGTTCACTTACTTGCACTGCCCCTCCAGTCGCTGGCAGTCAAACCCGTCATACAAGCAGCCGGCGTTTGCGCACTGCTCATCACACTTTCCGTCATTAAAATACCTCCAGCACTGCAGTGCAGCGCTACAGTTCTGCCACGGGTCGTCAAAATTCAAAGAGCAGTCGCCACCGTCCCAGCCGCACGCGTGATTGTTGCACTGCGTATCGCAGATGGCGTTCCCACCTCTTCCTTCGCACTGAGCGACCTCACACCTGATTTCCACCTCCGGAGGCGGAGCTATGTCCCGGCCCTGCCCTCCATTAAAGGAGTAATCCAGGATGTGACACAGAAGCCCATTGAAGTTGACTGGACAGGAGCAGCGGAAGAACGGAGCGTCGTTGATCGCTTGGCACGTGCCTCCATTGTAGCAGGGGTTGGTCAGGCACGGCGAGTCCATCCGCGTCTGGCACTCGTGCCCGCTGAAGCCGGGTGGGCAGAGACAGCGGGGGCTCAGGTGTCCGGACACACAGGTAGCACCGTTGCGACATCGGAGAGAGCCGCAGGACTGAGCGTCATATTCGCAGGAGGAACCAGAGTAACCCTGAGGAAACAACAGAGACAGTTTTATATTGTTCGTAAGGGCGGGGAGGACACGTGGCTTCTGTGTGGGTGTCTTTAGTTGCGTTTACTCACTGGCTGACATTTGCAGATGTATCCGTGTTTTGTGTTACTGGCTACAGCGCATGTCCCTCCATTTTTACATGGCGTGTCCTTGCAACCGTTGAACACAGTTTCACAGCGTTTGCCTGCAAACCCAAACATACATTTAGAAAATTTGACAAAGATAAACTACTGGTGACATTTATTGCATTTAAACCTCTCGATTAAGAAACATTTGTTCATACCCGTGTATCCCGTTCGGCACTCGCAGCGGAAGTCGTTGTTAAGCTGAACGCAGTTGTACGATCCGTTGGGGTCGCAAGGATCAGACAGACACTCGTTGACGTCACCTTCACAGCGTTCACCCACGAAACCGGGCGGACACACACATCCGTAACCACCGATGCGGTCCACGCAACGGCCTCCGTTAAAGCACCGCGGCTCGCCGGTTAATGGATCCGCGGCCGGGGAACAGTCATCCACGTCAATCTCACAGTGAACGCCTGACAGAGAACACAATCGAAACTGTTTAGTAACTGAAATAGCAAACACAATCACTGAATTGCATGCGAGTGTGTGCGTGCGTGTACCTTGTGTTCCCCGTGGACAGGAACATTTGTACGTGTTGACAAGGTCGATGCAGGTTCCTCCGTTCTGGCAGGGGTTTGACAAACACTCATTTATCTCCTTACTGCAGTTCGTTCCGTGATATCCTGGAACACACTGGAGAGAGAAAGCGTGTTAGACTTGTGTAAATGACATGCGTGTGTGCCTGTGTGTGAGCCATGTGTGTGTGTATATACCTCACAGCTGTATCCACCCAGGTAATCAGTGCATGTGGCTCCATTCTGGCAGGGGTTTGGCATACACTCATCCACCTGATCCTGACAGTAACTGCCCGTGTATCCAGCCTGACATCTGCACAGGTGTGTGTTCCCCACATCAACACACTGACCTGCGTTACGACACAGAATGGCCACAGACACTCCTGTGAGAGAAAAAGAGATTTAAGAGAGATTAGTATGTGCGGTTTGACACTGTTTGCATTGTTTTACAGAAGTTTAATATACTTTTATAGGCGTTTTCCATGTTATACTGATGTTTACCTTGCCGCTGGGCAGCGACCTCACAGCTCACACTAGGGATGTCACAGTAGATGCCCGTCCAGCCACTGGCACACTGACAAGTGAACGACGCCCCCTGCTGCCAGCACGAGCCTCCGTTCTTACAGGGGACAGAGTCACACCAGCGAACCAGACTCTAAAGCACACAAAGAAACACAAATCAGTGCCATGTATGAAATAAGCCAACATATAATGCAAGATTACAGTTTGTTGAAAATGAACATGTGTTTGTGTACCTGGCAGTTAACGCCGGTGTAACCGTGCGGGCAGGTGCATTTGTATGTGCCGTATCCGTCCTGACAGGTGCCTCCGTTCTGACACGGCCGCGAGTCGCACTCGTTCACGTCGTGCTGACAGTAATTCCCGGTAAATCCCGGCAGACAAACGCAGGAGAATGAGTTGATGCCGTCGACACAAGTTCCACCGTTAAAACACGAACTAGAGGAGGAAACACAGACTGTTTGAGATCTCTGACAAAATATAAAATAAGTATATGTTGAATTACTTTTTGAATGTAATCTCGGCATGAATAACTATGTTGTGTTCACCTCTCAGTGCAGTCGGGTGTGTTGATCTCACAGTTGATGCCACTGAATCCAGCAGGACAGCTACAGGTGTAACTGTTGACACAGTCGGTGCAGTTTCCTCCGTTACGGCAGGGGGCGCTCACACACTCATCTATGTCCTCTGTGCACCGCTCACCACGAAAACCAGCCAGACACACACATACAAAACCATTCACACGGTCCTGACATATCCCACCATTACTGCAGGGATCTGAGAGAGAGAAATAAATAGTACATTTCAATTAAAAGGTACATAACCACATACAAAAAATAATAATCTATGTAAATTTGTTTTACTTTTAACTAAACAATTTTATTTTCGATGCTTCTTACTTGGTGTACAGTCATCAATATCGGTCTCGCACAGATCTCCTGTGAATCCAGGGTTACAGCGACACTGAAACCCGCCGCGCAAGTTCTCACAAACCCCTCCGTTTGTACAGGGATTCCTCACACACTCATTGATGTCCACCTCACACGTCTGACCTGTAGAGATGACACGCGTTATAGTCACGTGATTCTTAATGACACATAGAGAATGTAAAACACACAGACAAACTCTTACCTTGCCATCCAGCCGGACAGGCGCAAGAGAAACTCCTAAAATCCTCCGATTCACGACACACACCTCCATTCTTACAGGGCCGTGAAGAACACGGGGCCAAAACGCTTTCACACACGTCACCTGAAATGAACACAGGCATTAAAAGAGTGTTGATGTGAATGTAAAAATTCACACAGTTTTAGAAATAGAATTTTATCTGAATTATTAAATTGGTACACGAAATGAATCAAATACCGTAATATTTATATGTATAAAAACATTAAAACATGTATGTTTTTTGTTCTTTACTTTTGTTTTCCTCAAATAAATTAAAATACGTTTCATCACTCTGTCCATCCAGATTTTCCCCTAAAATCAGCAGAGAAAATCCTGTGAAATTCTTCTGGGTCAATGCTTTTGTTTTCACAGTCTTTCTGTTCTATTGCCTCATTTCTCCTGCAGGCACTTCCTTATCTGTTTCCACGGTGACCAGCCGTGTCAGGAAGTCACTTGTCGCTTCCTACTATTGTCAATTCTTTACCTCAACAGGAAACAGGAAGGGGCCAAACAGGAAATAGATTTATCCGAGTACCCACCCTCGACACAGTTATTTCATTTCACACAAACCCCCGTAAAGTTTGCCGTTTTCAACACAAAACAGCTGGTTTGCCATTAATATTCAGGTTAGTGTGTGTTTATACCTGTGTAAGGCAGTAAGCAGTTACACTTGAATCCGTTGACGTCATCGATACAGGTGCCCTGATTCAGACAGGGGTTGGACGCACATTCATTAATGTTAGTCTGGCAGTTAGGACCTGTGTGAAAGAAAAAAAACACTGCATCAAGCTTATTATACAAACAGAACATACACAATTCATGCAAGACACAAACACAACTAGGTCTTAGTATGCATACTATGCACTAAAACGTGCTTCACTGGAAATGGTAAAATGCATACATTAAAAAAATGCCTTCATTAAAAAAAAAAAAAAAAAAAAAAAAGAGTATTTAGTAGTATTTATAATGGTAAACTATCTGGAAAATATCTGGCTAACTATATCAATGGACAGCACACAAGTTAGGATGCAGTCACACACAAGGTCTCCGTCTCTTACCGCTGAATCCAGGTCTGCAGGAGCAAACGTATCCGCTGGTCATGTCCTTACAGGTGCCTCCGTTCACACACGGGTTGGACAGACACTCGTTGATGTTGATGTCACAGTTGCGGCCCGTCCAGCCCGCCTCGCACACGCATTTGTAGCTGTTGATCTGGTCCTGGCAGTTGCCGTGGATACAGGGGTTACTGGAACACTCGTTGTGTTGAGAGAGGCAGGTGGCGTCACGGAAACCCTCCGGACAGAGGCAGGTGAAGGTGTTGACCCCGTCGATGCAGGTGCCACCGTTATGACACGGGTTCAGAGCGCAGTCGTCGATGTTGATGTTGCACATTGAGCCTGAGAGCAAAAGAAAGAAAATTAAGTAAAAAAAGTGGTGCAAGGTGGGACTTGATTAAATACAATATCAGGATTTGACTGGGCCGTGTAAAGTGATTGTATGATATTATTGGTTAATATTATAAGTCTGTAATTTAGTGGTTAATAATTTATCCGAAGTTAGACGTTTAACAATTAAAACTAATTAATACAATAAAAGTAAAACTACACGTTGTGTAGGAATTCAAACTCTTTTTCTTTGTCTTTGTGTATGTGTGTGTGTGTGTGTGTGGCCCCATCCCAAAATCTCCAGCTCTGCTTCAAACACACAAAGGATTTCCTCCACCCTCTTGTGCCCTTTTATTCTTGCTTTCTTTCTCCGTGTCTTTCAGACCCCTCACACCCTCTCTGGGGGAGGGCAGGTCTTACTGGGCATTACAAAAGGCCAGAGCCTATTTCACACACGGCCGAACAACAATTACCCCTCAACACACACACAAGAGGGTCTGCAGGGTAATGGGTAACTGTTTGAGTCTTTTATAACAATGAAACTTTATCTCACTGTCTCACACACACCATTCATTCACTAGAATATGTAAAATGCTTGATGTAAACAGGATACTGGAAGTTATGGTGCTGGATGCTGATTGGTCAATACAGTGATTGGTCGTAACTATGATGTGAAACACCTGTTCATCAGCGACTATATCACATCACCCATAGAAGCAAACTATTAACCTCAGATCTTATAGTGTGTTGTAAAAACTCTTCTAGGTTTTGCTTTGAAGGCACTCTGCAATAAAGTTTGTGTGAAAGACAGTCTCTGTCTGAAGTCACATAACTGTTATCTGATACACAAGCTCCGCACTTCGCTGGCCACCTGTTCTCTCTCTCTCTCTCTCTCTCTCTCTCACTCTCTCTCTCTCACACACACACACACAGAGCTGTGCTCGCTCACCTGTGTATCCGGGTTCACACACACACTCGTAGCCATTGATTTTGTCGATGCACTTGCCGTAGTCACATGGTTTTCTTTTACAGTCGTCAATGTTTATCTCACAGTTAATACCTGCGGACAGATTTACAACGTCACGTGAAAACTCAGACTTAAAATAAGTTTCATACTCATTGTAACAGAACTTGGGAAGATAAAATAAATGATTACGCATATGTTACCTGTGGTTCCTTTGGGGCAGGTACAGGTGTATGCGTTCTCTCTGTCCTGGCAGGTGCCTCCGTTTCGGCAGGGTTGACTCAAGCACTCATTGATGTTGGTCTCGCACAGACGGCCGGTGAATCCGGGTCGACAGTCGCAGGTGAAAGCGGCCACACCGTCTCGGCACACTCCGTAATGACAAGGGCTTGATGCACATTCGTTGATGTCTAACTCACAGTGAGTGCCGGCGAAACCTGGAGGACACACAGACACGTTAACATTTCAACTCCAAATACATGTAGTGCTGAAGGTACAGTAGCAAAACTTGCAATTGCTTTATCTCGCAAAAATAAAATGGCCTGCATGTACCTGGAGTGCACTCGCAGGTGTATTTGTTGGGTCCGTCTGTACACTTGGCACCGTTTTTACAGGGTGTGCTGGCGCACTCGTCCACATCCACCTGACACAGATTCCCTGAGAACCCTGGTGAAAAAAAAAGTTTGCTCTGGTTGTTCTTTCTTTGGTTTGCATTAAATGCTTCATCTCTCTCTGGTACAGATATAATTTGTTACCTTTGGGGCATTCACAGTGGAATGAATTGATCTTGTCGACACATTTTCCGCTGTTGAGACACGGCTGTGATGCACAGTCATCAGTGTTTATTTGACAAAACACACCCTCGTAACCTACACAAACAAACACGGTGAGTTAACGGTAAAGAACTTTTGATAAAATGGGATGAAGATAATTTCAGACGTATGAGACATACCCGGCATGCAAATGCAGTGGAATCCACCGATTTGGTCGAGGCAGGTGGCGTCATTCTGGCAAGGGTTGGACTTGCACTCATTAACGTCCATTTCGCAGCGTGGACCTTCGTATCCTTGTAGACACTTGCATTGGAACGAGCCTTTAGTGTTGAGACACCGTCCGCCGTGCTCACATGGGTTTGCACCTGTAATGCACCAATCAAACAGTTTCAACCCACATCCAAACAAATCTCAAAGCATTTAACATTTTATCCATTTAGAGCCCGTTCTTACCGAGCGAACATTCATCAATATCCTGGTTGCAGGCGGATCCCGTGTACCCGGGCGGACAGGTGCAGATGGCCTTTCCGCTCACAGGGTTGGTATCGCAGTTGGATCCCTTCTGACATGGGTTACTGATGCACGCGTCATCAAGATGACACAGGAGACCTTTGGATCGAACAAACCAAGTTAAACAACTATCAAAAGACTAACAATTGAAAACCATCCAGCTGAGAAGACAAGCTTACCTCCAGCGTCCGCGGAGGACACTCGCGAGAAGAAGGAAGCTTAATTTGTCGCGGCAGGTGGCACCGCAGTGAACAGGCGGCGCTTGGCACAGTCATCGGCGTTTCGCTGCAGTCGCCACCCGCCCAGCCGCTTACGCAGACGCAGTTGAAGCCGCCGATGGTGTTATGACACGTTCCTCCATTCTGGCACGCGTTTGGGGAGAGTTCACACTCGTCGACGTCTGTTGTACAGTACTGACCTGTGAAAGGAAGACTGAAGGTTACAAATCAAGTTGCAACACACATATCCAAGATACTGACAGCTTTACATGTTTTGTGTCTTACCGGTCCAGTGTTTGTCGCAGTGGCAGTTGTAGGTGTTGACCCCATCTATGCACTTTCCTCCGTTCTCACAGGCATGTTGGATGCAGTCGTCAACATTGTGTTCACAGGTTTGACCAGTAAACCCTGGGAGAGACAGATAGTTCACATCAAAGAGTTTCAAACTGTTTTTATTTGCTCTGGTTAGTAACTCTGTCATGTAAGTCACCCGTTGAGATTAATAATAAACCAGAATCACATTCCAGAAGAGACTGATATTCTGTTAATGAATAACCGAGCATGTTGTAGCCATAAAAATAAAAGATTTAAAACATCTTAAGCAACTTTGAAGGAAACTTACCAGGCAGGCAGGTGCATGTGTAAGTGATGTCACTGGTTTGTAAGCAGGTTCCTCCGTTCCTGCAGGGCGAGGGGAGGCACGGGTGGTACAGCCGCTCACAGTGTGTGCCCGCATATTCCGGTGGGCATCTGCAATGGTACGAGCCCACCTCGTTCACACAGGTTCCTCCGTTCCGACAGGGGGATGGGGAGAGGGCGCACTCATTCACGTCCTGCCGACATGTGTGCCCGTGGAAGTTTGGAGGGCAGGTGCAGATGTAGTGTGACTCAAACGCTGAACACTGTCCTCCGTTGGCACAGGGGTTGGACGCACACGGGTCGGCTTGTTGGCACGTTTTACCTACACGCACACGGAGAAAGAGAGCAGTTAACACCATTCTAATTGTAAGAGCATTTAACTGAACGAAAGATTTCATCTACAGCAGGAGATGTACATAAGCACATACCTGACCATCCAGGTGGGCAGCGACAGCTGAAGGTCTCCAGCGTGAGCAGAGAGCATGTACCTCCGTTGCGACAGGGTGAGCTCATGCAGGCGTGATTGACAGGTGTGAGGCAGAGAGGACCGCTGAAGCCCAGGACGCATTCGCAGGTCACCTCCACATCATTCCCCTGCGTCCTTGCACGGCACACACCTCCGTTACGACACGGAGACGGGCTGCACGGATTGGGGAACTGACACTGGGGTCCGACAAAGTCTGCTGGACATCTGAGGACATGCAAAACGCACGGTCAGAAAGAAACGTCAAACGCATACACACAAAAGCAAAGAAGATTTACATTACATCGGTGCATTAGTGTGTATGTGTGCTTATAACAACACACAACATTACAAATACATTACGAGCCATATTCTGTTTCTCTCTTTGTGTGTGTGTGGGGGGGGGTGTGCTATAGTTTGGGGATGATATCATTTCTAAACCTTATAAAACCTTCCTTTAAAGACATCTACAGAATGGAAAACTCAAAATGCAACAAGAAACTGTTTAGCATAAAGCGTGTGTGTGTGTTCATGTGTGTGAAAGAAGGACTGTTCTAACTCATCTAAATTCCTCAGAGGGAATTAACAACCTCAAGCACACACATACACACAAACACATACTCATACACACACAGACTCTCAGACAGACAGTTAAAACATTTCAGCCTTTATTTTAATTCAAAACTACCACCAAATATTACAAATATTAATTTATAAAAACAGGAAACAGAAATAAGTGTTTGTCCTCTCTGAATGTGCGTGTGTGTGTGTGTTGCAGCAGGTGTGTGCATAAATAAGGGCAGCTGTGCTGCAGGCCCCTCCCACTGCTCACAGCCCCTCCCCCAAAAGCCTGTTGCTATGGCGAGTGGCATAAGGTCACTAAGGCAGATCCCCAGAGAGGATAAAACTCCGCCTTCCCAAACTCCCACTGCCCGATAGCTCACCTTTATCTTTAGACAGCATCTTGACTGACATGATTTATTCACATCTGCATCATCTATACGTATGATTTCCATTTACTTTTATGTATTTTTATTTAATACATGTATAAGCTTTATTTCAAAAAGAACACAACTAACAAATTTTAAAATATATATATTTTTTATAATGCATTTAGTGTCCTCTAATCAAATTAAACTTTTATTTTAAAAGGGTTTTTTGCTCATAGATGTTTTTATACACATGCTAAGCCTTTTTGTAAACACATTTACATAAACTCTCTAATAAAGACGTCTTAACGCAGCACATGCATGCATATGTAGATGCCTGCGTTTACTCATGGCATTAGCACTGTCTCTCTCTTTGTCCCCAGAGACAGAGGCAGAAGTCACCCGTGGCCCGCCGTGGCAACAGGTCCGAGAGTGCGAGTGCGTGTGAGATTCGACTCTGAACAGATGCTGTGGTGACCTGTGACCCCTGAGCACATTTGTGACAGCAGGCCCCAGACCCCCCTATTCCAGTGGGCTGGCCTACCATCTGCTACTGCTGCACACTATCTGTGTGTGTGTGAGAGAGATCACACCGCAGACTTCCTGCACTGAGTGTCAATCAAAACAACAAACTTTCATTTTTCTGTCTGGTCCTCACTCTTGAGTACTTATGGTTTACACCCTTTCAAGCACTAAACGTTAGTGTTTGTCTGTGCAGGGTGCAATCAAAAACAAGAGTTCAAAGTTAACTTTTGCCCCACTTGCAAATACTGGATAAAAAGAGGAAATTCACTGTTTATATATATACATAATTTCCTGGCCCTGAAATAATATTCTCTGACAAAATAATTGTGTAATACAAGGTATATTATTACTTATTACTTATATTATTAAGTATTTTGATGAAACACACATCTGGAACAAAAATATCCTCATATGAAACATCTTGTATTCTTTATCCAACTGTAACAAATCTTTAGTCCAAAATTTCTAGTGACTTGTTGCATCTTAATTTTTTAATTGTCTCAGTTAAGGTTGGAAAATTTTACAAATGTCAAAATGTACAAATCTTAATTGAGCCAATTGAAAGATTTAGATGCAAATGTCACTAGAAAAGTTTTTAATTCTTTTACAGTATATACAACTCAAACATTTAAGTTTAAACTTTATATTACATTCTACATGTCTGACAGCCTATAACTTTTATTTAATCACCCAAAGTTTTTCACATTAGTGCTTTATCAGAATTATAACATTACATACCCATTCCAAGACCATCACCCATCAAACTACAGTAAACTATAGACAGTTGTGAAGAATTCAAAGATAAAATCCTGATATTATGCTACCAATAAACTTTCCACCGTGACACTCTGCAAGCACCATAACTGAGATCAGAAGTTAAAAATATGTTTCATTTGTTTTAAAAAAAAACATTTCCTAATAAGCATCATGTCTGAGCTAAGACTTAAGGCAAGTGAATGTTAAATGATTCTTATACAAGACTGATAACACATAAGCAACATTGATGAGACCTCACAAATAACTTCAGCCACACGAACAAATACTTTGGATAGCTGGTGTCCGTGCTGCTTTTTTAAAATAGAACATCATCTGCTGAAAACTAAACTTGTTTTAGTGTCATCAAAGGCTGTTATAGGCAATGATGAGACATTTAACTCAGAAATGTGGCATCATTTCATTAAATGTCAGAAGTTCACACACAGTTCAACAGTTTCAGTCAGCGTTGACCTCAAAACACCTCAAACAGCACTTATTCAGACACTGTAAAATCCCCGAGAATTTACACACACAAAATGACGATTCACAAACAATTTTCAAGGTTGACAATTGGCCCATACAGGAAAGGCGTCAAAGGTTAGATGAGATATTTTTGGGAGAAAAGGGATCAGAAATATCTTCATTCTTCCTGTTCATCAGCGGGGTCATCACAACAGGATGTTCAAGGTTTGGCCCCAGTTTGTTTGTGTGTGTGTGTAAGCGACACAAATCCTCTCACAATAATAGATAAAATCTCTCTTCTTTTTTTATTTGTTCATTTATTCATTCGTTTATAAATGGGGTTTGCTTTCAAAACTCTCATTAAGTATTCAAATTTAATTAAAACAAATTATTTAAAAAAGTATTAAAACGGATATGAATGAATCCTGAATCATATGGGATGTTGATGAGAGAAAAAAAAATACACTGAATGATATAATAGAGACATCAGCCTATTTGACTTGGACAAGCAACTGTTTAGAATATCTTAGAAACTGCATTGCAAGATGCTTAACAACACTCAGAACATCTTTATAACACAACTCAGTTTCACCCAAGCATTTCTTACACTGGCTACAGGAAATCAAAATGATCTTTTACAAGAACTATCTTATTTTTTTAAATGTGTTTGATTAAAGTGAAATCAGAGTCCACTGGAGTGTGGCAGAAAAACGCTTATTTGAAGAATGGAGAAAGAAAGAGGGATGCAGCTAAGAGTCTCGCACGCTTGTTTGCCTTTAAATTTTCCCTTTTTAAAGAGTCTCTCTCTCTCTCACACACACACAGAGGCCATTCTCACGAGTTCCTGCAATCTTATTACCCCCCAGCCATCTGCCTTCCAAAAAGGACACCATTCACACACACACACACACACACACACAATCCTAGTAGTGTGTGTCTGAAAATGTCAAAACAGTCACTGATCAAAAAATCAAGACTTCAAATATATACACTAAGATTTTTTTATAAAAAACATTTTAAAGTGTATTATCAGGGCAAAAACAAGTTTTATCCTGTGCTAAGTGTGTGTGTGATGATGAAGACAATAGGAGGTGAGGGCCAGCTGTTGTTCTGAATGGTATGAATAGACATTAACACAGGCAGCGTCCCACTGCAGCAGGGCACCAACGGACCGTTTTTTGGGAGGGGGGTGCTTTTATCTGAGTTTGAAATAGAATGACTATGGGCGCGTGCACGTTCACACATGCGCACACGCGCTTTTATGGCCCGCTGGGGTTGCTAAGAAGGGGTCCAGTCCTAAACTTGGAATCTGGATGTGGTAGACCCTCTTCTTTAACCAGTGTCATACAATTACACGTGTTTACATGCTACATAGACACACTTCTTTACTGCAGTGACTAACGGTGTGTTGGTTTATATGATGTATCACTCTTTAGAAATAAATAAACTTACCTGCAAGATGCCTCTCCATGAGACCTTAAGCTCACATATTCCTCCATTCTGACAATATTCCAGGCATCTTTGACCTAAACACAAACAAAGAAATACGTGTGTTAGTTAGCACAACCCCACAGTTATTAAACCAGCACAGACTTTAACTGCGGGAAACGACCATAGCGCACCTGTCAATGCAAACGCACATGCTACAGAATATCACAAAGCAACTTCAGCACCTATAGACATCAATACAGAGCCCCAGGCTTTTGTTTTGTGTCCCCAGCCGAGAGCCACTGGCCCTTTGTGAGGTTGTGAATAACTGACTTTGATGGAGGAGTGGGAAGGGGGGTCTTGACTATTCATCCAAAGAGATCCTGAAAAATCCAGTTATCCAAGATTGTGCATGGAAATAGCTTCACATACACAACAATTGCCTCTCCGTGTGGTCAGCATTTAACAACGACTCAAACTCAACATACAGTCTGTCCCGTTTCAGTATTAATATATCATCTTCACACTAGTTTAGGATTCATTGACACATACATTTGGGGTGAGCAGACCCAAAGGTTCTCTTTTGGATATTTATTTATTTATTTTTTGCAAGCGTGCCTCGTCACACTTTAAGGATTAGCAACACATAGGCCGTTCGTCTTAGGCGGCAGCTGTACACTTGTTGAACGAAAGCAGCTGCCCGCAGGCTGTCTTTAATTGGTAATGACTGTCTAGAGACAAAGTTCAGACTCTGACTAGTTCTTAGAATGGATTAAACCACTAGTACTAATTCTCATCTGCTTTCCCACACCATGTAAGCAATCATTTATCAAGACTTTTAATACAGAAACATATTTCGTAAATAATATTCAAAATCAAATCAATATTTGTATGTATCAGTCACAAATATTATAAATTGGTCACAACAATGTTTATATTTTATATTATATCAATCAACACAACCATCACAAAATCTTTAAAGTTTTCCATGACTGTAGGTCAATTAAGAACATTAACCATGGTTTTACTATAGGTAGTAAATGTATTCTAACAGTGTTTTTGTCAGATTAAATATTGCCACAGTTTAATTAAAAATATCACGGTTAAACCATGGTTACTCCTGTGAAAACATGGTAAATTTGTGGTTTTACTGTGGTTACTGTTATATGGTGTTAATTATATGACATGCTGGCAAAATAAACATGATAAATAATAGGTACCATGGTAAGAGCATCTGATACCATGATATCTCTATAGTAAATGCGTTACAAACTTCATAATGAAAGTCTGTTTCATTTCCTCTCTGTGTCTGCTCGTGTTGTTTCCTCTGTCTACATGACTCTTGCCCTATTCTCGGTTCCTCTCTGCCTGCGGGTGCGTGGCGTTGCGGAGCGGACCGCGCGTGTTTGGAGAGGGGGGGCGACACACGAGCGCTTGACGGGAGCGCGCGCGACAGCTGCGGAGCCCACGCCGCACATACAAAAGAAATCAGAGTCCAGCACGAGCCCATAAAACAAAGTCTCGAGCCATTGTTTACCAGCGCACGAGAACAACAGGCTCCCCCCACCCCCTTTAACTCAGAGATCGCTTTTCTCCAGACACACACACACCGCTCCCACGCCATAAAAACCCTTTACACACACACAAAAGGCAGGGTGCGGGGCAAATACACACAATACCCCTCAATCAACATCAGGATAATGCAAAAAAAATAAAAACTCCAAGGCACTTATAAAATAAATAAAATACAGCTACGTAAGTTACGCAACTTTTAAAACATTTATATTATACGTCATGGGAAAAAATCGTAAAGTTTAAACTATGTCAAAGTTACAACAAGTGAATGAACACGATAAACTACATAATAAATGTAAAAAGACTTTTTATGAAAGTAATTGTTGGGGTAAACTGGTGCACTTTTTCAGTTCTAAAATTTGTTGAATTTACTACATAAAGAACTAGACAATATACTGTTATTTTAAATTATTGTTTTTTCATTGTTTTATAGACCCGCGTAATTCAATGTAAACAAAAAATTACAGTTTACTCCAAAAAATTACTTCATGTATCTAAACAACTACAGAAAACCAATAAATTTTTACCCGAACATCAGATTTTCTATTGCAACAAGTGACACTCAACGCAAAAATCCACAACAACATCACAGATAAATCCTAAATCACTTTTAAGGCTCAAAGCGAAACTAATTAAAGTGCATTTTAAGAGATTAAACATTAAAAATATAACATCTTTAAGTGACGTAGACTGCATTGATACCTTGTGCCACCGTCGCGAGCGATGCTGCAGCCAGTAGCGTGAATTTCACCCAGAAACGGTTCATAACTCCGTCTCGGCGTTACAACTTCTTCAAAATCCTTTCCGACGTTCTCATAGATCCGCAAACTTCTCCTCAAGTCTCCAAAAAAAGTGCAAAGCAGCGTGAATAAATATCCGTTTTGTTTAATAAATACGTCCCAAACACTCTCGAGAGCGTCTCTCCGCTTCGCCGCTCATGGGAACTCTGCTCGAATCTGTGCGCGCGGCGCGCGTGAGCTTCAGCGTGTGCTGATGTCACCGGCGCATGGGCTGCTGGATGGCTTCTCACGCCCCCCTCTGCGCAGGTACAGCGTGCGAAGAGATGTTTAAATACATGGGAATTTAAAAGAGCGAATACTCCCTACTACACTCGAGAGAAAAAAAACATTTTCCCACACTTTCCCAGAGTTGATGTGGGATGTGCAAGTTTATTCCTGTCTCGTGAAGAAGGACTGGGGCGGATGACTTGTTTTTGCTGGCACCAGTTGTGAACTTGCAGAAAGGGGGAGATCTCATTAACAAATCAAGACTTGGTTGTGTTTGTGTGTGTGATTGCAAAAGTGTGTCTTTGTACTCCAGTTGTAAAAGAGGAAAGTGTTTTGTAGCTGTGTACAAGGACCTATTATTGACATAACAAATATTATTATGAATTGACTATGTTTTAACATGATATCCTGGATGTTTCTGACATGTTAATTTGCAATTTAATTCAAATGTCAACCTTACCATGAAAAATTAAGTTTTATCTATAAAACACATCTATAACGCATGTATATTTTCATTTTTTAAATAGATAACTTATGTATAGATCATAGATGATTATGATAATAATTTTGTAACATGGTGTTCAATATTACCAATAGTAACATTATTTGTTGATTAGTCTATTTTCTGATTGATTTGACTATTTTCATTCACACATACACTTTAACAGATGTAAATATCAATATATGTCAGAGGAATTTCCCCACAACCATTAAACTAACATATAGTCATTGAAAGTTTTTGTTTTCAGTGTTTGGTTATAGATTCTTGTGAAATACTGTTATGTTTGTGCATGCACAGGCGTACAACATTTGCATATCATAACTTTTTTCTTCTCTTTCGGCATGAAACTGTATGTGTAGTTTCATCGCCTCAGGTGTTACAGTAATAACACATAATATTTGACAGCCCGCACGTTATGCGTGCATGTCGGAGTGTGTTGGCCCGTGGGAACCGTTTCGTTCTGGAATCTGTAGCCGCAGGGCATAAAAAAAGTGTTGAACGAAGGTGAAAAGCTACAAGAGCTGGTCATACCACATAAGCACAAGTTTCATTTTAGTTCCCAGATGCAAATCTGCAAGTGTTTGCAAAACGTTAAAGAGGGTTAAAGAGTCAAATATGTACTTGTACTGGATTGAAAGTGGTTCTTCCTTTTCCTGTGTTCCTTAAACTCCCTTCCTCTCCATCTGAACACACACACAGAGACACACTGCTAAGTTTTTTCCCCGAAAAGTACTTTTGTATTTAAAAAAAGTATAGAAAAATCCTTAAAACATTTATAAAGATACATTTACACGAGAAGCGAAATATATAATGTATTCTTAGATAAAAACGCATAAAATTTTTTAAATTATTTTTCTAACCTTACTGACATTTATCTGTTGTTGTTTTAAGCATAAATCCCCTAAATTCTGATAAATGTACACTATGTACACAAAAAATAAATACATGTAAGATAAATTTTCAATTCTTTAAGTCTTAACATTTTATGCAAATTCACATCTGAATTAAATGTAACTTGTTTAGGTATATATAAACATTTAGAAAAACTCAGAAATTCTGATCAAATACATATTCAATTCAGAGGCTTTGAATGTTGCATGTATAAGAATTCAATGCATTAAAACTCCACAATAGCTGCTTATGTCTTGCATTTCAGATGTTAACATCTTTTGGTTATCTGGATCGTTGCAGAATGTCTAGCACACTTATTCTAGTCTTTTCACGTTTTGAATCTCATCCAAGTGATTTAATCATCCCTAAAATGCAACAGAGCAACAGAAAAGTATATCTGAAGTAACTATAAAGTTTTCTCAAGTAACTCTACTTTAAAGGTTCACATGTAAATGGCCTCATGCATGATCAAAGAGCACTGTGCTGTGTGTGTGAACGCTTTTAAAGCTGTCTGTCACCTTAAAGGTCTTGAATAGGACAGTAGAATACTGTAATCACCTGGCAAATCTCACACATACACACTGAACGAGTCGTCGCATGCCTCCCTGATGCACCCGTGCATTCCCTCCCCCTCACAGCGTTTAAATAATAAAGCTTTATTTGCATTTCTAAAGCTGTTGATAGAAGCAACCCCCATTTGAGAAATCTCAAATCTGAGATGGGCATACCTGTGCAGATTGTAAGTGTGTGTGTGTGTGTGTGTGCGTGTGTATGCATGTAAGGTAAGCAAACAGCACAACTGGGTAAGACCAGGGTGCAGTCTGTCAATACACACATACACACACACACTGGTGTCCTGGTGAGAAAGAACACACTTCAAGCTTCATAGCAGGAAATAAACCCAATTCACACATGACAGAGAGAACAGGAGATTCACTTCCACAAATGAGCATATTGTAAAACATGTCGCTTTGTGAATAGTGCTGAATGCTAAATAATGCCTTCAGCCATAATAGTCAAGCTTCTGTTAGAAAATAATTTCTAAACATAATTAAATATTGATTTACTAACTTAAATATATTCTAGCAAATTTTAAGACATCTGAAATCATCATAAACTCTTATCTTATCAACAACACTAGGTAGATGTGTGTTTTTTTGTGAGTAAGTTTGGGCATGCAAAAAGTTTTTTTATCAAAAGTTTTCATCATACTGATTGTCACATTCATAACAGTCCATATTCCTCATAAATGAACAAATGAAAACTAAAATAAAATAACTATTTTATGTTCTTTGAAGAGTCATCTCTTCTTCATTTGTTGAGTATTATTACTTCTGGTTTGTGCATTTAAATTCTCCGAAATGAAAGTCTGACTGAAAAAGTCACACTGGAATTGCCCATATAAAGATCTCAACAGTCAATGGTGAACCTTCTGTGATTTTGTTTCTTCTCACTTTTTCTTCTCTTGACATTGATGGTCAGACCTTGAAACATTTGGCATGGTTGTCATTTGGCAGTGTGTGTTTCTCAGCTGTTCGCTGTATCGTTTTCTCTAAGTCTCCGACAACTGCTGTCGAGACCTCACCCCTGGGTTTGGTCTTCACTCACTGTCTAAAACATCTCCTTAAAACCCTCACAGGGAGTTAAATTTACTTACTGAGCGTGTGTTCTGTGTTCCTGTCTGTGTCTTGCATTACATTTACATTTATGGCAGAAGTGCCTCAAGGTGCATTCAGGATATACAGACAGTATTGAATGTTTCTTATAGCATCTAATATAAATATTAACATGCTCATTGAGGAAAGTTTTTCCAGATTATATTGAGACATTGTGTCCTTGAGGCACATTTCTGTCTTCAGCATCATCTAAAATACCTCACAGCATTCCTCTCATGGCATACCACCATGTCTCCCACTCTCTCTCTCTCCTTGACCTCTCTCTCGCTCCTCTGGCATCTATCTTTACTCTCTCTTTCTTAATGTTGCTTTCTCGCACTCTCTCAGCGGATGCGTGTCCTTGCCAGGAGTGTGTTGAGTGTATAAGGTTTCACTCTGAGCCCATCAATGAGAGGAAAATATGAGTACACACTCTCGCTCACCCAGATATGAACAGCAGGGGTGTGTTCCTTAAGTAGGTGCATGTGAACATTCGGCAGTTTGTATAGATATGAAAATGTATGTTATTGTGTTGCCATGATTTCATTTTTGGAAGGCCACCTTTAAATTTGTACCCTGCAAGTACCATAATTTATAAACATGGTAATCATGTATTAAATTACCATATTTTACCATATGATACCATATGAACTCTACTATGCTTTTATCATAGTAAGTTTTTGTAGGAATTTAAATAGATTTGCATGTCTGTCTGGATAAATTTATTCTTGAATGTGTCCGTGTTGTTTATGTATGTATTTCTACGCCGGTGTGTGTGTGTGACAGCATACGTGCATTACAGCCCCATGAAGCAGACAGCTGTTCAAGTGAAATGATAACTATGCTATACGCTAATGTGTTTAATGGTTAAAGTCAGTGAATGCACACAGTCAAAGCGTTTCAGACAGCTGACTGTCCCCTAAACATGACACACACACACACACCGTCAGATCCATATTGGAATCCCGGGGTGAAAGGATGAAAAACTTGACCCTACGCCAGCTTGGGTTCAGGAAATTGGGTTTAAGGAAATTATTAACTAATAGAACTAAAGCTGAGATGTAAACTTAAAAGTTTTAGTTTTAACACCAAAGATGCAAACACATATATTATGTTCAAGATAACATACAGTCAGTAATGTAAAGCAATGATGAAACAAAGTAGAACTCATCACACAGCAAAAAATAAACCAGAAATATTGATTTGTATTGAAAATATTTGATTATGTGAAGAGAATGAAATAAACAACACATCATAGTAGCACAAAAAATTGCCTGGAACAACATTCGATTATATAGGCAAGAAACCGTTATACCAAAATATTTGACTAATCACATGCCACAACTGACCAATCACAATCCAGAGAGCTGTGCAACAAACACATGTATTCTAATGGTGTGTGTAAAGCGCTGACACTGACCTTTTGCTCTGTAGTTTGGAGGAGGAGGAGCGTGTATGTGTGTGTTTTAGGATGAAGTTGGTTCTCATGGTCCAACGTCCCATGAGACACTGTGACAGATGTGACGTCTGCCCACTCAAGTATTATCTGTACTGATGTTACCACAATGGTATTGTTATTATACCGCTGTATTTATGGCTAGTTCAAAAAGTTACAGTAGAAATACAGCACAAGAACAAGTGCACCACTACAGTCTTTATAAACACTTTGTTTATAAGTATCATTCATCTGTCTATAATGTAAACTTGAAAGTATTATGTGCTTAGCATGTATGTACACAAGTTTATGTATATCTCAGTGTGCGTTTAAAGATTGTTTGAAACTACACAGTGACAAATGCTGCGGTGTGTGTGTTTGTGGGCGTGAATGATAATGTTAAAGTGTGTAGCCCGAGGTGTTCTTTGTGTGATACATACAGGTTCAGGCCTGAGGCCGTCACACTCTACATAATGACACGGTACAGCTAATATCGTCCAATCAGAAAACAGCTCTACAGGATGAAGAGATTAAAGTCAGTGAAGGTTCTCACAGTAGATCTAGAGAAAGAATAACAAAACACCAGAGAAACATGCCACAAACTGCCCATGATTGAGATCCTGTTGAATCATTGAGGATTAAATATCATTCTGGTGTTTTGTTTAGCATTCATCACTGTTTATTGTTTAATTATGAAGTTAAAGGGTTTACATGACTGTATGTAGCTTAAGGGGATCTTTTCTGAACTGTTTGCTGGCAGGAGAGAGAACATTGTGGCTGGGAAACACTTTTTTGCAGTGTTTGTATCTTATGCACTTATGTTTGACTACTTGACCTAAATGACACAGTCTGTGTTAAAACATAAAACATTTATCACATCTCCTGGAATAAAGATCTTATCCTGGCCTTCAGCAAAGGCCACTTTTCGAAAGTTTATGAAGTTGCATTACAGATCAGCTAGCCGTTCATTACTTCATATGCATGAAAGATATAAAAGAATAAATGCATTAAATTCTCAAGTAATAACTAGTTTTGCTACTTAAACAACTCGAACAACCCGCTGCATTATTTGTGATTATTTGCTATAAAAGTTTTATAATTTATATTGCACACAAAAATACCAAATAAATTAAGATTGGAATGAAGATGTTCTCAAAGAAAAGTTAAAATACTTTTTGAATTTATTTTCAATGTTCAAAATAAAAATAAATCAAAGAAAAAGTAATAAAACTTTAGATTTTGGAATAAAGGTTATATTTCCAAAAAGTCTTTTTGTTAATAAAGTTAAAATATTCAAATATATAAAAGAAAAAGCTGGAGAGGGTTTGTTTACTTGATCCAATAGTTCCATTCAATAATTAATCACAACACACGCATAAAATTTTTCCCCAAACACCTTCATGCTGTTCACACGCCTCCCTGTCTCGACCTCCTGCTCAGACCTGTCGACCGAAACTGCCTCACTGTGTGTGTGTGTGTGTGTGTTTGTACCCCCACACTGCTGGCAGTAACACTGATATTCCCACTTTCTCAATCTCATCTTTTATTTCCAAGCTGACACACCTTTACATCTTTAATAACATATGCTGTATTAATACACACACAAAACACTGTATGCAGTAAACACTTTCATTTTAAAAGGCACACAATCACAAAATATCTGACATATTACACTCCATTAAATTACATAGTAATTAGAATAACAAACACATTCCACTTCTAATTATTACTAGTATGCAGCTAGAATGTGATCTTTTAGAAATGAATAAAGCAAATGATGCTGGAGTATTTCATAACACTAACTTCACTTTTATTGAGCCAGTTTTGCCATTACTTTTATTCAAGTAATGTCAAGGTGAATTAATTGGCTGTATGAAATGAGCTCAAACAAGTAACAGAATAACCACTGGTTACTCCAGAATGTCTCCTAATACTATTGTAACAATATATTCACAGTTTATCACTCTACAACATGTTTTACTGGAAAGGTTTGCATGTGCTTTTTTAAAAATAGATGCCACTTGTTTTGATGTTTTGTTATCAAATGTAACAACATTCAGACATTAAGTCCAAATACTCTAAATAAAAATCAAATGTTGATTTGTGAACTTTAAGACAATAAACAAAAAGGAAAATACATGGTTAAATACCTAAACCTGTAACATGTACATTGTGAACATTGCAGCAACCTGACTACTGATTGTTGTATTTATTGGTTTTGAAAGATGCCTATGTACAAGTGAAAGCACAATGACGTCATATGGCGCCACCTGCTGTCGGATTTACAACATTACACATAACCTTCTAATGTGTGAATCTCTCTACAGCTCATGAAGCAACACTACACAAGGTCAGATAATCCTTGATGAATAAAACACTGTAACTTTTACTCTAGTGCACATTGTTTTTAAATGTATTTTGCTCATATATCATATATTATGATCATATTAGCTGCTGTGTTCAGACAAAATATCACAGATGAATTTAAAAAATGAACCAGCTAATATAAGTGAGTGTAAGAGTTTAAAGAGCTGGTGAGAGATTCTACATTTAATAAAAATATAAACATCTTTTTAAAACATCACTGTGCTGCTGTATTTACCTGATTACCTGTATTTCATCTAATCGATAGATTCTGAGTGGTTAAATCTTGTTGACTTCTGGTGTGTCAGTTGTGCGTCCATTTCGCAGTGTGGACCTTCGTATCCTTGTAGACACTGTGTTTATTTGACAAAACACACCCTCGTAACCTACACAAACAAACACGGTCAGTTAACGGTAAAGAACTTTTGCTAAAAGGTAATGAAGCTAATTCCAGTGACGTATGACAAATTCCAGTGACGTATGAGACATACCCGGCATGCAAATGCAGTGGAATCCACCGATTAGGTCGAGGCAGGTGGCGTCATTCTGGCAAGGGTTGGACTTGCACTCATTAACGTCCATTTCACAGTGTGGACCTTCGTATCCTTGTAGACACTTGCATTGGAACGAGCCTTTAGTGTTGAGACACCGTCCGCTGTGCTCACATGGGTTTGCACCTGTAATGCACCAATCAAACAGTTTCAACCCACACCCAAAAAAATCTCAAAGCATTTAACATTTTATCCATTTAGAGCCCGTTCTTACCGAGCGAACATTCATCAATATCCTGGTTGCAGGCGGATCCCGTGTACCCGGGCGGACAGGTGCAGATGGCCTTTCCGTTCAAAGGGTTGGTATCGCAGTTGGATCCCTTCTGACATGGGTTACTGATGCACGCGTCATCAAGATGACACAGGAGACCTTTGGATCGAACAAATCAAGTTAAACGACTATCAAAAGACTAACAATTGAAAACCATCCGGCTGAGAAGACAAGCTTACCTGTGCGTCCGTGAGGACACTCGCAGAAGAAGGAAGCGACTCTGTCGTGGCAGGTGGCACCGTGAAAACAGGCGTTGGCGCAGTCAGTCATCGATGTTCTCGCTGCAGTCGTCACCCGTCCAGCCGTTTACGCAGACGCAGTTGAAGCCGCCGATGGTGTTATGACACGTTCCTCCATTCTGGCACGCGTTTGGGGAGAGTTCACACTCGTCGACGTCTGTTGTACAGTACTGACCTGTGAAAGGAAGATTGAAGGTTACAAATCAAGTTGCAACACACATATCCAAGATACTGACAGCTTTATATGTTTTGTGTCTTACCGGTCCAGTGTTTGTCGCAGTGGCAGTTGTAGGTGTTGACCCCATCTATGCACTTTCCTCCGTTCTCACAGGCATGTTGGATGCAGTCGTCAACATTGTGTTTACAGGTTTGACCAGTAAACCCTGGGAGAGACAGATAATGTCAAGCCTATTTTTTACGAATGCATGTACCTGGAGTGCACAGTCATCAGTGTTTATTTGACAAAACACACCCTCGTAACCTACACAAACAAACACGGTCAGTTAACGGTAAAGAACTTTTCTAAAAGGTGATGAAGCTAATTCCAGTGACGTATGACAAATTCCAGTGACGTATGAGACATACCCGGCATGCAAATGCAGTGGAATCCACCGATTAGGTCGAGGCAGGTGGCGTCATTCTGGCAAGGGTTGGACTTGCACTCATTAACGTCCATTTCGCAGTGTGGACCTTCGTATCCTTGTAGACACTTGCATTGGAACGAGCCTTTAGTGTTGAGACACCGTCCGCCGTGCTCACATGGGTTTGCACCTGTAATGCACCAATCAAACAGTTTCAACCCACACCCAAAAAAATCTCAAAGCATTTAACATTTTATCCATTTAGAGCCCGTTCTTACCGACCGAACATTCATCAATATCCTGGTTGCAGGCAGATCCCGTGTACCCGGGCGGACAGGTGCAGATGGCCTTTCCGCTCACAGGGTTGGTATCGCAGTTGGATCCCTTCTGACATGGGTTACTGATGCACGCGTCATCAAGATGACACAGGAGACCTTTGGATCGAACAAATCAAGTTAAACGACTATCAAAGACTTAAAATTGAAAACCATCCGGCTGAGAAGACAAGCTTACCTACCAAATAGCGTCGCGTGAGGACACTCGCAGAAGAAGGAAGCGACTCTGTCGTGGCAGGTGGCACCCGTGAAAACAGGCGGCGTTAGGCGTCAGTCGCCGATGTTCTCGCTACAGTCGTCACCCATCCAGCCGTTTACGCATGAGACGCAGTTGAAGCCGCCGATGGTGTTATGACACGTTCCTCCATTCTGGCACGCGTTTGGGGAGAGTTCACACTTTCATTAACGTCTGTTGTACAGTACTGACCTGTGAAAGGAAGATTGAAGGTTACAAATCAAGTTGCAACACACATATCAAGATACTGACAGCTTTATATGTTTTGTGTCTTACGGTCCAGTGTTTGTCGAGTGGCAGTTGTAGGTGTTGACCCCATCTATGCACTTTCCTCGTTCTCACAGGCATGTTGGATGCAGTCGTCAACATTGTGTTTACAGGTTTGACCAGTAAACCCTGGGAGAGACAGATAATATCAAGCCTATTTTTACGAATGCATGTACCTGGAGTGCACAGTCATCAGTGTTTATTTGACAAAACACACCCTCGTAACCTACACAAACAAACACGGTCAGTTAACGGTAAAGAACTTTTCTAAAAGGTGATGAAGCTAATTCCAGTGACGTATGACAAATTCCAGTGACGTATGAGACATACCCGGCATGCAAATGCAGTGGAATCCACCGATTAGGTCGAGGCAGGTGGCGTCATTCTGGCAAGGGTTGGACTTGCACTCATTAACGTCCATTTCGCAGTGTGGACCTTCGTATCCTTGTAGACACTTGCATTGGAACGAGCCTTTAGTGTTGAGACACCGTCCGCCGTGCTCACACGGGTTTGCACCTGTAATGCACCAATCAAACAGTTTCAACCCACAACCAAAAAATTCTCAAAGCATTTAACATTTTATCCATTTAGAGCCCGTTCTTACCGACCGAACATTCATCAATATCCTGGTTGCAGGCAGATCCCGTGTACCCGGGCGGACAGGTGCAGATGGCCTTTCCGTTCAAAGGGTTGGTATCGCAGTTGGATCCCTTCTGACATGGGTTACTGATGCACGCGTCATCAAGATGACACAGGAGACCTTTGGATCGAACAAATCAAGTTAAACGACTATCAAAAGACTTAAAATTGAAAACCATCCGGCTGAGAAGACAAGCTTACCTGTGCGTCCGTAAGGACACTCGCAGAAGAAGGAAGCGACTCTGTCGTGGCAGGTGGCACCGTGTGAACAGGCGGCGTTGGCGCAGTCATCGATGTTCTCGCTGCAGTCGTCACCCGTCCAGCCGTTTACGCAGACGCAGTTGAAGCCGCCGATGGTGTTATGACACGTTCCTCCATTCTGGCACGCGTTTGGGGAGAGTTCACACTCGTCGACGTCTGTTGTACAGTACTGACCTGTGAAAGGAAGATTGAAGGTTACAAATCAAGTTGCAACACACATTTCCAAGATACTGACAGCTTTATATGTTTTGTGTCTTACCGGTCCAGTGTTTGTCGCAGTGGCAGTTGTAGGTGTTGACCCCATCTATGCACTTTCCTCCGTTCTCACAGGCATGTTGGATGCAGTCGTCAACATTGTGTTCACAGGTTTGACCGGTAAACCCTGGGAGAGACAGATAATGTCAAGCCTATTTTTTACAAATGCATGTACCTGGAGTGTACAGTCATCAGTGTTTATTTGACAAAACACACCCTCGTAACCTACACAAACAAACACGGTCAGTTAACGGTAAAGAACTTTTGCTAAAAGGTGATGAAGCTAATTCCAGTGACGTATGACAAATTCCAGTGACGTATGAGACATACCCGGCATGCAAATGCAGTGGAATCCACCGATTAGGTCGAGGCAGGTGGCGTCATTCTGGCAAGGGTTGGACTTGCACTCATTAACGTCCATTTCGCGAGTGTGGACCTTCATTATCCTTTGTAGACACTTGCATTGGAACGAGCCTTTAGTGTTGAGACACCGTCCGCCGTGCTCACACGGGTTTGCACCTGTAATGCACCAATCAAACAGTTTCAACCCACAACCAAAAAAATTCTCAAAGCATTTAACATTTTATCCATTTAGAGCCCGTTCTTACCGAGCGAACATTCATCAATATCCTGGTTGCAGGCAGATCCCGTGTACCCGGGCGGACAGGTGCAGATGGCCTTTCCGCTCACAGGGTTGGTATCGCAGTTGGATCCCTTCTGACATGGGTTACTGATGCACGCGTCATCAAGATGACACAGGAGACCTTTGGATCGAACAAATCAAGTTAAACGACTATCAAAAGACTTAAAATTGAAAACCATCCGGCTGAGAAGACAAGCTTACCTGTGCGTCCGTAAGGACACTCGCAGAAGAAGGAAGCGACTCTGTCGTGGCAGGTGGCACCGTGAAAACAGGCGGCGTTGGCGCAGTCATCGATGTTCTCGCTGCAGTCGTCACCCATCCAGCCGTTTACGCAGACGCAGTTGAAGCCGCCGATGGTGTTATGACACGTTCCTCCATTCTGGCACGCGTTTGGGGAGAGTTCACACTCGTCGACGTCTGTTGTACAGTACTGACCTGTGAAAGGAAGATTGAAGGTTACAAATCAAGTTGCAACACACATATCCAAGATACTGACAGCTTTATATGTTTTGTGTCTTACCGGTCCAGTGTTTGTCGCAGTGGCAGTTGTAGGTGTTGACCCCATCTATGCACTTTCCTCCGTTCTCACAGGCATGTTGGATGCAGTCGTCAACATTGTGTTCACAGGTTTGACCGGTAAACCCTGGGAGAGACAGATAATGTCAAGCCTATTTTTTACAAATGCATGTACCTGGAGTGTACAGTCATCAGTGTTTATTTGACAAAACACACCCTCGTAACCTACACAAACAAACACGGTCAGTTAAAGGTAAAGAACTTTTGCTAAAAGGTGATGAAGCTAATTCCAGTGACGTATGACAAATTCCAGTGACGTATGAGACATACCCGGCATGCAAATGCAGTGGAATCCACCGATTAGGTCGAGGCAGGTGGCGTCATTCTGGCAAGGGTTGGACTTGCACTCATTAACGTCCATTTCGCAGTGTGGACCTTCGTATCCTTGTAGACACTTGCATTGGAACGAGCCTTTAGTGTTGAGACACCGTCCGCCGTGCTCACACGGGTTTGCACCTGTAATGCACCAATCAAACAGTTTCAACCCACAACCAAAAAATTCTCAAAGCATTTAACATTTTATCCATTTAGAGCCCGTTCTTACCGACCGAACATTCATCAATATCCTGGTTGCAGGCAGATCCCGTGTACCCGGGCGGACAGGTGCAGATGGCCTTTCCGTTCAAAGGGTTGGTATCGCAGTTGGATCCCTTCTGACATGGGTTACTGATGCACGCGTCATCAAGATGACACAGGAGACCTTTGGATCGAACAAATCAAGTTAAACGACTATCAAAAGACTTAAAATTGAAAACCATCCGGCTGAGAAGACAAGCTTACCTGTGCGTCCGTGAGGACACTCGCAGAAGAAGGAAGCGACTCTGTCGTGGCAGGTGGCACCGTGAAAACAGGCGGCGTTGGCGCAGTCATCGATGTTCTCGCTGCAGTCGTCACCCATCCAGCCGTTTACGCAGACGCAGTTGAAGCCGCCGATGGTGTTATGACACGTTCCTCCATTCTGGCACGCGTTTGGGGAGAGTTCACACTCGTCGACGTCTGTTGTACAGTACTGACCTGTGAAAGGAAGATTGAAGGTTACAAATCAAGTTGCAACACACATATCCAAGATACTGACAGCTTTATATGTTTTGTGTCTTACCGGTCCAGTGTTTGTCGCAGTGGCAGTTGTAGGTGTTGACCCCATCTATGCACTTTCCTCCGTTCTCACAGGCATGTTGGATGCAGTCGTCAACATTGTGTTCACAGGTTTGACCGGTAAACCCTGGGAGAGACAGATAATGTCAAGCCTATTTTTTACAAATGCATGTACCTGGAGTGCACAGTCATCAGTGTTTATTTGACAAAACACACCCTCGTAACCTACACAAACAAACACGGTCAGTTAAAGGTAAAGAACTTTTGCTAAAAGGTGATGAAGCTAATTCCAGTGACGTATGACAAATTCCAGTGACGTATGAGACATACCCGGCATGCAAATGCAGTGGAATCCACCGATTAGGTCGAGGCAGGTGGCGTCATTCTGGCAAGGGTTGGACTTGCACTCATTAACGTCCATTTCGCAGTGTGGACCTTCGTATCCTTGTAGACACTTGCATTGGAACGAGCCTTTAGTGTTGAGACACCGTCCGCCGTGCTCACACGGGTTTGCACCTGTAAGGCACCAATCAAACAGTTTCAACTCATAATACCCAGTTTCAACTACATAATGAAAGTCTGTTTCATTTCCTCTCTGTGTCTGCTCGTGTTGTTTCCTCTGTCTACATGACTCTTGCCCTATTCTCGGTTCCTCTCTGCCTGCGGGTGCGTGGCGTTGCGGAGCGGACCGCGCGTGTTTGGTGAGGGGGGGCGACACACGAGCGCTTGACGGGAGCGCACGCGACAACTGCGGAGCCCACGCCGCACATACAAAAGAAATCAGAGTCCAGCACGAGCCCATAAAACACTGTCTCGACACACACACACAAAAGGCAGGGTGCGGGGCAAATACACACAATACCCCTCAATCAACATCAGGATAATGCAAATTAAAACTCAAGGCACAACTTATAAAATAAATAAAATACATCTACGTAAGTTACGCAACTTTTATATTATACGTCATGGAAAAAAATCGTAAAGTTTAAACCAGGGCTATTCAATTGGCGGCCCGTGGGCCACATGCGGCCCAGAAGCAACCTCCGAGTGGCCCTGCCCGTGGTCCCGCCTATAGACATAATAAATTAATATATATTATTCATAAATTATTATTTAATATAATTATTAATATATTAATATATATTAATATTAATAAGGTATAAGGTATGTGCTTATTAATATTAATAGTGCAGAGTTTGATTGCATCTTACAACCGGAGCAGTACTACCATGCAAACAAAAAAAGGCAGAAACGCACTTGAGTCGCATACTGGACGACAACTTCATGGCCGATGCCTGCTTTCTAAGCGACATATTCAAACACCTGAATGATCTCAATTTGGGACTACAAGGCAGAGACAAAACTGTCATCGACCTTGTGGAACAGATGCGCGCATTCCAAGTTAAACTGGACATTTGAGCACAGGCCGAATGCTGCATTTTCCGACACTCCAAAAATGCATCTCATCCCCCGCACAAATCACGGATGTGATGACAGATTTCATTGCGGTGTTGAAAAATAACTTTCCTGGTCGATTGGATGGACTTGATCTGCCCACAGAGGTGGCCGTTTTTGTCAGAGACCCGTTCACTGTTCCAATAGAAGGGGACTTATCCGCCAGAGCTAAGAAAGTGGTCCCTTCCATTGACGAGGGGAAATTCACACTCGAACTTGCTGACATGCAGTCATCTGTAACCATGGCACAGGAGCTTTCCACTAACGGGCCTGCAATGTTTTGGACTGATGTCAACGTACATCAGTTCCCTAACATTAAGAAAGTAGCGATCGTCATGCTCAGTATGTTTGGATCAACATATACATGTGAGCAGTGGCGGTTCTGGACCATTTCAACTGGTGTTTATATGTTATATTATGTTTATAATCATTCAACAATGTATTTGCATTTCAATTTTATTTTTTACATTTGCATTACATATTCAGTATTAGTCACAGTAACTGTAATTGCATTTCCATTATATTTTTACATTTGCATTAAATATTCAGTATCAGTCACAGTAACTATTTGCATTTTAATTATATTTTTACATTACATATTCAGTATCAGTCACATTAACTGTATTCTACGATTTTTGTGTTTTTTTGCAAAAAGATCAGGCCTTCAGCCATAAATTTTGTTGAATTTACTACATAAAGAACTAGACAATATACTGTATTATTTAAAAAACAGTAAATTTTGTATTATTTGAAAACAGTTTACTCCAAAAAATTACTTCATGTATCTAAACAACTACAGAAAACCAATAAATTTTTATCCGAACATCAGATTTTCTATTGCAACAAGTGACACTCAACGCAAAAATCCACAACAACATCACAGATAAATCCTAAATCACTTTTAAGGCTCAAAGCGAAACTAATTAAAGTGCATTTTAAGAGATTAAACATTAAAAATATAACATCTTTAAGTGACGTAGACTGCATTGATACCTTGTGCCACCGTCGCGAGCGATGCTGCAGCCAGTAGCGTGAATTTCACCCAGAAACGGTTCATAACTCCGTCTCGGCGTTACAACTTCTTCAAAATCCTTTCCGACGTTCTCATAGATCCGCAAACTTCTCCTCAAGTCTCCAAAAAAAGTGCAGAACAGCGTGAATAAATATCCGTTTTGTTTAATAAATACGTCCCAAACACTCTCGAGAGCGTCTCTCCGCGTCGCCGCTCATGGGAACTCTGCTCGAATCTGTGCGCGCGGCGCGCGTGAGCTTCAGCGTGTGCTGACGTCACCGGCGCATGGGCTGCTGGATGGCTTCTCACGCCCCCCTCTGCGCAGGTACAGCGTGCGAAGAGATGTTTAAATACATGGGAATTTAAAAGAGCGAATACTCCCTACTACACTCGAGAGAAAAAAAACATTTTCCCACACTTTCCCAGAGTTGATGTGGGATGTGCAAGGAAACTGACCTTTTGCTCTGTAGTTTGGAGGAGGAGCGTGTATGTGTGTGTTTTAGGGTAAAGTTGGTTCTCATGGTCCAACGTCCCATGAGACACTGTGACAGATGTGACGTCTGCCCACTCAAGTATTATCTGTACTGATGTTACCACAATGGTATTGTTATTATACCGCTGTATTTATGGCTAGTTCAAAAAGTTACAGTAGAAATACAGCACAAGAACAAGTGCACCACTACAGTCTTTATAAACACTTTGTTTATAAGTATCATTCATCTGTCTATAATGTAAACTTGAAAGTATTATGTGCTTAGCATGTATGTACACAAGTTTATGTATATCTCAGTGTGCGTTTAAAGATTGTTTGAAACTACACAGTGACAAATGCTGCGGGTGTGTGTGTTTGTGGGCGTGAATGATAATGTTAAAGTGTGTAGCCCGAGGTGTTCTTGTGTGATACATACAGGTTCAGGCCTGAGGCCGTCACACTCTACATAATGACACGGTACAGCTAATATCGTCCAATCAGAAAACAGCTCTACAGGATGAAGAGATTAAAGTCAGTGAAGGTTCTCACAGTAGATCTAGAGAAAGAATAACAAAACACCAGAGAAACATGCCACAAACTGCCCATGATTGAGATCCTGTTGAATCATTGAGGATTAAATATCATTCTGGTGTTTTGTTTAGCATTCATCACTGTTTATTGTTTAATTATGAAGTTAAAGGGTTTACATGACTGTATGTAGCTTAAGGGGATCTTTTCTGAACTGTTTGCTGGCAGGAGAGAGAACATTGTGGCTGGGAAACACTTTTTTGCAGTGTTTGTATCTTATGCACTTATGTTTGACTACTTGACCTAAATGACACAGTCTGTGTTAAAACATAAAACATTTATCACATCTCCTGGAATAAAGATCTTATCCTGGCCTTCAGCAAAGGCCACTTTTCGAAGTTTATGAAGTTGCATTACAGATCAGCTAGCCGTTCATTACTTCATATGCATGAAAGATATAAAAGAATAAATGCATTAAATTCTCAAGTAATAACTAGTTTTGCTACTTAAACAACTCGAACAACCCGCTGCATTATTTGTGATTATTTGCTATAAAAGTTTTATAATTTATATTGCACACAAAAATACCAAATAAATTAAGATTGGAATGAAGATGTTCTCAAGAAAAGTGCAAAATACTTTTTGAATTTATTTTCAATGTTCAAAATAAAAATAAATCAAAGAAAAAAAGTAATAAAACTTTAGATTTTTGGAATAAAGGTTATATTTCCAAAAAGTCTTTTTTGTTAATAAAGTTAAAATATTCAAATATATAAAAGAAAAAGCTGGAGAGGGTTTGTTTACTTGATCCAATAGTTCCATTCAATAATTAATCACAACACACGCAAAATTTTTCCCCAAACACCTTCATGCTGTTCACACGCCTCCCTGTCTCGACCTCCTGCTCAGACCTGTCGACCGAAACTGCCTCACTGTGTGTGTGTGTGTGTGTGTTTGTACCCCACACTGCTGGCAGTAACACTGATATTCCCACTTTCTCAATCTCATCTTTTATTTCCAAGCTGACACACCTTTACATCTTTAATAACATATGCTGTATTAATACACACACAAAACACTGTATGCAGTAAACACTTTCATTTTAAAAGGCACACAATCACAAAATATCTGACATATTACACTCCATTAAATTACATAGTAATTAGAATAACAAACACATTCCACTTCTAATTATTACTAGTATGCAGCTAGAATGTGATCTTTTAGAAATGAATAAAGCAAGTGTTTGCAATTGCAAAAAGCAAATGATGCTGGAGTATTTCATAAAACTAACTTCACTTTTATTGAGCCAGTTTTGCCATTACTTTTATTCAAGTAATGTCAAGGTGAATTAATTGGCTGTATGAAATGAGCTCAAACAAGTAACAGAATAACCACTGGTTACTCCAGAATGTCTCCTAATACTATTGTAACAATATATTCACAGTTTATCACTCTACAACATGTTTTACTGGAAAGGTTTGCATGTGCTTTTTTAAAAATAGATGCCACCTGTTTTGATGTTTTGTTATCAAATGACAACATTCAGACATTAAGTCCAAATACTCTAAAATAAAAAATCAAATGTTGATTTGTGAACTTTAAGACAATAAACAAAAAGGAAAATACATGGTTAAATACCTAAACCTGTAACATGTACATTGTAAACATTGCAGCAACCTGACTACTGATTGTTGTATTTATTGGTTTTGAAAGATGCCTATGTACAAGTGAGAGCACAATGACGTCATATGGCGCCACCTGCTGTCGGATTTACAACATTACACATAACCTTCTAATGTGTGAATCTCTCTACAGCTCATGAAGCAACACTACACAAGGTCAGATAATCCTTGATGAATAAAACACTGTAACTTTTACTCTAGTGCACATTGTTTTTAAATGTATTTTGCTCATATATCATATATTATGATCATATTAGCTGCTGTGTTCAGACAAAATATCACAGATGAATCTAAAAAATGAACCAGCTAATATAAGTGAGTGTAAGAGTTTAAAGAGCTGGTGAGAGGGTTCTACATTTAATAAAAATATAAACATCTTTTTAAGACATCACTGTGCTGCTGTATTTACCTGATTACCTGTATTTCATCTAATCGATAGATTCTGAGTGGTTAAATCTTGTTGACTTCTGGTGTGTCAGTTGTGGACCTGCAGCGGCGGGTTTGTTGAGGCGGAGCTTCAGGAACATGAGCCAGCGGATCCGGGCGAATCAGGAACCTGCAGAACACATTGAACTCTTGTGTAAAGTGATGTTGGTTTGAGGTTTTACTGACATTTTTTAGATAGGTTGGTTATGTTTTTTGAAGAAAAAGCAAAAAAAATCACTAAATGATGTTTTTGAAAATGTAAAAATGCTTTGTATGTATTTGCTACATACACAACGTCATTGAGCTGTAGCAGCGTGTCAGGGCTGGGATTTATCAGCACGTATGAAATCGAGTTCTGCTGGTCATTCAACTCGTCTGTAACAGAGGATGATGAAAACACCTGTCACTCAAATAATATGGGCAACTTTCATAAACAAAAATTCTGTACCGTTTGCGAAGAAACACAGAGGAGGAGAAAAGGCTTTAGCTATAATGTAAATTTTAGCAGGTGCTTACCTTCTAAATATCCCAAGTTTACTCTGTTCATGACATCACTGGCTGTTAGATTTGTAACATCCTCTATAACACATTAAACACAGAAAAAAAGTCATAATTATTATACAATATTAAAATTAAATTATTATACAACAAAAGTTTCTATATGGGCAATTCCAGTACTATGGATGCGACAGCTTCAGTCAAAACCTGAAATATGAATTCTCACAGTACCAGTATGATAAAAACCTTTGATAAAAAAACTATTTTTTGAAGCTTGACATTTGCAAAGAATTGTAATGTTATTAGTAATTAGTAATATTAGTAATGAGGTGTGAGTTTACTGTATCCAGCTGTGTGCAGTCCCAGGTGCTGCATGCGGTTCCTGACAAGTTCTGTAAGCTCCTCCCTCTCTGAGCGTCGAGACACGCCCAGACGCTGCTGGATGGAGCTGAGGGAGGAGTCGCTCCTCTTCACGCTCCGCCTGCTGAGACGTCTCGTCCAGTGCATGCTCTTCTTTCTCAGGAGCGGGTGCTCTGATTGGTCGCTGCTGGAGGAACTCCGGGTGAGGATCTTTGACTCCTCCCCCTTCTCCCTGGTGTCATTTAAGCCCTCGGTGCTGACGGACCCCGGGAACTGAAAACAATGGTAACCATGGAGACACAAATGATACAGGAGAGGATATTAATAGTCACCATGGCAACACCAGGTTTAGATCTGTACCTCAGGTGGTGCGTGTGACTCGGTGCGGTAGATTCCGATAGGAATCTCTGAACTAGATGAGCAGAACTTTTGGAATAATCTTCCGTATGTCCGGATCCAGAGGTCAGCTTCACACACACGCATCTACACACACAGGAATATACTAATAAACACACGTTTACACACGTGCAAAATGATGTTTTGATGTAAACCCACACTCACAGCACACAGGTATCCAGATCCAGGTGTGGTGTCCAGCCCGAGCAGAAGTCTGGCTATTGGGATCATGTAGTCCTTCACAAAACACTTGAACACAAAACAACACAAAATGATCTTAAAATGAAGATCAAACCAGTATCACCACAGCTTTAGGCAGTCAAATATCTGGAAGATTCAGTATCTGGACACTAGGGGACGCTAGAGGAACTTTAAAAAAAATCTTTGGAAACACATTTACTCATCTAACTAAATGAGGACTTCTATTGTTTTTATAGACATTTATTAAAACTTAGTTAGTTTAGTTTTTATACACATTTATTAACACTATAATCTAACCCTACCTTAGATTAGGGTTTACCCCTAAAACTTGCATTTTTACCATTTTAAAAACTAAACTTTGAAAACTATATTTTTGAAGTGCTTTACAAATAAAGACATTCCCAAAAGAAGGCTTTGCTCAGATTTGGTTACAAATATGTCCACAAAATATAATTAAGTGAGTACATACAAACACATTTACCTGGTACAGAAGTGTGTCCAGCATACTGATACTAAAGACTCGACCTGCGGCGAATGGAAGACGGAACATGAAGGCAAGATTTGACCCTTTGTCACGTTCCTTCTGCCGGTCAAACACACAGAAACGCATTTTATAATCCGTCTCTACATGGAAGGGATTTGTGGATCTGGCTTCTCACCTTCTCCAGTTTAGACAGGGCAAGAGAGTAACAATCCTTCGCTCTGAACTGCATGAATCTCATGTTTGAGGGATGAGTCAGTTCTGTGATTATACTGAGACTGGGAAACAACCTAAAAGAAAAATAGAAACGGATTGAATGAGAAGATGTAAACTAGTAGATCTCACTCTTAATCTTGTAAAAATACTGAGTCAGTAGCTTCAGTCTTACCTGAACATGGTCTGGACATTCACGATGGTTTTGGCATCAGCCATGTAGTCTTCTTCAGCGCTCATCGTGCTTTCCTTATCAACCACCACCAGATTATCAGCGTACAGAACCCCACACTGTAACAGACTGTCCAGACTGACAAACAAACATACAATCAGAGACATGTGTCTGAATGAATCACAGAACGCTTTTGTCTGAACTCACTTATCAATGGTGCCACCCATATAATACACCATGGGGAAGCAGGATATGGCCTCCAGGAAGTGATCATCGGGTCTACAACACACAAAATTACCATGTTAAGAACATTCATAAGAATGTTGTGTGTGTTCTGACTGGTGATGTGTGTTTGTGAATAGTTGTCTCACGGGTTGTCTAAGAGCAGCACTATAGGGTTGAGTTCTCTGCGGGGTCTGTAATAAGCTCTCAAAGGCACTATGAAGTTGTACAGGCCGTTTCCAGCTGTTTCTGCTGAAACGATGATGAGTTTGTTTTTGAAGCCATATGCTTTAGCATCCTCAAAGCTGACATGCTCACAACCCTACAACAACAAACAGCCCACACATTCAGTATACTGACATTAGACATTATGTTAAAGATATACAGTGACGGAGAGATGATGATTGTCTGACTCTAACCTGGTCAAGCCGCAAGCAGCAGAACGGAGCTTTCTGATGCAGCAGATGGCAAAGGGTTGGTGAACTCCCGATATAAGGAGAGTTTGGGGGATAACCTTTCACAAATCTGAAAAAAATGTAAATTACAAAACCAGAATTAGGCCACTGGACTGCTTTTAACTTTATATTTTACACATTTTCATGTAAATCACATTCAAAAAGAAATTTCGAGTAATGAGTGGTTTATGAAAGCAAAAATGTTTTTACTCACTCATTGACGGTTACGTCCTCATCCGAGTGTCCGGCCTCGTCCTCTGACTGGTCACTGAAAAGGTCACATGGCAGTAAGGAGGCGGAGTCAGCTTTCTCCAGGACCGGAGCTATGCTTGGCCGTCGACTTCCTCCTTCTTTTTCTGAGGGTGGAGCCAGTTTGACGGAGCTCTTCGTGGGACTGGTGTTTTGAAAATCCAAAGCCACAGTTCCTGTAAAGAATCAAAGCATTAGGCAATCAGAATCATTCAGAACCGCTGTGCTGTTTTCTCTCTCTTCTTGCTCACCCATGCTCGCAATGATGCTATGAACGGGAAGACCAGACGGGCTGTTTAAAATGTCACAGTAGCTCCGCCCCTTTCCCTGATCTGCTTCCTGTCTGAAGATGAAGGCGGAGTTTTCTTCTTTTGTGATGTTGATGTAGTAACAGGTGTCGCTGGTGGCCATGATGTGACGTGGTCCGGGATTCAACAGTATGCTTTTGTTATCTTCTCGCTTCACGCCGATCATACACACACCATACCTGTACACACACATGTATAATGAATCAACACTGCGAGAAGTTATTTGAGAGTTTCAAGCACATTGTTTTATGTGTAAACCTACTTTTTGTGGGCATGGAAGGCTGCATAGGTAAAACTTTTGTTGTTGTACTCTCTGAAGAACATACTGTCATCCAGACGTATGTGATACACCTCATTACCCGAACAACGGCCGTACATCCTCTGCCACTGTTCTGGAGACTGCTGCCCCTCTCTACAAGTGTTTTAAAAATTATATTAAACTACTTTAATTTTACTTTAATATTTTCATTATTTAAATGACTTTATTAAATCAAAGTGTGGAACAATATAATGTGGCATTATGACACAGTGATGCAGTATATTGGTACTGTATGACTGTATGATATAACATTGTGCTGCCATGGTACCACATACACACAAAAACAAAGTAAAAGTCATGGTACCTTTTGGTAAGTAGATAAAACATGATTCTAACCCATTAGGCTGTTTTTATTGTATATAAATATAGTTAAATAAACTTAAGATATTATGAGAGTTTTGACTTACTGGCCACGTGATGTGTGAACAAGTAAAGTGATCAGTGTAGAAGTGGCTGGACACAGACAGTTCAGAGCCAACATGGCATATTTAAACTCTTCCTCACACACAACATGATCTACAGAGAGAAACAGACAGACGGATCAGGGCCAAGATGACTGACAGCTGGAACTTTGAGCTCTTCATGACCTTAAACTCATACACAGAAACAAGCTTAAGAAGAAGGAAAAAGAAGAGAACAAAGAGAAGACGTTTGAAAAAATGTTACATAAAAAGCATCGAAATGAGTACCTGCAAATTTTACATGAAACTTGTTTTCAGGTTTAAGGATCTGGACGTAGAGAGGACAGTTTGGAGCAAAGTCTTTCACAGCCCAAGCCCTCAGAATGGTCTGATGATCCTGTCAATTCATCAATAATCATTCACATATCAATCATACTGTACACTATTTAACATACTAGTGGAGAATTACAAATATCACCACATTTGATTGCTAAAGAGATAGTTCACTCATAAAGTGAAAATTATTTGATCATTTATTCACTCTCATGTCATTTCAAATTTCTTTTTTCTACAGAACACAAAAGAATATATTTTCAAGAATGTTGGTAATCAAACAACGCTCATCAACTTCTATTGTATGAACGGAAAACACTGAGACATTTCTCAAAATATCTTCTTTTGTGTTACACTGAAGAAAGAGTCATGTACAGGTTTGAATTGACATGAGGTCTTTTATCTTTCAAAGAAGAGGATATTGATTAGTTTAAAGACTCACTGCCGCCATGCGATCCGCTTCATTCCTGCTGCTCAGAATAAAACACGCCTCTGCATCATCAATCCTGTTCATGAGAGAGAGGGATCAATAAAGATTACAAATCAGAAAGAGGAACAAAATCAACAGACCAATCAGAGCTAGTGTTCAGAGTTGAGGAGGAACACAGCTGCTGTGATTGGTCATCGAGACTGTCACTCACTTTGCTCTGAGCAGATCCTGGTTTTTGAGGGCTGAGCCCTGCAGGTAAATGACCCTTTGAGACCAGAGCGGAATCTGTAAAATCCTCCTCACCTGAACATCGACTTCACACGGACACAAGATAACCACATAATAATCCTAAAAAACAATACGCACATTACAAATGTTACAGATGTTTCTTGGAAGAGAAAAGATACTGAATTTAAATAAGACACAAACTTACTTGTGTGTGCGGGTGTGCGTAAAATTCATTAAGAAAATCCATCAGCAGGTCGATTTTGAGTGTGCTCACACATAACACCACATGTCTCTCTGTCTGAGCTCGATGTCTGCTGTAGTTTCCACCTGATTTCTGCCTTTCCATCCACAGGTAAATCAATTCCTCAAACTGCAGAACAGAAGAAAGAGAGAGAGAAAGAGAGAGAGAGAGAGAGAGAGAGAGAGAGAGAGAGAGAGAGAGAGAGAGAGAGAGAGAGAGAGAGAGAGAGAGAGAGAGAGAGAGAGAGAGAGAGAGAGAGAGAGAGAGAGAGAGAGAGAGAGAGAGAGAGAGAGAGAGAGAGAGAGAGAGAGAGAGAGAGAGAGAGCTGGAGGTTCATTAAACAGACAGTAATATGGAACACTGTTGTCACATAATCCCATTATGTGTAATTTATTGTCAGTAAATTCTCATAAAAGAAATACATTTGTATTTTTAATCCAGTTTTGTATAAAAAGCTTTTTGGCAGTCCAAACAATTAACACAAAGAAATAATTTACAAACAATACTAATGATAGGTCTGATATTGCTTGCGGTTTATTTGTCACTCTGAAAAGATCAAGTATGAATGATTTTCTTGTTTTCCTCCCACCTGTAAAGGCAGAACAACCAGAGCTACACAGATCATCACCACCACTAGCAGCTGAGATGGCCAGATCTGTGGCGTCACATCACCAAAGCCCACCGTAGAGAAGGTCACGATGCAAAAATACAAAGCGTTAAAGAGAGACAGACTCTTCTTACCGGCTCGTTCTAAATGCTGAATGCCACATGTGCTGAAATAAATAAAGAAATAATAATGTGTATAAAAATATACTGTATACTATATATACTGTCAAACTAAATCTTTTTTATTTAACAGAAGAAACGATTTTCTTACCCAGTAAAAACAAGACATAGGAGAGTACAGATGAGAATGAGGACTTGGTTAAACATGGCGGAGTGTGTTCTCTGAATTGCTCGGTGTAGATCATTCTGACACACAAACACACACACACGCTTTACATTTCCATACAGCACTGGATATATACTGGTCTGAGTTTATTTGAATGGGTTTATACTCACTATCATCCCCTCCAGAGCACACTTGGCCAGCCAGCAGTTGAGGAATACTGGGATAAACAGATTTCTGAGAGGAGGCCAGAAAATCTGACACATGGAGATCAAAGGTTAAATATCACATCTGTAGTGAGATGTTTCTGATGTCAGTCTGAACATGTCCCTTACCGTAATGATGAAAGGAACAGTGTTCAACATCTCTAACAGAAAGGACACCTGAAATATCTGTTCCCAAATGTTACCCTGAACAAACACACAAACTCTCAAGTATTTTCAAACTGTACTTTGTTTAATCTTAAAAGAGCTAACACGCACACAAACACACACTTACCTTATAGCTGAGGTACATTAGCAACATGGCCTCCATGAAACTGATGGATGCCACAATCACCTAAACAAACATGAAACAAAACAAAAGTTTTCATCATACTGATAGATCAGATGTCAATATTTGGTGGTTTAAATACTCATTTAAGGTCTCTCTTAAAGTTTTTAAAGCATTTGTCTATGTTTAAATCATGATTTTTCATAGTCATGTAAAGTGCTCCATATTCCTTATAAATGAACACATAAATATTTTATTAAAATAACTATTTTATGTTCTTTGAAGAGTCATTTGTTGGGTATTATTGCTTCTGGTTTGTGTTTTTTAATTCACAAAACTCCTACAAAGTATGTTGCCTCTTAAAAACGTGTGTTCTTTTTTGTCACATTTATAACATATTTCCATTTTTTTAAATAGATAACTTGTGTAAAGATCAACAGGGCTTTAGTAAAATATAAACAGAAGATTCAATATATTGCTAATAAACACATTCTGTGAGAATATATATATATCAAGTTTTGACTGAAAATGTCACAAACATAATGCTAGAATTGCCTTGTTTTATTTTGCTTTATTTTGTCTCACCTGAATGGCCCAAACTGGTACCTTCCTGTCTACCCAGAATATCAGCTCCCTGAGAGAACGAGACAAATCAGACCAGAAAATGAACATGTGTGTGTTATACCTTCATGTGTAAATGAGCAGTAAATGATGCTGGTTGTGTGTCTCACCAGTTGATGTCATTGGTCATTGTGGTGCCGTTACAGTTGATGCTGTAAAGAGAAGGAGGAGGAGTTGTGTGAATCTCATACTGTCACACCTGAGTCTATGATGATATTTCACTGCCTAATACAAAATGACTCACTAACTCTCTAAATCAGTTGTGTAACAGCAGCAGAAATTAATCATGATAATCACACTCTTTTACAGACATTAACACAATTTCTGACCATGTATTGCGAAGCTGGGCCGGATTATCCGTCATTACTCGGATGATGTAGAGGACACATGTCAGAAGCTTCAGACAGAAATTAAATATCCGGATCCTTAAACCTATGTTTTTGAGGTCACAAAATGAAAATATCAGAAATAGGTTTAAAAAATAGGGTTAATGTAGTAAAAAAAGCTTATAGTCTAAGAAATAGTGATTTACTGGATCTTTGGTTTTTGATGAAGAAGAGTTTAAGTCTTTCTTTAAATGTGTTTTCATCCACATAGAACTCCACATGAACCCTGCAGAAACACAAAAACAACAGCCACAACCACTTAACTTATAAATTAATTATATTTACTGTCTGGCATAATTATAATTATTACATTGTATAATATAATTACATTGGCCTAAAAAGTCCAAAAATTGCATGAATGTCACTAAATAAAACAAGAAATTATCTTTCTTTCTTTAAAGCAGATGATACATAGTGTGATATTTATCTTATATGCATTGACACTGTATGCATTTTATATGCATTTTTATGTATGGCATTGGGATATTTACCCACCCATAATACTGCACACATATTCATTTAAATGGATTAATCTAACCCAACAAATTTCATTTTATGAAGTATTTTGTTGTTGTTGAAACATTTTGCACTTTTCTTTAATGCACATGCTACTTAGTGCGATATTTATGTTATGCATTGCCATTCGTTAATTTTTACATTTTTGGTGTAAGTGTTTATCACAACAGAAAATCACATGGTCACAAGAAACTGCACCCTGTCACAATAAATAGGCACAAAAGTAATTAAGCCAAGAGAGAGAAGGGGTTGAGCGATAGATAAGACACTGTTTATGACACTATCTTTGTTTACTTTATCACTAAAGATTTACTTTCTTAAAGAAATATTATGCCATGCGTTAAAGCATTGCTGTCTTAAAGTCTGAGCTCTGTGTGTGTGTTTATATGAGATTATGTACCTTACATAATGCTAACATAAATTCCATTATTTCTATTTGTGCGTGCATGTGTGTGTGTGTGTGTGTGTGTGTGTGTTGTCATTAGGACTTTTAGTCTCTCTGTTCAGCATCATGTTTGACTGTTCTGACATAGTTAAACATTAAAAGCAATTCTCAATATTACAGTCTCAAACTGCTTGACTGGAGATGAGAGGATTCTGCAGTTCCCATGGAGACCACCGGAGCGGTGCTTTTAACTGCCATTGTAAAATAACACACAACAACCCCTGAAGCAACACAGTGTCCATGTGCATGACAAAAACTGCTTAATATTATTTGGCACAGTTTGCATATAACATGCAAGTTCACAAAAATACTATGTTTTTATATATATATATATATATATATATATATATATATATATATATGTATGTATGTATGTATGTATGTATGTATGTATGTATATATCTTTTTTTATAATTTTCCCGTTTTCTATGACTTTGTGACTGTCTGTACAAATTTTTTTTACTGTAAACCTGCTTTGCAATGATGCACTGGTAAAAAAACGCTATAGAAATACATTTGTTTTAAACTTAAATAACATTTTGAAAGCAGGATTTTAGATTAAATTGTATATCAGAACTAGTAGAAGTATATTATGTCTGCACCCGTTTAGCTTTGCTTGCAGTTAATTTAATAGCCCTGTGGCATGACAAATAAAGTGCAGATATTCCATGCATCTCAATTAATATGATGTCATAAAAATGCATTTATAATAATTATTATATAAATAAAATCGATGTAAATACATTTTAGCATTTCTTAACGCAGGTCACTAATTTACAATCTATGTTAAGTGAAACCAATACAGCAATTATTAAAAAAAAAGTAAAAACTTTGCAAAGTGCTACAAGGACTGAAGCAACATTAAAGTGCATTAATGCAATAACTTGTTTCAGCAAAAGGGATAAACAACTATACTCTAATTCAGTAAGCAAACTGCAAAACAGCTGTGACATTTGCAGACATATCCTACCTCTGCCCAGCATCACTACCAAAAGAGTCCAGCCTCCAGCTGACCAGAGCGGGGTTAACCCATGACGGCACCGCATTCTTCTGCTCCATACTGAAGTAAAGCCAGAGACTTTCTACTCGAGGATACGGGAAGGTCTGAGCTGAGCGGATTGTTATGGAAGTACATAATCTACAGCGGCGAGGTTCAAAATAACCTGCCCACACAATCTTGATTGCAGGCGCGCAAGCGTGCTCTTCACTGGCAGATCTGCCGTGTGCCTCTTCGCTCTGTGTGCGGATCTTACTATACTTGTTTATTGCCTTTAATAACATTTCTATGTAAATACATGTAGCATAAAGGGCTATGTGGCTTGATGACATACAGAACACTGCAAACATGCCACAAAACATGTGTGATTTAATGAATACATAAGATTATGAAACATGAAATGTCACCCTACATCTATTGTATAGTTCATAGCGGTTGCCATAGAAACATTCCTAAAGCCTTTTAAAATAAACAGGGATGCTGGTTTTTGTGACAGCTCATAAAAAGTCACACAGAAAGTGTCATGCAGGGTTATTTTGATGTTTTTGAAATGTATTTGGATCATAAATGAGCAGTTGCTTTTCATTTACCTATCTGCAATGCCTACTCTCTTTCTTTCACTCCTGTTCCCAAGCAATTGGACAACATAATAACCTGCTCAAGAGGCTATTTCTGTCTAACTGGAGAGATGCCCACATACTCACAAACAGACTCAGACAGAGTTAGTTTTTCTAACATTCAAGTTTGCCTCTATTATATAACTATAGGTTTTAAACTAGATTTTTACATTTTCTGCAGTGAATGTAAATGATGCTTGCTTGTGCAAGATGCTAGTGTGTTCTGATTGGTTGCCAGGGTGATGCTGTTGGGTTGCTAAGGTGTGCAGAAAATTTTAGTGCATTGCTATGTGATTGCTAGGGTGTTCTGGGAGGTTGCTGGGGAATTGCTAGGTGGTTGCTAGGGTGTTCTGTTCTAGATGGAACAAATGCATTACAGTCTGATCTTTAAGAAAAGTAAAAGGATGATGATTAGAGGTATCATTCCTTAGCGAAAGGAACCAGAATTACATGCCAAAGTTTATAAGATTTAGAAAAAATGTATGAACATTTCTCTTAAGCATCATATAGTTTTTCCGGACCACTTAATAATAAAATGTTCGTATTATTATTGGACTTCAATTCAAAAGGTTTAATGTTAAAGTTATCTAACAGACACAGTCGCTACATATACCTGTCATCATTCTGAAATGTCTGGTCTCCTAGCAACAGGTCTTGGAAGCGGAAGTGGGTTTGAAGAGAGGGAACGACAGATGCAGTTCCAGAGATCATCTCGAGGTCCTGCACATTTAAGACCACCCCTCTGCCCCCACGAGTCGAGGCACATCGTGGACTAACAGAGAGAGAGAAATCAGAACAGAAATAGATATCAACAGAACATTTAAAAACATGGTTGTGTCTTCAGAGAGTTTTGTGAATCAGAGTCTAGAACAGCAGGCTGTAGTTGCGTCTCGAAGGAAGAAAAGTAAGTAAAGGATGGACAGGCACACAATTGTAACTGTTGGAATTATATTGTGACTTAAAGCATCCAAAACAGTTTTGTCAAATTTGTCTAAACCTTTGAATGGCATTGTATCTATCTTATCTCAAGTTTTATTGAAGAGCCGTTAGCGCGCACTTTACCTCAGGCGCGTGCGGCGCGTGCTCCCGTCATCATACTCAAACGTGTGGTTAGTGTAGCACGCGCCGCGAATCTTTTCTCCCGGCGAGCGACTCGCGGATGGAAACGTCACGGCCACGACGTCCTCCTCGCGCGCGAGAACTTCAGGCATCTCTTGCGACTGGATTCTGAAAGAAAATCTGCAAATCACCAAAATATCCACGTGTGAAGCAAAATTTGTGATGTGCAAGTATTTTATCTGAAAAACACTAAATCAGAACGTGTTAAAACTCTTTCTGTCACTTTAATAAATCTATTTTATTTCTGTCTTTTAAAAAAACCTGCGGCGACATCAAAGTCCGTCAACTTCTACATGAAGAACATTTAAGTCGCGGGGTTTATAAATGGTCGCACACAGCGCCGTGTGCTGGAGAGACATGAATAATCGGTAATAATTAAATGTCTCTTTAGTAACCAAGACTACTTCTGTTCACAGTTACATAGCAACAGAGTTTCAAGGACTTCATGTCGTAGAAAAAAACACACATAACTCTTGTAGCCTACACCTGAACTGGCATAATGCACTGGCAAAAAGCACCAGACAGGTACAAAATCTTGAATAATGAAAGCTGCATATCAGGGCGCAAATTTGTTCTACTCATCCAAACACTGTCTGAAAGCAAATGTCAGTCCTAAAAGTGATTGACAGGAAACCTGACTAATGTATATGATGTTGAAAGATACCCTTGGATGAGACTTTATGTCTTGGAATGTCTGTCGCTGTGGCAATGGCCCAAGAGACAGTCATCTTTCTTACAGGACCTGCTGAATTCATACACATGCACACAAAATAAAAAACACAAATTTATAGCACTGGAAACACAGCAGTCAGTCTTTACCAAGACTTGAATCCACAGACACACACACGCAAACAGTTGTGACTCATATATGTGGGTGTAAGACAAATGCCCTTGACTCTGTCTGCTTTCAGTAGACCAGTACAGCCTCTCTCTCTTTCTCTCCATTTTCTCCTTAATCATTGTACTTTCACCACTCTCGCTTTTCTTTGAGATGTTTTTGTACATTTCACAGTGCTATGAAAGGTAAATACAGTTCATCAGAAGAGTAGAACCTCAGAGGATGTGTCAGGGATCGCTTCTACAAACGTCATTAACTCTTGTCGACAAACATAGCAGCTCATCTGACCGCATGTCTGCAGTGCGCACAAAAAACGGACAACAGAAACAAGAGATAATTGCATTGACGATCACAACAAATTAAAACACCATCAAACCCCATGACAACTCAACACTGTCATCTGTCTACCAAACCAGTCACCAATTCACCAATCACTTTGCCTAGTTGATAATGAGATCATCACCCTGGCAATTGGTTTTGTTACCATGACAACCCAGAGCTCAAATCAGAAAATGTTATATTCAAACCAATACTTTTAAAAAAGTCATAATTATCAATGACCAGAACAGAGAAATGGAGAGAGAGAGAGAGAGGAGAGAGAGAGACATAAGGAGACAAAAATGCTTTCTTTTCAGGCCAAATATAAAATATCCAAAATATGTTGCTTCTTTAACATGTATATACTTATAGTTTAAATAGATAACTAAGTCAGTTTTAGTTTCTTAAATTTAGGGGTTTTTTTGCATTAGAAATCTAATGCAAATAATCCACCAAATAATGTGGATAAAATGGAGATTGGGACGCAGACATCTCTAATTCTTTATGCATCACAACTTTGTCCAATTCATTATTTTTAAGTACTGATCAAAAGTTTTATTAAAGCAGAAAAAGACAGCATTTTTAAACGAAAGAGGTCTGAGAAAAGCTTGTGTTTTGAGTTTCTCTTGAGTAATGTATCCTGACATCATGAATTATTACTGTATGTGAAGCTGGTGGAGACAGAGTTGTGTTGTGTTACCATTACCTGCCAGGTGTCATCTTCCAGTTGAGCAGCATGTACACCAGTTCACACACCTGTGTTGAAAGATAGAAATTAAAAACAAGAAAACCAACAATTTAGAGAGGAAAACAAGGGATATAGAAAGAGAAACATTTTCAAGTGACATCATGAAGGTAAGACGAACTCATTTCTCAGCTTCTTTCAGTGATCATTTCTATCTGATATGGATTTTGATCCAAAGCAACTCACAAGCAGATTATATTTGTTTCATGTACATTTGATCAGTAGTAGGAGAAAAGATGCCACGTTTTTGTCATAAAAACGTTTTTCATTTTCTTTTCTTCCTAGATCTGCATGATCAGACTGCAGACTCATCAGTGGTGCTTTCTGTTGTGTAACGTTGTCTTGTTTCACGCTCTGTTGTTTGGCGGTGACATAGTGGAGGAGTTTCTGCTGCAGTCATCTCCAGCTGCTTACACCGACCGCTTCGTGCTCGACGTTCGTGAGCGTGCACGCAAGCTGGACCTGACTGAAAGCAGGCTCAACACCTCACAGCTCTATCCTCTTAACATTGATTCTCGCCCTGATCACCAGGACCTCCTCATTCTCACGGTGGTCCTCAGCTCCCCAGAGAACTCAAGTCAAAGGGAGGCGGTGAGGAACTCATGGGCCAATCAGACCACAGTGCAGCATGTTGCCGTTCGGACATTGTTCTTCCTCGGCACCTCTACATCAGGGGCGGAGCATCAGGCGATGAGGGAGGAGTCAGCACGCTATGGTGACATCGTGCAGTTTGAAGGAGGAGTTTCACGGGGAGAGTGGGAAAGGGGACATTGGGAGCAAGTAAAAATGGCACTCCGCTGGGTTTTACTTTTTTGCCCTCAAGCTCGATTTATCATCCTTTCTGAAGATTCTGTGTATTTAAACATACCTGCGCTCGCATCGTACCTGCTCGGGCTGAAAACTCACCCTGATGATCTTTACCTGGGCAGGGTCATCCATCGGGCCACACCTGAGAGAGACCCGGGCAGACCGCATTACCTGCCCTACCATGTCTACCCTGATAAATATCTCCCAGACTTCTGCTCCAGCCCCGCCTTCCTACTGTCACAGGATGTCGTGAGAAAGATTTATGTCGCCGCACAGAACGTAGCCCTGCCCCTTTCCTCTGACGTTCTGATTGGCTTGTGCGCCAGACGGGCGGGTGTGGTGGCCACTCACAGCTCTCGATTTTCTGGCGAGCGACACGTTCACTATAATCCCTGCTGCTATAACTTTCTATTCACCTCCGCAGAGGTGGGAGGGAGGCTGATGGGTGTGGCCTGGAGAGATTTAGGAGCGGGGAATGGGAGGCGCTGTGGCATGTTGGAGACATATTATAGTTTGGTATTATGCAAAACGATGACGTACCTGGATAAACTTTCCTTTCTGAGTAATGTTAACAACAAAGGCTAGAAGGGACTGGGTCTAGTGTGAATGTCTTTCTATCTGTATAGATTTTATCAGTTTAGTGATAATACATATACAAGCTGTATTAGTTGTACAGAATTGTTATTCAGTGCACAAAATATGTGTGATTTCATCTGTGTCATAACTACAACAGTGTTACAGAATGTTTTGAAGTTTGAAACCGAATGTACTATATTTCCATTATTATCAAGAATAAATCAACATGCTTAGAGACATGCGGATGGATTTTACTTCTCTTTTTTTACAGTACCAAAGTAAGGCAAAATCTGGGATATTTGGGATCAAAAAGATCCGGGATCTTTTTGACAATTCCCACAAAACATGTCAGCAAACCCAAAAATGCTAAATCTTTGATTAGCAAAGCGATAACTTAGTTAAACACTTAAAGATGCTTCTCAGTGCCATAGAAGAATCATTTTTGTCTGTATGGTTCCTTGAAGAACCTTCAACATCCACAGAAAGGGTTTTTTGTAGTGGAAAGAAGTTCTTAATTTGACTGAAAACTTTGACTGAAAGATACTTCTGGAAAACAAAAATGGTTCTTCTGTGGCATCACTGTGAAGCATCTTTAGTGTAGAACTGTCACAGAGACACTTTGTCACATTGTGTCTATTCTGGTGTGTTTGGCCCTCTAGTGTTATGATAGACAAACTGCTCTATCACAACACCTTAAATACAATACAAAAAACATGTGAAGATAACATATATACAGTACTTTTTAAAAGTTTAGTCACATTTTATAAAAAACAATAAACTTATCAAAACTATACAATATCAGAAATGTAACTATACAAATTATGTTGTAAAATCCCAAATAAATAAAAAATACAATTATATTTCATCATATTCAGTGTAGTCACACTTTACCTAGAATTTGCATAAACATACACAATTTACAATCATTTATCAAGCAGTTACTTGAGATTTTACCCTGAGATGCTTTTTAAACAGTTTTTAAAGGGGAAGTTTACAGCTATTCTGAGCTCCTATTGGTTAATTATTCGTCTATGGTTGACAATAGTAATTATGTGGTGACTTTTGTTTTGTCTTGGTTTGTTTTACTACAAACTAAGTTAACCTGTTGTTGTAGTAAAACCATGGTTAATTTGTGTTAATTTGGGTCTCATTATTTGGATCATGGCATACACTTAAACAAAGAAATTAATGTTTGGCACAATTAACATGTATAAAATTGTTTATGTAAGCAAAAGAAACAAAGCAGCACTTTAATCATTTTAACAATTTTTATTACAAAATGAGCACATACAAAAAGGATAATGTACAAGCTTTGAAATTAACCAAAAATGAAAACAAAACCAAATGAACGCAAAAAACATTTCAGCGATGCCACTTTTAAATTCATCATTAGTAGTAGTAATAAATAAAGTACAAAAATTCCACCAAAAGAGAAATCTAACATTTTACACAGACGCTTTTATACTCGACCAGTTATACGTACTAGCAGTCACACCAGCAGGAGGCGCTATTGCTTTAATATGAATGATAAATAATCTATATTCTGCTAGAAAATCCTCTAGTGAAAAACACCCACAGCACACGGCACCCCTGTCACTGGCACTTTTAGGACAACTTTAGTATTTGTCTTTTTTGTAATTTTTTGTTTTTTAAATGCAAGCAGCAGCAAAAACTCAATCCTCTAATACCGTTAGTAGAACATCTGCACTAGTCTTTATTATCTCTACGTAGCTGTATATTTCTATTTAGTCATGTATATATTCAAACCTGAGAAAAAACATGCATTTTAAATCTGTTGTGCTTTGTCGTACTCTGTTAGTCCTGACCCTGTCCTGCGAGGTTTAAATCCTCAGACAGGGAGAAAGAGAGAGAAAGAGAGAGATTTGCAAAGGGAACAAGACTAGGTTTCACATGCCCTTGAGACTGACAACATCAGAGATGAAGAGAATAAAACAGAAATAGGCACGAGAAATGAAAGACAGAAAGAAAATGATAAGATCCGTTACAAAACCTAGTGAGTATTACATCACGCTCCTTCTAAAACACCTTCTTTTGCCCAAAATCAAAGGAAGTGTTACATGTATTCTTCATGGATAAAACAATCCCATAATGCATTGCTACATGCTTAGACGAAGCAAGAGAAACACAAACTTGTGGTTAATTTAGTATGCAGTCTTCAGCTCACTAGGTTTTGGTACACAGTCACAGAGATTGAGAATCGGTCAGTGACAGAATGTAAACATTAATATTGAAGAAAGTCTGCTTAAGGCCAAAACAGAAAAGAAAAGAGAGAGATGAAGATTGCAAGAGCGAATAAATATAGGATGTAAACGTTAAAGAGGAAAAACCAGAGATCATGTAAACATTAACAATGTAAGAAAGACTTACAGAGAGAGAGGAGAAGAGAGAGAGAGAGAGAGAGAGAAAGATTGTGTTGCAAAGGTTGCCAGAGTGGTTAAAATGATGCCAGTGAGAGGGTGGCCTTGGAAAACTAAGAGTGCAAACAGGACAGCGAATCAAAACCCAGAATACTCCCACTCCGCTGCCGCGTCTGACCAATCAGCAAGCGGAATGTCAGTAAGGTCACAGCACCAAAGGGAGATACACACACGAACACGACCAACCGCATGCGAAGCATTCCCGCAAACCAACTCAAACATGAGGTAAGAGTTTTAATCATTTTGTGTTATTTCTAAATAAATAAAATATGATTCCATTGCAAAAGAATGAAACTATACAAAATTAAATACACACCCACGATATCTACAGTTAGTAATAAATTATGATTGTTAAATACTTAAGGCATTTCAACGGACATAACCCTGTGTAAACGATCAACACGAGCCAACATCCACCAATCAGCACACAGAACGCTGGGGGACGGGAACAACGCAGGCAACAGCTGACACTTATTGGTTAAAATAAAATGGCTTTTTTCCAATGCTGTCAATAATTACCATCAATTTAAACCCCTTAAACGGTTTTTAGGTCAAATTTGCAAAAACGTAAAACAAATAAAAAAGTGTACATCTACAAAAAAGTAAAAAAATGTCATTTTTCAGGGAGAAAACAATTGAGCTGTAAGACCAGAAACATACTCTACACAAACATCTGTGCAGAACGTTTCAGATCTTTCGGGTGCCGTTTAGTCGTGACCCGTCTTGCCGGCTGGCTATGTGTGTTGTTGGCGGATGGTCCTCTATCACACAACATTCTACATTGTAGTTCTAGCGATACAGCATAGCAACCAGCATAGCAACCACGAGGGGAGACCTGTGACACGAAAACACGCTTGGACACGCACAAGCCCCGCCCCCTTCCAAACACTGCATGTTTTAAATACCAATAATAAATACAGTAACCATGGCAGCGCAGCACCAGAGTGAGGCCGGGCACTTTAGCTATGCTCACATGTGCTTTTTTTCAGTAGGCATTTAGGGTCAAAGGTCATGGCAGGGTCTCATACAAACACTCGCACACAAGCTACATGAGTCTGATAATGGTACAGATCGTCACAGCTTAAAGGAGCTAATACACATTCATGCAGTATCGTACCGCTACACGCACGCACATACACACACACTTTCAGGTGTACCTTGAAACATCAACCGAAGCACAGGTGCATGCAACTACTACTGCGCCTATCTACATAACCCATCAATCAACACATTCTCTGGAGCGTCTTTAAGACAACAGCCCTCCTCCTGCTGTCTTTGAAATGACTAATTGAAATTGTTTTTAATAGTTTGAGTGTGTGTGTTGTGTTTTTTGGCTTTTCTACATGCACCTTCGTGCATAGCGAACCCGGCGACTGGCCCGACGGAACCTGCAGACGCAGAACTCTACAGCAGAAACTGACCAGAGAAATTGATTTAAAGGGATATTTTACGCAAAAATAAAAACTGTTTATCCATCCTCATGTCATTTAAAATCTGTATATGACACAATTTTGTATTCATACAATTCAAGTCAATAGAAGTCAATGAGTCAACATTCTTCAAAATATCTGCTTTTGTGTTCTGCAGAAGAAAGTCATACAGCTTGAAATGACATGATGGTGAATAAAAGATGAAATAATTTTCATTTTTGGTATGAACTATCCCTTTAACGCCTCTTGTTCCTATTTGTAACATCTGATAAGTTTCTGATAAAAATCTTAGCCTGGTTGATGATAAATTATTTGATATATTCTTTATAAATGTTATATAGTTTTCAGGAAAACATGCCCAAAATAAACCCTCAAAAACACAAAAAAATTACTTGTGCAAATATTGTCCTGTAATGAAAAGGCTAATTTCTGACACTGCACTGAAACATCATTCGTTGACAAAATGTTTTAAATATCCATTCCAGTCATGCAGTTTAATTTATTAAATACTCAGACTAATTAAATAATAATGCTTTCAGCTATTGATAAAAGCGTAATACTCTTAGATCCGTTTAGCACATTTTACCATGCTTAGACTATCCTTCAGCACAGACAATTTAAAACAGTCTGCAGGTACTGTCTGGGCCTGTCGATGGCCAATAATAAAATAACACACATACAGCACACACGTACCAAAACCATAATCAAGCGTACATACACGCACACAAACAAACAATGCTGAAATAGCTCCAGTGTGTAAGACTAAAGCAGTATTGCAGATCAGAAATACAGCGACACACACGCACACACTCCAGCAGCTAGATTTGACAGCGTCTCATCCGCCAAAATCATGTGGATGTGTGTGTATGTGTGTGTGAGAGTCATTAGTGGGTGTGTAAGTGTGTGTATTGTATGCAAGCTGAGGGTCTTTAGTTAAGTTCATGGCTTAAGGAATTGCACAAATACACACACGTATGCTACGGACACACACCGCTTCCCTAAAAACAGAATCACTCCTCACAATAGACCCTTTGTGTGTTTGTGAGTGTGTAGTGTCAGTTATCGTCACTGGCTCAGTAAAGCGTGAGTGTCTGGGTGTGTTTAGTGCGTATTGGATGGCTCACTGAGTGAAGTTTTAGTGGGGTGTATGAGTTATGTATGTGTATAATATAATATACAGCATGTGTGTGTGTGTTTGTGTCTGTGTGATAAGAGCAGAAGAAGAGCTTGTGTTGCAGCTCTCAGGATGAGAGTTAGTTGTTTCAGCTCTCGGTTGTGAGTTGTGTTTGGATGTCCACTCTGCAGATGGGACACTTCCTACTGGTGGCCAACCACTGATCCACACAGCCCTGATGAAACAAATGCATACAGGGTAACCGCCTGGAGAGAGAAAGAGAGAGAGAGTATTAAGTAACATTTATTTACAGTATTGTATACTTTTTTGTATCGACACACAGTATATATACTACATATGCACTACACAGTGTGCTCTGTAGTACTGATGCCTGTAGTGCACACTACCTGACATCTTCTCCATCCTCCAGCATGGAGAGGCAGATGGTGCATTTCTCATCTACATCAGACTCCTCATCAGTCTCATAGAGCTTCAGATCCAGAGGCTTCCGCTACACACAAATGAAAAAGGAAAGAAGAGACAGAGAAAAGAAAACTATTATACATCTGATGAAGTTTATTCTTGGTCATTCATATAAGATTGATAGTTTAGGCATACCTTTTGTCAGAGAGTTGTGTTGTGTGTGTGCATTTACCTTCTTGTATTTGTGAGGGAAGGTGAATCTCTCTATGGTGGTCTGCACTGCGCCTCGACTCACGCTTCCCAATCGATCTTCTAACTGCAGCAGTTCCTGAAAACAATCCCACACGACATATCAATTCAGAGTTCAGTGGAGAAATTCAGGAAAAAGAGCTTCATCACATCTTAGGGAAAAGAATTTTTGTATGTAAATGTAACAAAAATCAAACCATAGCTGGAGACTAAGTTCATAAATGGTTCATAAATGTACTAAATTATATGTATAGTCCTACGTAAAAATATAAATATGTTGGATCATTCTAATGTTAATCAAGAGTAATTGTTAATGCATTAACAAATCTCACAAGAATGCGTTTATACCAGGTTGATTGTCTGTATTGGTGTGTGTGTTACCTCATAGCTTTCTCTAACAGCGGTCGAGTGCCGGCTGGGACTCAAGCTCTGCAGGGCCAGCAGATGGAGCTGTGGATATGGATAGTTCCTGATCTCATGGACAACCTGAAACACAATTTACAATCACACATGTGCTCTCCTGCTCAACACATACATCCACGTCCATATATATCCAGCATACGCACGTGAACACCTACCACATGGGTGGAGGCGCTGCTCCTGGGAAGGTGATGCATCCTGGGAGATGCCAGATAGTGCTGGTAGGGCTGAGGAATCTGCTGCAGGGGATACTGATGAGGAACACCGGCATCCACACTCAGATCCCTTTAAAGACACACATATACAATCATTTTAATTCAAAACAAAGGCGAAAGTTGCCTGTGATGACTATAGATACAGCTTAAATACAGAACTCACCAGTCTGTGCCCTCCGCCAGATATCTGGGCTGCTGTGGGATTGGCTGTGGGACATGAAGAGGCGGAGCATATTCATATCCTGGGCGTAATCTATGCGTGTTCAGCGGGACTCGCTCCTGCGTGCGTCTGTAAAGACACAACAATATCAGAATTAGAATATAATTTATTTAAAACCTGACATCTGATAATATAAGGACTAGAAATGTACATGAAAGAAAAACTGTATTGCAGTTATGTGTGTTTTTTACCTGCGCTGCAGTAACTGTTGCTGGATGAGGTATTGCTGCTGTAAGGCCTGAGGTAGGAAAGGGGGTGGGACTTCCTGGTACTGAGGCGGGGCAAGGGGAGGGGGTGGGAACTCAGCAGGCAGGGGCGTCGCTGTAGCAGCCAGGTGAAAATGCCGGCAGGAGGTAGCATGAGTATGCTGGTGCCTGCTAAAATGTGCTCCTGTACAGGGCAACCAATCACAGAAGAGAGTCCACACACGTTTATCACTTTATAAAACAACTCATGCATGTGGATTTACAAAATATAAAACTAATTTAATTCTTGTGCAGAAAATAACAGTAAATATCTTCCACCAATTATTACTAAAGTATATTGTTGTGAAAGTACAAGCCACATGTGTCATGACAAAAGAATATAAGTAAGAGATTGATCCTGTAAGCTTCTTACACTAAAGATTATACATTAATCTATCCTAAATTTACAGCATAAACAATTATCATTTTATTTATCATTATTATTTATTTTCATTTTCATCTATATTATTATTATTGAATGATTCTGGAAAAAAAAAACATGATTTAGCTTTAGTCACTATAATGTTTTTGTTTTATTTGTAAAATCACAGTAACCACAAAACTACTAGGATCTCATCATAACAATCATAGTTTAACCATGGTAATTGGTAAAAATATGGTAATACAAATAGTAATAATCAATTTGCCAAAAACATGGTTACACCAGCTGAATCCCTGTCACTGTGACCTTATCATCAAAACATTAACCAGAACCCAGAAAAACCCAAACTACACAGGTAATAGATCTGTTCTCAATTCAAGTCAGTTGTGTAACACCTGTAAAATCTAATGGCCCGTGTTACATCAGTTAGGACTCAATCTGGATTAGCACAGATCAAACTGGTGTCAATCCTGCAGGATCAGATGTGATTTATTTGAGGGCAATCGCCTCATTCACTGCTGACTGTGATATCCTGGATATGTGTTATATTGGATCTAATGACAGGTGTTTGTCAGAACTTCAGTCTGAATAAGCAGTCACACACAGATTCTGTGATGGATGTAACGCACACAGATGGAGCTGTGGGGGTGTAAGAGAACACGGGCTTGTATTGTGGATTTAGGAGAAAGGGGGGGGAAAAATAGAGAAATGAAGGGGGGTCATTCGACAGCTGCTCTTTAAAGTTTCTATTTCAGCCCTTCAGCTGTCCGACTAACACGCACACAAACACTTTACAAGTTGGTTAATTCTTACCATAATCCATACTCTTACCATACAATTTTTTGTCTGTGTGTTTTTAAAATTGACTCTCTGATTGGCGAATGATGTCATTCTGTGGTCAGATATTTGCATATTATCACCTTTAAACTGATTTCCTATATAGCACACAACTCCTATCACTCACGTAATAAAATTGTTTCAACTTGAATGCATCTTATATGTCTATTTAGTTCATTTTATGCAGACTCCCCAGGTCATAAACAATCTTATATGTTAGGTTTTATGTTATAGATTTAATTTCTCAATCATACTCTGTGCAAACACGTCCAGCTATGAGAGTTTGAGTTTCAAGTGCCAGAATGCAATTCATAATGCAACAGATGTATCAGCATTATGAATCCTGAGGTTTCTTACCATCACAGTAATGCAAGAACACTTGTATGCTTGCTTTGCATAGGTCATATTGCTTGAATACAAAGTACATATATATGTGTTATTACCTGGTTAAAATATCAGTTGGGGACGTAGGGTTAACTTTATGGAGTAATAATTTAGAAAAGTTGCTTTTGATAAATGTAAACTATTAATAAACGATATGTACAGATTAAATGCATTGCAAGTCACTTCAGATAAAAGCGACTGCCCAATGCATACCTGTAAATGTTGCAACATTGTTAGTCGAATGAAAACGTGAAACCTTTTCTGCCCAAGAGACACACTACAGATAAAGCTACTGTAGATTTAAGTCTTGATTTTTAAGAATATTTGGACAAAATCTTGTGGGTTTTTCAGATGCTATTTTTTCCCAGAGGTCATTGTGAGGTTATCTTGTCTTGTAAAGGTCTGAGAGAAGAATTTTAAACACACGTAGTCTGTTGCCCTGCTGGAAAATGAAATGCACTTGCACTTTGAGGAAAAGATGACATTTTTACTTTGCAAAGTGCAAGAACTGATATGAAATTGCTCTTGTCCTATTTGACACCATCTTTGGAGAGGAGAACAAAAACAGGTGATTTTCTCTGTGGGAAATATTCCCCAAGGCTCAAAAAACACTTAGATCAGCAGAAACATTTGGACCATACAGATCATCATCTGAATTCTAATGATCTTCCTCAGAAACCCAAAGACCGTTTTGTGCAAAAAATATTGATCAGTTAACCTAATAGACTTGTAGAGTATATTGCTTTATGTGAAATGCTTGTCTGGTAGTGCACATACTATACAAATATCTCCTGTATCTGGAATTATTATGTACTTATTGATTGAACATCATTAGCGATAAAGGTCATTGTCTGAAGGTCAAACCTAATGATTGACTTCTGTTCAAGTTAAATCACATGGCTTTGTTTTATCCAGTCTTTATATCCTGACCCATAACCTTTAACCTTTCTGTCTGGTGATTGTGCTAATCACTTATCTCTTTATGTTCATTCCTCTGTTCTGTGTGTTTTTTTCTGCCCCACTATACTTAATATAGCTTTTATGAACAAAATCAAAAAAAGGTTCATGTAGTTAATCCAGTTATTTTTAACATCACAAAACTACTTTGAATAGGTTTGAGTCCTAAAGCTAAATCATGCTCATAACAAAGATTTGTTAGAAAAAGAGTATGAGGTGGTTCAGGTCTGTGGAACCCATTTTTAATATTTAGCAAAAGAAAAATGAGGTGATTAATTGTCTTTTCCCACCTCAGTTATTTATGTTTATTCAGGATAAACAAGTTTTTCCAACAATATTATATTTATTTTATTAAAAGAAATTAATGGTACTTTTTTTCTTAAATGTAATTTAACAAAGCCAAACAAAAAATGATAACCCCACACTCTTAAAAATAATGCTTTACAATGCCATAAAAACTTTTTTGTGTATGAAAACGTAAAAGAAAAGAAAATATTTTTCCTTTAACTAAAAGGTTCTTTTATGTTATTACTGTGAAGAAGTTAATAAAGCACCTTTATTTTTAAGAATGTATATACTGTCTAAGTTGCTTGTAATTGGAATAAAGTAAACATCCGTTTCACATATACTAAAGGCGGTATTGATTTTAAAAAATGAATAACGCTGTGGATCCAACACTGGCTTAGTAACAAAAACATAAAGATCATAGATGAGTAAAAAGCAGATATATTTGCCAATTCTACATATGTATTATCTATATAAATAACAAAATAGTGTGGGTTTTATGCTAATCTAAGACTAGCCCTTTTGCAGTCTTTTAATCATTACCATCTCCCTTGAAGTAAATGTGTTTTACCCCAACCAGAAGATATGTGCTTGAAGAATGAGAAAGACAGATAGACTATTGCAGAAAGTGAAATGCAGATGGGATGTGTGGCTACTTTGCCTCCACGTTTGTGAGTGTACTTGGGTAAAACAGTCCCATGAGTCACTCTGTTAAGAGGGAGGAGCCAAGATATGATTTGAGGAGGAGCCAAAGGGCAGTCGCGTGAAGTGAGAGGGGTCTGAGGGTACGACACATGGAAAACAGCAGAAAGCACACTGAGGGTTAGGGGAAAAACTACAGTCTTTATTGGAAAATATTAGTGTGAGCGGAACTGTGATCATAATAATAATAATAGTAATAATAATAGTTCCATGCAAATAAAGAGCAAAGGCAAGGCCCGACCATGCTCCATCTAGTTAACATAACAGAAGCAGCATCCAATGGGTAGATGTGTGTGCTACAAAATGTCAGTACAGCAGAACATCTCTACACAAAGATACATTGGAATTTGCTGTTCAATGTTTGGAAAAGAAACAAAAAACAGAGTAAAATAATAAACATGATCATGCATTATAGCCTAGTACAGGAAACAGAAGAACCACAACCAAAGAAAGAGACATATTTCAACTAAGAGGACTTCTACAGTGCACTTCTAGTGATCCCTGTTAAGTGGATGACATTTGCGATCGTGCAGCGTAAGGAACGCCAGTCGGGCTGATGCTGCTTTAGCTGTGCAGCGTGGGTTAAATTAGATGAGGGTCAGATTGACAGCTGATCGGGTACAGTGTGCCGGTGAACAGACGTTTCATCACTGACCAATTGTGAAAACATTTAAAGGAGAAATTTAACAAAACAAGGGTTTATGTCATAATGCATAATGATGGCATTAGATGCTCTTCTAAAGGCACTTTAGTCTGTATCTATAATTGTCTTGAAATGGCAGCATGTCTACATTTCCCCTGAATTACTCTTTAGGGATTAATAAAGCAATAGGCAGCTGCCTATATATTTACAAAAACAATATAAAAAATATACATTTTATATGTACAATAATATACAAATTTCTGTCAATGCATACTCGCCTCATCTTTTGTTCTTCGTAGAGCTCGAGAAACATCACTATGAATGGAGTAAAGATTCTTTAAAATATCTCGTTTTGTGTTTCACTGAAAAAACACGACATCATAGTGGGTTCAACATGAGTTTGAGTAAATAATGACAGACAGCCAGTTTCTGGCTGAATTCAAAATTTAACTTGATTTAAAATATTTATGTGATTGCTTGGGGAGACGAATCCCCAAGAGTGCAGGGTCACCCAGGGAGATATTATTGATCTAAACCCTATATAAATGATTAGTAAACACACTGAAGGCTCTAACATTTCTCCATTAAATGTTTGTCAAAAATCTTCACACCGGCACAGAACACCCCCCAAAAGACAGGCAACACAGACACGCGTTTAGGAGTCGATCAAGCCCGGCTATGATCGAGCGAGAGGCCAACGCATCCACTTGACAGAAATTTACAGCAAAAACGTTGGTCTACCCACACGGAGAATGACACAGATCACAATGGCAGTTGTAAAAAAGCTAAATGCTACAATGAGTTGTTATTTTCGTAAAAGCAACAATGACCATTTAAAACATAAGAAGACAGGAGACTTCTTCTAGTGAAGAGAGTGTTATTCTGCAGTCGGTTACACAGGAGGAGATATTGGATGAGTGAGAGTTTGTTTGTAATGTCGTCTTCAGATGGAAAGAGAGGGAATGAGGAAGAGGGATTCACAACACAGCTAGATGCAGGGCAGGCAGAGGCTATAGCACAGCGACGGCGGGTGATCGTTAGATACACAATGGAAGGGAACAGAGCTCTGAAATAATGCGGTATGTTGAATCAGCCCCCAGACTATGGAACAAGGAAAAAAATAGAAACAAAATACAAGCACAATCAATGAGACCGTTGGTGCCAGGGCATGGCTAGAACAATGCATGTCATATTACTATTTTTATTATTATTATTCAGGATATAAATGCACACATGTTCTAACACAGATGCATATTTTTTTCTCTGGGTGCAACCGCACGGCAATAAAAAAATGGATACTACAAATATTGTTATACAACTGCACACACAGCACATTATACACGAATGCATCTCTTTTTCTGTTGGTGCACCGTGGCTAAAACTGCTCATGTAATTTAATATCAATATAAGCTATAAATGGCACATGTACTGCATATGGATGCATCTTTTTTCTGTCCAGACATGGCTGGCTAAGGTGGGCTTTCATGCGTTTCTTTCACCATCGCAGCTAAATCAAACATTAAACTGTGATTATATATTAACGTGCCCTACAGTCGCTTCTTATTCAATAAATAAAACACATGTATACATATACACATTATAAATATAAATAAGGAGCAGGTTCAGCTGAGGATATTTGTGCCACTGCAGCTGCTGAAGTCATGTTTAATTATTCATAAACAAAACCGCACACGGCGGAGCGCATGTTGGGGAATGTAACGGAACGTAACGCGTTACCGACACTGACAGCGGCAACATAAACGCATCGTTTATAGTCAGGGAACGCGTGCGCGCTGCAAGAACGCTTTGTTTTTTTCGCGTTTGACGCGTACTTGCAGCGTGGACAGCTTTGTTTATTATAACGACAGAATATAATAATAACAAATACACGGAGGCAAATCTACATATAAATAAATGAAACGATTGCGCGTTGTCCAAATAGCGCCCTGATCATGTACATCGCAAATCTAACGTTCTATTTAAGATACAGAGTGAATATATAATAGAAAGAATATATTAAATGTTAGATCTACTGTAAAAAGCCTTCGTGTTTGTGTCGCAGACGTGCGCGTCGCTCCGCCAGGCCGGCAGCCTTTGAACACATCCGCGCGACGCTACAGCCATAATAAAAATGAGACGACAGATTAAATAAGAGACATTTACCTCTATTTCTTACGGAACCGAAGACGGGAAGAACCAGATATCCGACGTGGACTAACACCATCCTGGCTCCTTTGTTGGTGTGCTGCCCATGGACACCTTCGCCTTCCAATACTAGACCATTCAAAACGCAGCCCGGACGCCAGCTGCCCCGCACACAAAGAGATTTACAGCCAATCAGAGAGCCCCGTGCAGCTTCCTGTGGCTCAGGAGGCAACCAATCCGTGCGCTCGGCACGGCGGCCAGTCTTTTGTGAATTAGCGGTGGGCGGGGTTTGACATCAGAGCGTGCGCGCCGGACGCAGCTCCTGAAACGCGTATGCGGATTCGTATGCTATGACGTCAGTGTGTACATGTTGATGTAGACAGACGTGTGTACGCAATTGACAGACAAAGATTACTACAAAGTGTGACCTTTATTATCAGTCTTTGTCTGATTAGGGGTAATACTGTATTCATGAACATGTAAATTGACTAAGGGAAATCCAGTTTGTGATTATTTGAGGTAGAAATAATACAATATGTTGAGTTACTTCTTGAGTTAAAGGAGTAAAATGCAAAAATGCACTGTATTCTGGTCTGTATATTGAAGTTGTAAAGTTATTTGAATGCTCTCATCCCATTTTCTTTTCAACAAATTGGTATGTGAGGCATTAATAGCTTGTTTATTGATTATAATGTGGCTAGAAAAAAAGAATACATGACAAACACAGAGAAAACTGTCCATTTATAACACCTGAAACCAAATTAGAGACCAGCATATTTCAACCAAATAAAAACAAACCATACAGTTACAGCATACAACAGCTATAACCAGAGACTAATGTCCATGTTTGTCCACACATCTGTTGTCAACACAATATGTAACAATAGTTTTTTTTATTGGTTTGTTTTTACAAACCGAGTAATTTTCTGTTAGGGTCAGTGTTAAAAACCAAACTTTCCTGTAGTCAATTTTTTATCAAAGATGTTCCCCTAAATAGTTAATGTTCCCCTAATGTTATTCAATAAAGTTTAGGCCAACAGAAACACGGTGATCATTTAAATCTTTCAAACAGAGTGATTGAGTGAATCACAGTCAGACAGACATGGACTGCTGGTCATAAAGGGGGTTGGTTGCTTTGAAAGACTATACACTCCATATGTCAGCCCTTCTGAAGCCCCTTCCCCCGAACACACATGGGCCTGAGCTGCGATTATCTCTGCTCCTTCTGTTCATACTTCTCACCATGACACTCCGTAAAGACCCTCACCCCACTTCTGTACTTCTTCAATGAGAAAGTAACACTTCTCATTCATCACCAACAACTACAGTTGCTATAAAATCATCTCTCACATAGTGATTGAACTCAAATAATATTTTACTTCTACTGTACAAAATGTTATTTACTGACCAAAACTTACCCAAAGTACAACATCTTTTAAACAGACAGTATGATACTCAATGGTCTGTTTAGGTGAGGCGCCTTAATCCAGTCACAAACAGCATTTAAAAAACAAGAACACATCTTAAAAAAGCATGCGAGCATTCCATCTGACCAAACTTCAAAAATGATGCAAAAATCATCATCATCTAGGGCCACTTTACAGGGATAGTTCACCCAAAAAATACAATTCTTTTATTATTTACTCACTCTCATGTCATATCAAACCTGTATGACTTTCTTGCTTCAGCAGAACACAGAAGATGATATTTTGCAAAATGCTGGTTACCGGCACTCATTCTCTTTCATAGTATGGACACAATGTACAATGGAAGTCAATGGGTGCATATTACCAGTGTTCCACAAAATAATCATATACAGGATTTGAATGACATAAGGGTGAAAAAAGTATGACTTTTTTAAATTTTTATTTTTGGGTGAACTATCCCTTTAAGGCCATGGAGATCAGTAGGTTTACTTACAGTATATTTTATCATTCTTAATTCATTTATAATTCTTAATTATAAAAAGAGATTTTGACTCTATTGTGACAGAACAAAATTTGTTACAATAATAAAAAATAACATTTAAAGAAATTGTGGCAACACTTTACAATAATTTTCCATTTGTTAACATGATCTAACAATGAACAATACTTCCACGTCATTTGTTAATCTAAATATTCAGTTATTTTTAACTGTTGAAATCTGTCAACATTAACTGATGAACAATGAACAAAAACTAACAAACGTTGAACTGCATTTGTATGAACTAACCTTAACAAAGGCTAAATGTTTTAAAAGTAATCTGGTCACTATTAGTTTATGTCAGCAAATGCATTAACTAATGTTCACAAATGAAACTTCATTGTAAAGTGTTACCCACATTACTCGTAGATTTATAAAACACATGTATGTATACTCAAATTCATTTACATAATCTTCAGTTATATTGTTAAAGCTATGCAAAACTGAATTCATACACTAAAACTTTTTCTGATGTAAAGGCAACAGACTGTGCAGACATTTGCATACAGCTGCAAGTGTCTGCACAAGCAGAACTTCTATTTCTTTGTCATTAGGAATGAAGAGAGCCTCCTGTGGCAGCTGCCTCACTGTGACCCCCTGAGGTCAGAGGTCACAGACTCCTTTCCCACACTGCAGTCAGCTTTCTTAAAGATCTGTGCCTTGAACGCTTTCTCTCATTCAACACACATTTGTTAACTAATAAATAACAGGAATCACAGCTGTACTCTTTAAATATCTCTATTTATTTATCTTAAAATAGGTTCATTTTATTCTACACAAATGTTTGAAGGACAAAAAACTTGCAGAAGCAAAAAATATTCACACTCATCTTGCTGTTAATTTTAAATACTGTAATGAAATGACCAAAAGAGGGTAACATGAAAAAAGAGAGAGTAACATGAAAAAAGGGAGTGTTTGTTGAATGGAGAAACATTCTTCTACACCCCTCATATCAGGTTAAGATGTTATGACTCTATAAAGTCTGACTGGTTGTTATTGCTGTTTATACGTTCTGAAATTTGGAAAAGCTTTGAAGGAATAATTCAGAACAGGATTTATTAATTACTCACACTCATGTCGTTTGAACTCCAAAGAACATTAAACATAAATGGTCAGAAAATGTTTCTACTGCCCATACAACAAAAGTGGATGGTGATGACAAGACCTGTCATACAAACTAAACAACATGGATTCTCAAATATTTCTTTTTGGTGTAAAACCTTAAAGTTTCAAACAGTTGTCTTCTAAAGCCTTTTTAAAAAGATTTTTTTTACTCTTTTAAGATCTAGTCAGTGTGAATCATCATCCATTTGTGCCGTGTGAAAAAATCAGCTATGAGATTCTGATTCTGTGTTTCACCAAAAAAACCCACATAAATTACGTGTTTTTCACATGGACAACATGAATTTCTCATGTGCAAAAACCTGTGTTCCTTTTGTGAATTCCACGTAAGTTCTTATGTGAAACCCATTGGACCACATGTGAAAAAGATGTAACCACATGTCTTACATGTAATCTCATGCGTTTTACATGTAAATCTCATGTGGCTTTTCTGTAAGGGTCCCAGAGGCAGTGACGTGACACATAACCATAATGAAAGTGTTTGCAACACAACGCAGATATTTTATCTTATAAAAGGCAGATACATCTACAAAAGCTCCACTGATTACAATTCCTGCTAACATCCAGACGTAAAATATTCTGGATAGTTTAGCGTTTTCAGTTACCAGTTTCATCTTCACAAATGCCTGAACACATGACAGCAAAGAAAAATCTGTGAGTTTAAAGATAGATGTCATACTTATATGTGACTAAATCTTGTTACAAACACTTTCCTGTTTTAAAATGTCCATTTCCATCATTCACCAGCAAACCATGTGCAGCTGATATAAAGAGGAATAAATAAACTTTTAAAGGGGCGGGTCACAGTTAAAGGCAGGGCTAAGTGACTCAGAACGCTTATACACCCACCTCTGTATTGTCTTAAAGGGTCAGAGGTCGATACGTGTCAAATGAAGCAGAATGAAGTAAACAATTCACATTCAGGTGACTGCTGCTTGCACACAGTGGTCTGACAAAAAATAATCTTGAGGAAGAAAAGCATAACGAAACTTCTCATTTGATCTCATACAGACTAAACGTATTGCCGAGAGTCTAATTCCAAAGAAACAGTGCACCAAAAATGAAAATGTAATCGTTTATTCACTCTCATGTCATTTCAAAATTATATGACTGACTTTCATGGAAGATAAATATGCTTTGAAGGACGTTTCCAATTATACCTTCTGTACAATGAAAGTATATAGTAACCAAGTAAAGAGTAAGAAAAGAAAAGGATTTGTAATGACATGAGGGAGACTAAAGGATGACAATTTTCATTTTTGGTGAGCTATTCCTTTAATACGCACAGTTTTCAAAATGCATATTGCTCTTCGAACAAAGTTTTGTAAATGTAACATCAAGTAAAACACAGCAAATATTAATAAATAGTTTCAGTGGTGATCGGGATAGCACGATGTAACTGTAGAAACACAAAGGAAACTAAGCTGCGGTTAAATTAGGAAGTCTATATGCAAATCAGACCCCAATTAGAAAACAACAAATCACAAATGTTTTTCTTCTCACACATCGATTGTATTCACAAGTAGATGACTCTGAATAAGAAAATCCATTGGCATAATAAAAGCAAGGGCTGGTTTCTATGACATTGCATGATATACATGATAAACTCGGGTAAAATACATACACACACAAACGTATTGCGAAAGCAGTGTTAAGTGAGGAATAAACACTCCACGGCTTTTCCTCACACAGCAGCATAAAACCTTTGTCCACACACACACATCCCATTCACACTTGCCCACACAGAGCAGTCTTGTGTTTGCTCTGGTGATGGTAAGACCAGCAGGTTTGTGTCTGTATTGACTAACAGGCTCACCAGCAGCTCGACAGGAAGTTACATCAGTAAAAACAGGAATTGGCGACTCTCTAGGTGAACAGCAAAATGTTCATGTGTTGTCTTCAAGTGGGACAAAGTGACTTAAAACATTTTACTTTATCTTAGGAATGGACAAAGCATCTCTGATTTGACGTGACGACCCGAATGGGTCAAATATTAGGTCACCGTAAAATTTCTCTCCAAAATGTAAGAAAAAAAAGTTTCTTTTACATTAGGAAAATAAAGCCTAATTTTAAAGCTTTGAAATGTTTTGCATTATGACATTATTATCATCATGTCAATTAAACACAACTAACCCCAAACACACACTGCTAGAAGAAATTAGGAGCAGTTATTGTTTCAGCTCTTCGTCTTTCTCATTCTCAATTTCTTTTTGATATTGAGGTAAAATATGACCGAGACATATGACAAGTTTCATGATATTTACTCTTTTACATCAAGTATTCTTTTCTGTCAAAAAGCCCCACAATGCCTTAGTAAAACATCCCTGCTTCAAACACAGAGTTATTTCTGAAAATCCTATAGCTTACAAATCGTTTTTTTAAAACCTGACATTATGTAGTTATCATGATAAGTACTGTAGTATAATCATTACTGACCCATAAAAACATGAGTCATTTACCCATGTATGGTCTCACAGTGACAAATAAATAATCCGGTATATCAAAGTGTATTAAAAGATGATGTTGACCGGTTTTGAATGGTTTTCTAAATCACTTCCTGAACCATGAAACATTCTCTGCATTCTTGGATCCAACATTGAAATTGAATGTATTGTATTGAGTCACTCAGCCCATCAATCACATCATGAGTGTGTGTAAGTGTGTTTTCAGGTGTGTGTGTGTGTGTGTGTGTGTGTATCTGATCACAGCAGATATCTGTGCCTGTCTTCATCCAGCGTCAGGTCCACCACCTCAGGAGGAGGAACCCAGCCTGACTGGCTGGAGACTGATGTCCATGGAGGCGGTGCTCTTTGTTTCCAGGAAGAAATCGATTGGATAACTCCACCTCGTGGAAATCTTGAGACAACACTACGATGATATAAAATACACAAAAATATTGAAGTAGTAATCACCATAATGTAACAAAAGAATTGTAAAAATAAACAGCAACATGCAAGTGATATTTAGCCAATCAAATAAAAGTACTAACATAGAAAAATATAAATGTATGGATTTAATAGTTACCTGGCATTCTCCTGAACTCCAACGATCTCCACCTCACTGTCTGTGGAGGCCAGACTCACCTGAGACGGCTTCACCTCAACAGCACCTGCAAAAAACAACATACAAAACTCAGCAAATATCACCCAAAACTTCATTGACAGAAGCCTGAAACATAGATAAAACATAACAGACACACAAACATCCACAACAGATGACACAGTGACAACATTTGACTGGTACTGTACATCTGACTCATATTTAATCAAAGTATTTCAACATGACAGAGATTTATTTGGTGTAACAGTGTTTTTTGACTTTGTATTCGTCGCTACACAATGAAAATGTCTAGAGCAAAGTGACAGGCCTCTCCATTTCTAAAGTGCAGGGGATTGTGGGTAATATTTGCCCAAAAACAGAAACGGTTTCAAACTTCAAGACAATGAATTATCAGACACCTCTGGCATACTATTTTCTGATTCTTTCGCATACTTGCTGGAATGAATAGTATGCGAATTGAGATACACACGTGCAGTCACACTACCAGCTCAAAGTTTAGGGACAAAACAAACCTGAGAGCGAGTTTGACTGCTGTTCCTGTTCAGAGTGTGTGTCTGATATATCATAATGCCCAACCACTGCAGGACCCACTGCAACACACACACACACACACACACACACACACACACACACACGAGAAGATTCAGTGCTGCATGCAAAACATATTACAGCTTACACATTTATTATTCATTTTAGTCCAATCAACAGAATATTTTCCCTACATATTAGTTATTTGGTACCCATTGACATTTTGTCATTCCTTTAGTTTAAAATGTGCTGCTACATGGAGAGTGTAAAAGACAAGCGTATATAGTTAAACTTCTGATAATACATTTACCACTCCTACATAAAATATTGGAAGCAGCTGAAATTTTGTACTTCATTATTATGCTCGGGCCACGTTTTTACATTGTGAATTAATTCATCCAAAGTTTAAAAAAATGTTACAGTCACCCTTAATACCACTATTTTATTTACTTAGCCGAATTATAATAAAATAATTAAAATAAAAAGTCCTTTAAAAAGCAACTTGCCTTCAAACATATTTAATGCAAATGCTTCTGTTGGTTTCAACACAGTGTTTTAAACTAGGAGGTCTCAAGACATTTCGAAAGGTTATTGGTTACTGCTCTTAATTTACACCAATGAAGGTAAAGCTGATAAAAAAATCTCTTTGTGTATTTATTTATCAGGGAATGACAAGAGACATCAAACTTCAATAACGTGTCATGATGAAAGACATGAAAAAGTAAATATGTAACATTACCAGACCCACTTTTCATGTTGGTCAGGCGCTATTATTGTAAACCAAAGCTATAATACAAAAAAATCACTAACGTCTGAATACTCTATTTATGGTTCAGGTACTTATAATATCAGGTACAGGAATTATGTGAAGGTAATTTAATCCATCTAAAACATTGACACTAAAATTATTTTTATCTAACAAAACTGTAAACATTCTCCTTCAAACACAGTAAAACAGTAAACATCTTCCTGTATATTAGCCACAATACAGTATGTGTGAATGTCACAAGGCCTGTCAGGAATATGTCCCAGTCATATTTACCCCAAAATCAAAATATAAAAATAAGAAATTAACAATTAAAGGAAATGAAGCCAATTTAAAAGGCAATATCTTTTTTTAAAGCACAGTTCCCCTGCCAAACTTGCACTATTATAAAATAACAACAAAATATTTTAAATTTAAACTATATAACATCTTTAAAAAGTTGTTGTATTGCCTTTCATATTTGCAGACTTAAAAATAAGTACACAAAACAATGTTCCAACACAATTTTCACAAGAGTCATCAATGAAAATAAAGAAAAACCCCCAAAATAAAACAAAGTATTAAAGTCAAGAGAATTTACAAAAAAGCATACAAAAATCTTAATGGTTCTAAACATTTTCCTTATGCAAAACACAGATTTTGGTGTGAAATATGACTGGGAGATTTAATATTTATACTCAGACAAACAAAGTAATGAGCGTGCAAAGGAATAATCTGATCTAAAGTTTCTGTATTTCTAAGTAACATCATTCCAGTGTATTTGCATGAGCAGCACTGATATTAGTGTTTGAATGATCAAATACTCATTTGTATGAGTTCTAGGTTAGTATTTAGCATTAAAACTAATGTGCAGGCTGTCATTACATTACAGCGCTCCAGTTTCAGCTCATTTCATGCTTTGGAAGAAGCGTTTAAATAAGAACAAGCCACAATGCTAACAAGAGTACGAGTTCTTTGGTAGATGTGCCGGTACAAATGTTCTAGATGAGCGTAGATGAGGAGACAAACAGACAAAATGGCAGTCAAGGCAAAACTTCAGGAACATCTTGTCACATTAAGGTCATCGTTCTATGGGGAAGACAAATGATTCTATTTCAAATGATTCACTAAAACGATTCAACTCCAGCTGAATGGAAGAACCGGCTCTCCCAAAGACAAGAGCTCATAAAGGCACTGACTGTGGAGGCGACCTGAGATGCCACTAGAAAATAAAAACAGCTGACACACAGATGAAGTTAAAGGGTTAGTTTATCCCAAAATGTGAAAATGGAGACTGAAGTTGGCAAATGAAGCTTTTTGTGTGGAAAAGACCAAAAGAAGCTTTTGCAGATCGTGTACGTTCCTAAAAGAAAAAGCAGAAAATAATCTTTTTCCTTACACAAAGCCACCATATTGCTTCAGGACACATGAAATTAAGCACCTATATGACTTTTATCATACTTTTTGGAGCTTGACAAATTCAGTCCCCACTCACTTTCATTTCAAGGTGAGGAGAGGCCAAAATATTCTTAATAAAATTCACGTTTTGGGTTTCATGAAATAAAGTCAGTCATTGGGTTTAAGGGTGAGTAAATGACAGAATTAAAACCGTTCCAAACTTTTCCTTTAAAGAGAAATGAGAGAGCAGAATATAAGTGAGAGTTAAGATGCTTTCAATGAGCGATAAAGAGAAAGTTTGTGCATTTTCTTTTCTTTTCCACTAAAGAGTGATCAAATCAAATCGGCTAGTGGCAACGTTCCTCAAACGTTTGGCTCGGACGGGTCCACGCTTCCGTTGAGAGTGGCAGTCTGTGTCGGCTGAACCAGGCTGGCATTCATACGGGCCATCTGATAGGCCGCCAAAGTCTCCTGCGACTCCGACGACGGCAGGAACGAGCTAACTTGGCTCCGGCCATCCGGGTTTTCGCTGGACGACAGGTCATCGTCGGAGTGCAGCCGGGTCAGTCTTTCCATCCACACGCGAAAGCGTTCCTCGGTCTGTCTCTGCATGGCGGCGAATCGCGTGAGAGCTTCCTCCAAGACTCCGCCCAGACTGCCGCCAGCCATACCCATGTCGAGTTGGCCCCGCCCGTGCGCTGAAGCTCCGGAACTGTCGGCTCGGCGGTGACCAGCTTAAAGACAGACGGCAGTGCCGAGAGAGAGACGTCAGACAAACAGGAATGCGGAATGCAGAAAGTGGCGGCGTTATTGCGTGCACACCGGCGAGCATGCTGGGAACACGTCATGCAGCTCTTGCAGTGCATTCTGAATACAGCTACACCAATGATCACATAGTAAGAAAAGACAGCAACATTTTTACCCAGTAAACCATCAGAAAAGAAAGCCTGAAGATAGGAGAGCGGATATTCAAAACAACATTTTATCTCAACACCTGTCTGGACTGATTTTGAACACATTACGCTGTTCTGTCCTTCTATCAGATGTTGTTCAAAAAACAATAATATCTGCATTAAAAAGTAATGTTTATCACTATATATACAAATAAATATTGTTAGGATACGTATTGTCAATAATTTAGATACACAATAACAGCAACATTGCTTACAGCCGGTAAAGTCAGTAATTCATTGTTAAAGATGATGAATTTGTTAAAGTGGTGCTTTAAAAATTGCAAACATAAAAGATGATTTTAGCATGCTGACAGCTCTGTTAGTGTTTATCACAACTAAATGCATCAGCCTTGAAGGACAGCTAAATAAACCTAAAAACACAGTAACTGGACTAGTAACTAAACTAGTAACTGGATGACCTCATCCATTCCTAGCAAGATCAAAACTGAAAGCTTCAAACAGAAAAATCCTGGTAACATCAATGATCATGATCAGAGATACTGAGATTGAACTCCTGCCCTGTTACAACATGTACACCAGAAAGCCCAACGCCCTCTGCTGGTCCTTACATTTAGTGTTTTATATAACACAAATCTGTTTGACAAGAATTTACCACACACAAAACAAACACAGTACTGCAGACACAACACACAAACATTACCACAGATATGCAAACACAAAAACAACATTAAGACAACTTAAATGCACAATAAGGAAAAACTTATGACACTCAAATCTGCCCCAGAAGAAAAACCTTTCATTTCAGACCTGGTATAAATTATCTGTGAACATGTGGACTGAATTTGTTAAAATGATTTTTAAATTTTTAAAAGAGGAAATAGTGCTTCTCATCAGACACTTTACATATGAAGTCATTCAACACACATGCATTATAACACAGGTCCCTCAATGTGTTTGTTAAATGACGTGACTGATGTGTGATTGGACAGATCTACAAGTCAATCGAAGTGTCGAGACTTATTCTGTCGACATGCACCAAACAATGCATGGGAAAATGAGACGTCAATGATGACTTTAGTCATGTGTTGGATTGTTTTAGGAATATTAGACACCTCATGACTTACCTCAAAACATCATGATTCTGAGACGATTCTTGATGCATCTTTAAATTTAAGCAATTTGTAAATGAATTTGAATCAGAGGGAGTGCTGTAGGTTTCATTCTGCATTAATATATGCATGAAAACAATCTTTTAAGCATGACAAAATATGTCTTATATTTGTTATTCTTGCGTTTAAACACTGCAGCACTAATAACAATCACCATCAATTTAAAAATCGAATTACTTTTTGTGAATCGACCCAGAATCGTTCTGAGAGTCAAGATGCACCAGTTTTATAGACTAGACTAAACAAGAGTCTAGTTCTAGTCTACGTTCTCTGTGTACGAGTGTGCACGCTTACCTGGTGCGTGAGAGTTAATCGTCTCGCCCTCGTTGTCAGACGAGCCGGATAACGGTGATGATGATGAAGAATGAGCTGTGATGTCACTGTCGCTGGTGCTGCTATCCTGAAGCACGTCAGGTTTGCGTCTCGCCGCCGCCTCCCGTTTCTGCCGCAGCTGCCGCATGCGCTGTTTCTGCCTCTGGCTGCGTGGACCCCTAACGCGCACACGCCCGTTCACCTGCTTCTCCTGGCAACGGTTCTTTTTGGCCGCCATGGCGACGGTGGACGTGTCGCTCTCAGAATGCGAACGGCGTGACTTCCTGCCCGCAGTCTGGGTTGGCGCTGCCACTTCCTCCGCAGATGAAAGCGTGTCAGAATCGCCGAGATGACCGGAGGAGGACGGCGAGCGCAGGCAGACGGACGAATCACTGTCTTCTTGCAGACCGGGCTGAGCGGTGCTCGAAGGAGGTTCTGTTTCCTGCGGTTGCCCGGGGGCGGAGTCTCTGTGCAGCTCCTTTAGTAAGCATGGCATGGAGAGCAGCCCAGGGGCAGGCTCTTTCTCTGGGCTCTGTGTGCTGTTTGGTTCTTCACATGCCGGAGAGCTGGTGGGGGTGGTGTCTTGTCGTAAGGGCATGTCTTGCTCTTCTGTGGTGGCCCCGCCCTCTGATGGGCATTCAAGGAGCTCGTTGGCCTTCTGGGCATCAGTCATCTCTGGAGGGCGGGGCCAGGGGCAGCGACTCTGAAGTGGCAATTGATGGGTGATAAACAGGGGCGGATGACCTGTAAGAGAGCAACTGTGTCAATACAAGAGCTAGTAAACATTAAACTTTATTATGGGGCTCTCCACTATGAAAACTACGTTACCAAAATGTATCTCAGGACAGATGACACTTGATAAGATAAACAAAATATAATTGTGGAGGTTTAGTATAACAGTTCAAAAACTGATTCAGGACTGTTTACTAAAAAGGTTTTTTTAAAACATGTGTTCTTTTTTTGTCACATTCACAACATGTATATTTCCATATTTTTAAATAGATAACTCTAGTATAGACTGATATATTTCTTATGTCTGGACTCTATCAACAGGGCTTTAGTCAAATATAAACAGATGATTCAATATATTGGTAATAAATGCATTCTGTGACGATATATTTTTCCAGTTTTGTCTAAAAATGTCACGTTCATAACACTGATATTACCCAGTAACACAACGGTATTTTTGTGCAAACTGTGGATCCCACGGTACATTTCTTTATGGCTTTCCATCAGACTGAAACTCGGCACAGCACGAGCTCAGAATCAGGCACCACCAATGCATCATGCATGAAGATCTCACATCACACTGTATACATGCAGTAATCTACTGTAAATAGCGCGCGCAGCTGTCTTTCATCGCCCTGTAATTCATCTACTAATACAATGCATGAATGTGTGTACAATACGCAACACTGCAATGGATGTTGCAATGCATAAATGTTATATAAACGCTTGAATTCATACACGTAAACTAAAGTAAATGAAGTTAAAACAATGCACACAAAGTTGTGAGACACTGCGGCGCATTACAGAAAAATCACTTACTCTGCGACACACTTTTACGGCAACGCAGTCTGTGAATTCACTCGTTAAACTTAACAGGCACTCTTGAAAATCAAACACTTGTGCATTTTTGTAAATGCATGTAAAAATGCAATAACTATTGAAAGCAAAAGCAGGTTTTACTCAAAGCTGCAGCACGGGCTCAAAATGGAAGGACGAGCTGATAACAGCACGCGCAAAACAGCGCCAGCCGCTTACCTGAATCAAATCTGTCCTCATGTGTGTTTCCTCTTTATCATCTTCAGCATACATTCATATATGAATAGAAATGTGTATTTTATAAATTAATTATGAAATAACAACTGTGGGTTCTCGACTTTCCGACCCCTTTAGCACTTTGCTAATTTAAAATGTCCCCACTAGCCGTCGCTGGAACAAATGTGCAGACGTCACTTCCGTGTGTGATGACGCGGATGAAAATGAACAGCGCCACAACGAGGGTTGGATTTTACCTCAAACAAGCAGTTTCTGAGATTTTCAGCCAACTATCTCTAAATCTGGCCATTTAATATCAGGGAAAATGCATCCTGTCAGCAAAAATGTCCTTGTCAGATAAGGTTCCCTTCTGGTCCATAAGGGAAATAAAACAGTCAGGTTGAACTCAAACCTGTAATTTAGTGACAACCAGCACTAATCACCACTCCACTTTTGTCCCTTGTGCTGTTTTTATTAATATTCTCCTATCCTATAAATTCCTATACATTTAGGGGAACACATTTTGATAGCAAAGATTGTTACTGTCAGATACTGTTCCCCTTGTGTTTTATAAACTCATACGTCTCAAATTTAAACAGCTGATTTTTTACCCCAAAACAAGCAGGTTCTGAGATTTTTAGCCAACTATCTCTACATTTGGACATATAATAACAGGAGAAGTGCATCCTGGCAGCTAAAAATGTCATTGTCAGATAAGGTTCCCCTGTGTTCCATAAGAAAAGAAAATTCACGCTTGACTCAAACAATTAACCAGTCCAGTACAAGCACTAAACACCACTCAACTTTGTTACTTGTGCAGTTTTTTTAATTAATATTCTCCTATCCAAAATTTGAGGAAACACATTTTGATAGCAAAAATTGTTACTGTCAGATAGCATTCCCCTTGTGTCTCAAATTGAAACTTTTTTTAGCCAGATACCTTTAAATTGCTGTTGCTTTAATTAAATATGACACAATAGTCAAAAGTCAAATATAAACATGAATTTATACAGTTTTATTTAGATTGAAGTTTATCTAGATAATGTGTTCATGAAGTCAACTTTCTGCTCCAGCTGAGCATCCAGGGCAACCTAGAGACAAAACAAACATTTTTTAACAAAAAACAAAAAGTTATTTAAGTTTTATATATGTTTTATTTCTAAGATATTCAAAAAGGTTACATGTATACAGAAAGGTGGAACAAAAAATTACCAGCTCTCGTTTAGCTTCCTCGATTTTCACTCGTGCCAAAGCTGGACTCTGCATATACAATAATAACAGTGAGTTAAAACACTGACACAAAATTAACCAACACATTAAACACCAAAAAGTAGTAGATTTTAAAGGAAATGTAGATCTATGTATAGTTTTCTGGGAGGCCTGTGGTATATGGCTCTTCTGAGTGGTAGCATATTAACCCAATTAAAAAGACAAATGCTTTTTATTGCACACCAGGCAAAAAATTTTTTTACTGCTTAAAAAAGGAATAGCTCACTTTCCCCAACAAACCACACAAAGCTGGGTTAGAGGCTTGTAACCCTAAATATGCATCTTGATGTTTGCCTTGCTTTGATACTGAGCAACTTTCAATGTTTATTAGCACAGTTCCTAAAAAAGTAAGATAAGCTGTACTTACAGGACTCAAGTCACTATATGGCTCTAGTTTCTTCTTCAAAGGAAGTGTTTCCTCTTTTATTGCTGCAATTTTCTATGTATGGAATGAAAGACATAAGAAAAGGGGGTAATTACATTTCAAATATGCATGCAAGGTGCATTTTTTGTTTTAGTGCATTCATACTACGTTTCTGTCACTTATAAACACTTAATTTTGATGTTTAACTGCTATTTAATGGCCTTAAAAAAATTCTTAACCATCTTTGTAATATTCATAATATATACTGAGAACAATTTTGGAGAACAATTATCTGGTTAATAATTTCAATGGTTGGTTACCTCTGATAACTGCAGAATGGCCTGATGAGTAAGAGAATCATTCATCTGCCGTGAGTCCAGCTTTTCCTGTCACAAACACAGATTTAATTCGTAAGGCTGAAAGCAAGATATCGCATATCCATACACTACAAATAAACACACACCTGTGCAATCTTATTCCGGCAGGTGAGGTCTCTGGATTTATTCTTCATGAAGTCCATGTTAAGAAGTCTCTCCTCTGCTGTAGCTGCTTCCACCTGCTGTATATGTGTGATCTTCATCAAATCACTGAAAGATAAATTCACACAAAGACATACATTTGAAATGAATCTCTTGTATTAGGGCAGCAGTTAAAATCATGATGCACAGAAAAGTTTAGAGTCTTAATTCCTAAACGTAAACAGAGCAAAACAGTCGAGTGAAACACAGCGGTGATGTTGTGCTTTCTTACTCCTGCAGTTTCTTCCGCAGCACAACTGTGGCTGTCATCTTCTTCCTGATAGTAGAAAGTTCCCGCTGTAATCTTCTGTCTGTCTTTTCAGCCTCCAGCACATCATTGGTAAGTTTATTGATTGCAGGCATGTAACTGATAAACCCAGAAATTTGAAATTAATTACAATGCTCATAAAGTAAACATTAGTGCTATACGTTGTGGTGTAAGAGTAGAAGCTAATAGTGTGAAGGATAATAGGGTTATGTATGGATTATGGGTTAAGATGTTTGCCCACATAGCACAAAGAAAAAGTAACAGACACCTCCCGAGTGATGTGTCCTTGAGTTTAAGCACGTCAGCAGATGACTCCAGCACTGACAGGAGATCTGATGTGGGTTTGGAAACTGTTCCCGGCTGCAGTCCCACTCCCTGAAGAAGCACCTCCTGGAGATGAGAAGCTGTCATACAGGGCAGATTGGATTAATTTTCACTTGAGTGTCATGGACCGAGAAAAGTGTGGTTGATTTGCTGGTTCTTTAAAATACAGAACTGTAATTCAACTTTTTCTTTATAATAATGAAAAAGAATTGCTCAGAAAAGGCTAAGCAGAGTATCACCGTCACTGCTGTACTCTGCTGCTTTCTGCTCGTGGTCCTGTATGAGCAGCTCGACCTCTCTGCATCTCATCTCACTGTTCTCCAGCAGCTCGTGCAGAATCTCTATCGTGCGCGTGTTTACTTCAAAGTCCGGGACAGGCTGCTGACCAAAAACCTTCTTCAACCACTGAGTCACCTGAAATTATGTAAACGCATGGTAAATGATAAATACAAAGGTTTTATTTATAAAGGTTTTTACTATGACACCTAGATGTTTGTGGGTTGTTTTATATGTACATAACGTATAATGGTGCGTAGAACATATAAACAATACACGTAACAAATGTGAAGCAAATTATTTTAAACAAAGAAAATAACTCACGATTTTGCTTTTCTCACACATATTTCCTCACATTCAGTAACTTAAGAATAAGTTTTATGAATAAACTTTCATAGATCCCGCCACGTATTACTTGTTCCGGGGTTTCAAAGCGCTTGTTCTCATTGGCTGACCGACTGAACCACTGACCAATGAGGTTCGGGGACAGAGGGGCACGACACGGAAACTACTGCTACAAATCAAATACATGTATAATGCACAGTATTTTGTACTTATTTTATAAGCAGTAAAAACAATTCATATATGAAAATCATTTGAGCTTTTCATTTAATATGTAATTTATTTTGTCTAAATTATGCCCTGTCTTTTCTCTTTTTGTATTTTGTTGTAAATGACATTTGATTTTAGGGTATATTGTTTAAAAAAACAGCAAACATTATGTATAGCAGTATCAGTATTCTGATCTTAAAGATCAAAATAAGGACAAAAATAGACTATGGACTGTTTTGAAGTCTTGAACTTTAGATATTTCAGATACTTCTGTTCTGGTAAGACTTAAATGCCCATCTGTATGTAGCTGCTTATTCCTGTTTTAGTCATTTTAAATGGATCTGTTTATTTATTTTGTCTCTCTTAAAACCATTATTACTCGCATTATTGTTATTTTACCTTGTTTCGATTTTTGCCCTTGTTGTGTGACTTACGGCACTAAATAAAGCCTTTTAAAAAAAGATTTGGAATCAAGCTAAAAGGAAACATTTAATATACCAACTATATAAGGACTAACACGGTGGACAAATATTAGATCAATGTACTGTAATGAAATGAAATGAAGTAGATGTGGTAGAAATAAGTAAATGAAGTAGAAATTAATGAATGGAACCACAATATTATATATCTGTCGTTATTGTTATTAATAAATAAAAAAAAGAAATAGACAAAACATATATAACAATATAATATATAATAATACTAACATATAATAATATGTAAAATAATAATACTAACATATTAAAATGTAGATAATAAACACATGTAGACTATAATCTCTAAAAGACATCTATGTCTTCCTTTAAAGTTTTTTTTATGGTCCGTGTAATCATTTTACAAAAACAAAATACATGTTTTTATTTTATAACAACATTTAATGTGCACAACCTCTGAAATCGTCTGTCAGAACTGTATCCGGGTCTCGCGCTGACCTTTCGTATATGAGCTGCTTGCGCGACCTCCATTTCCTTCACTCAGCTCCTCGCGCTCCAGCCGGTCGCCGCAGGAGGATATAAGCTCGAGCACCCGCAATATCAACTTTCCTCAATCATGCTGTCTGTTCGCGTCGCGGCGGCTCTGGCCCGCACCCTTCCCCGACGGGCCGGATTCGTAAGTGTCATTTTGTGGCGTTTTATGTCATGGACAGAACGGAGCTAGTGAATGTCAGCGATGTTAATGGCGTGAGGCTGCGCGCGCCGCCATCTTGCAGTCTGAAGGGCCTGCGTATGTCTCGCGCATTGCTGTATTTCATTCTGCGTCGTTCTACTTTTATATTTTTATAGCAGAATGTTGCAGTATGGACACTAAATATGTTAATGTTAAGGTTTTAGGATGTAAATTACTTTAGTTGCACATTTGGGGAGGTGGCGTTCATTGAATGACATTCCCTATTGAAGGTCAGGAAATAATGCTGGAGTTTATGATATGTCAGCTGTCAGATGTTTTGTAATTCACATAAATGGGTTTATTGTTGTTTAGTACTTAGTCATGTTTTAATGCATTTATGTATGTAGTATTTTTTTTATTGTCTTTGCATGTATTTTAGCTTTAGGAGGAAGTGTTGCTCATGACAATGCGTTGACCGCATTATTTTTACTCAAGACTGAATTTAAATGTCTATTGCAATGATTTAAACATAAGTCTATGTAGTTTATGTGATGCTGATCTAAGAGAGCATTATTTTATAAATAAAATGGATTAGCTGCAATGGCATGGCTGCTGCCAGCTCATGAAGGTCAAGCGTTCATATGCAACAACTTGATTTTAATGCTTTGAAAGGGAATGATCTTTTAAAACACAATCATTTTAAACTCATAAACCATGTTTTTGACTACAGGTATCCAAAAATGTTGCTGCAGCAGCATGTGTTGGAGCAAAGAACCTGCACACCGCCAGACCATGGTTGCAGAAGACAGGTTTGTGGTTCATGCCTTGTCATATAAAATGCTTTAATTCACTTTTAAACCTTATTTTAATTGCTGGTTATGTAGAGGTTTTGTTCTAGTCTTATGCATTAATGCAGATGTCCATTATAAATGCTGAGTTTGTGTATAATTTTGTTTAGGCACGGCTGAGGTGTCCAGCATTCTGGAGGAGAAGATTCTTGGAGCTGAAACTGGTGCAGATCTTGAGGAGACCGGTCGCGTGTTGTCCATCGGTGATGGTATCGCTCGTGTGTATGGGCTGAGGAATGTTCAGGCTGAAGAGATGGTGGAGTTCTCCTCTGGTCTGAAGGTGAGGGTGCTGGGGTCAAGAACAGCTGGACATTGACCGTGTTGTTTTAAGAGAACATTCAATGTTTCCACTTTGGGTTTTATTATTTGAGTTTGATTGTTGTGGGATGCAATGATGCAAATTGCCAATGGTTTGTGAATTTTAAAGTGTATACTGGCAGCATTTTATTTTTAAGTGTGTATTTTGCTTTTTATAGCCACAACTTTGTAAAATGCATCAAGTTGAATCGTCAATTAAACGCTATAGAAAACTATATTTTAACTATAATCATTTGTAACACTTGCTACTAATATTAACTTAATGGTTTGCTATTTTTTTTTTTTCTAATACATTGTGCATTTATACTCTACAATTTGTAAAGTTTTAATAGTTTTGTTTTATAAACCTATTAAATTTAGTTTTCTAATATCTGTTTTTTTACTCTCTAAGCCATTAAGTTTAAGAAATGTTTCTGTCTGCAGGGAATGTCTCTGAACTTGGAGCCTGATAACGTTGGTGTTGTGGTGTTTGGTAACGACAAACTGATCAAGGAGGGCGACATTGTCAAGAGAACAGGAGCTATCGTGGACGTGCCTGTCGGAGAGGAGCTGCTTGGCCGTGTTGTGGATGCTCTGGGAAACCCCATCGATGGCAAGGTTTGACCACCTTTCAGATTCATTGGTTTGTTGCCCAAGTGCTTTTAATCTGCTTTTTGACATCTTTGTATAACCTGTCACTTATTTTATACCAGGGTCCTCTGGGCTCCAACCAGCGTAGACGTGTGGGTCTGAAGGCCCCTGGCATCATCCCCCGTATCTCTGTGAGGGAGCCCATGCAGACTGGTATCAAAGCTGTGGACAGTCTGGTGCCCATTGGCCGTGGACAGAGAGAGCTGATCATTGGTGACAGACAGACTGGGTACGTTTATAGATTTAAAGAAAAGCATCATGATCATGCTGGGAACAGAATATGGGAAGAATAGCTTTGATGCACTAAATCTTTTATATTTTAAGTCAAATTATAAATGTCTTTGTTTTAAATAGTGGTACTTCTGAGGTTTCTGTATTCAGGGTTGACCCTTTATTTTAAAGGGTCATTTTTGTGCCACTATTTGCATAAAATTGCAATTTTGTGAGTGCCTTGTCTGCCATTGGTTGAACAAACTGTTTCTCAAAGACATTTTTACTTTGTAAGTTACAGCATGTAATTGCATTTTTTTTTTTTAAATCAAGTTAAAAAATTTTATTAAATGACTGACAAATATCGACAGGTAAGGTATTCATCCATCCTTGTATTCAGGGTAAAATGTAAAGTTTATTATAATTTGTCTCCCAGCAAAACTGCCATTGCCATCGACACCATCATCAACCAGAAGCGCTTCAACGAGGGCACTGAAGAGAAAAAGAAACTGTACTGTATCTACGTGGCCATCGGTCAGAAGAGATCCACTGTGGCCCAGCTGGTGAAGAGGCTGACAGATGCCGATGCCATGAAATACACCATCGTGGTGTCTGCTACTGCGTCTGATGCCGCTCCCCTGCAGTACCTGGCTCCTTACTCTGGTTGCTCCATGGGAGAGTACTTCAGAGACAACGGCAAACATGCCCTCATCATCTACGACGATCTATCCAAACAGGTGAGCATGCATAAAAATGCATAAACCAGTTAAGAGTTTTGATGCGCCTTTAACAAGTAAGTAATGCAGCAAGTAATGTCTACTTGAGGTCGTTAACTTGCATTGTTTTTAAAGTTAAAATGTTAATCAAAACCTTTGACTGGTAGTGCGTGTTGGGATATACAAACTCTGCTTTTTGTTAACTTTATATGCACATTAAAATGAATTCCCCACTGTCTGCAGGCCGTTGCCTACCGTCAAATGTCCCTGCTTCTGCGTCGTCCCCCTGGTCGTGAGGCTTACCCCGGTGATGTCTTCTACCTGCACTCCCGTCTGCTGGAGAGAGCAGCCAAGATGAACGACAACTTCGGCGGTGGATCCCTCACTGCCCTGCCCGTCATCGAGACCCAGGCCGGAGACGTGTCCGCTTACATTCCCACTAATGTCATCTCCATCACTGACGGACAGGTGAGCATTTAAACAGCTCGTTGAGGTTGGATTTTCTTCTTGAGCTTTTTCAAAGTTGATGACTTTAATTTTGCTCATGCAGATTTTCTTGGAGACCGAGTTGTTCTACAAGGGTATCCGTCCCGCTATTAATGTGGGTCTGTCTGTGTCCCGTGTCGGCTCTGCTGCCCAGACCAGGGCCATGAAGCAGGTTAGTGCGTTTGCTGTTCGTTCTAGATGTTTAATAAAGAATTAACAAGTAGTTCTTGAATTTGTCCTGATATCTGTTCTCCAGGTGGCCGGTACCATGAAGCTGGAGTTGGCCCAGTATCGTGAGGTGGCTGCTTTCGCTCAGTTCGGTTCTGATCTGGATGCCGCCACCCAGCAGCTGCTGAACAGAGGCGTGCGACTCACAGAGCTGCTTAAACAGGGCCAGTACTGTAAGTCTGCTGCTGCTGCCCCCTACTGCTCTGGATGATGTCACATTTGCTTTGATTTAATATTCTAACAACAACCGTGTTTCCTTGTTTAGCACCCATGGCTATTGAGGAACAGGTGGCAGTCATTTACGCTGGTGTAAGAGGACACTTGGACAAGATGGAGCCTAGCAAGATCACAAAATTTGAGAAGGCCTTCCTTCAACACGTCCTCAGCCAACATCAGGATCTGCTCACAGCCATCAGGTAAATTCTTTTGAGAAGCGATTCTGCTTCCCATGTTGATTGTTCTTTGAAATTCTTAATTTGTTATCTTGAACATCTGAATATGTTTGGGAATACGTGCGTCAGTGTGGATGGTCTGTGTTTTGTAACTTGGCTTTTTTTGGTTCTAGGGCTGATGGAAAAATTTCAGAGGCCTCCGACGCTAAACTCAAGGCGATCGTGCTTAACTTCCTGTCAAGCTTCGAGTAGTTTGTTTCCTTTATTGCTAATGTTTTGTTGCCGTTGCTCCATCTTAAATTTATACAAACCCCTAAAGAGAAAATTCAAGTGGCACTTGATCCTCAATGTACAGAAATCTCCTAACAGAGAATAAAGTGTTTCCCACTCCATTTGTGTGGCTGTGTGATTATAACTTGTGTAAATGTTTTCATGTTTCTGTAATTCTGGTTTACAAGCATGTCCATCTTTCGGTTGGGGTTTTAATGATGCATCTCAAATGCAAATTGCATTGCTATTAAAATATATCCTCTTTGACTCGGTTTATAATTGTGGTGTGTACCAAAGTAAACACGTGATTTGTGTTTTCTTTATTGAACAACTTTTTTTTTTTTTATTGTTGTGGGGAATTTTAACCCCTTACCATTAACAGAAAGTGGTGCATTAAGTTGTATCTGCATTTACTAGCTTAAGGTTCTTTAATATGCACAGCTCTACAAAAGGATCTTAAAACTGAAATTGACTTTCCACCATACATTTGATTTATTGTAAAACGATGTTGTGAGAGTCAAATTCAGTCCATTGATTATATGAACAAAGGGATGACATACTGAACGTAAAAGATGTGATGTGCTATAGTTAATGTTAAACAAGTTTAAAATTCTAGCAGTTACACATTTTAATAATTTATGACCTTTCAAATGAAAAACTTGCCTTACCTCACAAAGTTTAGCTTAGTAAATGTAAAGAAACTGTGAACTGTTCATGCTTCTCGAACATTAATAACTATATATTATCATTACATTTATTGTAAAAATTCAAGACAGATTTCAAGATGTCAGTTGTCGTTTTGAGTTGTAAGATAAACTACCTGCAAAGTTCCTTATAGATCAGTTGCACATCTTGCATGGTGTCTGCTAATTAAAAATGCAGTGTGCCGGTTTAGATTGTACAGAAAATATAAATGCAATCCACTGTGTATAAAGATGCCTGTTTAACTGGTCCAATCATTAGTGGGTTTTTATTCCAGCACTGTTCATTTTGGGTAAAGGTGAGTAAAATATGCCATAATGTTCATCTTTGAGTGAACTATGCTAGTCCCTAGAAAGTGTGTGTGTGTGTTCATGGTTTTACCAGCAGGTGGAGACGTCAGCATTCAGACCAGAGCTGGAAATCAAACAGGTTTACACCAATTCTTATTGTGATTTGAAATTTTATTTCACATGTTAACTTTGGTAGTGGTTTGGTTTATCACCTGATGTGTAATGTAAAATCTGGGCATAACAAGTTTGTAACCTTCAATGTCACATACTTTTTGTTTGAACCGATTTTAACACACTTATAGCATGTCTGTAAACACACATCTGTGTGCCGTCCCATACCCCACAAAACAAACGCACCCTCCAGCATCTGCTGACAAACTTCTGATATGTTCTGTGCCTGTACTCTCTTTCCTCTATCATCAAAATCAAACAGCTGGCTCCAATTATTCAACATTTGAAAGAAAGTACAAATACACAAAAAATTATTTAAGTCTGGAAAACACATTCGTAGCTTGTATCTCGTGTTGGCAACTACGTGCATGCATCTGTTTATAAATGTGTTGCGGTTCTTTATTAGACAGGAGCAGATGTCATATACCAGCGGGATGCAGTACACACACACACACACGGCCACTGATCTTAAACCATAAAACACTCTCATCACACTGCTGTAATATTTACACACGTGTGTAACGGGTTTGGTATTATTAGGTCCCATGTGGTACAGCGTTAATATCACAAACACACTTTTGGCAGGAGAATGCAGAAGGGTCTGATGTTGGAGTGTGTGTGTGTGTGCATCTATAAACCAGACAGGATGCTGAAGTCCTGCTGTACAAGTTTGCGTCATTTGAAACTCTGAGTTCTCGTCTGAGAATCTAGACCTCACTAAACCCCACATTAATGTACTGGGGTGATAGGGTTTGAGATTAAAGAAGGCGACTATAGTACCACAGACCTTCTATTTATAAAACATACTCTTCTGCATGTTCTCTTACTTCTGATTATTTTCAGGTTTATACAGCTTATATTTGTTATCAAATGTCAGATGAATTCTGTATTAATGCACCAGTAAACAGCAGACAGTTATGTTAATAAATGTTATAACTTATTCTTGTTTCTTATTATAAGTGTAATTTAACTATTTGTTAAGTTTATGTCAAAGTGATTTTACAAGATTCTTGCCTGGTATATTTTTAATGTACACAAAACGTAAAGGTTTTTAAGTACTTAATCACTTGTTAAAATGTTAAATAGTAAGTTCAAATAATTGTAAAGTCAATTTGATTGTACCTAATAACTTAAGACAGCAAAAATATTTTACAGCATGTGTTTAATATGTTTGTTAGTCATTGTGTAATATCTTGGATACTTTTTCTCATTCCTAAGTCTGAAATGTTGATGTCATCTGTTGTTATTGTCTCTCTGTTAAGTGAATTCCCTTAGAAAAAACTAACCATTTTTATTATAGCAAAACTGTTATAACCATATTTTTGGGCAGATTAATTATCATTTGTCATTTTAGCTGTACTACTAATGATATGGTTAAACTGTTACTGTAATGAGAGACAGTGGTCAGTTTGTGGTTATTATGGTTTTAGTACAAACACCACAGCTGCTCATTATCCAAAATGAAATTAATTGCTCAACCTCAAAGTCAACACAAAATAGACCCTAGTTACTTTATTTTCCACAATGAATGTTTTAAAAGACGTCTTTAATCTTTCTTTAGGCTATATGTTCTCTGTCTGTTCTTCACACAGATATATTATGACTTGAGTACCTGTGGGAAACACAGAACAGACTTTTCAATAATTCTTGTTTTTTTGTGCTTTTGGAGCTTGTCAGCTAATGGTTACTATATTCTTTTTTAATGAGGACAAGAAAATCCTTCAAACCATCTTTTCTTGTGTTCCACAGATGACAGACAGACGTACAGGTTTGGAACAACATGAGGGTAAGTAAAAGATATTTTCATTTTGACGGACAATTAAATGCAGACATTAGGGTCTAAAACATGTACAAACAGGTCAAGCTGTTTATAATGTGCTTTCCAAAAAAATGAAAGTAGAAAAGATCATATAAAAAATTCATATGGTTTTGAAGTGGCGATTTGATTTTGTTACTGTTGCTGTTTATCAGAGAGATGAAAGCTTTGAATACTGGAAGCGAATCAGAAACGAGTAATCGTCTGGAAAACTGCTCTGTTTCTCGTGTTTTTGCTTCACTTTCTGTGAAAGACATTAACTCTGTCACTATACAATACAAAACCACACATCAGGCTGACTCATTTCCATGGTAAAGCAAGATAATCCGGTCAAAGTTTATAGGTTCAAAATGCCATAGAAGAAGCATTTTTGCTTGAGTGATTCCATAAAGAACCTTCAACATTGAAAGAACTCTTCTTGTTGTAGTGTAGTGGAAAAAGATTCTTTAGACTATAAAAAGGTAGAAAATAAATAGTGATCTTAAAAATCTCTGACAGAAAAGTTCTTCAGGGAAACAAAAATGGTTCTTCCATGGTATTTAACCATGTTGCTGTTTCCAAGTACACAGCGAGGGGCTGTTATTCTTTATCTAAAAAAGAGGGACATTAGCACAAGCTTCAGTTCATTCAAGTGAAAAGTAAATGATGTCAGTTTTTGGGACTGGTTCCGATTAGCGCTCGGCACTGAGACTGATAGTGATTTACCTGCGTTCGGCGCGACCTATTCAGCCTCCATAGACCTTCTGTTGGTCAAAAGCTCTCTAAATCATTAGCTTCACCAATGGAAATAGTCCACCTGGTTCCCAGACACCATCTGACAACTTGTCATGCTTATTCAGATTCACAATATAACACATTGTGTTGTTTATAAAACTGGACTTTTGTACTCTCCCAGAATGTTAATTCCTGGTAAATATTCCCATCTGATTTTATGTGCGCTTGGTCATTTGATTTCCTTCATAACATTCTGGGAAAATATTAATGGGAGTTACACGTCTTCCCTCCCCATGCCAGTGTTACAAACACTCGGATCCAGACATCTGTGCGACTAACTTTAGGTTGGAACTAAGCGTGGAATCAGTGTTTGGGTGTGAGCCTGTTCGAGGGTTCTTCGGTTTCAATCTTAAAATCTGTTAATGGAGTTCTTGAAGAACGGGTCAGTTTACATTTAATTATAAAACCAGATTTTAAGAGTTCACACATGTGCATCTGTTTACATTTCTCATGATCCCAAGTCATTATTTACATCATGCTGTTTCAAATTCTTCTTTTTAGTTTATGTTTACGCTTTTTTTTGCTCACAATAAAGGTGAAAGGGCATCAGGGCATCATCACAGGGGTCTGTTCTATATGAGAATCCATACAACACCTCTGTGATGTGAGAGATGTTTTGCTATAAAGAAAATTTGTGTACCACAGAAGAAAGAAAAGACTTAATGTGAGTAAACAATGACATAATTTATGTTTTTCCTTTCTTAAACATTTACTTTAAATGTGATCTGTTTTTGTACAGTCATTCTTCCTAATCACACACAGATACACTTTTGTGTGTGTGAGAGAGGCTAAGTACCTGAGTAATGGCTTCCATGTGCTGCCGAACTCACCACACACACATAATACGGTGACAAACACACATTATCCATCACACACTCTCATCCATCTCTGCTGATGTTGTCTTTGAGGTTTAGGGCGCGTGACCGCAGATTTGAGCTCCTAAAGTCCTTAAAATCATCTATCAGAAGCACAGATCCATTGGTCAGCGTGGCATGCAACAGAAGCTGATAATGAAAGCCTGTTGGTGTATTTTCATGACTGCCTCTTTGTTGAGCTACTAGCACAACAATGTTTATAAGGTTAACGTTTAATTGCCTTATTTTCTCCTTTTTATCTTATCTTGTAAAATCTTTGAAAAAATGTTCCAGCTCTATCAACATCAGCCAGAACGAAATGCCACTGCGAATCCCCCAAGGATGAGTCCAAATTGTTTATAATGGTAAACAAAAGCATGCTGGAGATACTGTCAGTAGAGCTGAACTTGGATTTTACTCATAACATTGCCTAAGAGTGATAGTTATCCCACAAATAACAATTCTGTCATTGTTTATTCACCCTCAAAACCAGCATGTGACACAAAAGAATTTTGAGAAATATCTCAGTGGTTTTGTGTTTATACAATTGAAATCAATATTGTTTAATTATCAGCATTCTTTCAAAATATCTTCTTTTGTGTTCTGCAGAAGATAAAAAGTCAAATAGGTTTGTAATAACATAAGTGTGAGTAAACAATGAAAGAACTTTCATTTTTGGGTGAACTCATCCTTCTTAAGGAATGTCTCATTCTCGACTGAAACGTGAAATCCCTAGACGTATGAATCAGGATAAACAGATTATTGCGTAAAAATGCTGTGGGAAATGGAGATGATATCCTCACAGCAGGTTGGAAGGATATTCTAACATCCCAGATGAGCTTAAAAGAATCCAGGAGGGTCGGGAAAAAATTATACTTCCCCAGAAGAGTTCAAGAGAACATTATACTGCCCCACTTTACCCCGTCTGGCCAATTACATGCCCCTAAAGTCCATGTAACATGGCCAGTTACACAGGCTGTTAAAAGCGCTGCCGTAACTGACTCCAATAAACGCACGGTGAACAGGGTCTGTGTGTGAAAGGTATACTCAGGTATGTAGACAGTAACTGTTCAAAGACTCGCACAGAATCTCATATTCAGAAAACACATTGTGGCTATTCTTACACAAACGCAGACGTGGATGTGTGTCTTTGTCTGCACGGTCGAACCGTTACGCTCACACACATGGTAAGATCGTTAGCAGGGTCGTCTTACCGCAAGCTAACAGCCTTCGTAGGCCATCTCAACCTACAAAGGGAACAAAAGGACACTGTATGTGTGTGTGTGTGTCTGTTTCCTGCTGGTCTACCGTCAGATCCAACAGAACTAGACATTCAGAGAAAGTCTTGAGGCAGATCCTGTTGTAACACATGCATGTGCCAATGGGAAGCGGTTTGAATCAGAACATTCCAGAACTTTGACCACCTGGGTCTTAACATACCCATAATGCCCCGGAAAGGTTTAATGACAGAGCAGATTGGGATAAAGACTGTAATTTTGCCTCTTAACGCACACACCCTGATTAGGATGTGGGATTATGTCACTCACCGCATAGTCACGTGGTTGGTCAGTTTGATGAGCCAATCGGCGACGTGAATATGAGTGTGATATATTAGAATCCGTCTGCTATTAATAATAATGACCACCATGAGTAATTTACTGGATCTTTGCCACAGGAGTAGCGATTGGAAATGGATCCTCGTCTTTTATGTCTCTGAAAAACAAATATAAAGAATAAAATAATCTATTGTGACTTTTTCTTTAAAGCTGCTTTGGAGACTTTTGTATTGGAAAACACTCTAGAAACTGAATGGTTAGTTTACTTTGGTGATGCATTGCTATAGTGTCATGAGTGTTTAATAAATATTGCAAAGTGGTTTTTTTTGGTTGCCAGAGTGTTGCTATAAGGTTGCCTTGTGTTCTGGGTTGTAGCTGGCCCAAACAAACTTTCTAGCCAAGATCTTCTCTCAGGATCTTTAGTAATTCTATTGAAAGTTTTATGATCAAGCGTGACGTTTGACGCATGCAGCTCACAGTCTCAGAGTAGGTAAAAGTGCTGCTTTGAAAGTTATTAAACTGTCATGGTGTTGAAAAATGTGATGATTGCTTTGAATTGCTCTTGTATCATTAAAATGTTGTTAATCATCTGTCTGCCCAGTTCACATGTTAATCCTTTGAATGTTTTTTATTGTATTATTTTATTAGGCAGTCCTCTGTGCAAGAACCAGACATTTATGGAACGTTAGCAACACACCGTCCAGTTATCTATAAACAATTCCCCACGGATCCACCTCAACCGACGTTTTAATGGCGCCTGTCAGGTAAAATGATGGGAAAAAATGTGACAACATGAGAAAGGAAGGACGGATGGATGGAAAAGGAGGACAAAAAGAAGGATATGGAACAAATGGAAGCTCATAAAAGTTACCAATAAGAGTTCAGGCCGTTTATACGGCCTCGCTCTCAGCCCCGCCCACACAGCATGGGGGCGTCTGTTAGACTCATAACTCCGCCCACCACAGCTGCTGGAAGTTGATAGACAGCCTTTTACCTCACCCCAACACACACACACATCATTAAAAGCCAAAGGCACACAGAACTAGTTCTTTTCTCCTGTACCTCAAATAAACACACTCTGAGAGAGCTCTTGAATCACTCAAAGGCTTTCTCTGATACAGCAACATACAAACAAATACACATTCATTCTCTATTCATACTCTCCAAAACCAAACTTTAAAGGCTGAAGAGACTAAAGGATAAAAGATCAGCTCATACACTCCTTCTGTAGGTAGGCAGAAGGTTGTGGTTAAAGATGCCTGGCATAATGCATCTCCTCACGGCCGTTTCTCTGATCTTGACTCTCAGCTCGGCAAACGCAGAATCCACCGGTGAGTACACATAATATTTTATTTGAAAAGAGTTTAAAGTGTTCTTTAATGGTTACATTGTATGAACTTTCTAGGCATTTGAATTAATTCCTAATAACATTCTTGTAAGGTTCATTGTGGTTTTATTCGCTCGTTTTCCTAGTTTTTCTGCCTGTCTCGTAAAATCTCACGCTGAGCCGTATATGTCAGTCTTACTCTTTTAAAAGAGTCTGATTTCTTCATTTTCTTTTTCTTTTTTTATTTCTTTGTTTCTCTGTATCCCACGTTTTTTCTTTCCATTCCATTTGTTTCTTAATTTCTGCAATGTGTTTATCACAACACATCAGGCTCCAATTTTGCTCTTACTACTTTGTGTGTGTCTGAGAGAGGAAGATTATGTGTGTGTTTGTGTGTCTTAATGGTAGTTAATTCAGAGCTTAAAAATGAAACAAATAGATGAACACATAATATTTGTCAGTCCAACGTATACTTAAAGCCATTTGTGTTTGAACATCAGAGTGACAAATAATAAATAAAGCTGACCAAATATGCTGGCTATCACATTTAGCATCTAAACATTTCAGCACATCATTTGTAAACAAAATGATGCATTTGAGCAATAAAAGAAACAGACAAATTCTGCTTTTCTTCTGCTTGGCTCAGCACGTGATGTAAAACAAAGAAAGATGGAATGGCGGTTTAGTGGTCTGGAGTTTAAACTGGTGCTACTGTCGAGTTTCACAGGATTTTTCCAACCAGAGTCTTGGATTTGTGTGAATATTGTTTCGTTTCACATTTCAGTTATCTTACTGATTTCTAAGGCATGAAAATGAGTCTGGTCATCTCTTGCTGTTCAGCCTTATAAAAGATGTCATTACGGTATCATTAACGTAATAGTTTTTTACACTGTAATATTTGCCTGTTCAGCCAATGGCGGACTGCCATCACCATAACAACCCACATCTGTATTTGACAACCGATAGTAACACCACAATGGCTGTCCTTTCACCTGGCTTTCATGAAGTTTTCCACTTAAAATCTTTAATGACGATCCAATTCAATCCCAGTTCGTGTCAATCTCAATTATATCATCTTTATCAACAGTTATGGGAATGTCTTTTTTGTACAAAACCCAAGATATTAATCTGAAATTCAAGAGCCTTTCATTTTATTCTGGAACTCAACAGAAGTCACATTAAGCTAAGAAAGCTACTTTTTAAATTAAGTGAAAGTTTTATATCCTTTGATGCAACAAAACCCACCAAACTCATTCAGGCATTACTTGCCAACAATAGACAGACTGTATTTAGTCTCAAATACGTATGTGACCTGTTAAATGAACAGCAACATCATTTAGAGAATGACATCAACCTAAAAAGACGTGGGCATGATTCCCAGCGTGCATTAGCATAAAGAACAACTTTATGTTTGTGAGCGGAATGCTTTGTGTTTGAATAATCCTTTGTATAACACTTATATAACCTTTTATTAATGTTTCCTTTCGCAGTATATAACCTGTTAACTTCGCCGGACTGTCTGCCAGATCTGCTGCACGGAGGTTTGGCAGAGCAGGGAGTAACAGAACTCTTTATTCTCACAACGTTTCGTCTTCAGCCCAGAACCGGAACCACCATATTTAGTCTGTATAACCCACGAGACAACAGCAAGTACTTTGAGTTTACTGTTATGGGAAAACTCAATAAAGGTAAGAATGTTTTTACAACACCTTTAGTTGTCTTAGAAGCAAAGTGGGTTATGATGTTTTAATTTTAGATTATAAATACAAACTTTAATTTTAATCTAAATTGCTCTGATGAATTAGTTTTAATAAAACTAAGAACATTGGGTAACTGGGGTTCTTTTTAATGTCACGTTTAAAAGATCAGTATTAAATTCATTGCAATTTATTCATTTACGTTCTGTCGTTAAAATGGATAAAAATAAAGATAATATATCCTTCTATCTGTCTCTGTCCACAGCTTCCTTGCGATACCTCCGCAGAGATGGCAGGATGAGTACCGTCACCTTTAACAATCTAAAATTGGCTGATGGTGAGAAGCATCGCTTGCTCTTCCATCTGAAAGGACTAGAAGTGGGCAGTCCGGGGGCGTTTCCACATGGCCAGGGGGTGTTACCTGTGCCCGGTGTGGAACTACACGTAGACTGCAGGCTGGTGGAGACCCTGAGAGATTTACCAGCGGTGTTTAATGGCCTAAGCAGTCAGCAGGGAGTGGAGCTCAAAACTATGCAGGGGAAAGCACAGGTATACCACACCTTTCATGCATGCTGATGGCGTTCGTGTTCATTCATGCTGGTATAAACGGGCGCTGTGGTTTCTGTGTGTTCTGATGAGCAGGAGGAGCTGGAGGTGCTCAAACTGGCATACGGTGATTCAATGGAAAATGTTGCATCGCTTCAGGACTGCCACACACATCAGAGTGACTCCGTACAGACGTTAGGTATGAATTAAAAGTAAAAACACCGTCAGAGCCGATTGCCTTGTGGGCAGTGGTCTGACATGTGTGGCACAGCTGCACTTTGGGTGACTCGAGTTCGAGTCCTTCCTGTCCTCTCTCATCTATACTGTACAAATAAAGGCAAAAAGCCCAAAAATTAATCTTTAAAAATAAGACGAAGTAATGCAGGTTATCCAGGATTGACATCCTAACAAACACAGTGTTTTATACTAAAGAAAATATGAATAAAAATAAAAATTACGTCATTCTTTACTCACTCATGTGCGATCTTCACTATTAGGACTCAGAAAGATGTAAAGAAAGTACATTTTACAAGTAAAATACCAATGTACATGATGAAACAAACTAAAAAAAATTTGCACATGTAAAACCGACTGTGAACGACAGAGAAATGGAGAAAAATAATGTGATTACATTTTCTCTTTGTGTGTATGAAGGTCTAAACACTAAACAGCTCACTACTCAGATGCTGGAGCTGACCAAAGTTATCAATGAGCTGAAAGATGTTCTTGTTCAGCAGGTAAAAGTTGATGTTTAATTGAATATTCCTATTTTTTTATACTATTATTATTGCTCTAATTTGTTGTGTTTGTGCACACATTTACAGGTAAAGGAAACATCTTTTTTGAGAAACACCATCTCTGAGTGCCAGGCCTGTGGTAAGACATCACAAACGCTCAAGCACAATCCACACATGAGAATGTTTTCAGATACAAGTGACAGACACGCACACATGTTTAACATGACCACAAAAATGCAACAGCAACACGTGCCAGATATGTACTTTAAACTGTAACCAGATTAAGGGCGCAGTCATGCGTATGGTGCTCTTCTGACCACCACATGCATCTTATAATTTGTTAATTTCTAGGGCTGGGTGGAGCAGAGGTGATAAAGCCGAAGTGTGCTCCCGGGGTGTGTTTCCGTGATGATATGTGCACTGAAACAGAGGATGGGGTGGAGTGTGGACCGTGTCCTGATGGATACACGGGAGATGGATATAGCTGCGATGATGTTGATGAGGTTTGTTAAATGGGTCACTATTAAGAGCAATGGAATTTACAGTACTGTACATACTGTACTTGACACAAACCTTTCTCTCAAGTACAACTGTATTTTTAACATAAGCTGCAAAAACAGAATGTTCCATGCTTACAAGAAATGTCACATTTGATGCCCATTTGATAAAGGGGAAGAATTCATATTGTTTGTATGTAGAAAGGTTGTGGCTTCATTTCATTTCATGCATGAATGAATGACATTGGCATACATGTGTGTACAAATTGCAGTGTCAGTTCAACCCGTGTTTCCCTGGCGTGAGGTGTGTAAACATGGCTCCAGGGTTCCGCTGTGAAGCCTGCCCTCGTGGATTCACTGGCAAACCAGTGGAGGGTGTGGGCGTTGCCTTCGCGCAAACACACAAGCAGGTATTAAAAATAAAGTTTTTACAAAAAGTTTGATCATACTGATAGTTCAGATGTACATATTTGAATACTCATGTGAGGTCTCTTTTTGAGGTAATTTGTTTATATGTTTAAAGAATGTCATAGTCAGGTAAAGTTTTCAAAATTGTCACATTAATAACAGTCCATATTACTCATATATAAATACATGAAAAGAAAAAGAAAATAATTATTTTATGTTCTTTGAAGAGTCCTCTCTGCTTCATGTGTTGGGTATTATAGCTTCTGGTTCGTGCATTTTAATTGAAAGAAATCCTACAAAGTATGTTGCCTCTCTGTTTTTCTGACGTCTGGAATCTATCAACAGGGATTTAGTAAAATATAAACAGATATTGGTAATAAATACATTCTATGAGAAATTATATTTTAATTTTTGACTAAAAATGTCACATTCATAAAGCTGAAATTGCCCACATATTCGGTTGCAGTCATAATCATGACATTCAATAGAAAGGTCAAGCAATGTATTATATATAATGTCACGTTTGTTGAGAGAGCAAGTAAGTGTACATCTCTTAAATCCTTTTTTGTTTTGTTACAGGTGTGTGATGACATAGACGAGTGTAAAGGTCCAGATAACGGAGGCTGCACTCCCAATTCCATTTGTGTGAACTCTGTGGTGAGAAATGACATCAACACAGTCAATTCTGTGATGCAAAGTGGTTTTAAATCTTGGTTTTGTGTAATATAGCCCCTCAGAGTAAGTGGGATGTGTTTGTTTTGTGTAAGGGATCATATCAATGTGGCAGATGTAAGTCCGGTTTCACCGGTGACCAAATCAAAGGTTGTAAGCCAGAGAAAAGCTGTGGAAGCCGGCTAAATAACCCCTGCGACCCCAACGCTCAGTGCAAAGAGGAGAGAGACGGGACCATTACTTGTCAGGTACACAGTCACACATTACTGCACAAGGACAAAATGTATCACGCTCAGACGAAAATGCTAAATGTACTTATGTGTGAATTAGTGTGGCATTGGGTGGGCTGGAAATGGTTTTCTCTGCGGAAAAGACACAGACATTGACGGCTACCCTGATGAGAAGCTGCGCTGCAGAGACCCCACCTGCAGAAAGGTAACTATGGCAACCATGCGGTCGGTATTGACTTTTGCTCTGCTGATATCATTTGTGTATTTCAAGGACAGCTGATTCATATTGTGTCTTTTTAACCAGGATAACTGTGTTTCCATTCCAAACTCGGGACAAGAGGACGCAGACGGCGATGGCAAAGGTGATGCGTGTGATCCAGATGCGGATGGTGATGGAATACTTAATGAGCAGGTAAACACGAACGGAAATGGAATCATTACCGATTTCTTTTCTCTTGTCCTTCTATCGCTGGTAAAGAAATGATCAGAATCTAAGGTATTACATTTTGTTGTGCATATATATACATTTCAGGATAACTGCTGGTTGACGCCAAATATAAATCAGCTGAACAGTGATAAAGACAGCCACGGTGATGCATGTGACAATTGTGTCCGAGTGGATAACCCAGACCAGAGAGACACAGATTCAGATGGCCTCGGAGATGCATGTGACGATGACATGGATGGAGATGGTGAGGGATCACGAACACAGATCAGTTCTAACAAAAGATTTCCTCTTTTTTGTCTTTTCGCTGCTGAGTCACTCCCATTTCATTCTTAGGGATTAGAAACTTTCTGGATAACTGCCAGCGGGTGAAAAATCGTGACCAGCTGGATCGTGATGGGGATGGGGTGGGAGATGCATGTGATAGCTGTCCTGAAATCCCAAATCCAAACCAGGTATTTACAGACAAACTACAATCAGATATCTGATTTTTTAAAATAACCTATAAGTTAAAGAATATTATTAATTTAAATCTTTTTTTCCCCAGTCTGATGTTGACAATGACCTCGTTGGAGATTCTTGCGACACAAATCAAGACAGGTATAAACTGCAAAAAAGTATTTTTATATTGTTTTTCAGTATGTACAATCCTTAAAACGACAAATTTACCTGAGCGGCAACATTGCATAAGTGATTCGAATTTGTATTTAGAAAATATACAGTATATTTAGTCTTTAGTCTTACTTATTGTTCACTTGTTTACATTTAAATCAAGCAAAGTGCAGCACAACTTTGCATATCTGTTAAGAAAATGAATGTTCTGAGAAGATATAACATCCTTTTTGAAATATCTTGCATCCTGAAGTGATGGTGATGGCCACCAAGATAGCAAGGACAACTGCCCGCTGGTAATAAACAGCTCCCAGTTAGACACAGACAAAGACGGACTGGGAGATGAATGTGATGACGATGATGATAATGACGGTATTCCCGACACACTGCCTCCTGGACCTGATAACTGTCGGCTGGTGCCCAACCCTGACCAGATGGACGACAACAGTGAGTACTTACCACAATTTTGGGCCTTAACCAGTTCTTCGAAGCTCACCCTCATGTTGGCATACAGTAACATACAGTTTGCTTCCATTAACATTACCAATGTCTTGTTCGTTTCCCCATTATTTAGATGATGGGGTGGGTGACATATGCGAATCCGACTTTGACCAGGACAAAGTGATCGACAGGATTGATAACTGCCCAGAAAATGCAGAGATTACATTGACAGACTTCAGAGCCTACCAGACAGTCGTACTGGACCCAGAGGGTGATGCTCAGATTGACCCCAACTGGGTGGTTCTGAACCAGGTAACACATTTCTAATTCAAGAAACGTATAACGAACAAGTCTGACAAACCTTGTTTTGTCTTCTTGTGAAGGGAATGGAGATAGTCCAGACTATGAACAGTGACCCAGGCCTTGCTGTTGGTTAGTGGCTTATTTTTTTTACATTTACTAAATGCTAAGGTGATCTATTATATGCATTTCTAAAAATTATCTTGTACCCCTTTCCGATGACCAGGCTACACTGCATTCAGTGGTGTTGATTTCGAGGGTACATTCCATGTGAACACAGTGACTGATGACGACTACGCCGGTTTCATCTTTGGATACCAGGACTCCTCCAGTTTTTATGTGGTGATGTGGAAGCAAACGGAGCAGACGTACTGGCAGGCCACTCCCTTCAGAGCCGTGGCTGAACCTGGCATTCAGCTAAAGGTTGTTATGCGAATTTTAAGATTTGATCTTGGAAGTTTGTCGCATGGAAGTAACAAAGTTCTCTCTGTATTCATCTCAATATCAGGCAGTGAAATCTAAGTCTGGACCAGGTGAGCATTTGAGAAACTCTCTGTGGCACACCGGTGACACTAATGATCAGGTGCGTCTGCTGTGGAAGGATCCAAGAAATGTTGGCTGGAAAGATAAAATATCATACCGCTGGTATCTGCAGCACCGCCCGCAGATCGGATACATCAGGTGAGCCAAACTAAACACAGGTGATTCATACTTCAAGCAATCAGTAATAAGCAATCCCCTACATACAACACTTCCCATCCAAGAATTTTTCTTGTCACTAAAAGCTTGAGGCCTGTTCATCAGGATAATTCACATGAGAGAGAAATGTGTTAAGAGAAGGACTTTTATGTGTGTTTAGGGTGCGCTTCTATGAGGGCACGGATCTGGTGGCAGATTCTGGCGTGACAATTGATACGACAATGAGAGGAGGAAGGCTGGGTGTCTTCTGCTTCTCTCAGGAGAATATCATCTGGTCCAACCTGAAGTACCGCTGCAATGGTAAGAACGCACACAAATGTCCCAAAAAAGCATTACTGCAACACACATTAGATGGTTATATCCATCATATTGTTACATAGATGCCGATTAAACAATATGATAAACATAGTGAAACGTTATGATTCATATTTGATACTATATCAAAGATCAAATGTGTCTGCTTCACTTTGCCACTATCACCAACAAAAATCAAGTTTGCGCTCATAGACTGCAGATTTATTTCTAGAATGAAAGATTATATCAACATTGATAAAAGGATCTAAAATAAAAAAATTGATATATGATTATACAAGCACAGCCTGTAATGTACAGAAGCCATGCATCATAATTCTTTACTTTATGACTTCATCTCTTTACAGACACCATTCCAGAGGATTTCCAAGAGTTCAGTACACAACACGGCATGGACCCACTGTAAATAAGCCCAGTAACGGTATACACACTTGAGTGTGAGTGTATATACTCGCACCATTACACACATTCCTGTGTGTTTCTGAAATTGTAAAACAGCTTTGCACAATGTGTGTGTGTGTGTGTGTGTGTAAAATTGGGATATGTGTATACACAATGTGTATGCCTTTTTTAATCCATCTTTTTTTTACTGTGTTCTGGATTATTCCATCTAGTGGTAAAAAAAGCAAATACACTAGTTCATATAACATTTAGATAAAAGATGTATAGCATCTTCTGTTATCAGTTACAAATGCCTAGAATGAAGGTAGATTTGCATCCAACCTTTTGTTAAAACAATATTTACCAAAAAGGATTAAACCTATTATGATAAAAAAGGGTAAAATCTAAACCTGCTGTCTCACATTCTGTTTGACAATAAAATAAGATTTTGATGATTTTGATAAGATTTGTGTGTTCTGTGGCCCAAAGACAATACCTCTGTTTCAAACCTCAGTAAGATTGTGTTGAATATGGGCAATTCCAGCATTATGGACGTGACATTTTCAGCCAAATCTTGAAATATAAATTCTCACATAATGTATTTATTATCAATCTATTGAATCATCTGTTTATATTTTACTAAATTCCTGTTGACAGAGTCCAGACTTTAGGAAAATGTCAGTCTCTATACACGAGTTATATATTTAAAAAATGGCAAATATACATGCGTTTTATATGTGACAAAAAAGAACACACGTTTTTAAGAGGCAACATACTTTGTAGGATTTCTGTAAATAAAAATGCACAAACCAAAAGCAATAATACCCAACAAATGGAACAGATTATATGTTTAAAAGAACATAAAATAACTATTTTCTTTTACTTTTCACATAGACATTTATGAGGAATATGAGGCGGCTCACTACAGCTCATGTTTAATAATGTAAAAAACTCTGAAGATTTAGTGCCAGTCTGAGTTAACAGTGAAAGTTCCTGCTGTTTTTACTCTTACCTCATGCTAACCTCAGCAAGTCATCACATTCCTGCTGTATGTGCAAGCAGTTTTATTACAAACTTTGAAAGAAAGTGTTCCTCGAAGAACATTTGGACAAGTCCAGCAGATGGCAGTACAGATTTAACATTCACAGTGTTCTGCTATGAGCTATTAATAGAAAGATGCTTTCTCTGTACTGTGTGTTCCCCCTTACCTCATGTCCCCATGAATATGAAATTGCTTTCAGTCAGTCAGTCTGTCAGTCTGTCTGCAACTCCTGTCTGAATTCACAGATAAAGAAGTTGATTGTGAATAGCATTACACAACCAAATGAGTCCCACTTGAGAGATGGAACTGAGAAGTGCTTTCAAATACCACTTTACTCATTATGAATCACCCCGTAACCTTTACAATGTCACCCGCTGGGAGAAAAAGGGAGTGCAGAAGAAGAAAGTGGTGTAGGAAGAGCCGTACCTGTGAATGTCACTCCCCGGCAACACACAGCTTTATCCTACACATACACACATATGGCAAAAATGGGGTAATAGTCAGACAGAAAGTTTATTGTTGTGTAGAATGATTACAAAATATGTAATTACTTTTAATATTGTGTCATATGGTATAATGGTGCTTTATTATTATTCATACTGTACCATATTAACAGTTATGTATTGCAATCATGCATTTGTGTTTGTGGTGTTTGGAAAAAACAGCCCTGTAAGTATTTAATCCATATGATATCTCACATCCTATTTGTTTTTGAGTACATTATGTGATATTATTTTTTTCTATTTGATCAGATTTATGATTAGATTTATGGGTAAAACATCCAACTGATTTGCAATGCAGGAGGGCACCTAGGAACCTTAATAGAATAGATTTGTGGGGTGTTTTGGGGTGTTTCATCCACCTAGCGAACCACCCCAAAAGACCCCAGCAACAGGCTTACAATTTATACATTTGCATGAATTAAAGTTCTGAAACGATTTATATTCAAGGAATACATGATATGAGTTTGTGTGCTCACAAGAAATATCGCGGAAATTACCTCATTGTGTAAATCAAAATCTGGTAAAGACCATTCAAGAAATTCAAGTTTCTAAATAACAGAGGGTTCCCTAAACTTACTAGACATCTTTTTTTAATCGTTCAGACTTCGTGACAATAATCCTGTAATTTATTCACGGATTAAATTAGCCCTCAGTCGACGATAATAACAGCGCGCGCTCTCGCGCTCATAAACAGACATCGGCGCTATAGGGGCGCCCAAATTACGAGACACAGTTGGACATCCGCCGGTCACGCGCCGCGCGTTATTATTAAAAGCACGAGATCACGACTTTTCGGGAGCCCCTGCTGCGAGTTTTACTGCAGAAGCACAATGTTCCCTCAATGTCACCGACCTAACGATAACACAATGTTCCCTCAGCGTCCTCGCCGACATTTATACGACACTCACACACCCATCTCACATTCATCAGACCTGCCGAATCGGTCGATCATGACAGATCTCGAGGTGTCGTTCACACAGTTCAGCTCGGTTTTTCCAAAATGGAGGAAATCTGAAAGATTTTCTGACGTTTCAGAGAGAGGGACATCTACACCAAATTTGTCCAATATTCCGGTAGCAGCGGGAATCCTGAAGCATCTTTCTCTCGTGATTGGCTGATGGCTCGACATTGAGGAAATATGGCCATTTATGTACCGAGCACGGCGCGCCAATTCACCTGCAAGTACGTTGCAACATTCCCCACGGGTCCGTTTAATGCGTTACCGCTCAGTTAACACTGGGACAGTCTGTGAACTCGCTCTTACGGACACGAAATGGCTTTTAATGTCCGTGGAGAGGGGAACACTGAATTGCCACTTTGACAAGCATAAAAACTATTATAACAATCCACCGGCGTTGACAAGCACACGATAATTATCTTTAATTGCATGTGTGGGTGAAGCGGTGTTTTTTCTGTCTGTTTGAACTGCACTCTGACACAAAAAGACATTGAAGTGTACATATGTATGTAAGGTATAACATCAAATATGAATCATAAAATTTCTTCTCACAGGTCACTTGTATATATACGTGCATAATTATGTAAAAAACAAAAGTTTACATAAAAACACAGTTCTTCAGTTCCCAAAAAATAAATAAACAAAAAAGCCAAAGGGAAACCAAATACTACACGTTCTGTGTTTGCTGGAAATTATTTTTGTATATTTATATAGGAACCTAATGTATTAATGTTATGCACTGTTCCTAATTGTTATATACTTTAGTGTTTATATTGCCACGAAATGTTTAATGTAATATTAAATCTTAATATTAATGTAAGTAATGCATCAGAATAATAACAATAGAATACCAGAATCAATTGTTGGCAACAATTGCTGCTGATGCTTATTGACATTCTACTCTTGTGCTTCTCTCTGTCCCTCAGACCCAGTAGCCTAATCTTAGCATCTAAAAATAGAAATAAGAAGAAATGTGAACTACGGTAATATTGCCCTCTTGTTACAGCACGTACCTTATAATTTGCCCGTGAATCTTAATTCTCACGCCATTCTGTGCGAGAATATTTGTCACTTTCATTCACAACTTTCCCATCCAAAAATCTGGCAGACAAACCAAAAGAACAATGTGTAACAGAGCCGAATTTAGGCATGCAGGATGGAGGGAGGGAGACTGATTGTGAATTCCGGAAACGCTCCTCGACATGGAGCGATGGGCTGCTACATCCGCGTGAGGCTCACCGCATCTAGCACGAGCGTCGAGAGTGGATTGGTGGACACGCGGTATTCCCTGTCGTGTACGTGGAGAATGGGCGGGCTCGGGGAAGCTCGGTCACGCAGCGTGGGCGCTGTGAGTAGAGCGCGAGTATAAAAGCGCGAGGAGAGCGGCAGGGAGATGCAGCAGACGGCAGCTGAAGCGCGCGCGGAACACACTCAGCATCAGCACCATGGTTCTCATCTGGACTCAGTTCGGCGTCAAACACAAGAATGTCAAGTGTAAAGTTCGAGTGATCCACGGCGAGGAGGGATGGACTTCAGAGGTGAGATGATGCCGGTAAAATGTAAATGATGTGCTGAAAACTTGTATGTGCTTTTGTGTTCTCCGATATATACACACACAGACTTTCAGTGTGTGTTTATATAGTGAAGAATAAAAAAGAACATATAGTTTTACCTTTACTTAAAGTACATTGCACACTATGTGTACAGACACATTTATTATGTATAATATAGCCTGTATATTTTAAGGAACGATCTGTATTTTTATATATATTTAATATTTCATATAATATAAAATGTTATATATTTTGTATATGTTTTATATTGAAAATAATCATTTTATATTTTACATTCATAAAGCTTTAAAAAGCCAGAATTACTAGTCTACAAAGGCGAAAACTTATTTTATTGGTAGTTACTGTTCAAATATTATAGTAATTTAATAATATAAAAATCTGATGATAAAATTCTCTGCTTAAACGCCTTTTACACTTGGACAGAGATGGCAAAAAACTTAAATTCAAACTTAAAAATGCAAGAATTGATCAAACACTCTATACATACCCCTTCAATGTTTAAGGTGATCACATCACTCCCTAAACTGGCATGAATGACACCTGTAATCATCCTGTAAGTGATAAAACTAGAGAAGATTATTCTAAACTTTTTATATCTGTGTGTCTGTGTGTGTTCAGGAGGTGCGTGAGGAGCCTGAAGTGTCTAGTCCCCCTTCCTCACCCGAGTGTTTGGATTACTACGCTGTGCTTGGCGTTCCAAATAACTCTAATGAGGAGGAGATCAGACGGGCATACAAGCGTCTGGCACTCCGTTACCACCCCGACAAGAACTCAGACGCAGACGCAGAGGACAAATTCAAACAGATTGCACAAGCCTACGATGTATTGATGGACCCAGAGAAACGCAGCATCTATGATCAACAAGGTGAGAATAAAGCAAACACAAAAACATATTTGGCTTCTAGACTTAAGATGACAAAACTGAATTTAGATTAAGATAAATAATAACCCCAATAACACATAAACTTACAATTGCTTTGTGTCACACACAAAGCAATCTCTGTCTCTCTCTCTCTCTCTCTCTCTCTCTCTCTCTCTCTCTCTCTCTCTCTCTCTCTCTCTCTCTCTCTCTCTCTCTCTCTCTCTCTCTCTCTCTCTCTCTCTCTCTCTCTCTCTCTCTCTCTCTCTCTCTCTCTCTAGACACAGACACAGCAATCTCTGTCTCTCTCTCTCTCTCTCTCTCTAGACACAGACACAGCAATCTCTGTCTCTCTCTCTCTCTCTCTCTCTCTCTCTCTCTCTCTCACACACACACACACACACACACACACACACACACATTGTGCTGCAGAGTTGGATGTGCAAACAGCTGCAAACATAATAAAAAATTTATCCAGATTTTATTAACCAACGAGGGAAAGTTCCTCTTAGATGTGCAGACTAATCCACACCCAGTTGTATTCTAACAGTTGTCTCATCTTCTCCAGGTTTAACCAAAGGGGGTGTGGCTTCCACAGGAAATAAAAGCGACCCTTTCCAAAGCGCCTCCAAAACCGACGGCCACTCCTGGCGCATGTTCTTTAACTTTGAAGTCGACTCCGACGATGACCTCTTTAACCCCTTCCTACGAAACCCCCTTCCCAACCTCAGCCGTCACCACGGTAACAAAAGCGGACTCAAGCCTCCGGGTGGGGCCGAGGTCCACGAGCTCCTCGTGTCACTGGAAGACATTTTGACAGGCGTGACGAAGCGCGTGAAAGTGACACGCCTTCCTCAGACGGACAAGCACACGCTGAGGCCTGAAGAACGCGTGTTCGACGTGGAGGTACAGAAAGGATGGAAGGAGGGGACGAAAATCACCTTTCCCATGGAGGGGCATCAGATACTGGGCCACGCCCCTAACGACCTGGTGTTCGTGATTAAGGAGAAGAAACACTCCCAGTTCAGACGAGACGGCTCGCATGTTGTGTACACCTCCATCATCACCCTGCGAGAGGTGAGATGCGTACGTGTGTTTATGTGTGTGTGGTACAAAATGTTCCCTCACAGTCTCTGGGACTCAATAAGCCTCTGCAGAGAGCAGCGTCTAAATTTAGCATCTCTCCCCCGCAGCCTCAACTCTTACACACACACACGATCTCACACACACTCCCCCTCCCTTCTCTCACACCACCACCTCCTCAGCATCCTCAGCATCGTCTCTCACACATTCTGTCATTCTCTCCTCCTCTGCTCACCAGAACTCACTCTCCATTTTTTTTACTGTTAATGCATCGATAGTGGTGAATCAATATTTGTTATCAGTAAATCGTATCACTTAGATATCATTGATTCTCTACTTCTGTCATCTTACATCCATTCTTACTTTCTAAACAAACCTTTCACCCACTTTCACTCTCTCTCTCGTTTCCACATCCATCTTTCTTTCTCTACCCACCCACGTCCTCTCGTCCCCCGCAGACTGTAGCATCATTGAAAAATGGTAGCGATTAGCAGTTCTTTTCTGCTCTTGCATAACAGCGAGGTTCAATCTGTCTGGCCTATATTCCGCCCGCATCCGACTCATAATGATGCTTGCGTTATATAAAACCAAACCACATTATAGGCACAAGTGGATTAGATCTAATAACATATGCCGGAGGGGCATTATAGCTCTCCTGCTGGTTTATCTCCTGCCAAAATACTGCAGTGTGTGATATAACAGCTTTGGATTAAGAAAGCAGACCTGCTAGCTGAGTTCAATATAGACATGATAGAAGATCAATAATTTTACAATTTTGATATTCTTGTTATGTCCCATGACAAAATTTTAACAAGATTTTCTTTTTTTGTTTCTTTCAGGCTCTGTGTGGATGCACAGTTAATGTCCCAACACTCGATGGACAGATGAAGCCCCTCCCATGCAGTGATGTCATAAGGCCAGGATCAGTCAGACGGCTTATAGGGGAGGGGCTACCCAGAGTGAAAAACCCCGCCCAGCGTGGAGACCTGTTGGTGGAGTTTCAAGTGGTTTTCCCCGATCGCATTCCACCAAGTAGCAAAGAGATCATCAAACACAGCTTGGGACAATGTTAACTACTGAACACGCACACACAAGTGGACGCACACTAATTTCACTGACGGACGTAACGTCAGCCGTTTGTCTCTGTGAGGCACACACATCCAACACGCACTCACTCAGGTGTGCAAACCATTTACACATAGGTATGTAATACCTGTATAAGTGTAATTCATACAAAGACTGAAATGTTTCGAAAGTACACAATGTATACACACCTGCAATTCTCTGAAACCACACAGAGGTGCTACTCTGAAGTGTTAACATACTTCTTTATCCATGACAACCTTGTACTTGCGTACAGAACTGTCAGTGATTTAGTCTCTATGAGAGATTCCTGTGTCATGTTCCAATGAATTATTTATTATAAGATTATACTAAGACGATGTGAATTTCTAATATATATCCTGCCATGTAAGATGAATGCATGTTTTATAAGGAAAAATAAAGTTTTATTAATTAAAATAATGTCTATTGTCATTTTGTGCTGGTTATTTGTCAGAAAAAAGATTTAATCTCTGCAGGCATTAAAAATGCTTTTGTCAGTAAGAGAGAATAAGAGGGAAAATATTAAACTTTCATCATTTAGAAATATAAAAATCCTTATTAAAATTCTCATTGGAGAATATTAAAGTTATTCTTTCTATATTGTTTTATGCATTGGATATCTCTCTCATATGTTCATATTTCATAGCAAAAGTCTGTTCTGCAGATCTGAATACTAATGAAGCTCAAGACTACATGAGGACATGCTGTGATTGATTTAAAGAGTGCTACAAAGCTTTAGCTTTTCAAATCTTGTTAATGAAATATTTCAGCCTTGTGTAGCTCTTATTCATTTCTTCTTCTTTTTTCTTTTCTTTTAATGAAGAAAAGTCAATGAGAGTTCTTTGAAATAACATGGGTATATTTCTTTAATATGACTTTTTCTCAAATCATTTGTTGTGCAGGTTTTTGTCTAAAAAGCCATTGCACATTTCACAGCACACATTTGTTACTGATACCCTTTAAAACACATGAGATTGTGGTTCACAGTGAATGTGTAAATGTCTGAGTGAGAAGAACATCGTCTCGTGTCAGTCAGAGCTTCATGAATCATTCTCACAGCTTTAACTGCCAAACACTTATTCAGGTTCAGAATGGCCTTTTATAGCAGTGTGACAACGATCAGTAAGAATCAGTGAATTTTGATCCCAGACACTTCTAAAACAGTTCATGCTAAATATGAACTGTACTGTCTGCTTACTTTAGTAAATGTTAGTATTTGCATTATGTAAATGAGTTATTAATGCTGCACGAATATAATTTTCTGCCTTTTCGCTTTCATCTGGATTTTATATCACAGAATCATTTCACATGTCGACAACTTGTGCTTTTATATTTTTGCACCTTATTGAAAAATTCCTGATTTGCAAATCACTTTATATATGTGTCTATAAAATGAATAAGTGTAAGTGTAAGTACCATCCAAAGGCTACTTTGGAATCAAGCACATGTTTTAATATAGGCTAATGTTTCAATGGTGATGACTTCAAAGAAAGCTCAAACACACAAAGGGTTTTAGGGTTTCTTTAACTGATCTTTAATGTTATACTGCCCCCTCTCGGTCATACAATGAATTAGGGCAATCAAATCGTTAAAATAAGCTTTTGTACATAAGAGATGTTTGTTCATGATAAGCTAGTGTGAACACCTACAAACGTTTCCCACAAAACGCATAAAATACAAAATGTATATAAAAAAGACAAAATTTCAGCTGCTCTATACTGGCCCCTTCAGGTGATGAACTGAATAAAATGCCATTGAACTGAAATACATGGTAAGAGTCTTTACACAAAATTAAAATCACATAAATAAAAAGATAAAACAAACAGTGAATTAAATATAAAATTCATACTCAATGCATTATGTCAATATTTCTATTCCGGTGCATTTACTTAAGAATTATGGGAAGAATAATTGAGAAACTAATTTAAAACGTAGTTTATTTTTTGTTTTAAATATATACAGTATATATAGAACATACATTATTATCATTTTGGACATTTTATTATGTACAGTCCTCTGGTTTACAAACCTGTAAGTGGCGTTTAGCGTCATCTTCTGGACATCACAGGTACTTAACTGATACTGCAAAAATATACGGAATAAAAAGGAATATAACAAAAATATATACATTATGTCCTACATTTAAAATATTGTTACCATTTTCTGGTTTTCTTACCATATTTGTGTTTGTAATTACTCATGTAGGAACCCCACCAGGAATCTAGGAAGCGCAGCTGAAAGTCTTTAGGCCTCATGAGAGGGAAGCCACAGGACGCCCTGCAAAAGTGCCTTTACATATTCAACATTTTGAGGGTTTGCAAACAACACAGACGAGTAGGAACATCAAGAGATTTTCATCTGTAAGGTAAGACTGCGTTGTTGTTGTAAATGCTTGATTTGTAAGGGTAAAATGGCAGAAAGCTGCAGACTTCAGCATTTTCACATGGTGAGAGCGCGGAGTCAGTCTCGGTATTAATTGATGTCAATGGAGCGCACCTGTGCGCAACTGTCGACTGTCAGTTTTACACGTTTTATAGTTATTATTTTACATTAAAACATTAATAACCACTGATAATACCAAGTAAGGATCAAAGTCACAGGTGCATCCGTGATTTGTGATGAAATGTCGCAGCTGGGATCGGCTGTGCCCTCATCCAACTTACCCGAGGGCCTCCCGGTGTCCAGTTTGGCACTGTTGATCCTGGTTCTGATTCCCTGCGTGGTTCTGCTGCTGATCATCAACTGTCTGTTTGTGGGTTATAAGCTCTTTCTGTTGACCAGGAGGAAGAGAGAGCGCTGCGGGTCCGAAATCTCGCTCATGCACTCATCTCTATCCACCCGACAGAGGATCACCCGTTTCTCTGACGAACCTATGTTCGCAACGCACAGGAAGACCAACTATGTTTCGGTTTCGGAACCAATGCTGGCGCCACCAATCACGTCTTCTCTTACCTCATCGGCGGAGAGAAGAGCCACCGGACAGCGCGGTGCGTTTCTACACCCGGATGGGGTAACGTACCCCGGGTCCGGGTCACTGCGCGTGCCGAGCTGGAGGAAAAGCGCACCGGTTCTGCTGCAGTCCAGTGATTCGGAAACAGAGCGAATAAACATGGTCCCACCGAACTCACCCGCACTTCATGTGACTCCAAACGGGGTAGGGACCAAAATAACAGTATACTATACTGAGACACACTGACACATTATATATTTGTTATAGTCAAGAATTAATGGATTGAATCATTCATAAATTAAACAATTTAACTGTAAGTTCAGTCATTTAAACAGTTTTTACTTTAGCCTATTTCAACTCGTCAAATTAAGTTAATACACTCTCCACTGTCCAGAATATAAAATAGCAAGTTAATATGACTTGCAAAGCCAAGTTGATTGTAGCCTAAACATTTAAGACAGCAAAGATTTTTTTCCAGAGGTAAAACAGATGTTTGGTGATTTGTTTTGTGAGTTGAATGCCAGTCTAAAAATAAACAACATGCAATGTAACACGGTTGTTTAACCACACTGGTTCCAGTTCTCCATGCCGATGGTTTCCATGCGTAGAAGCAGCACCATGGACCTGGAGAGCGCTTCTCTGGATAAGATCCGTGTGGAGTGCGAGACTGCCAGCAGCATCCCACCAGAGAACTCCTGTTATGTGCCTTCATCAAGTCCTTCTGCTGGAGGACCTGGACTGGACAGTGACTTTGGAGCTAGTGCAGGTCAGTCAGTATGATGTCATCAGTATGTGTGGAGGTGAAAGTGTCTGTTTAAATGGTATTGTAGGACTGATAGAAGACAGAATCTTGTCTTCTGTATAGTCAATGTTAAAGAGCAGCTGTATTTGTAGTTTTTCATTTCTTTGAATTCTCCCGATTGTTTACGTAGGCGTGTCTCTGCGTATCCTTTCTATGGACAGCGATGGTTTCCCAGGCTCGGCCTGGGCATCTGCTCTGGAGTGGGATTACTATGACCCAAGTTACGTCACTCAAAACCACGTTCCAAAACACAGACACCATGCACCCCCTATCACTACCAAACAGTACTGGGTCTAGAGCCTGTGCTCCACAGAGAGACTAAAGAACTCCAAAACACTCAATTCAGCCACACTTTCTCTAGAACTTCAGTTGAGCTGAGTCTAGATTTACACACTTGTTCACTTGCCGTTTTAACTGCAACACATCACATGTATTTCAAAAACTTTCACTGCTTGCTTCTGAAACAGCCGTTCCGATCACACATTTATTACACAGTCACTCTTATGCTGTCCTCACTTTAAAACACATGTTTTTTGCACTTTTTAGTGTTTCACATTTTGTATTTGTTCTTTTTACATGTTTTGTATCACATTGGGTTCTCAGTTACTGAGCTCCTCAGAAAAGGCTGTTTGTCAAGATGTGCAAGTTCATCATTTTTAACGTGCTGTATTTATAACATGTATAGAGACCATGTCTCATTTAAATAAAGTTTTATAATTATAGGCTCTTGTTTTATTGACAAACAATATTGCACAACTAACACAAATGACAGGTTACAACTTCAGTAAAAAAAAAGCAAGTGAACCAGCTATACTACAACATGATTAAATGTAATGCCCTTTAAAAAAAAATAGAAAACTGACATTTTACCTTATTTTAGCTCACTTGTTAAACTGGTATATACTGACATTTAACTGGTTAGAAGTGTATTAGGTGTTTGCATGACCAATGGGAAAGAAGAGAAAGGCATTTAGACAGACATTTCAAACACCACTTTTATTTGAAACACAGTTTATGAGGAGCTGGATGCAGCCACTGCCGCCCGGCGGGGCTTGGGCACGGTTCCCTCACGGAATCCATTTCTGAAACACAGTAAACACAAAAACAGTCACACAACAGCAACAACTGGCCTTATCTGCTGAAGTAATGAAATAAAAATGTAGCCAAACAACTGCAAGGCATTAACCCAGAACAGCAAGTGTACAGGCATCAGGCTTACCTCAGTGTAAATTTATTATCACTGGACAGTCATTTGTTCAGACATTTATTTTTAAACATCATTGGTAAGCCAGTACGTATGCACTGATCTACACTAACCACAACCATGTGCTTTGTAAAAAAGTTATACAAATGATCATGATATTCTTTAACAACCACCCTTGAAACACACAGCAAGAGCCCCTAAACCCAAGCCGAATAATGTGCAACAGGCAAAAGTCTAATGCACATCATAAGAATATAAAAGGCAGACAGCCTAAATAATCCTAAAAACAAACTCCACAAAAAATGTAAACAATATACACCACATTGCATTTACTTTACAAAAGGTCCTGGGAAACTAAATGAAAGCATCTCAGCTCACCTGAACCTGCGGAACACAACCTTCATGTGTCTCATACGGCCGGTTCCTGTGGTGCTGCGTCTCTTGGCTTTTGCGCTCCAGTTGTCTACAAAGACAGAACGATCACACTATTAAAACATATGATGACAACAACATCATAACATTTTCACCAGCACCTGTATTCTACCAGCAATCCGTTTATAAACATCTCAGGCTTACCTCAGTTTACAAGTAATATCACTAGACATTCATTTGTTCAGACATTTATTTTTTGACATCACAGGTAAGCGCAACTATGGTAGGTAGAATGCAGGTGTTGGTATGAAGCAAACAGAACCGAGCCATCATTAAACTGAAACGTTGTGCACTATTATTTAGGAAAAGAACACTTACACTTTCTCTTGCGCTTGGCAGGGTAACCACACTTTCCGCAGGTGGACTTCTGCAGGTGATACGCTTTAGATCCACATCGACGGCACAAAGTGTGCGTCTTATTGCGACGCTTACCGAAAGACGACGTACCCTTCGTCTGGAAAACAGTACAGAAATGACATCACTATTGTTTTTATTCACAAAGCAGATGTCTCTCATACTTCCACATTTTCCCCCTTTAGAAAATATGAAGAGAAACGTTACTTGCTAAGCTTGACTATGCTAAGGCATGTTTGTGGACAGGATACATGGCTGAAATCACGAAACTAAACTATCCACGTATGCATGACATTATAAAAAAGCTCTACCACTCGCGTCGTCAGCTACAGACTCGCAAAAGTTTGTTACGTCTTTACAACTTATATATACACATCAAGATTTGACATCGCTTCAAGCTTCGTAGCTAAGCTACATGCTAACCGTTCAAATCAAACTATTAAACGCTACTTATCGCCACATCACAAACATAACAGGTGATATTGGCCCTTGAATGTAAATGCTTGTGATATTATGAATGTTTTGTGTGAGAAACCAACAGCACTAGGCAGATGTTAGAGGATTTTAAGGCAAGACGCTGTGAACTCACCATCCTTCCTCAGAGCCGATTCGAAAGAGACCGGAAAAGGCGCTGGCGTACCATTAAAACAGTACCGGGAGAGCTTTTCCGGTGCCACCGCTAAATGACTCCCCATTGTTTGTAAGTGTGCGGGTTTCTTTAGTCACGATGATATTTTTATTAACAAGTAATTGTGGTAGGGATAATATCGGTTTTAAATATGCGAGGTAGCCTAAGTAAATACAAGAAAGTGAAGGGTCATTATTGTTCTTATGCCCGCGGTACTTGAAAGTGTATGTACCGTACTCAAAATAATTTGGTTAGAGGTATTTTTAATCACAAGCTAAATCATTCTACATTACTATCAGACTAGGGTTTAATTTTCTAGTTCAATACTTAAATAACATTAAACAAAGTGGCAACGACAGTGTGTGCACCATCTAGTGTACAAACAACAAAATGCTAGTGTTTATGTCCTAATCAAGCGTGATTAAATTAGAAAAAACTGGGTTCGCTTTATGTCCTCATCCGCATACAGTATGTGATTTCTGGAGTTAAAGAGTCTTAAACTGTCCATTTTCTCTGAAGTGGAAAAGTGAATCGAGAAAGTGAGTCTTCACCATTAAATACAAACATATAGGTATTTAAAAACAACTCAAATTCTCTAATACAAACAATAACTACATTTATTATTGCTAAGTAAGCATTTTATTCACATTTTTGTGATTCTGTGAAATAACTGGCTTGATATAAAGATGTTGTTTTATACAAAGTGTTTTGTAGTAATTATGAAAAGCCTAATTTTAAACCAAACATCCGAAATCAATAGATAGCTGGAAGGCTTTACTGAAGCAGCTGTATTGATTTGTCCTTCTAAATGTTTTTTTTTTACTGGAAGCGTTCACAGCCAGCACCGTAAACATAAATTATGGGTGTAGCTGCCAAAAACGTCTAGACGGGACCCAGAGACAAATAATGACCTTCATTTATCTGACACATGCACCAATACGCTCCTGTGCAAAGCAGTAGTCTTGCGTCGCATTTGTGTAATTATGGCTAAAGGCTTGATATCAGCATGTGCCTGCAGTTCAGTCCCATTGGTGCTGATGAGAGGGTGTGGAGCGCGTCACCGATTGCGCGCACTCCGCAGCCGAGACGCGCATTTCTGAAGGAGTGCCCCGTCTTTGCATGTTATTCATAGGACTGATATGTAAAATGTTCATTCAAATTCAAGATTTATCGTAATGGACAGTTATGATATGGTTTTAATTGACGAATGCACGGTTAGATTGATCAAATGCAACACTAAAGCGAAACCGAACTGCTATGGAGACTGACCGCGCATCCGTGTCTATGCGACCGGACTCAAGGATGCGCACCAGACGGTAAACACGCACGGGTGTGCCTGAATGTGTGTTCTTTAAGGCAAACCCAAATTTTCCTGAAGGATGGGGTACGCGGACCCGACATCTAATAGAGATTTGTTGGGAAACAGATCTCTTTGTTTTATTTTCATATGTGCTTTTGGACTGGTCACCTTACTGCAGCAAATCCTCTATGGCAAGAATTACATTAAAAGGTAAGATCGTTATTGTTGCATTAATATTGCATGCTCCATTAAAAAAAAGAATACATTGATACATGCAAATATAATGCAAAATTTGTATCTGTGCTTTAAATAAAATTGTGTTTTTTTAACAAAAGCAATTTAGGATTATTCTTTAGCACATGTATTCAAGTCATATTACATCCATATGCGATGATTTTTGCTTGAAAACCACTTTTAACTTGAGATCCATTGAATCATGCCATACACAGTCTCTTGACTGACTGTCTATGCAGCGAGATGCTTTAGTCCTGTTTTTATTTTGTTCTTTGTTCTTGGTTTGTTTTTCTTTAGCTCTTCTGAACAGCTCATACATCTTACTCAAAAACATATGTGACAGCAAAAAGCCAAATGTAAAAGCCCTTAAACGTATTCCTATAATCTGAATATGTTTTTTTTATAGTGGAGTGTGATGATTTTGCCTATAGCTGAGATTCAAGCACTGGTGATTAAATATGCATTTGAATCATGATGTTTCAAAAGACCCAGTTCTTCATGCTTTTTTGGGTATACTAAAATAGAAATGACATCATACTAAGAATAAGTCCAGGAAGGTGAATCATTTTGGAATGGAGATATGCAGTGTGACGTGGTTCAGCGTGTGTGTGTGTGTTTTTGTCTATGTAAAATGGCGTCTCTCTCAAGGCGCCCCAGTGCATTATGGTTCCTGCGTCCCAGCAGATGCCCATATGCTGAATTAAGCTTTTCACACTCCCACCTGAACCCCCCCTTCCCCCCGCCTCAACACACAGTCAGGATTCATGACATCACAGGCTGGCGGCCACAGATTGCATGAATACTGTCCTGTAATCTCACTGTATCTATTCTGCTGTTGTAAAGAGAAAAGGGTGAGGGTTTTGGCTTGTAATGTGACATGCAGATTGACTTACAGTATATTAAACTGATCAATAAGCACTATGGAAAGTAAATGGAGAATTTTGCTTATTGTCAACATGAAACGATGGTCACACTCCAGTATAATTTTGTAATGTGATAAATTATTGAATTAAACTGGAAACAATGAGAAGAAATGTTGGTTTGGAAAGGATCAGATGGTGGTATATACTCTTTATATGTCATGTGCTTCAAAGGGAAATGCTTAAAAATAAGGGGGACGTCAGCCAAATTATTGCATTTTGTCAAAAGTTTATGAAGACATGAAGAAATGTGCACTGCTTTATCACTCAGAATAAGACCAGCAATGTGCATTAAGAAAGTATGCACAAGTATAACAAATGCTTGTATTAATAATGCATTCAGAAAACTGAAAGAAACACTCGCTGCCCAATGGCCCTGACAGGCAAACTTATAACTTTGAATAATTAAAACCACTTTACATTAGAATTGGCCTTCTGGTTTTAATTTATTCATCTGTAAAGCTGTCATGCAGTGCAGAGGACACTAGAAAGAATGTTGGCAGGACGATATAACTGCAAATAAATCTCAGGTTTATGCAAACACACCAGTTTTGGCTGCGTAAAGATGCTTGTTATGAGTAACATAAAACAAGTAAGTAACAAGTAATTTTACTCTGGTTAATTAAAGATTCCAGTTACACTGATGCGAGATTTAGGATCTGCCCTTGCTCTCCTGTGGCAGGCTTTAAATTTCCTCTTCGGTCTGGAGATATTGATTCTGTAAGTGGCTGCACCATGCAGAAAAAGTATTGACATACAGCTACATCTTCATCTGTGACCTCTTCAGTCGCTCTCTCTCTCTCTCTCTCTCTCTCTCTCTCTCTCTCTCTCTCTCTCTCTCTCTCTCTCTCTCTCTCTCTCTCTCTCTCTCTCTCTCTCTCTCTCTCTCTCTCTCTCTCTCTCTCTCTCTCTCTCTCTCTCTCTACTCTCTCTCTCTCTCTCTCTCTCTCTCTCTCTCTCTCTCTCTCTCTCTCTCTCTCTGTCTCTATAGGAAGTGGAATTGTCTTTAAGAGGCAGCTGAGGTTAGCTTTTCTTCAATAGTGTCAATGTCACAGGTTAATAAAAAGCTGATGTCTACATGTGGTAAATGGTCTTGCATGTGCTATAGGAAGTGGAATTGGATTCGTAGGACTGCAGACTTCAATGTGAAGTCAATGTTAATAAAATAGATTTCTGTTTTATTTATAATACACATTTCTGGTCTTATTGTGCACGATTCACTGGTGTACATTATTCCAAAAATTAAAATGTCTGTCTTCATAATCTTGTCTTTTTCAGCAGAATGTAAAAATGTTCTCGCTCTGAAACATGTTTTCTTTTTAGCTGATGTCACAGGTAATGTGGGAAAGGACAATAATGGTAATCAATAGCCAAACAGTTTTTTAACCGTTGGTTTAGTCTGCTGTTGTGGGTAGAAAGCTTTAGAGCCCGAATGTTTTACATCCCAAACATGTGTTAATAATCTGGATTATTGCTTCTGTTCTAATCCATCATGTGCTTAGTTTTATTTTAGATTATTTCAGTGTTTTAATCCATCAAGCATTAAAGAAAAAAAACACCAGTTTAATATTCAGAAACATGCAGAATTAAATCCATGTGGCATCAGTTTTAAATACTGTTTATATAATCCAGTGAATCACTCTTTAAAACCTGCTTTATTTACATGCCATTAGATTAATTTTTTATTATTCTGTATTCCATATTTTTTTAGTAACAGGGAAAGGTTTAAGATGACTTATGCACTCAGTTTGACAACACTTGTGGTTATTTTGAGTGGATTTCTGTTGTCTAGCAGGTTTTGTCAGGTGCTTTGATATTTTGTTGTCCAACACAGTGATATTCAGACATTTGAATTGTGATTGTTTCAATACCTTGGGTGCCTGTGAGAATTTGGACAGTAGCTGAAGCATTTCTCTAAACATGAAGACTTGCTGTTCGCAATATTTTAACGGTTGATCTGTCGGGTCTCTGTTCTGAAAGGTCATCTGTGACTTCTGACAACAAGCACAATATGGATTTTGGTTTCATCACATACAGCTAAATCTAACAATACAAATCTGTGTGTGTTTGACATTTGAGTTAATGAAACTTTAAACGACCTGCCTCATTTTCTCACTAGTGGGCAACAATTTACCCGCCTCAAAGGAGAGGAGGTGGGCAACTGGAGCGGTCTCATTAGTTACCCTGATGATGGAGGGATGAAGCCGGCCAGAAATGGAAGGAAAAGGTACAAAACAGCACAGAAATCTCTCAACTACACAATCAACACTCTAGAGAAAGAGAGAATGAGAGAGAGAGAATGTCACATAGTGAATGATAACTCAACCGCTTGCATGGAGACACATCCAATCTCATCAGACAGCAGAAATGACCAGCTGTGGCAACTAAAACCAACCTACTAACATCAGAGCGAATCAGAGCGCAAGGATTCAGTAGTGTGTCATTTTCACAGATCCAAAGGAAATATAGCAACAGTGACCGCACAGTTTTTAGCGGTTTGGGTTCCCGACGTGTTGTTTCCCATTCGTTTTCTCTAAAGGCATTTTCTTGAAGAAAATATTTAATATTTTAAAATATTTAAAAAAATGTAAGCTTAAATTGCTTCAAATTAATCTGTCACAATCTGAGCACAGTGCATTATGGGATACAAAATACATATTTTGGGAATTCCATGCACAGATTTGTCATAGAAGACAAATGTCATAGAAGAACCTTCTTTGGCTATGAAATGAAAAAGAAATGGTTCTTTTAATAACCTTTGTAAGGTTCTTTGGGGAACCAGAGATGGGTTTTCTATGGCATAACTGTGAAGAACCTTTTGTAGCACCTTTATTTGTACACTGCAAAAAAATTGATGTTAGTATCCTATTTCGATTATAGCCACTGTACTTCACAAATTGTGTAAATAAACTACTGATCCTATGAAGCATTTTGGACACTAAATCAAAAAATTCTATGAATGTAAAAATTGTTAAAAAAATATTAAAAAATGTGACTCTGCCTGTGAAATCCAGTCTAAAGTCTTTCATTAGGAGCATCCAAGTAGTTATAGCCATAAACATGATGAAAATATATGAAAAATAAAAAATGTGGGTTTAAAGTTGTAAATGATATGATGAATTTTCAAATACAGTACTCAAATTGTAATTCATAATACTAAGTTAATGATTTTTAATACTGAAATGAATGATTTTGTTTTATTAGTTGGGTTTTTACAGGCAGTGTCACACATAACCACATTGCTTTTTGACACTGTTTTATTTTTTTTACACAATTCTAAGGTTATGGTAGTGTAGGTCCTCAGGGGAGGTTTAGTCATAAGATGTAAATTATGTTTAAATCTAGTCTCTTCTCAGGGGGAAATGAAAGGGATTTACACGTACAGAACCTGATTGTTGTACTCTGTTGAGGTTTTCAGTAGTGGGACAGCACATGAATGCTGATTGAACCACACGTTCAAACTCTAAAGCTAACTTGCTTGTATGCATCTTGACAGATGTGTCCGTCAGAATTTTCAACCCTCAGAGGCTCAGAGCTCCATAGTTATCACGCCTTGCCTAGCTGATATTCAGAAGAAAAAAAAAGAGCAGAAAAGGTAGGCCACACTGATGGCATTTCCAGTTCACCTCCTTACCAACCTTACGCCCCGTCCTGAAGACGTCTCCTTCGTCTTTTCCATCTGGTCTGAGAGGGTCCGATTGCTTTTGCTCTCAGTGCACTTCTGGTCCGTTCGTTCGTGCATGTTGTCTGCAACCCTCCATCAGCTCCTGATCTCTGACCCATCACCCCGCTCCCTCACCTCGCCCCCTCCTGAGGTTGGGAGTTTCTTTGGATGTCATGACCCCTTGTTCCTGTTTCTATGTATCCCATTATGCATCTCTTAAAAACCCCTCCCCAAAGCTCACCTTTGTGTGTCACGAGCATAGCACACCTGTGTGTGTGTGTGTGTGTGTGTGTGCACGCAAACACTTTAGTCTGTGTGTGTGTGTCATGTGATCTCAACACACCTCTTCCCGATTCCCGCTTGCACATTGCTGCCTTTGACGTGACAAGAATGTTTTTTGTCTTTTGCGGTTTTTATTTTCATTAAAGAGGATGTTTGTGGTCGGTGTGATCACACATACAGGGTGTTCATGATTACCCAGTGTGCACCTCTTCAGGCTACTGTACAGTCACATGTCACAATGTCACTACTGCCAGAGATGTATGGAATACATGTTTACATCTTTTGTCTTTCATGTTTGTTAAGTTTGTTTCTTTTTTTGTTGTTGTCATTGCTGTTCATTTAAATATTTATTTTCATGAATTGGCGCAACTAAAGGACTGTCAGATTAAAAACATAAAGACAAAATATAAATAACAGGTTGAAGAGTTGAACCTGCTGAAAGCTAAACCTCCTTTTAGGAGTCTTTTGTGTTTTTTACATAAGAAACACAGAGTTGTTGCCTATACTAAGCAGATTGTTTGAAAAACAATCATTTGTAAGGTTTAATCATGGTTAGGATGTTACCTTAAAAGGCACTCGTCTATTTGACAGCGAGTAGGCACACTATAGTTTGGATTAGAGTTTAATGTCCTTCTTTCTTTAAATCTGCCTGTAATAATATTTTTTAATATTTTATATTTGAAATAGAAAGCAGATGGGATGCAAAGCTGATATTTTGTATTTGTTCTTAAATAGTAAAACAAATAATGTGGTGTTAATATTTCCATCAGTGTGTTGAAATTTATATGGTAGGCCACTGAACTTGGCTTTAGTCAGAGCTATTAGCAGCCATTTTTGCTTTGATTTCATTTTCGATATCAGTAAGTGATCTGCAGTAGCAGGCCAACCATCATTATAGTCCATTTAAAGTCCATTAAAATGTAAAAGGATGTTTATCCGTAGATGCTTTGCCTGAAGAACCCATTTAAAATGAGAAATAGAGTCATATTAAAGAAATAACTTCCCACTTTCAGCTGGATGCATCCCCATATTTCACATTTATTTCATGTTATTGCATTTCCATGGTATAATGCTTATTTTTGTATTTTTGTTTCACAACCAAGGTGGGGACACATTCATCTGTTTCAACCCGGTTGCCTCCCCTCTTAATAGGTGGTGAAACTGTTTTTCTTTTATATTTCTCCCCAAAAAAGTGGAAGAGATTTCAGCTAGCTTAGAGAGATCTTTAAATGTGTCTTGAATTTTGACTATGAGAAGAGACGGAACACTTCAGTAGAACACAAAAAAAGATATTTTGAGAAATGTCTCAGTAGTTTTATGTTCATGCAAGGTCAATGAAGGGTTAATGTTGTTTGATTACCAACATTCTTCAGAATATCTTTTTTCGTGTTCTGCAGAAGAAAGAAAGTCATACAGGTTTGAAATGACATGAGGGTGAATAAATCATGAAATCATTTTCAGTTTGTCCAGCTGTGTTTCCCATTAGAAACAGTGTAAAATCCAAACAAGATTAACCAGGATAGTTTCTTAATGGTAAAGATCCATGTCAAGATTTTAATGTTCAGATTGTAGAGAGAACATATTTGTGACTTGCTGTTTTCTGGCAGGTATCTGGAACGCTCTGAAGGCTCTTTGGAGTTCAATTCCACTGTGTGCAAGGAACTAAGACAGGAAATCACAGATGTGAAAGTACTGACCATGTGAGTCTGGCTTTCTCTCATATTTTCAGCTGTGTGTGTGTGTGTGGGTGAGCGTTCCAGCGAGAGTCAGATAGATTTTCTGATGAAAGTCTCCTCTCGGAGGACAAACCCTGTGAAGAACATCTATTTAAAGAAATATCACCTGCACAGGAACACTTTTGTTCTCTTCACATCAGCGGTGTTTGCTACAGGAAGCATCAATCTGCAGACTTAGCTAAAGGGATAGTTCAGCCAAAAATAAAAAATTCTGTCATCTTTTATTCTCTCTCATGTGGTCCAAAACATGTTTATGACTCTTTCTTCTGTGTAACACAAAACAAGATATTTTAAAAAATGCCTCAGTGGTTTAATGTACATACGGTGGAAGTCAATGGGGGGTCAGTGTTGTTTGATTACCAACATTCTTCAATATATCTTCTTTTGTGTTCTGCAGAAGAAAGAAAGTCATACAGGTCTGAAATAATGAGCCATTTGTAGGAACTATAATATCTTTGGTGTTAGCATTTGCATAGCAACACCCTGGCAACCACCCAGAACAACCATACATCACGGCTGTGGGTTCACATATGAATTTTGTATTCAGGGTGAAGACATCAGAATTGTTTGAGAGATGGAGAAACCTTCAGGCGTGTAAGTGGGAGCAAAACAAGGAGGAGATGGGTAACTTCAAGTGAGTACACAATCACACACCGACAAGCACTTTCAGTCTTTTTTTTCCCTTTGTCTTGAATGTCATCTCTCCGTTCGTTTAATATGATATTTGTAAGAAGTGATGTCATATCTCTCTGTATCCAATAAGATTCCATAATAAAGTCATGACATCATCTCTTTTTATCCATTAGGATGTCTTTGTCACGATGCTGCAATGCCCCCTCCTTCCTGTTTACCACAAAGAGAAATACTCCCTCTGGCACAAAGCTGCGATATGAGGTTGATACGAGTGGAATCTTACACATCAGCCCTGAGATTTTTAAAATGTTCCCTAATGTGAGTGAGAGCTCTTTTAAATCAACATTAAACTTTTAAGTTTAATATTCTCATTATTAAAGAACGTTTAATAGTAACAAAATCATGTAGAAACGTAACATTAGATGAATTATTTGAACTGAAATGAATCAGAATTATGATAAAAATTTAAGTAGTAATCCTGTGTATATTCCTGTAAGACATATCTCTGGCATAATCACATCTTCTTAACAGACACGCCTAACATTACGAATCAAGCATTCTTAAGTAGCTGCATCACGGCAACCATTACCTAGCAACCTGCGCAGTGGTCACACCCTAGAAACTCTATGCCTGCAACAGTTGCCTAGCAACCATCTCCCAGCAATCATCCGTCTCTCTGATCACATTTAAGTCTCTGCTGTGTCCTGTTTCTGAATATATTCTCTGCTCTGACTGCAGGATATGCCCTATTCCAAATCCCAGTTTAAGAAATGTGCCGTCATTGGAAATGGAGGAATTATTAAAAACAGCAAGTGTGGACGAGAAATAGACGCAGCTGACTTTGTCTTCCGGTAAAATAATACAATTTTAGGGGTAGTTTACAGAGACGTCTGGACAATATATGTGTTAATCTTTGTCATTGGCATTCTTTCAGATGTAATATTCCACCCATCTCCAATATATACAGTGAAGATGTAGGATCCAAGACTGATCTTGTTACCATAAATCCCAGCATTATAACTGAGAGGTATACACACACACACATAAGGATTTTCCATAGTCATAATGACGTTTATACTGTACAAACTGTACATTGTATAGTGTAAGCCTCAAGTAAACATTATTTAGAATGATTAAAAGTAAAACTGTTTTCCTGTTTTACTTGTTATCTAATCTTCTGTTGATTTTATAGGACTATTTATTTTCACTTGCATTGTGCTGTTTATACACTAGATGGTGCACACATACATTATTTTGTATACATTTGCATGAATTTGGTTAATAATGTTTTAGTTTTATTTTAAAAGAGATTGAAAATATATATGCATATCAATGTATCTAATGGAAAACATCCCGGATTCATTTGACCCTCGTCCAACAAATAATTTCTTTTTTGCATTAAGTCTATAAAAACGTGTTTGCATTGTAATATTATTCTCAAAATATGATTTATCTTTTACTCTGGTTATGTACCAGGTTTCAAAAGCTGGAGAAATGGAGAAAGCCATTTTATGATGTTCTTCAAAATTACCAGAACTCATCTGTGGTTTTGCCCGCCTTCTACAACACAAGAAACACAGACGTGTCATTCCGTGTGAAATACATGCTCGATGACTTTGAGTCCACCCGCGGCGTGTTCTTCTTCCACCCGCAATACCTGCTGAACGTCCAGCGTTTCTGGGCTGTGCAGGGCGTGCGTGCCAAACGCCTCAGCAGCGGTCTGATGCTGGTCACCGCAGCGATGGAGTTGTGTGAAGAGGTGCATCTCTACGGATTCTGGGCATTTCCCATGAACCCCTCGGGCATCTTCATAACGCACCATTACTATGACAATGTCAAGCCCCGCCCTGGGTTCCACGCCATGCCGTATGAGATCTTCAACTTCATGCACATGCATGCTCGAGGCATCGTGCACGTGCACACAAGCCCCTGTAGGTGAAACGTCCTGGAATCTAATTGGTCTGTTTTGTAGAGCTCCCCCTATTTAGTGGCGCTGTGGATCTCTAACGCATGTCTGCCTTGAAGGCCAGACGCTTTACAATGTGTTTTTACAATATTGTGTCGGGACAGAAAATGGTACTTTCCTGTTTCATGTTGGTGATTTTTCTGTAGCTGTGTTGTATTTGTGTATCAGGTCAGATTTCACATCAAAACACACTAAAGCTTGACATGCGGTTGACCGTTATGGTTAAAAACATTAATGTATAAAGGTAAATGCTTGTACATGTGTATTGCACAGGTTCTGAAATAATGTCTGATTACTTAAAAAGGAAACAAATCAAACACAAATGTTTATGTTGAGGAATGGTTATACAGTCTATAGGTCTTTCTCTGTTTCACTCTCTCTTAAAAACAGATGTTTATGAGATTTTAATGTCTTTTAAATCGGCTGATCATGTTTCTATAACACTGAACCTTTATATACTGTACACTTCATGTTTTCAGGATGCTTGTATATGATATTGTGATAATAGTGTGATCTTATCACTTTACACTTTACTTTACATCCACTTTCCTGGTCTCACCAACAGTTATGTCTTAACTGCACTGAACTGGCACAGAATTTTTGAGTCTTTCTATTTTAATGTATAATAACAGATCTAAATCTGTTTATTTATTTGTTTTTTGTTTGTTTGTTTTTCTTGTTTACTTGTTTTTTTACTGAAGCGAAACTGACACAGTTATTTGTCATCCCAGTAAAGCACATTAATCTGCTTCTGAACTTTTATGACCACCGAAGTATGTTATTTTGTATTTTTATATTATTTGTGGTGTCACAGACACAAACAGACAGAAGACAAACCATCTCTCTCTATCTCTATCTCTCTCTCTCTCTCTCTCTCTCTCTCTCTCTCTCTCTCACACACACACACACACACACACACACACACACACACACACACAGTGCTGGTATCAGGTTTTGAGGCAGTGGTAAATAATTGATCAGTTTCAGAGGTTAATCAGTGTTAATCAGATGAACATAGTTTGATTTCTCCAGAGTTCCCCTCCTTCACACACAAAGAAACATAAAGGCTGTTTTTGTTTCATATTCAATCATAATTGCAGATCGGTGAAGTGATGCTTTACTGATAAGTATAAATCTTTACTAGAATTTACTGAGTTGATAGAACTCTACATGTAACTCTATATATAATTCTGTTAAACAGTAGAATCAAGCTCTAAATGAAAGTTGATTTTTAAATAAAAGTTGATTTTTAGACACTTTTCATTTTGTGATCAAACTTCTGTGACCTCACAATATTTTGGTAAGTGCTTCTCTGTTATGGTAACTGCTTATAACAAAAAACTGACTTTTTTATTTTTAAATCTGAATGGAGACTGCTAGACATAATGTTGACAAGAATATCTGCTTTTTTGGCCTGCTTTATGCTTTATTGGCCTGTGCTCACTGCTGAATGTCTTTCTAACAAATATGGAAATAAAAGCATTTGTAAATACTGATGGACTGCTTTATCATTTAACATTTAACTAAGACTGTTTAAGGCCACTGTCAAAATGTACTTAGCCACTATGTGCAGCAAAGTAAATGATGACTATATAACAAAATGTGTAATCTTCATGTGTGAATATCTAGATCTATAAGATGTATAATTTCACAAAGTGTACAAATACAAACAATGCACTTCTTATTCTTAGCACGTCTACAAGAATTCTAAAGAAATTAATTATTTATCATTATTTATTTATCACTTATCAGTTGTTAAAACACTAATTGTCACTTGTTCTTGAGAACTGTATATTACACATACACAATGACAACAAGAGGATCAACTGTAAGTATATTAGCTGCTCAACTGACCTGTTTGTTGTGTCTACAACAGGCTGTTTAGGGCAGAATGAATTATTTAACACATGCTGTTCAGTTTGTGTGCATTATGACAATACCCTAACACGTCTTCCCCTGCTGATCAAAGAAAGGTTGTGGTTTTAAATCTTTCAAGCAGAAAGTCATGAGCCCTTAAGGCAGTTGCGCTGCAATGAAGTAACACCCAGTTACTCTATGGAATTTTCCTTGTAAAATATACAGAAATAATCATACTCCTCTGTTATTTATTTCAGATGATTCTGTATTATGTCATGTTCTGTTTAATCTAGTAACAGATGATGTGGGCAGTTGTGAGGTAAGTGTATGTGTGTATCTAATCTTATGTTTATCAGATAATAGCAGTATCAAGTGTTGTTAATAAAGCTAATGGCAGAAGCTTGGCATCAACATGACACCTCCAGAGAATTTCTTATGAGCTTAAATTCTTATTTACACACACAGCAAGTGTGGTTCATTATAGTAGTGAGGACATACAGACATACCCTACACTTGCATTGTTTTCTATCCCCATTTCTATGACATTTTCTATCCCCTACCCACAATACAGCAAACCTCACACAAACTTGTTGAAAGTGGTAATATACAGACTCTTTTCTCTCTTTCTCTCTCACACACATGGATGAATAATAAATGTATTATTTTATATGACATGAATGATAACAGACCCATATACATTTATATTTGGGGGCCCTTAAGCAAACTGTGGAATAGATTTATTATAGTAGTAAACCATAGGAACCACAAATGTATATGGTCTCACTACAATAGGCTAACCATAGTTTAACCAAACTGTGATTATACAAATGGTGATCAATCCACTAGTGCAGTAAAAGTGTAGTAAAACTTTAACTATAATATTTTTATAATAAAAATAATAAAAATATTAATTAAAATATTTTTTTAATAATGTAAGGAGAGCATAAACAAAAATATCGTAAAGATTTGGGGATAATGAAAAACCGCAGCGCTTTGCAAACGCGACGCCCCGTTCTGACGCGAAAGGTTTTTTCCTGTGACGCGAAGTTCATGTTGTGCTGTCACTCACTCTGACGTAGCATCGGCCAGCCAATGAGAATGTCCGAGAGGCGGGCTTGTCCGTCCGCCGATTCCGTTTGATATAAAGCTGAAATGTGTTTCCTCATCCTCAAAGCAGTTCACACATTCAAAGCGTTAACTGGTGTTAGGTCCACAGTTTCTTCAACTATCCTCACTACTAAACATATGAAAGACAGTGAGGATATTGATTAATATCAGCGATTTCCAGTAATTTTATTGCATTTCACCAAAAAATACACTGATTTAGTCGCTGACTGTGTAGACAACAATACCTGACGAGAATAATGACAAAAAGTCGTTTACTACGACACACAGCAGTCTTTCAAACACATTTCTAAAGATGACAGCTAAACAGTCATGATTGTTTCGAGTAATCTACTCAACTCAATGGTAAGTAAACACAGTACAAGTCAAAAGTTTGGAAACACTTACTCGCTGTTGTTTAGATGTTTTCCCCACGTTTTAGAATAGTAGTAAACTCATTAAAACTATTAAATAACACAACTGTAACTGTGGGAATTATGTTGTGACTACAACATCCAAATGAACACTATGTTTTATTTGATCATCTTCAAAAGCAGTCGCCCTTTTGTCTAGAATTCGTAAAATGACATTTTGTCATCCAGCTTCTTGAGGTCTCAATCTGAGAAATTTTTAACAGCACTAAAAAAAAATCTATCAATATCTATCTATCTGGACTTTTACTGACTGATTTTTATTTATTATTCAATTTCAAAAAGATTATTTTAAATATTTTTTGGTTTTCTAATTCAAGAAGTTAATATGTTGGCACAGTTATATTTCTGTCTGCAAAAGGATTTTAAACATTAAAATGCACACCTTTAAATTAAAAGATTTTTAAGATGGGTAGAAACAAATGAAAAAAATTCCCCATGTAGTGTGTTTTGGGTCTTTTCCATTAGGATACAATAGTGTTTATTGGTTCTCATCCCAGATAATATCCCATCAATAGAACCCAACAGAGACCCACAGAGACCATTATAGTTTCCATTAAAACCAATAGCCATGATAACCAATAAATCCAGTAGAATTTCTGTGTTGGTTTCTCTTGTTATCCCAGCAGCTGTGTTTCAGCCAGACGGCAATTTGGCCAAATTGGGATCCTGATCTTCTTTACTGTACTTTGTGTAAAGCATGTTAAATAGTTTGACCATGTTAATCCAGGAGCACTAACTTATTTATTTGTGTTAATGAAATCACTGTTAATAATTTACAGGTGTAAGTGAAGCGTCTTTAATTATCTGTTCAGTAAGACTCCATCTCTTCAGGTGTATCTTCTTTCTGGTATCTCTCTCTTCCTCCTCCTCTTTCTATTTCATTACTTTATCTGTTTGTTTGCCACTGGACTGTATGCATAAATAAGTGTGTTATACATTATATAATGCATTTGTCTTAAGGTAGAGAAGTGTTTACATATTTATACATATATAAAAACACACATGTATATGTATATTACACATAGCTTTGTGTGTGCATTTAAACGCAGACAGTGCTTTAGTAAAGCGATCCTCAGACCATAAATTATAAAAGGGCGTAAAAGGCCCAGCCCCCCTCCCTATCTCTGTCCTCTCCATTTTCATTTGCTTTCTCTCACAGATCATGTGATCACTCTTCATCCAGTAATTATTCATGAGCACCTCGCCGCATCACAGGACCCGCGCGAGAGAGACTCCGGCTCTGAGCTGAGGCCCCGCTCCAGCTGCGCTCAGGGGCCTATCGGTCACCGCGGGTCAGACCGGCGACACCTTATACCGCAGACGGTGAGGAAACACTCACCCTCACCCAGGCCACACTCCGGATGAATAAAAGATGTCCACAAAAGAGAAAAAAACAGCAGAAACTGAAGAACAGGATGACGAAGGAGAGGAGAAGGAGCCAAAGGCGAAAGGAAAGAGTAAGAAGGACGTAGACGAGAAGAAAACGAGACAGAAGACAGAGAGCAGTGAGAAGCACACAGAGAAGGAGAAGAGAAAAAAGAGTGGAACAGAACAAGATAAAAAGAAAAAGAAGAAAGAAAAAGAACCTTTAGAGAACAACGATGACAAGGTGATAGAAAATGACGGGACGGACGAACAAAATAACAATGAACCCATCAAGAAAGAAAAACGGACCAAAGAGAAATCCTCACATGAGCAACTGGACGGAAAAGAGGTGAAGAAAGAGAAGAAAAAGAAGAGTAAACCATCGGAAAATAAAGAAGGAGAAGACGACATGGGGGCAAAGGAGAAGAGCAAAGATGGCAAGAAAAAGAAGAAGTCGGCGGAGGATGATGAAGATGAGGATGCTGTGCAGGAAGAGGCTGAGGAAGAGGAGGATAAGAAGAAGAAAAAGAAGGATAAGAAGAAAAAGAAAGGTTCCGACAGTGACGAGGAGAAAAAGGCGAAAAAGGCAAAGAAGTCAAAGGTCAAACAGGTGGACTATGCGGAACTTTATCAGCAGGAGTTAGAGAACTATCATACAGAAGAATCCGATGATCAGGAGGATGAATTTAACAAAAAGAAAGGTATGATAGATGATTTTTTTTCTTTATGTTTCTTTAAGTCTCTTTAAGTCTTTGTAAATCTAAAAAATTAACAATTTATGTCATTGTAAACAGTGTACAGGTCTTTCTATCAGTCTTTCTGTCTTACCCTGCTTGTCTTTTTGTCTCCCTTCATCTTTTTCACAAGTTGGATTTCTTTTAACCCGGTCTCTTAATTAATTTACATTTAATTACATCTTAATTAATTTAAACATTAGATTTTGAGAGTTCAGAAGTCAGAGAGACAAAAGAGAAAAAAATTTATTTAATGATTCTTTTCAGCATCTTACACAGTGTCCAAAGCAGACGTGACACAATGCCACCACATTAAAAAAGTTTCTAATATAAAATCCACTGTAGCCTGTTGTGTATCGCTGTTATGGCTGGTTAGGGAAAAAACATTAAATAACATGGAAAAGATACCTAAAGAAGAAAACAGAACAAAGTTGTGTCTGGTTTGGACACAGTGTTAGATGAAAGATGCATCTTATTTCAAGAGTACTTGTGGTAAAAATCTGTTTCTTGTTCTTGTAGTTACTTAGAAGTTCCTCAGCTTTGGTTTGGATCCTTTAAAGAAGCAATATATATAATGGTTGGCTACTAAAGAGTAAAAAGTCTGTTGAAGTTTGATCTACTCAACTAAGTTTCTCACCTAGCTTTAAATTCTGTCCATTCAGAGAACCATCCGGATTTGGTTTTGGCAGGCAGCTCTTTGATTGGCACGTTAGACGTGTGTCTTGATTGGCTGATTATTACAGTGTCCTGGCAGAAGGGTATCAGGGCAGCGGGCATGTTGCCAGCGGTGGATTTGAATCAGACGGCCACCTCTCTATGGCCTGAAACATTACACTCTAATCTGCCTTTTCATGCAACCTTCAAAACCTCATTCAGCGTGTTGGACGTCATGCTGTCAGGGGCGGTCAGGCGGAGCACGGCAGCTTGAGTTTATTGTTCAGCACTCATCCAGGAAAAGCTTTTGGAGGTCAACAAAATGTTTTAAGCTGTGTGCTGGTGCTTTAAAGATTTGATAGCTCATGCTCTAATGCAAATAAAATACAATATGATTTTAATTTTCAGTATCAGTATCAAGAACTTAAACACTACAAAATAAGGAGTGCTTCATAATGCCATACAAAAAAACATTACGAAAGAAATGGTGACTGAATGGTTCTTCTATGGCATTGCCATATTAACATTTTTGGGTTCTCCAAAGATTCTTACTGACAAAGGTTTCATTTTTTTCTTACCTTTTGATAGTCTAAAGAATCTGTTTCCACTACAAAGAACTTTTGTGAAACAGAAAGGTTCTCTGAATGTTAAAGGTTCTTTTTGGACCAATTCAGACAAAATCATTCTTCTATGGCTTAATAAAGCAAGAGTGTATATAGTAATAACAGTGGTTCTTCAAAAAAGAAAGAAGAACATTCATTCTTGAGAATGACTTGCCACCCAGATTAAGACATGTATGTGATTGTCCAGAGAAAGGTAGAGGTCAAATGAAAACAAGATGCTTTCTTTTACAGAGGTCAGGTATAAGTGTTTTACTTTTCTTTCTCACACAGTGTACGAGGTGGTTACGGTCACAGGTGATGTTAAAGGGGCGGGAACTGACGCTAACGTCTTCATCACCATGTATGGAGAGTTCGGCGTGACTCCCAAAGTTCATCTGGCCAGCAAGTGAGTTATACTTCAATTTTTACTTGAAGTTTGATGCTATTTTCTTAAACATAATGAATTTTTAGCATAATGTAAATTGTTTTCCACAATTAACAGGATAATGAAAGCCTCAAAATGTGCTTGATTTGCATGTGGCAGACACTTTTATCCAAAGACTTATTAGAGGCATACATGTTTTTATCAGTATCATATCATGCCTGTTTTTTGTTTTTGTTGGTTTTAACATATTATTAGTAGTAAAAATTTCAGTATTATTATTATTGATTACAATTTCTAACAGTTTGTCAGTGTGTGTACTGATGATATTAAATTTGTTCACATTTTGCTTTTTTTCCTAAAACTTCTCAGGTGTGATTTATATTTTCAGTATCGGGTCATGTGTCATTCAAATACATCCCTTAAAGTCTACATAATATCCAGTATTTGCATCAGAGCGAAGCGGGTTTCTCAGGAAGCTTTTATGTATTAAATTTAATTCTGTATTCTTCTTCAATCTACAGCACTGAGAAGAGGTATAACTTTAAGATGACCTCCTTTCTCTTCATTTAATTTTGCACACAATGCTGTACAAGAGAACATCCTGAAGGCTTTGATCATGACATTCCTGCACACACACACACACAAACATAAACACACACACTTTTGAGATGCAGATGCTGTTTCAATAGTGTAAAATGATTCATGATGTGAATTATTCATGACATGAATTTTAATCACTTATTGAGCAGAGATGCTCATTTATTACCCACAATGCTATGATAAAGCACAGGATTTGCTCTCCTCTATACAGCATCATTGTGAACATTCATCTGGACAAAGAGGACGAGATTCATATGACTTTCTCATTGAACCAATGAGAATGTAAAGTCACATGACATCACTTCCTTTGAGGTCCTTTAGAAGTTAATTCACTACAAATTACCCGAAGACAGTTACTCATATAACTCTCTAAACATACATAACACATCATGTATGTGGGTTGATTTTATATAAGTGCATGGAAGGACCCTTAAAACTCTCTCTGTAGTGATCAATAATCCTAATCAGTTGATGATTAGGAAATTAATTACTCATGAAAGAGTTTTTATTTGCTCAGACGGATGTCCAGACAGTTAATGTTGCATAATGACTCAGAAAACAACATAAATATTAGGAGAAAAAAGCAGAGAAAGGTGTAACCCCAAAATAGAAATCCTGTCATCATTTATTCAAACCTATGTCATTCCAAATCTTTTTTTATTGCTTCTGTGGAGAACACAAGGAAATATTTTAAAATACTTTCTTCCATAAAATTGCGGAAAAAAAGACGATGCATACAAAAAGTCTGTGATAAACAGATCAGCATCTTCCTCTCTCCTTATTCTCTTTGGCAGAAAAAAGAAAACAGGTTTGGAAGAACATGAGAGTGAATAAATAATGGCAGTTTTAATATTTTGGGTGAAATTTTCCTTTAGAAGTTACAGAAGACATCAAAGACATCAAAGTATAATGTTTGTTTTTTAAGTCCAAAAACTCATAAGCATCTATTAGTATTTTTAGCTTATGTGTCCCATTTAATGCTTTTAAGACCTGTCTAAGAAACATTGTGATTTAATTTCTTTGTGAATAAAATGAAACTGCATATTTATTAGATATATTTTGCAGTAGGGACTTTGGTCTGTAAGATCTGACAGTCAGAATGCAACATTTTGGAATTGAGATGATATTTAACAGAATCCTTGAGTCTGTCTAAATGTCATCATTTCCAAAGTTTGCCGGTGCGGTTTGTCAGTAAATGTTTCACCAGAGTGCTGATCACAGGTGAGGTGTGTGTTTCACCGTGAATGTGTGTGTGTGAGGCATTTGGCAGTCTGAGTGCATCTGTAATTCATACTGGGTGATTTTTAATTCATGCATTTTGATTAGAGATATGCTTTTTGCAGAAGCCAGCGCAAGAGACCGTAGAAAGATATTTGGGTCAATGACAATAACAGATGGTTCTCTCTTTCACACACAAACACACACACACACACACACACACACACACACACACACACACACACACACACACACACACACTCACACACACATAGAGTCTCAGTATCGGTGCAAAAGTAGGCGCTTGAATGAGTGTCAAATGAAATTGTCCGTCACCTCTTTAACACGTCTGTCTCTCTTTATTTCAGGAGCAGAACTGCTTTTGAAAAGAACAAGACTGACGTCTTTCGGATCAAAACACATAATGTTGGGCCAATAAAAAAGATTAGGTACATACTGTACATACACTAAAGTCAAAGGTTTGGACACAGCTGCTAATAGTTTTTATTACTGTTTTACACATTTAGATCATAGAAATATTATACTCTTCTGCTTCAGTATTCTCTCTAGTTCATCCAATTGAAGTAATTTAAAATTAAATTCATAGTAAGCACAGTTTACATTTGTCTACAAATCTAATTCAAGCACGTCAGCATACCATACGGTTTTTAAGATAATGAGAAACAAAGATGCGCTTGAATAACTGTGTCCAAACCTTTGACTAGTAATGTGCATCACCACACATGTGTGATTGATTACGCTGTGACACACCTGACACCTGTGATGTACTTCCTGTGCTGCAGAATTGAGCATGATAACACGGGCATGAGTGCCAGCTGGTTCCTGGACCGGGTCATTGTGACTGACATGAACAGACCACACCTCCGGTTCTTTTATGCCTGCAATAATTGGCTGAGCAGAGAAGAGGGGGATGGACTTACCGTTCGATACCTGCTGGGCAGCCTTAACCCCATGGACATTCCCAAACGTATGCTGTTATTTGTGTGTACTGATCTCATAAAATTTTTTTCCTGTTTCATGTGGTGGCTAATTTGTTTAAAACAACATGTATTGCACAAAAATAATATTAAACAAAATGTTTTTTTTTTAAATATTCTTACTGAATCAGGCCACACACAATAAAGAGAACAGGGTCATACCATACATACAAAAACATATATCACACATGAATATTACATGTCACATATCATATTCATTTTCCACCATATGCAACAAAATACATAAATTACACAAGTAAAGATCTTATATCATCCGGATATAAACAATATTGCATGTAACCAGCAAACTCTCTTCTTACAGTGTGTTTAATCTCATGATGTCATAGATAACATCACATGGCTCATTGTTATCATGATGCACACAAACATCAGGACCATCAGACCAGACTCAGGTTGCATATAAAAGATTAGAAGAAATTTAGTAGAGTAAAGTTTCAGACAGGTATCACAATATCACCGGCCCTAAATTTCCAAACACGACTGACAATATAACATTACATCTGACAGAAAGAGAGAGAGAAGACAATGAGAACAACTGGCTATAACATTTCATGGCACATGCATAGTCATAGTGTATTTGTGACCCTGTCTGTGAAAACCCAGCTAAAGTCATATTTTTGTGATCCACTGTTTTCTACATAAAATCATCCTACATAATGTAAAGATCATTTTGTGAAAATGTAACCTTAATATCTTTAATATTGACTGAGTGAGGCCATGCCAAAGTTTGAAATCATAGTAAAACTAATAGGTAAAATCAAACATTGATGCTCATTATCTCAAAATTAGATTTTTGGTTTTCACAGACAGGGTCACATATAGTCACCACCATCTACTCTTTTCTCCCTGAAAGTACTCAAATTAAATCCCATTGTTTTAGGAAAAAACTACAAAAACATTTGAATATCTGTGTAACCCCTAGTATATCTTAAAGAGTGTGTTTGTTGTGTATTGCAGAGAACAAGTACATCGCCAGTGTCTTTACTATGGATGCTAAAGGCAGCGGGACAGATGCTGATGTCTACCTCAATATCTTTGGAGAATTTGGGGATACAGGTCAGAAAACAATTTGATATTTGTTGTTTTTTATGATGTAGTACACAAACAGGCTTTTATGTTGTGTGTTTGTGTTTTTCAGGGGAACGGAAGCTGGTCAGCGAAGGAAAGGACAATTTCGAGCGCGGTAATGAGGATAAATTCACCATAGAGGCTCCTAATCTCGGCAGACTCAGAAAAATCACTATTGGACACAACAACAAGGGGTCTTCTGCTGGATGGGGTTGTGATAAAGTACACAAACCAAACATACGGAGTCTTCACTTAAAATAATTGTATAGAGGAATATGATGTGGACATGCTATGGTGATGTGTGTGTTAGGTTGTGATTGACGACATGGGGAATAAAGAAGTGTATGAGTTTCCCGTCAATGCCTGGTTTGACATCTCAGAGGGAGATGGAAAAATACAGAGAGATGTGCTTGTCGGAGCCACACAGCCAATGGGTGAGAGTCTCTGTCGTTGTGTATGTTGTAGTGCAAGATCATGGGCTCGATTCTCAGCATAAACTTGATGCATTGAGTACCTTTTGTCTGTGTGTGTTTGTAGCGATTGTGTATAACGTGCAGGTGATGACGGGCGACATCCGCGGAGCAGGTACAAACTCAAAGATTCATCTGGTGATGTACGGCCACAAGGGTGTTAAGAACAGCGGTAAGATATTCCTGGAGGGCGGCACGTTTGAGCGCGCTCAGATAGACATCTTTAACGTGGAGCTCCTGGAACTGATCAGCCCGCTCAGCAGAGTCACCATCGGACACGATAACGCCGGGATTAGCTGCGGCTGGTACTGTGAAAAGGTGCGTGTGTGTTTTAAAGCTCTCATCATTTATTCATAGATACAAGCTGCTATTCTTACAATCGTCTTTGTTTTTGTGGCCCAGGTGACGGTGTACTGCCCGTTCACAGGTCTCGAGCAGGTGTTTCCCTGCGGCAGGTGGCTGGATGAAGATGAGGGAGATGGACTGGTGGAGCGCGAGCTGTATGAGATGGTCTCGCTGAGACAGAAAAAACAGAACAGTGAGTCCAGCCATCTGATGCCATTCATTATAACTTTTATATAAAAATAACTTTTGATACAACTGCCTTGTGTGTGTGTGTGTATTTGCATTTCCCAGAATTCCCCTGGTCTCTGTGGATCTGGACATCAGAGACGAAAGGTGCCGGCACAGATGCGCAGGTGTTCCTGCAGGTGTACGGCGAGAATGGCAAGAGCGATGAGATGAAACTTGAGAGCAAATCGGACAGTTTTGAACAGGGACAGTGCGACAAGTTCATTGTACGTCTGTGTGACTTCACACGGTGTGCCCAAAAAAAATTTGACACTTAAGCCGCACTTAAAAATGTATAAGGATCATTGATATCAAACCATCTGATATCTGCAAGCTAAAGATGCAAGTGGATGGATGATATACAACAATCAGATGAGACACAACAATCAAACATTATTTTCTTTCTTTGAAAAATGTTTTTGTGAGGTGTTTTTGGCTGCATTGATGTTTTGTTATGACATTCTAACATTTTAGGTGTCCAAATACCTTTTGGTCCTTACATGCTTAATAATTGAAAAAAAAAAATATTGAAAGAAAAAGTCTTTCAATATGTTTAAAATCTTTGCTGGGTTTCTGTAGATCGAGATGCCCGATATCGGGAAGATTCGCAAGCTGAGAATCTGGCACGAGAAAAGACATCCGTTCTCTGGCTGGCATCTTGGCAGGGTAAGAGCTGCACTACAGCCCAGTGCACGATTACACACAAACGATTTGTCCATTTCACACTGTATGCAATTTCACACAATCTACACAAGAATAGTACATTTCTAAGCTGTTTGTACTGACACCTGCTAATTTTGTGATTTGTGCACTTCTAAATATATATTTACATCTGATTGTGTATTTCTTCTAGCTCAGATCTTACTGTTTAACTGGTACATTTCCAAAGAAAAATTACTAAGAAGTTTTCTTTAATATCAAAGTATAGCAAAGGAAGTACATCAAGAGAAATAAAGGCTTTTGCTGAAATCTTGAGAAGCAGACCCTTGCGTCTCTTATGTAAAAAAGATTTATTTGCAACCATAAGATTTCAAAATATTCTCTTAACTTTTAAAACTTTTCCAGAGTTACCTGAGCTTTTCTCTACATATGCATATTTTACCTCTAAACTCATACAGTGCTGTATGTCAACAATTATCTCAATTTGTCTCTGAAGAACATCATTGTGTGTGTGTGTGTGTGTGTGTGTGTACATGAAGGTGACATTAATGAAGACCCTCACAAGAGAGAAATACTCATTTGTGTGTAACCGTTGGCTGGACATTAATGAAGATGATAATGAGATCATCAGAGAGCTGCCGGCCACTGGAGCACTGGTGCCAGAACCTTTACCACGTGAGAGAAACACAGAACACACACTTTATTCAGTGTTTCACAGCCGTCTATGTCTGAAGCTTTAAAGAACAAAAAAAACAAAACACTCATCTGAAGAACCTTGTTATAATATTTCTATGTTGTATATTCATTTATATAAACATTACATTTTACATTTATACTTTTTTAAAATTGTTTTTAAGTTCTAAAGTATCGCGTGACAATTTGTACGGGGACCGTAAGTGGCAGTGGAACAGATGCCAGTGTTTATCTGAACATCATTGGTGATTTGGGCGATACAGGAGAACGTCTAATGTTCATGAGTAAAAACAACGTCAACAAGTTTGAGAAGGGAAACGTGAGTGATGATTTATATCACATAATAAATAAGAATGAATTATGAGAATACACTATTTAATTTTCTTCATTTATATTGGCATACTGCGTGAAACACTTTAAACATTTATTGCTGATTAATGTGTCACATACTGCACAGTAAATACTGTTTTCTCTCTACTGGTTAAAAAATTAATAAATGCATTATGCATTTATTTTTAGCAATTAATTATGCTTCATTGCATTGTGGGATAGGCTATTCATTTTATTTTGCCCAATGTTGTTTCTGTGCACAAAAAAATCTGCATACTGTCTACTATTAAATTAAAATAGTAGTATGTAGTATGGTACTGTAGTATACAATATTTATCTCTCCTATACATTTATCTAGGCTGATGAGTTTATCGTAGAGGCGGTTTCACTGGGACAGATTAGGAGGGTTCGGATTGGTCACGACGGCCGCGGTGGAGGCTGTGGTTGGTTCTTGGATAAGGTGATGATCAGAGAGGAGGGGCAACCTGAGGCCATGTCCATCGAGTTTCCATGTTACAGGCAAGACAGAGTGACAGACACATCACGTATAGATGCACAAGAATGATACACATCAAGACAAACGTATGTAAAACTGTATTGTGTGTGGATGTGTGTGAGTCTGTAAGGTGGAGAACATGTGAGAGTGGTGTTTAAGTCAATTATGTAGTTGGGAAACTAGATTCTGGTTAGTAATGGACACTAAAGAGTGCCGAGGAAACCTAACCTACACCACAAAGAGAGCTCAATTACACACACACACACACTGAAGCGTTTGCTTCTCTAGCATGGTTGGAACTTTTTGACTTATGTTGTTTGTATATCTGAGTATTATTAAGAGACACACACACACACTTTGCCGATCACCTCATCATTTTTTCACCTATTCATCATGTCCGTCCAAACCTGTATGACTTTCTTTCTTCTGCAGGATGCAAAAAGAAGATGAAAAATGTTGATAATCAAACAACATTGACCTTCATTGACTTTCATTGTATAAACACAAAACCACTGAGACATTTCTTTTAATATCTTCTTTTGTGTTACACTAAAGAAAGAGTCACATACAGGTTTTGAATGACATGAGGGAGAATAAATGATGACAGAATTTGTATTTTTGGGTGAACTATCACTTTTCTTTTTCTTTCAGGTGGTTGGATCGTAATGAAGATGATGGGCAGATTGTGAGAGAGTTGGTACCCACTGATGACGGGCAGCGCTTGTTCAGTGAGTCAACAAGCACATACAGTACCAGTTTGGAAACACTTGCTCACTGTTGATTAGATTTTTTTCACATTTTAGAATAGTAGTAAACTCATCAAAACCATGAAATAACACAATTGTAGCTGTGGAAATTATGTTGTGACTAAAAAAATCTAAAATGAATGAACATTGTGTTATATTTGGTCATCTTTAAAAGAAGTCACCCTTTGTCTAAAATTTGCAAAATCATCAACTAATTTCAAACATTGAAATACACCCCGTAAACAATTAAACAACGTTTAAGATCATGAGAAACATTTTTGTCAATTGAGTCTAAACTTTTGACTTGCATTGTATAAACAGCCACACACACAAAATATACAAAAAATTATTGCAATTTACAAAAAATTATTGCATTTTTGTAATAGGATGTATTGCCATTCAGCTGCTAGGGTGATAGTGATACACGTGTGTGTTTCAGCTGTTAGTTATCACATTGCGATAAAGACGGGAAGCATAAACGGCGCCAGCTCGGATTCAAAGGTGTTCGTGAAGCTGTATGGAGAGAAAGGAGACACCAACAAGATGCTGCTGGTTGTCTCAGATAACGACCTGGGAAACTATTTCGAGACTGGACAGACAGACATCTTCACCATAGAAACCTTTGACATCGGCAAGGTATGAGATGTGGTCTAAAATTTAAGTTGCATTTTCAAAAAAGCATTTGTCATATAAAAGCATTATTTGTGTATTCACTCTAATTCCCTTCCGCTGTGGGAGGGGCCTGTAGATTAACAGGCTGCTGATTGGTCACACTAACGAGGGCCTGCGAGCTGGTTGGTTCCTGGACAGCGTTCAGATCTGGGTCCCGGTGCACGGGTTTCAGTACATGTTTCCCAGTCATCGCTGGCTCTGTAAAGATGAGGCTGATGGAAAGGTGGAGGTGGAAATCTATCCCAGCGAGACACTTGAGATTGAGAAATGTGTGTATTTTGACAGCAAAAAATAACAGCATCTCTTTAATTGTAAAAAATTATGAATCTGCGTTTTCTGATTGGCAGTGATCAACTATGAGGTAACCGTGGTGACGGGGGACGTGTGGACCGCAGGGACGAATGCAAATGTCTTCCTACAGATTTACGGTGAGGAGGGTAAAAGCGAATTAATTCAGCTCAAGAGCCGATCCAACAACTTTGAGAGAGGAACCACTGAGATCTTCAAGGTTAGTACTGAGGTTGTACAGAAGAATACAAAAATAGTATGATACTGATCTTTTTCGTGTGAATCTAAATGGTTGTGTGAAGAGACTGCTCTATTGGTTCCTCAGATCGAGGCTGTAGATGTGGGGCGGGTCTATAAGATCCGTATCGGTCATGATGGATCTGGAATTGCACCTGGATGGTTCCTGGAGAAGGTGGATGTGAAGCGGTTGGTGATGGCGATGGTGAAACCAGAGAAAAAAGAGGATGATAAGAAAGATAAGAAGAAGAAAAAAAAGAAAAAGGTTGTGTGAGACATATCTACTGTGTCTGTCTGTCCATTTGTCTGTCTCACTGACTGTCTCTCCGTCTGTCTGTCACTCACAGGAGGAAGATGAGTCTCCAGGTGAACTTCGGGAGGTCGTTCAATCGTACAGCTTCCCATGTGGCCGGTGGCTCGCTCGGGATGAGGAAGATGGAGAGATACTCGTGGAGCTGCGTGCAGAAGACTACGAAGATTTGGAAGGTAAAGAAAGAGAGTGAGACGTCATGTATTATGGTCTTTTAGGTACCTGCAATCAAGATCATACGGAGGATTGTGTCATTTAAATAAATAATAAACAAAGACTAGTGCTCTGAGAATATGTGTGTGTGTGTTTTAGAGAACACATATGAGGTGCATGTGTTCACTGGCTCTATGCTGGGAGCAGGAACAGATGCAGGGGTTTACATCAACATATACGGAGAAATTGGTGACACGGGCGAGAGAAAACTCCGCAAGTCAAACCACCTGAACAAGTTTGAGCGTGGACAGGTGAGTGCCATACAACACACACACACAGGTGTGTTTTAGAATGTATAAAAAATTATTAAATTATTCAATTTACACATTCTTTTTTTTAGGAGGATGTGTTCACGATCACAGGGATGGATCTGGGACTCTTGAAGAAACTGAGGATTCGCCATGATAACAAGCAGGCGAATGCTGCATGGTACCTGGACCGTGTCGAGATCTTTGATACGAAAGAAGAAACCATGTGAGTTTCATGCACATACTGTACATACACGGTCTCAAATCTGTTGAATCTTATAGCTTGGGAGAAATAACTGAGTTCTCAGTTATGTACATGTATTAACTTTGTCTCAAATGTCCTAAAAAGGAGAAATAAAAACAGACTTAAATGATAGCATTGTTGACATACACAAGAGTTTAAAACTGATGTTGATCATTTGTTTTTCGACTTTGTGCTTTGTTTTGTGTGTGTTTCAGGTATTTCTTCCCCTGTCAGCGCTGGCTGGCCGTTGATGAAGATGATGGACAGCTGGGTCGTGAGTTAGTGCCCGTGGACGAGGCCTTCATGAAAAGAAGAAGAAGATGAGGAGGATGAATCAGCCCCTGCTCAGCTCGGACTAGAACAAAAAGGTTTTTAAACATTAACATGTGCTCTGTTTTTCCTTTAAGATGTTTAGCCCCTCCCCTTCTGATGTGTACAGAAAGTTGTAACCGTTGAGTGCATAAAATCTTTAACATTCTACATTTTTTCAGTTCAGATGAAGTGCATAATGCATCGGTACTTTATAGTGCACTACATCTCTTCACATTCTTCAGTGTGAACACTTGACTCGGCTGTTTTTAAGAGTTTGTTAAGTATGCAAACTGTGTATATGTGTGTGTGTAGCCATGTCAACCACGTTTACACTGAGAGTGAAAACAGGAGAGAAGCAGTACGCTGGAACCGATGCAAATGTTTTCGCTATATTTTACGGAACCATAGATGACACAGGTAACCATGACAAGCATGCAGCGCAACTATAACGTTAATACCATCAGCGCTAAGAATACAAAAACCGTGTGTGTGATTATATCAGGTATCATCAATCTAAAGGCTTCAAAGAACCACAAGAATAAGTTTGAGTTGGGAATGATCGATGAGTTCACAATAGAGGCTGTGGACATCGGAAAACTCAAAAGAATCCGGATTGGACACGACAATGCAGGTACACACATGAAATGATCCCAAACACTAATTCTTGAAAATATGCTTTATCAAACACAATTAATCAAGGTTTTGTATGTGTATTTAAGGCTGTCTGGGTATGAATCCAGTATTCACGAGTGGCGTTTGTGTGCGTGCTTGTGTGTTTACACTGTAATGAATCGCTGTTCTTTTTACAGCAAAAAACAAAAGTAATTTATATCCAATATATAACAGTCATATCAACAAGAATTATATAGTTAAAAGGCTAAAGGTTACGAACTGTAATTATACAGATAAATATAATAAAAGATAAATATAAAACCCATTAGTTTAAAATGCTATAGGCTCAGGGTTATACTGTATATCTATCTATGTTTATTTATTTCTCTTTCTATGTTAGTTGTGTGTCTTTTGTTGTGCTAACGTGTGTTCTGTATGACAGTTTTCTGCTCTTTACTGAATCTCCGTACAGTCACCAATGGTGTAAATCCTACAGACAATTACTTACAGTGTATGTGAATGTGTATCTGTGGATATGGATGTGCGTGTGTGTATTGTGTGTGTTTTGTCTCAGGTGGATCTCCAGGCTGGTTTCTGGATTGGGTTGAGATCAACGCTCCGTCTCTCGGGCAGCTCTTGCGCTTTCCCTGCGGCCGTTGGTTGGATAAAGGAAAGGATGATGGTGCAATTGTCAGAGACCTGTACCCCAATGAACTACAGACAGAGCTATACACACCCTGTATGACACACACACACACTTGTTTACTAGTTATCAAATATAAGGTCACACTATAGACTTTAATATAAAGATGACACTAGAGTCATCCCTAAAATGTCTTTTCTTTGGGGACCTTCTGATCTCCAAAGAGGTTTTGTTAGATTATCTAATTATACTAAATACTATTGACTAACCCAAACCTTAAAATACATTTTGAGAAATGAATACTTTTTGTTTATGTCTTCAGAAGTTGGACAGAATCACACACACAAACTCAGATACTTCTAATGTTCTATTCATCGTACATATATCATTTACAAACATAAAACTATCTTCATAAACACAATTTATGTGCAGAGCTGTACGTGATACATTTATATTTGTGTGTTACAGTTGTTCCCTATGAGATTAAATTCTTCACCAGCGATATATTTGCTGCCGGGACAGACGCAGACGTCTTCATCATCCTGTACGGCCAGAACGGAGTGTGTACCTTTCAGAAAGCTCTGTGTGTCACTAAGAGAGAGAGGAGAATGTACTTCGAGCGAGGGGCAGAGGACATGTTCATTGTAGAGGTGTGGACAAAGTCTTCTTTAAAAGCATGTGTTGTGTATTGGATCCTTGTGGTCCTGGTTATTAATTATTTCATCTGCAGTTGGAGGATATTGGTGATATCATTGAGAAAATTCGCATCGGTCATGATAATCGTGGAGTGAATCCTGGATGGCACTTGGACCGGGTGGAAATTCGCAGGCTGCTTCGGAAAGGGAAGGTACCGAATGCGTTTTCTCAAAGAACTTAGTCATTTAGCAGACGCTTTTATCCAAAAACTTTGTGTGATTGATAAAATTTCAGAGACAGTGCCTGTGATGGTATTAACACATTTGCTGTGCGTGTGTGTGTTCAGGGCTCTGAGACGGCGATTTTCCCGTGTGAGGGCTGGTTGGCTCGATCGGAGGAGGACGGTGAGACCATACGAGAGCTGGTGCCTTCTGACATCATCGTCGAGAAACTGTCACGAGACGGAACTCTGAAAGTCATTGAAACAGAAGTGGATGATGCACTGGAGAGTAAGTGTGTCTGTATGTCAGTGTGTGTTGTCTGCTTGAGCTAAGTGATCAAGTTAAATGTGTTGAATGTCTTGTGTGTATGTGTTGCAGTCCACACGTATACAGTGACAGTAACCACAGGAGACATGTATGGAGCGGGAACTGATGCCAATGTTTTCATCACCCTGTATGGAGACATGGGCGACACTGGAGAACGCAAACTCAGCAAGTCAGAGAACAGCAACAAGTTTGAGAGAGGATCGGTGAGACACAATGCCTCTCTTGAACTTGGTCATTACATTCACTGGCCGCTTACGTTGATCCCTGTTTCTCATTTGTCAGGTGGACACGTTTACTTTAGAAGCTGTGGACCTGGGCCAGGTGTTCAAGATCCGTATTCGTCATGACAACAGCATGCTGAGTGCTGATTGGTACCTGGAGCAGGTGGAAGTGTTGGACCAGGACACAGAGGAGGTGTTTTTGTTCTTGTGTGAGCGATGGCTCTCACGTAAGCGGGAGGACAAACGGATCGACAGGGTCTTCTACGTTAAGGTCTGCCTGCATGTGTGCATGTGTGCGCTCGTGCATGCATGCGTTAACAAGCGGTGTCACATACTAGTGCTTGAGTATCAACGTCTGTAGTGTGTGTGTGTGTGTGTGTGTTCGTCCATCTGTGTGTGTGTAGGGTTTTGAGGAAGAGCGAGAAACGGCTTTCTGTCCCATTAAAAAAGTGACGAATCTGGACAGCAACATGAACAAGAAAAACAAGAAACAACATTTAGAGGAAGACGAAGAGGAGGAGGAAGTGTCGTGTATGTACAAACAAACACAGTCTCAGGAATAAAAAAGCTTAACGTCTCCTGAGCTATCAAAAACATCATATGAGCTGATTTTTAGTTTAATACAGTTGTTTTCAAAGCAAATGAAATGATCACCGTAACAACACATTTTAAAATGTCTTTTTGTGTTATTGATAGAAAACTTTGGTTACATCTTAAATTTAATATGAGGATGCTCATGTGTGCATATTGTGTGCTTGTATAGTGATCCCGTACCACTTCACGGTCACGACGGGTTTGGATCGGGATGCCGGGACGTCTAGCCGAGTGTATGTTATCATCATCGGAAAGAAAAGCAAGAAGACGGAACGCCTCTGGCTCGACTTGGATGGAAAGAGCGGATTCCAGCCCGGATCTTTGGATTATTTCACGTGTTATGGAGCTGATGTCGGAGAGGTCAAGAAAGTGCAAGTGAGGGAATACACACACACAGAAATTTCACAATGATGTATTTTAAACATTATTTATTTAGCTTGATTATTATTAGTATTATTAATTCCCGCTGATAAAATTCACTTTGGATGCATGAATCCAATGCAAATGCATGAATGTAAATAAATATAAATGTTGTGTGTGTTGTGTAGCTGGGTCATGACGGGGAGACCCCAGAGAGCTGCTGGCTGGTGGAGGAACTGTCTGTGGAGGTCCCGACTAAAGCCGTGCGCTTTGTGTTTCACTGTAAATGCTGGCTGGCCAAAGACAGAGGAGATGGACTCACTGCCCGCATGCTGAACGTGCAGGACGCTGAAATCGTCAACATCTCACTGAAGGTGTGTATAACGGATATGGGCAAATAAGCTTTACACTTTTGATTTTAAGCTGTTTGATACAGTCAGTTGTGTCTTTTAGGTCATCTATGAGGCCACTGTCACCACAGGAGACGTCCTGCACGCAGGTACAGACACACAGATCTACCTCACTGTGTTTGGAATGTACGGCACATCGGAGGAGATGCTGCTGCCAAAATTAGAGGACAGGTACATGAACGCTAAATATATAAGATGTAATATGATTGTATGCTTTTGTATTCTCAGCTGTATGTTTTCCCATGTGTGCGTTCGTGTAAAGGTTTGAACGAGGGCAGATAGACACATTTAATCTGGAGATTGAGGATATCGCTCCTCTGAGGAAGATGAGAGTGCGTATAGATGGTACTGGAAGCAGACCGGACTGGTTTCTGGATAAGGTGAGAAATGAAAAATTAAATGCTTTGACTGCATTACAGGTCACTGATTTCTGTATTAATCCAATGTGTGTCTGTAGATTGAACTCCATAACCTGCAGACGGATGAGGTGGCGGTGTTTGTGTATGAGGAATGGCTGTCCCGATCGTTTGGACCCAAACGAACGCTCATATGCGAGATGCCTGCCATTATAAATGATGAAGAAATGGTGGAGCTCACCACCTACACTGTATCTGTGAAGACCAGCGATGCGGCCGGTACACAACTGTCTACAACTGTACAAAAATAGTTTTTATTCTGATTGGTTGGGTTTATGGTCAAAGATCATAATTGATTGGTTGTTTTTTTAGGGGCGGGAACAGATGCTAACGTGTGGATAATTATTTTCGGGGAAAACGGTGACACTGGAACGCATGCTCTTAAAGAAAGCAACAACACAAACAAGTTTGAGCGCAAACAGACCGACACTTTCCGTTTCACTGAGATCCTAAGCTTGGGCGAGCTCTCGAAAGTACGTATTTGGCACGACAACTCAGGTGAGCCATTTAGTCAGTTTATTACCTCGGAAACAAACTTGAATCAAATCATATGTAAGATGAATCACAGCATTACAATTGATAAGCAAAAAAATTAGAAACACTGTGTACATCATTTTTTTTGTGTGTGTTTGTATTGACAGGCCCGGCCGCTGGCTGGCACCTGGAGTATGTGGATGTGCATGATGACATCATGGGAAAGAAATTTCGTTTTCAGTGTGACCGCTGGCTTGCCAAGAATGAGGACGATGGACAGATAATGAGAGAGCTGGCGTGTGCCAGCAATGATGCAGTGGATTTTGATGAAAAAACCAGTGAGATACAAACACGTTTTTCAAAACATAGTTGGATAATTTATTAAATATTATTTCCCTAATGTTTTGGATTTTGGACTAAAATATGAACATGTGCATTTATCACTTTAAATAAATCACACTTGACAAATCTATAAAATAATCTATTATATAAAGGCATGTTCCTTATTCTCCTACAGAATATGAGATTCTGGTAACCACAGCAGATTCAGATGATGCAGAAACCAAAGAGAACGCCTGGATCATTCTGGAAGGGAAAAAAGGACGTTCTAAAGAGTTTGTGTTGGAGAACGTGACCAAGAAGAAACGCTTTTTGCGGTATATTTATCTTTTGGTGCATATTTGGATCGACCTGATTTTGCCAAGAGAAAGATGTTCTTGGTTTGACCCTGGAATAACATTTCTATATAAAAAAAACCCTATCCCTACCCCAACCATAACTTATCCCTAAAATACCAATAGTGTAGAAGCACCCAGACAACCCTGGTATAAACCTAAACTTCACATGACCTGTAAACTTATCCCTCAAATCTGAATGGTTGATTGGAATGCTGTCCCAGGGTCAACAATGATGTTGAATAAGAACATCTCCCACTTGACAAAATCAAAAAATCCACATTACTTTTGTGGATTTTTATAGTTTGCATGCGTTTCATTGCTCAGTGTGTTTACAGCGGCTCTACAGACCGTTATGAGTTTTCGTCTAAGGAGCTGGGCGACATCGCTTCTATCTGTGTGGGACACATCCCTAAAGACGGCAAGAAGGTTAAAGCTGAGGTCTTCTGGATTGTGGAGGAGGTCGTGGTTACAGAAAAGGAGCTGGGCAACAAGTCAGGGACCCTTCTACTGTTCCTTTCGCTGATCAAATAAAAGTTAATGCTAACACGTCTGTCTTTTTTCGTTTAGGTATATCTTTCGTTGTAACGCCCCAATCGCTCTTTCCTCTAAGCGAGACGAGTTCCAGACCTTCGAGTGCACAAAATTCATCGAGAGCTTTGCCAGCAAGGCCGGGAGCCTCAGACCTGTAAAATACGAGGTCATCGTCATCACGGGTGACGTGAAAGGTGCAGGCACCGACGCCAACGTCTTCATCACCATCTTCGGCTCCAACGGTGATTCAGGACGGAGGCAGCTCTGTCAGAAGTTCAGGAACCTGTTTGAGCGCGGGAAGACAAACCGGTTTATACTGGAACTACTGGACATGGGTGACCTGCTGAGAGTGTGTGTGGAGCACGATAACTCTGGACTCAGTCCCGGCTGGCTCCTGAGCAGGATTGAAATCACAAACACGGCCAACGGAGTGACGACGGTCTTCATGTGTGGAAAATGGCTGGACAAGAAAAAGTCTGATGGGAGAATAAAGCGTGTGATCTTTCCAAAGTACTGATGTTTATTCGGACAATCGATCAATGTTTCGATCAGTATTAGGAGAGAATATCTAATACACCACATGATCATTACTTTAAGGTAAAGTGTGTCATTTTTAAAGGTAGTCTGTCTGATTTTCTCAACATTGTTTGTTTGAGTGGTCTAACATCATGACCAATGGTGTGATATTACATCTGTTTACTAAAGTCCATTTGGTGCCACTAGTGAAATGACACACTTTATCTTTAAATGTTGTTAAAATTGCATGACGAGAGATTGAGAAAATAAGTCATATTGATGTGTGGTTTGAATGTTTCCATTGGACTGAATGATGGTCTTCATAAAGGCAGCTGCTTTCTCAAGTCGTCTCAGGAATATTGTAAGGAGAACTGTAAATGAAGCTACACTTGAATTATCCACTTATTATCCAATTATCCACATCTTAAGATTTTATTTCTCAGATTGTTCCAGTGTTGTAAATTTATTATGATCCTGGTTTCACAGTGACCGAGAAGATCCAAGACTCATTTTCATTCAGATGAACTTTGTATGTATTTCTGTGTATCTTCTGTTTAAGTTTCCAGAGTGCCACTTCATCTACACACTGCAGATGTGCCTCTAAAGTGTTTGAATGCTTTTATAATTGTCTGAAAGAAAGTTTTGTTTGTTGTTTTTTATTGGGATTTATTTTTACCATTATTACTACCTCTGTGAGGTGAAAAACACATGCGTGTTTGTCCAGTAAAACTCAATCCTGAATCCACAGCTGCAGCCGAGGTTTTTTGCTTAATAAGCATGAGAAGTGATGTCAAATTGTGCCAGTGTTTAATAATACAGTTTATCATTGGAATTAATTTGCAAAATATCCTTACCGTGTGCAACTTAAAATAGAGCAAAAATTCTAGATAACATATTAGCTTCATGATTTACATTTCTCTGAAATCACAGTAACAAGTAAATCAATAAATATTAATCATAATTAGTTTGTGGACATATTTAAATGTTCTTTTGGTTTTTTAAATGCTCAAGATATTTTTATTTAATATTACTCTGGTTGACTGGATATATTTTTATTTACAAGGCACTCAAGGTATACATTTGATCAGTATGTGTTTTCTGTCAATTGAGCTTTGTATATTGATTAACAATTGAAATATAACAAAACAATACCAACAATGTCCTTTAATGGCATAGCAAGATGCAAACAAAACCAAATTCAACTTAGTAAATGTAGTGGAAGTACAAACAGCTGTATGTGTGTGTGTGTGTAAGTGCTGTAAACTCCAGAAATATCTATTTAAAGAGCATTTGGTCACATGTGATCTACACTGAACTAACCAAAAAACTGGAACTCTGAAAGTATTCATATAGAAAAAATTATTGTGACGAAGGTGTGTTTCAGTCTGCTCCTTCTGTGCTGACAGCAGACACAGCGTTGACGTAATACGGTCCCTCTTTCAGATAAGATTTCAGCTGTAAGTAATTTTGCGCTCCAAAGATCTCCATAGTGCTCGAGGAGCTCAAGATTGCAGACACCAGCGTGTATTTACAATCTTTGGCCTCTTTTCCCTTTCCCACCGAGCGATCCATCACCCACTCCACAAATCCAGGCGTGTCCATCATCAGCCGCTGTCCCCACGGCTGACAGCCAATGGCCTAAACACAAACCACAACAGTCTGTGATCTTAAAATCCTTTATCAGACTCATCACAGCCACACATTATATTATGTTATGTTGTATAAATGTTTGACACAAACTCTTACAGTAAAGATCTGTAGGGCTCTGCAGTAGAGTTCAGGGAAGGGTTGAGTGCTTATGTTTCGAATCATCGCCATCGGCTGAGAGCTCAGACTGTTAAACCACGACTCTGTCAAGAGCAGAAGATCATCCGTCTGCTGTTCAACCTGCAGAATCAGAGCACAAGATTTCAGAGAAATAAACTGCTTTACTGGCAAATGCAAAAGATAAAATGAATGGACACACCTGCATAAATCCTTTTAAAGGACACACACTTACAGGTAATGTGAGCAGATGAGTTAAAGCATCCAGACATCTGACTCGGAGTTCAGTTGCTCCATCGCTGGCCTGTTTACTGATTCTCTTCAACACGGAAATAAATTTCTCACCTGCAAATTGACACAAGCTCTTTATTCAGCACACTTTGCATGCTGTCGCAGCTGTTTTGAACAAATGCTTTATCACCTGCCCTTTTACTGCAGCCTTTATGTAAAAGCACAAAAATGTGGCCACACACACACACAGCTTGGCAAACAGATATAAATCTAGCGCAGATACACACACAACGTTACCTGTTTTATGCAGGACCTGTTTACCCTCCACAGTTTTGCCCAGTTCTCCCAGTGTATCCATGGCAACAGGGGTCAATGTGGGGTCAAGGTTCATTGCCATGGAGAAGACCACCTCAAGGAACACTGGGTATTTCTCACACACCTGCTGAGGGCTGTCCACAATCACAAGACTGCCAAAGAACTTCACCAGTCCTGAACAAACAAACACACAGAAGAAGAAGTGTTACCATGACTGAAAGCTTTTAAAGAGGTCAGCCAGAACTGTTTTTATGTTTTCTGTAGAATATACAATAACACTTTTGGGGAAAATATCAAAAGTAAGGTAAACACACCTGGCAGGTAAAGGCTAGAGAAGGGGTCAGATTCTGCCGTGATGATCATGTTTGAGATTTTATCCATGATGCCTTGCTGTGCCAGATACTGACGGCCATGCTGGCTGTTCGCTAGAATAGTGACCATCTCTATTGCCGTTGCTCTGGTAAAGAGAGGGAAAAGCTGGTTTTTATATTTACATTTATGTCTGTTTTAAATTACAGTATCTAGAAGTGACACAATTATGTGTGTGTGTGTGTGTGTGTGTGTGTGTGTGTGTGTGTGGTAGGTACCTGACCAAAACATCATCTCCAGTCAGTTCATCAAGCATCTGTGAGATTAAACCGCTGTTGGCACAGTAACCCAGAGAAACAGGAGACACTGTGGATACATTCACTATCAACTGTACACACACAAACACACACAACAGATACACAGAGCATTACTTTCATGTCATTATGTAATGATATAATTAATATAAAAAATGTGAAGGTTATATTTTCACAGAATGTTCTTTACATTATGTAGTATTTTTGTGATCAATAGCAAATCACAAAAAATTACTTTACAAATTTGCTTTTCGTTCCTAGATGAAATAAAGCATACCTCATACACTCTGTACCTGATGACATCACTGGTGCCCATCACATCCTTGAGCTTGTTCAGCAAATCAGAGCGGAACAGAGCGTCAAGCCCCGCTTTTGATTTACTAAGCTCACAGAGGGCAGATATTGCCTGATGGGGAAAAAAACAAATAAAAAGTACATAAAATTAAAATAAAATAACTCATTTCTGTTCTTCGAAGAGTCATCTCTTCTCCATTTGTTGGATATTATCTCTTCTGGTTTGTGGAATTTAATTCACAAAGTATGTTGCCTCTCACAAATGTGTTTTTTTGTCTGTCAAATTTTGTCATATTCATAATGCTGGAATAGCCCAATTTAGTATTATTAATAGGGTTAGTAAATGCTTCTCTGTAGCATCATCAGCACCTTTTCGGCCACAGCGATACGCTCAACACTGATGCACTGAATCACATCACACAGGATTTCTCTGCTGTTCAGCATCTGAGTCAATCCATCAACATGACCAGCAACACGACCGATCTGAAAACAGAACAGAAGAGAGAGAGAGAGAGAGATGGATGAAGAGAGAGAGAATAACAGAACGGTTTGGAACTGGTTTGATCCACTGACCTGTGTGAGGGTGAGAACTTTGACAGAATCATCCGGATGGTTCAGTCCACTATGAAGTGCAGTCTTGTAGTTCTGCGCCAGATGAACAGGTTCTAATGCCTGCAGAACACGACTCAGGATTTCCACGCACACCAAGATCTGCTCTCTGCATCCAAAACAGTCGTTAATTTAGGATAAAGGTGATGGGTTTTAATGCCAGGGATTAAACATAATGATAAGATGTATACTTTAAAGTCACTTTGGAAAAAGCATCAGCCAAATACGTAAATGTAACATAAATGTAATGTGTGCTAGCTTAAGCTGATCTTAGCCTGGTCTTAATGGGGGATTTAATTTTTTAGACCTGGTCCTGGTCTCTAGACCATCTTAAACAAACTTAGACCTGCAAAAACAGTTTAAGCTGTATTTGTAGTGGGTCACTACAGTACAGTACAGTAAGTTATTGTGTCTCTTGACTCAGCACTATCAACGCTTACTTATCATTCGTGTTTAAAAGGCTGAATAGGATCTCCAGTCGCGCCCCGGACAACGCCTCTCTCAGGCCGCTCACGGGTGTCGCTAACACGGCCGTCCGGAGACTTTTCAGCTCCTCGATCGGCTCTTCAGACTCACGGATTTCATTCAACAGGCTCTCTATAGGCGCCGACATCTTGCGCTGATGTTTGGATCACGTGACGTCGAGGTTGCGTCACATGACAGTGAGCCGGTAAACGTGCGAAGCAGTTTCTGAGCTTTGGATAAACTGAATAATGATAAATATTTAGAGGGATTAAATTGATGGAAAATACACCTACACAGTTTCCAAATGCATCCGTGAAATTGTCGAAACATCCCAGGAAGATTTAAAAAATGTAAATTATATTAGAGGATTTACGCGCCCAGGTGAGCTTTAAACAGGATTTATTCTTACGAGTATGTCAATAATTACAATACAAATATCATTAAAACAAAATTACTTTATGTAGTGTGTTGTTTACCAAAAAGACCCATTATAGTTTACACTAAAACCAATACAACTCCTATAATAACCATTAAACCCCTTTAGACATACTGTGATGATTTCTATAGTTTTCTTCTTTGGTGTTTCTATAGTTTTTCCAGCAGCCATTGCTTTCATTATAATGCTTTGTCTGTTATAAATGTGACGTCATTCTGATATGTGCGCGTGCATTTGTTTTGTATTTTACCACTTTTTAATCACGTTTGCTTTGTGTTTGTTGAATTCGTAATTTCAGTAAAATACCATCTTTTGTATTTATAAGAAACAAGTTCGTATTTATGGGTTTTGTGTTTCCTCCGTCAGCCACTAGATGACGCTATTGTGACTTATTTTCCTTTCATTATTTCTTTATCATTAAATTTGCTTTTAGTGGTCGGCCAGTTTGTTCTTACATTGTGTTTGTTTCTGCAGGAAAGACTTGGAAAAAAGTGCTGTGATTGTACTATGGTACAGTGATGATATCATGTAATACAGTAATATCAGAAATGACAATATCCATTACATTACAATTTATATTATGTTTGTGCAGTTGCATGTGGTTTTTATTTTGGGTCCCCATGAAAATAAACTGCTTATTAATCATACTTAAAAATGGTTATTTGAAAATGTAAAAATGCAGAAGGTTTGTGTGAGGGTTAGGTTTATGGGTAGGGTGAAATTTACACGACACAATATACAGCTTGTTCAGTATAAAAGTCATTATTTTTATGGAAATTACCCAAAACATGGAAACCCAACATTTCCTGGTTTCTGCAGGTGTGTATAGCTGATTATAGCTGGTTGTTTAAGGGATGTTTAAGGGATTATTCCACACTGCTGGATCTACTTGCAGTCCCACAGGTGTCAGTCCACAGTTTTACTGTCATTGCCATAATACAACACTTGATTCTCAAGGCAATTTTAGAAACTCTGTACAATCAATGGGTGGCTTCTTCTAGATTGTTAGTATGCAGTTGCTAAGGTGTGAATATGCCTTTAAGTTTAGGCTTCTAAATTTGATTCTAAATATGAGCGACTGTGTATTAATAGAATTGAGAAAGAAAGAAAACATGTGCATGCAATAAATCTTTCATAATATAGGAACATATAATATGTGTGTATACAAGCTACATTCATGTGGATGTATGTGAACATTCTTCTTACTGTAGCATTAATGATGGGTGGGAAACTCCTGTTTACACACGCAGAGATCAGACCAACTCACTCATGTTTGTGGAAGAACCATTTAACATCATACAAGGAGCCTGTATGAGCCGTTAAAGAGTATTTTGTTGTTTCTGTAGTTTCTGTTTTATTCTGTGTTTGTTTTTGGTAAAAATAGACATTTTCTTATTCAGCAGAATCCCGAGTAGATCTGCACATGGTTATTTTTGGGTGTTGTTATTTGCATGTGAATGTGATTTAAAATTTGCGTGTTAGTATAGAAAATTATTTCTTTATCAAAGAACTTCACGTTTTTTTTAAGACACAAAGTTTTGCATAAAAGCCTTCATCTTTGAGTGGGTGTGTGTGTGTTTGTAAGTTTCTGAGCAAGTTATCAATAGCCTCCCTGTTCCTTTGAGGTAAAATGAGATTTTGCACACTAACACACACACACACACATGTATACACAAATACACACCAGTTTAACCTCAATCCAGGAGCAAAAATAAAACGCCAGAGACCCACCTTCATTTCTGAAAGACATTACAGTCCCAGTGCTTTAACACACACACACACACACACTGAAATAGTTTGCATTTTTCATGTCTCATTTCTTTTGGATTACAGCTCTACCGTGATTTTAGTGTACAGTCAAACAGTCATTACCGTAATAACACCATTAGTGTTAGTCAGTTTGTATTATAAGTGATGGTTTTTAAGTAACATGTTACACTGAATACACTTGCCGGCTTGTCTAACCATTAGAATAATAAAAATGTTTACTGTATGATAATGAAAATATATAGAAAAGCTAAGTTGGCTGCAGACAGACGAATTCGAGGGAACTTTTCGAGGGAAAGTTTTTGCTTAAATTATTGACCCGTAAAATAGACACAAAGGAGACCATTATTGTCATCCATTAAGAGTATAGAGCTATATTAATGTGGAAACTCCGAATATTTGTTCTTGGAAGAATTGGAAATCTTTGGTGTGTAGACTTTGGCACAGTTTAAGACATTATTGAGATCGCTTCTGGAACTGATTTCAGTGAGACTATTGGAGTTGTTTTCTCAGGAGACTTACAGTATCTTTAAAAAACTTTTCCTGATGTTTAGAAGTGCCCTTGGTAACCTACACAGGTTTCTCCTCTTCATGTCTTCACATCATAGTCGACCATTGTGAACGTGTGTGTTTGTGTGTGTTTTGGGTGGACACTTTCTGCTCCAGGACAGGCGGATATTTTGGGCATCTGACTGAGGCGCACTGTGTCGCTGCTGTTAAACTGTATTTACCTTTCTCTGGTTGGCTCATTTTATTTGTATTTCTCTGACTAGTCAGCTTTATTTGTGGAATTTTGTTTGGCTGTGTTTTTGTGTTGTGTTTTGGCATGCTGTGTTTGTGTGATTGGTTTTTCCTGCGGTGGAGAGAAAGAGTCACCTACAGTATTCAGTTCAAAAAAGCAATATTCAGCATTAATAAATGAGTTTATGTTGTTTTATGTTGTATTGACATATAAAACAAGTTGTTTTTAATGTTGTTTATATTTATATATATTTTGTTTTTAATGTTTTAATAGATAGATCTCCTAGAATCCTTGATAGATAGATCTCCTAGCCCTCCTAGAATTTGTCACATTTTAGAAATATTTCTCATAAATCAAGGAAATCAAGTCTGAAAACGCTCTCTGTCTCTGTCTCTCTCTCTCTCCCTTCGCACACACACACAGTTATATTATGTAAGGAGGCACAGTGGCACTTTCTCTCTACGCTCTCTTAGAAACTTATTTCCAGTTGGTAAACCACACACACATATACACATATATGAAGCAAATGAGTGCTAAGAATGAGAAACACACTGTGAGTCAACTCATGTGTTCGTGTGTTAGGTCATAAAGAGGTATGTCAGTGTGAACGGCTATAGATCTCCACTTGAAAAGCGCCATTCAATGAGTTTGCTAAATAGAGCAATTTGCTTAAATACAGACCCACCCAAAACTCTACCTTCACATTTACATTCTAAAATATCCACCAACACAAACACACAACAAAACCTTGCTCTGTCCAAATGCCTACACTGTCAAATGGAACACAAAATCATGCAGTTATAAACATATATACAAACGACACACAATTAGATAAAATAGACAATTGAGGCAATTGTATTAAATTATTATAATTCTAAATAATTGTAATACAAAAATAGCTTGTTCATTCTCTCTCTCTCTCTCTCTCTCTCTCTCTCTCTCTCTCTCTCTCTCTCCTCTCTCTCTCTCTCCTCCCTCCCTCAATTTCAATTTAAGTGTGCTTTATTGTACGAAATAGTATTGCCAAAGCAATTGCAGCTGGGCTGCATACAAATAGTGCAAATTTATGTACAAAGAAAAAGTAAAAATAAAAGTAAGATGTATCTTACTTTTATTTTACTCTCTGTCTCTCTCTTTGTCTCTCTCTCTTTGTCTCTCTCTCTCTGCAGTCTGTAACTGTACTCTGTCATTAGGGTTTTAAAGGGAAGCGTGTGGTTGTTTCCGTAGCGATGGTCATCTGGAGGCGGGGATGAGCGGTCAGTAATATAGCAGGAGAACAGAGCAGACATGCGTATATATAAACATAATTACTATATACGCACCCAGCAAAATATACATCTCACAGCCTACAATTACGCCTCTCTCTTCCCTCTCTATCTCTCTGTCTTCCTCTCTCTCAGCAGCTGTTAGAACTTAACATGAGCAATATTTTTGGTTTGGTTTAGGTTTGATTTAATTTATGATGGCTGCTTCTGTATTTGTGGATTTGTGGGTGAACAGATCGTTTTTCAGAGCTCCTTTTTTGAGACACCTGACACAACTCAAAGACCACTGATAAAAATACAGTAATGCACAAAAGGTACCATGCAATTACCATAGTTTTCTTTGGACATGTACCATGATAGTATCATGTTATTTGAACAAATGCCATGGTGTTTTTTGGCATATACCATGATGATACTTGTTTGAATTGTAGACATTTACTTTCCCTTATTTACTGAAATTTCTTATTGTGGATTGATAATCATTTTACTGCAAAAACCATAGTTAAACTGTTGTTACTGGTTATTGTCATATGGCGTACTACTGTGTTAAGGTGAAAAGGTTTTGTTTGTGCAGGTATTCTGTTGTTGTGTGTTTGCCTATGATGATATGTCTGAACAGTACTGAAGTATCAGAGGAGACACAGTGCATTATCAGTTTTGTACCTGAGGGGGCAGCAGTGCACAGTCTCCTCATTCACACAGTAAACCTGTGTGTTACCTGATCAGTTGTGCTGTTCCTGTTCCACTGTGTTAGAAAGGTGAACCATCATCATATTAACTGAGAGTTACCCAATCCTCACAGAAATAACACTTTTTAGACTGTGGAACTGTGGTTAAGCTGTGGCTTAAAGCAGTCAAACCACAGAGGCATCATTCACAGAGTCTTTGGGATGTATGTCATGTGAAGTGTCTAAAAGGATATGAATATAAAAAAACATTAGTTAATTAATTAATGTTACTGTTGCTTTCAGAATAAGGAAATGTGTGTGCAAATTTACCTGTACTTTGAGAGAGAGAGAGAGAGAGAGAGAGAGAGAGAGAGAGAGAGAGAGCAGAGATGTATAGTAACGAAGTAGAACTACTTCACTACTGTACTTAAGTACTAAAAGGCGGTATCTGTACTTTACTAAAGTATTATTTTTTTCTCCTACTTTTACTTCACTACGTATTTTCGATGAGTTTAATACTTTTACTCCGATATTTTTTCATGTGCTGCATCGTTACTCGTTACAATTATAAAAATGTTACGAATCATTCCATTCCAAACGCACATGACCACTGCCAGAACGGTAGATGAAGCTGGCACATCATTGAGCGAATCAAGCGATTAAGAAGACTGCGCGCGCTCCCGTTCTGCCTTTTGATCAGCTAAAAAGATGGACGAACTAATGCAGGAGTTTTCCTGCATTGAAATGTTTTTGGCGGCCGCCAAAGCCTTATTTGTTCGGTGAGTGATAGAATAGAATGACTGCTGCGCTTGTCACGGCGCATATAAGAACGAGCAGCGAGAGAGAGAGAGAGAGAGAGAGAGAGAGCGCCCCCCGTCTTAAAACAACACGAGCGCTGTCTTGCGCTGGGACATACTTAATCTGTTTTTGGGAATTGTGATTGTCCTTTAGGTTAATCATTTGAAATAATAAAAACAATATGATGTTCAAACTTTTGACTACTTTCTTTAATAACTACATAACACAATACTTGTACTTGAGTAGTAAATTTTAAAATAAACTACTTGCAATACTTAAGTACAAAAAATGTTGAATACTTCAGTACTTCTACTTAAGTGTGGTGCTTAAAGAGCACTTCAACTTCTACTCAAGTCACTTTTTTGATAGGGCACTTGTACTTTTACTCAAGTCTGGGTCTCTAGTACTTTATACATCTTTGAGATAGAGAGAGAGAGAGAGAGAGAGCTTTTTCTTAAAGATCATACTCCATTATAGTCTTTTATATAAGACGTGTGTGTGTGTTAGTATGTGTTTGCTCTATCCACACTCTCATCTCTCTCTCTCTCTCTCTCTCTCTCTCTTTTTTTTTTACAGACTGCAAGAGCCACAATAACAGCACATAACAGTTACAGCTGTAGCAGGCAACAGGATTAAAGATTGTCAGGAAGAACAGTGTTAGACAGACAGATAACATACTAGACAGACAAAAAAGTACAACCAAAATGTCAAAACACATAAAGAGAGAGATATATATGGAAAGAAAGGATTACTGTAACCTGAGCATAAATCCTTCAAACCAAAAGCACCAAATCAAAATCTAAATTTACACACAAACAGAGAGACACATTGACCGAGCTATCTAAATGGGGAAACACCATAGACTTCTATTGTTTAAAGCTCATACTTGCTACAGATTCACTCTACCCACAACCCAACCCTTTATCATTTTAGAATAAGAAAAATACAAAGTACTCATGGTTTCATAATGACAAGATTCAAGACTTTTAAGATTCAAGTTAGTGGATGAAGCAGAAATGCATGAAGAAAACAGAATTGTTTGATATTTTTGGATTTGTACATGTAACCCACCCTGTATGTGTTACAGATAAATGTTGAATGATTCAAATCATGTTGCTGTTAAGGTCATGCATTATAACTGAATTCACTTCTGATGTTCACATGGCAATCATCTGATCTGATCCGGTTCTATAAAGCAAGATATCAGTTGCTTTAGGCTTGAAATGTTCACTTTGAGCCAGTAAACAGCCTGCCAAAACGGCATTTCTCATTCTTTCATAAGAAAATATTTTAAAAATTATTTAATTTATATATTTTAAATAACTTTCATAGCATTTTTTACCAGTTTTCCCAATTTTTAGACAAACAAGAGCTTTGGTAATTATAGAGTGTTTTATAGAGTAACTTTTAGACTTTGGCCCTTTACAGATATTCCAAAGACACAAATTCTGCACATGCACAAAATGTGCCTTTCTGTTTGTAGCTTTTGTTGTTTTGAGTTTATATGAATTTGTGTATACAAATATAATATTTGCATGTCTGCTTTGTGCCATATTTGTGGCAAAAATGTAAGAGGATGGCACAGAGACCTGGCATAAAACATTTCAGCAAGCCACTAGAAAACACGGGCCGCATACAAACAAAAACACATAAACACACACCCCCAGGCAGAGAAAAAAGTTGTGGCTAACATATGTGCATGTGTTAATGTGTGTGTTTGTTTTTTGCGAGAGGGATGTGAACTGAGGAATGAAGCGTGTGTGTGTGTATGTGTGCATTTACCAAATATATACCAAATGTCCCCACAATGGTAAAAGTCTTAACCTCCTACATTGTGTGTATCAGCCAGCAGTCCCCAAAATTCTAATTGATTATACATCATATTAAATGATGTTTATTTGAAAAGATAGAAATGTAGAAAGGTTTGTATGAGGATTAGGTTTAAGAGTAGGGTGAGGGATACACCATACAATACACAGTTTGTACAGTATAAAAAGTATTTTATCTAAGAAAAGTCCCCACAATGTATAATATCGAACCTGTGTGTGTGTGTTTGCTGTGGGCTGCAGAGGCCTTAAAAACATCATTTGAAACTGAGTAAATGTATGGAATGAGTAAACATTTATTTCAGCTAGATTGAGTCCAGCTCTACTGTCAGCAGAGAGACGAAGAGGCTTTACCAAACTAAACGCTGCCTTTCAATTTCTTTCCTACGTCACAGCACTTTTGCTCCACAACACACCTGCAGCAAACAATACTGTACTGTACCATGCGTATTACAACCTCCAACAAACATTATAGTTTTGTTGCCATCAACCGTTTTCTCTTATTGTACAGAAAATCAATAAATTAGATTTGAAGTTTGCTCTGTGTGTAATACCGGCTGTCCTGCTGGGAAGTAGTAGATCTAAGAAAGTTATTTGTGTCCAGGTTTTTAACATCACTGACATGTTAAACTGCCTGAAACCAACTTGTATTTCACAGCGAGTATTAAAGCACAAAGCTGTGGATTTATTAATGGAGACACATGGTGATTTAAATGTTTTGCCTGGATATGAAGCCAAGGCCTCTCCGTGCATTTTCACAAGGATATTTCATACATAAATCCATAAGTTAGATTAATTAAACCAGATTTTTTAAGGCTTTAATTGTGTGTACATGTAGTTTGTAGTCTCCATAATAATATACTCTTGGCTTTATGAACGCATTTCCTCCGGCTCGGTTGCCCGGTTTCATTTTGACATGGTCAGGCGATGGCGAGGAATCTCAATGGGAGCTAATGCATGTGATTTTACAGAATATGTTATTATTTCTTTATTTAAACTCATAAAGTGCATTTAGCCAAGCTGAATTTCATCAGTCATGCCAGTGCAGTTTTTATTGAAGTCTTCTGTGCTTCTTACATAAGAGTCAATGAAACAGTGCGCTAGTGTGCCAACAGTATAATCACCTAATCTCTGCCCGGCTCCACCTTACACACACGCTTTCTTACTCCTGACATCATATAAGACGTCCTGTGTGCAGAGCAGGGGAAATGAAATGTTTATTCCTGATACCCCAGGGGTAAAGAGAGAGAGAGAGGCAAGTCCATCTCTTCTTTCTCTCACTCATTTATTAGTGGAGTGCTGTAAGGTTAGATGGGTGATTATAGATGTGTGTGTGTGTGTGCATATGTGGTTCTGTGTGCATGTATAGAATATAGAAATCCATAAATCACATGGTTTAAAGGCAAATCTACTAATTTCCTGCTGCCACAAGACACATGAAGAGGACCACTAGACCTTCAAACACACACACACTATCACTGTATCACTGTGTAACCCTTTAACTCTTATGAGTAAATTACTAGAAAAATAATACTTTAATTAATCGTGATTTCATACATTTTCCCCCCATATGTTTTGTTTACTATATTCAATAAGTCCTTGTAATTTGTAACGTATATGTTTCATATGCTTATGTGTTTGCAGGGAGTCAAACCTGTGGTCTTGATGTTGCTGGCAGTCTGCTACAAGAACTTCACAGGTAAATTAATTACTAAAAAAATGCTGTTTTCAAGAAAAAACATTTATTTACCTGTTCATATTTTTAAACTTTATTTGTTTGCTTTTTATTAACAGGAAAAGACGTTTTCGTGCTACCAGCATTAATAAAACTTGTAAATACAAGTCATACATTATACACCCAAAATCATAGATTTTCTTTGTTCTTTTGAGGATGAATTAGAACCCGTAAAAAAATTATCTTTATCGGATAGAAAATGAAGTTTATTTTCAGGATCATTAAAATTGCAAATTCACACGTTTCTTTACAATGTTGCCCTTGTGCCACACAGATTAGTAAATAGAGAGTGAGTGTGTTATAGAGAGACGGAGGTGAGGATTGAGGATCATAATGACAAAAGCAAACATTTGTTTAGTCTTTATTAAAAGAATGAACAGAGTCTTACACTGTGAGCTTTACAGGAATGTAGGAAGCAAAAGGACGAGGCAGGAAACAGGAAGAGGAAGAAGCAGTCCAGGGCTGAGTTTATTCAATATGATAGAAATAGAAAGTATGGGATGTTGTGTTGATAATGAATATGAGATGAAGCCCTCTAGTGGTCTGTCATGTCATTTCACAGCTCGTTCAGTCTTACACTGGATCACTGTTTTATATTCTGCTGTTTGCATAGAAAATGTTTGCTGGGTGTCTTCATGAATATTCAGAAACACATTGTGAATATTTCCAACCAGGACAGAAACCAGATGTACCAGAAAACCCTTGGCCTGAATGATGCATAAATACAGCATGGATATACTAAATACTGCATACTCTGTTCTAAACGTTAATATGATTTTACATGTTTAATTAGTGAGCTATATCTCAGAAATACATAAGCAACTTTTAAATATGTGTTTACACAAAATTATCCAAAGTAAGTGACTATTCAACATTTTCTTTTAAGAGTCAACAATAAGCATTGTACACAAAGCTACGCTTCTAGTATTGATACTGGAAGTGAACAGTATAGTTTTTTAAATATTTGTTAGCAATGATCGACAAAGTAAAACAATGGAAAGTTAAGAGTTAACTTTGTCTATGGGTAATGCAATGAAGAGCAATTAAAACTGCTTAAGTCAGAAATCTCACAAATGTCTCCATTAGAGTTTTATTAACGGTGTTACTCTCATTGAGCTCTGCGTGCATGCAGTTGTGTTGTTTGTATTTTTGTGTATGTTTACTGTAGATTAAGATTTCGGTGTGACAGGATTTAATAAGACTCCGCCTCTTTAGCGTCACATTTCCCAGAATGCCTCAATGTGGCCGTTTCACAGCAGCTAGTAAATAAACGTATAGAGGTTTAAAGCATGTGAAAATGTCTAAATGAAAGACCACATGCTGCCCTGTCCGTTCATGCTCTCGACATTCTTTTGTACAACTTTATTATCTGCTTCCCAAGCATTTAGAAATCTGTGTAACCAAACAAGTAGTTTATTGTACAGAATGTCTAATCTGGTCTTGAAGCTAGATTTTAAACTTTACACCAAACAGAAAGCCTGTAATTCAGGGACAGTAAAATCAACTCAGCTTGAGTCAAGAAATTGCATTGACGTCTAGCGCTTAGAGAGACATTAAGTCTGGGTCTGACTTACGCTTGTGCATATACCGGCAGAAGAGTTTGCAAGTATTTATTTACTTCACATGGCATGATGAAAAAACACATTACTGCTGCTAATACTCTGAAATGAGTATCTAAATTTAAACTTTAGTGCAAATGTGTTATTTGCTTGTGTGTTCTCAGAAAGTCAACCCATATTCTTTCTATACCTGTATTTCAAAGCTAAAGAAATAGCAGAGAAGCAACACCCTGGTGTCACGGTGGCAAGTTTTGTACAGGCCTGTGTCTTTCTGGACTCTGGATTGAATATGTGTCATGCTGAATTTTGGGTGTATGTGTGTTTAACAGATGGAATTTCACAGCATGCGAGTTGATCCTATGATCCACTCTTGTGGTCAAGTGAAAGCAAATATAAACATGTGAAATACACACAAACACACATAGATAGGTCACACATAGATAGTTGCACGTTTTGCCTCTTGCATGTGAAGTCTTACTTTGATCAGTCGTATATACTGTGACATCCACTGGTCTTTTAGTTAGTAGTAGTTACTTTATTTGCTCTCTAATTATGTCTCTGTCCTTTTCTGATTCAGATCATCTTACTGGAACTCAGGCTGGTAAATACTAGTTTGTGTTTTCTTATTCCAGCAAACAGCAACAAAAATGAATATGTGACACACACACACACACACACACACACACACACACACAGGCTTTTACAAACTCACCAGCAAGAGCCAGAAATCATACATAAGATTTCTCATTATTCATTCTTTTTCCAGACAGCACTGAGATTAAATCAAGATGAAATGTTTGTCTGTAGCAGAATTGCCTTTCTGGAAATGTATATAGCACATGGGTTGTGTTCATATAGTGCAGTCATTCTGTTTACTGCATAGAAGAACGTGATTATAATAATCACATAACTGTGAGGTTTGCATTTCTGGCATCTCAAAATATAGGACGCTGCTTGAGTTATATTCATAGAACGTTTAATAGAAAATTACATGACTGCAGTTGATGCGTAATGCATGTATGTTTGGTTATTCTGGTGCTGTGTGTGTGTGTGTGTGGAGGTTATTCTGGTGGCATTATGAGAGAGCAGGTTGGTGATTATTGCTGTACTTGCAACCGCATGTTGGTTTCGAGCACCACACTTGGAAATGCCTGTGGGTGTGTGCGTACATGCATGTGCGTGTGTGTGATGCTTGTAGCCAGTACGCATATAGATATATCCATGCAGCAATCAGTATGTTGTTCAGGGTGGAGTATAGCATGTGTGTGTTTCTGAGTAAAAGTGTGTGTGCTTATGTGAAAGTGTGTGTGTTTCTGCCCATGCTTATGTGTGAGTGTGTGTTGTGTCTCATGCCTCTCTCTTAAACACTAGTAACCAGTGTTAAAGGCTGGAGGCTTGGCTCTCTAAAACTTTCACTTTTCACTCTTATATTGTGTCTTTTTCTAAATATATATTTCCATAATGGCAAAACAAAACATTGGCAGTTGTGTTATTGTGTGATTCAAAAAGCTTTCTACCACTCTGCATTAATATCTGTGAAGTCTCGTTTTTAGACTGATGAGATCCTTCCAAGTTTCATGTTCATTTTGGCTCTGTGTCTGTGTGTTTTCATCGAGTCATTTGCTACCTGTAGGAGGAGCTGCTCTTGAATCTACTGAATGAACGGTTTGTATTCACTACAGTAAGAATGGCTGAAAGCATCTGCCAGCCTAATTGATGTAATTCAGACAGTTATTATCCAAATGAACTGTGACCAGTGTTGAGAAACACAGAATCAAACAGATCAAGCATAGCATGCATGAAATCAAATACACTCTTAAAAATAAAGGTGTTATTAACTGTGATGCCATAGAAGATTTTTGGTTCCCCAAAGAAACTTTCTGTCAAACGTTCTTAAAAGTACCATTTTTTTTAAATCTTTCTTAGTCTAAAGAACCGTTTTAACTACAAACAGAAAGGTTTAGACATTTAATGTTCTTTATGGAACCATTCTGGCGAAAATGGTTGTTCTATGTCAGTTTGACGCACCTTTATTTATAAAGTGTAGATATGTAAAGCTGTAGTTCCTAATAATTCACTTTTAATTTAATTTTTGGATGACTTTAATTTCTGCATGATTTGTAATACAGAAATTAATGATACTGTGTCATATTACTTATCAGAGGGACAGGCTTTCATGATTTTTACCATGGTAGGCTCTTTCGACAGCCATGCAAACATACATATGCATTTGTGTTATTTAAATACATATGATTATTTTTTACCCTACCCTATGGGGTTTCGATTTATCATAAGTTGATTGAATTTAAATGATCTTAAAACTCGTTTTTCACTGTTTTGGCTTCATTATTCGATCATTTGCGGGACGGACTTTCCATCCATCTGCTGTTAGTCCGCGAGTATTATGGGATTGTTAATGTTATCTTTTCTTTTTTCACAGCGAGGCCATTAGATTGGCTCATGCTGCGCTGCGATTGACTCAGGGCGTGGCATGGCAGACGTAGGGGGCGTGTCCTTCTTAATGATGGTGTGTGAGCTCGTGGAGCGTTTGATCTGGTCTGGCTGGGTTATTTGTGGAGTGTTGGGATCATTTGGTTTGGAGTGTAATTAAAGCTTTGGGTCAGCGTGAGCGTAATCAAAGCAGTCTGGGTGGTACACTAATGTATAGCGCACACACACAAATATATACACACAAGCTAGGCTGTAATTTTAGTGCAACACTGAGTAAAAACGGAGAAGAAGCTTTAGTGTTTAGGCTCTAAGTAAGTGTCTTGGACAATAGGGTGTGTGTTTTCTGCTTTGGGAGTGTGTGTCGCCCGAGGCAGAGGGTGTGTAACGGCTGTAGTCTGACTGTCAAAGGGTCTCACACACATGACCAATCTTACAATCTTATGCTTTAAATAATCTGCTGTTTTCTAATCTGCAGCACATTTCAGAAGAGAGTAGCTATTAAACGTGTGCTATTTCTGCAGTATACAAAACATTTATATGGGAATTTTGTGTACTACTAAAAAAGTATACAGTATGCAGTATTCGTGAACACAGCTTATAATATAGGATAATATATAGGCTTTAAAGAAGCAGCCTTATGACCTTTAAACTGTAGTGATATACATTATGTAGCGGGAAAGAGTTTGGTGTGAAATGATGGATTAGTTCATAAAGAGGATTAGTAGGAAAAAAATGCCAAATTTGTGGCATGATTGTAACAACTTAGACCTGGCTATGAGTATACAATGGACTCTGGAAAACTTATAATTTAATGGTAATTTTTTTAAAAACAATTGTTATTTGCCTTTATTTCTTTAAACCAGCATTAAAATACTGTGTTGACCATTAAAAAGATATAGTGTGAAACGATTTTAAAAAGCAATGTTGATCAATAGGCAGAACAAGTTTTCTTTATTAAATTTTCTGAAAGGTAATTATTTTAACAGATTAATGTAAACTGTGTGTGTGTGTGTCTGTGTGTGTGTGTGTGTGTCTGTGTGTCTGTGTCTGTGTCTGTGTCTGTGTCTGTGAAAGAGAGAGAGCGAGAGAGAGAGAGCAGAAAGAAAGAGAGCTTCTGTCTTCTGTATTGATGTAAATCTGCAAATTTAGATTTTAAATATCCAGGCATGTGTCCTCAGCTCTCCCTGTGTCCTTTGTGTTTGCTTGATCCAACAGTAATAAACACAGCCAAAAGCTGAAACTGAAACTGACACCAAGCAGAAAGATGAAAGAATGGGAAATGACTGATGGAGGGAAAAACACACTTTTGTTGATGGCCACAGAGTGTGTGATTGTGTGGTACCGTCAAGTAGCCGTACGCTTAAATTCACTCCTGTTTACAGGGTGGGACGTGTGCTGGTCTGGATGTGGGTGTGTAGACCATATTTAGATCAGAATCTGTGTCTTTACAACAAGTTAATTATGTTCTAAATTCACACTGGTAAATATCCATGGCCAATTGTCAGGCCTAAGAGCTAGTTAAGTGTCCAAAGTGCACATAATTACAGAAAACACTGTACACTGTAACATTTTAGACCGTTTTTCTGAACGGCTATAGAAACTCAAAGAGAGATTATTTTCTGATGAGATGTTGGCTGTGATCAACAGGTGATTTTCCATGCTTAATTCACTTTGCTGGCACCAGTTAGTACTTTTTAAAGGCTTTTTAAACTGAGATCAGCCTTGTTTTCAACTCTTGAGTATTTATAAGAGCAAAAGGAGAAATTATTTTATTCTGCATATGAAAGGTAAATTGAGGTCTGGGTTAAAACAGGAAGTGATTTGGGAATGTTTATAAATAATGCGCACTGATGAGTTGTTAACAGTATGTTATATTTACTGTTGTCAAATGCATTAGAAGGATGAAGAAATACGTTTATGATGTATCAGCTGAATTGTTTTGTGTAATGTAAATGTATACAAATTGGAACTGATGGTTAAACAATTTGCTATTACAGGGTGAAGTACAAACAGTCATGAGCAAGATGACACGGGATTGCGTTAACCCAGCTTTAAAACTAGCCCTGCGTTTGAAGTGTAAATTCCCCATCGGTAGCCTAACCTTGGCTGGATCTGTGGAGGTGCCCCGGCCCGGTGCGCCCTCCCACAGGAGGCGTTACGCACGGCTGCATGTAACCCGACACCCGCCGTGGCCGCAGCTGCTCTTCAAACTGCTATTTAAAAAAGGAAAAAGTATGAAACATCCACTCCTGACTCCTCAAACCCCCCAAGCACTAAACATCCAGCAGCCCCGGTAGCTTTTGCCAGCCAGGCTCAATCTAAATGCCTACGGCACCCGGGCAGGACCGGAGAGAATCGCCCGCGGATTATTCCCATCGCCCCACGGGAGGGATTTATGGTGGTCTCGCGCAGGGAACCGGTGGGAGATCGCGTTCATTCCGCAACACGGTTTATCCGATGCACGAGACGACGGCTCGCGCTGTCGGGCAGCGACGCAGTCACGCAGAAATTAACGCATCCGGATTTTGAACGCCGGGACAAATGAATACAAATGAATTTGGCGACCCGAAGGAGAGACCTCAGAACCTCTCGTCTCGTAGCCAAGTAAGTTTCGCTGTTTTCTTCACCAGGTGGGTCCTGATGGGTCGCGCAGGTCGGGCACCACCGCTATCCCAGACAAAGAGCGCTTGGTTACTGGATATTTGCGCAGAGCGCACTGGGTTGTGTGTGTTGGTGCCGGTTGAATGAACGCTTGTTAAGGGCGCACCGCTGTACCTGTGTGTTGCTTGGCCAGAGTTCAGAACCGAGCAGAAGTTGAACTGAAAGGGTCCAGGTGTACCATTAGAGAACGCTCAAGGGGGCTCTTTTGTACCTCTATCATCATTGCGAACTGACAACATAGGAGAACCCAAGTCAGTTTATTTTACAACTTTGCTGTCAGAGTGTAGTTAACTTGTGGCACAGGTCTTTAGATTTCTCTCCAACTTTAGTAACTGGCACAGGACGCGTTTTGCACTTTTTTATGTTTGGTGTGATGTATTTGGATATTGCGTTGCGCTTTCTATTGTTTATGCGGTTTGTGATGGAAAAAATAGTTAACCTGCGCTCTGTTTCGTTGTGTCTTAATGTTTCTAAATACAAGAAGGCGTCCAGTGTGCCAGGCTGGTGCCGGAGACGCGCTACTGGTCTGTGACTGTTGCGCATTCATTAGAAACTCCTGCGCTCTTGGAAACATAAAAATTCTTGGACGCGTCCGTTCAAAAGACTCTCAGTGTGTGTGGACGTGTGTGTTTGCCACTGAGGATCACAGTGCAAACCGCACAGTGACGCTAAACAAACAAAGCTTCCGTTCCTCGCACCCTCAGCCGCGGCACTCTGATGCCCGCGGTGCAAGAAGACGCGTCAGGAATGAATGAATGAACTTGTTCATGTCTAAAAAGCTGCTAGATGTGAAAAAGTTGTTATATTACTGTATGTTTCCTGTTTGTTTGTTTTTTGTGGGGTATGTTGCGGTTTCTTGTGTAACAGTCTATAACGAGCTTGTTAGTTGTAAACTTTCCTATAAAAGGTTACAAATGACAGCATGCATCTGCTTACAATTACAATACTTACCATTTTTATCGGCTAATATAAATAAATTAATATATTCAGAATTTAACACTTGTATTTTGCGCTTATTACATTAAATAAAAAACTATTTTAATTAATTTGACTTATTTTTAAAATTGCCATCGTCAATGTTGACTCTTTGTCGCCATCTCAGTTTGAAACGTCACATTGCAGGTTACTTTACGTGGGTTAAAGTCACGTGACGTCAAACTGACGTTTCCTGTAACATCGTACCCTACAGCAAAATTATGAATTATTATAAGCTTTCCATTGTGAATCGAGATAAGGTAAAGAGATTTAAAGTTTTCAACACTGATTTTTGTATTTTTTACTAAAAACGTAACCTGATAGCAGCTTTGAAATAATCCAAATCTTCCGCTAGTAAATATAGTCCCTGACGTGTGCATTACTGTGCGCACTGCGCAGTGATACACACAGTAGCTGGTGAACAGGTGTTTCCCGTTATATCTGTTTGTTTATATAAAGTATTATAGCACAGTTGGATAGCTGTATTCATATGTTTTAAACCAGAGGAAGCATTCTAATGTATTTTAAGACTCTTGTGCGGTCTGGTCTGTTTGTTTTGTGATGCTGGTGATCGTTGGTGTCTTGAACTGTAAGTAACCTGCTCTTCCTCTTTTATCCGGCAGGGTGCGCACTACTTGACACCAATTATAGTGCAGATACGAAAAATATTTAGTAGTTGATACTTATTTTTGTCTGTGTGTGTGATGTATGTGTTTCTCTATACGTCTATTTTAAATAGGTTACAAGTGTTTCTTAAAGACACAAGTATTCAAAGTCAAGTTAGGAAGAGAGAGATGTACTGTAAGAGAGGGAACGTGTGTGTGTGTGTGGGAAGACATAAGGAAGGGGTCATGTTCTTCCTCATCAATGTCCATCAGTGTGTGCCGAATGGAAGGAATTTTCCACCGCCCCAGTACTAAACACACAGAGAGAGAGAGAGAGAGAGAGAGAGAGAGAGAGAGAGAGAGAGAGAGAGAGAGAGAGAGAGAGAGAGAGAGAGAGAGAGAGAGAGAGAGAGAGAGAAGGGTTGTTGTATGCAAGGATGGCTCTTTTTAGTCATCTGTGTACATAGTGTGTGAGTTTGCACATTTGTATGTGGCTGTGTGTGGCGGCTGCCATTGAGAGCATTCCACACTAAATGACTGTGCAGGTGCTGTTGGGAAGAGAAGACCTAAGAGCTAAACACACACACACTGGGTTTCCTTAGACATTACCTTAGACATAATTACTTTTATACTGTACAGACTGTATATTGAAGGGTGTAACCCCTCACTCTACCCCTAAACGTAACCCTAAAAGGTTTTGCTCACATTTGGGTCCAGATTTGTCCCCAAAATATAGTTAAGTGGGTAAACACACTGCTGTCTTTATGAGCAATGGCTTGTCTTGTTTGCTAATTGTAATGACTAACGTAATGAGTAATATGCAACACATAATGACTAAAGTTGTATTTCTGAACTGCGTTCCCTAGTTTAAATGTTTGTGAAGATTTGTTTTGCTTATTTTGTTATAGCAAAGAATAACAAAGCAAACCCAAGCCAAAACAGTCAGATTTGCATTCTCATCTGTCATGGGCAGTGACTTCAGTTTCTATGTTTTATACTATCATTGTGGTTTATTTGCAGACCCAAAAAGCCTCATTCATAAAATTTGACACACCCCCTTTTACATTTTTGTGTTTATTAAATGCATTTTCTACTTGATTATGCTTTCTGTTGCCAGTAACAGTGTAGTAGTTTTGGCTTTGTTTATTACATTCACTCAGTGAAGAAAATACAGATTCAGCATTAGATTTTTCTCTGTATTTTTTACACAGAGTTCTCTGGAGTCATTGGTCAATCGCGCCATCCAGTGGTCAGATATTCCTCAATAAACACAGCACATCTGGGGTGTTAAATGATATCCAAACTGTTTTATCGGTGGTAGTTAAATGCTTCTTATTTAACTAATGCATTTTTAATCTAACATACAGTATTTATTAAGTCCATATTTTGAGTCCAAGTGTCTACTTTAGGTCATTATCCCAAAATGATTATGTATGCGTTTGTGTGTTATCCTTTGGGCAACACATAAACGCAAAAAATTACTCACTTGCATGGTGTTTACGAGGCTCAAGAGATGCTTGAATGAGTCACTTTCTGCTGACACAGACACACAACAGCAACCGCACATTCAGGCTCAAACACACAGACAAACGCAGTTTCTCACTTGTCTGTTTGTGGTGACTTAGTAAGTCTGAGATCAGACTGGCCCGTGCATTCTGATTGGCTGAGGAGCTCTGTGGTGAGACACCTCACTTCCTGACTCAGGTATGTGAATCCTGAGAGAGTCTGTGAGTGTGTGTCTGTGTAAATGATATGTAGATGTGTGTGTGTTTTGTGGTCACCAGGTAATGATTAAAACAGCTGTGAGACAAAGACACACAGACAAACACGTCTGCATACACAGCAGGGTTCTGGAACGCTCTGTCTACCCTGCCAATCATAACTAAAAACCACTTCCCTTTTCATGTGCTTGTGAAATCAGAGGTCAGGGTTCAAAGTTCAACAGGGTCATTCCTCACACATACATTGAAACCATTGTCACTGTATTTTTGTGGCAGTTTTTTTTGTTTGTTTTGGTTGTTTATAGACAGTATGCTAATTTTGCAACATATGGACACAAATAATCAGATTCTTAAAGGGATTGTTCACCCAAAACGGAAAATTCTTGCTTCATTTATCTACCCTTATCATTTATGTTATTTGATACCTGTATGACTTTCTTTCTTTTGCTGAGGACAAAAGATATTTTGAAGAATGTTGGTAAACTGTATAAACACAAAACTTTCTCAAAATATCTTCTTTACACAGAAGAAAAAGTCATATACATGTTTTGAACAACATTAAAATTGAAAAGTTAAGTCAGAATTGGGGAACTGTCCCTTTAAAATATTGTAGTTCACCATTGAAGAGCCCTTATATGTGAGAGGATAGTACACTAGATATTCTGTATAAATTGAGTATAATCATGATAAATTACCTTCATAAATTACTCAACTAGGAAAAACATTTTGTATTTTGCCCACAGTGTATGAAATAATGAGTAACAGATATTAAGTCTTGTGCTTTTATTGGTTTATTTTGGCCATTTACCAAACAAAAGAAATGAAAACGCACAGAACCTTCTTGTTCAGTGTAAACATTGCTAATACGTTTAACCGCACAGCATCATATGTTAGTTTCATCCGCTTCAGAGAGATGCTGCTGCCAGTAAAAGTTTCCACTAGTTTGGGTAAAAGCCACTGCAAGAAGCTGAAGATGTGAAGCTGTATTGTAATGATGATGTTTTGACAAGTGGCTTCTGTTATGTAAAAGTCTTATTCATCATTTTACTTTGTTGCCCTAAAACAGTGAAAATCCAAGTGAGTAACTCTCTCGTTTTCTGTCTGTTTCATAGGAGAGCTCTTCTTCTGTGTATTCTACTTTATTGTACTTCTTTTGGATTCACTCAAGAACTCTTTGAAGGTAAGACACCTAAAAATCCATCTATACTGCATATGTGCTTCATGTGTATAAACATACAATATTTGTTTACACAGATGTGGAAAAATGTGTTTAAAACTAGACAGTTTATGGTCAATGAATTATTGCGTGATAAAAAAGTTTCATGTTCTTACACTGTTTTCCTCTTAAGTTAGGAAAGATTTACAACATAAAACTTTATACTCTGAATTATGAAACACAAACACACTCTTTCTGTTACTGACCCACACATGCTTCCTTTCCCTTTTTTCACCTATTCTTCTGCCAAAACCATCCCTCAGTTCCAAGCACTTTTACTTTAATTAAAGCATGTGTTTTTTCTTAAAACCCCTGTTACATGAATGAATGTGTGTGTCTGTTTAATAGAAAAAATGACATCATATTCCCATTTGACTGCTGATTCAGGTTGATCTCTTGACAGTCACACACACACAAAAATGTCTGGGAACAAGATTATAATAAATCTTAAGCAAAATCCAAAGCAGAAATCTCAGACAGGAGACGAGTGAACATCCTGAAATAGTTTAATATTGCGTGAGGTAGAATAATGAAGAGTGCTTTATAATAAAATATTTGATCGTTTTCAAGGATGCGCACTGAATGCGATAGCTATTTTAAAACTAATGACATGATACTCTATCAAACACACAAAATGCATCCAGTAACACATAAAAACACAATACTTTCTGGGACTACTTCATAGTGATGTGTCTTCTAAGATACATGCATGTATTTTTTTTTTTACCACACTGCAAAAATGAATTTCTTACTTTATTTTTACTATATTTTTGTCTTGTTTTGCAGTATAAATATCTAAAATTCCTAAACCAGGATACATTTTCTTGATAAGCAAAGTGACCTAAGATTTTAAGTCTTGTTAAAGTGAGTCTATGCTTGAAACAAGTAAAAATCTGCCAATAGGGTAAGAAAAATAAAGTTTTACCTCTTTATTAAATACTTAATTCAAGTTTATTTTTCTTAACCTATTGGCAGATATATTTGCATGTTTTAAGCATAAACTCTTTCTTAAACTCAAGACTTTCTTTGGTCACTTTGCTTATCAAGTAAATGATCCTAATTTAGGAATTTTTGGATACTTCAAGACTTGATACAAATCAAGACAAAAATACTAAGTAAGAAAGTATTTTTACAGTGCTTCTGTGTGTGTTATGTGTCTTTTGTCCTCACGTTTTAAGATTATAAACATGTTAACATTAGACTTCGAAATCAATTCCAATAAAGCAACATTATTGTGAAGTGTGTTATTTTTCCAGCTAATAATTTTCTTCTTACTCAGTTTAATCTGCTGTTTCATCAGTCAAATGCATTATTTGTACAGTGTTCGGTTGGGTTTGCTGTGAATGAAGTAGTTTTTGAGGCTATTCTCATACATTTGGCTCTATCTTTACATTATGATGCCAGTACTGACCCTGGTCCAAACACATACACACATATACAATTTCACTGTAATGTATGAAAAATTTTCCTTGTTGAAAGCCAAATTTTGGCATGTAAGAGTTTTGGCTTTAGACATACTTTCATAGTTGCCTACAGCCTAAAAAGACGTTTGATTCCTGGTAAAATTGAACACATATGGTATAAAAGAGAATTAACACATTTAAATGATGTAATGGAGAGGCATGGACCTCCTTTATAAACTGTTGCAACTGCATTTTTGTAACAATACACATAAGATAATAAATACATTTATTGTTTTCAAGTTAATGATTCATAAGTGTTAGATGTTAGACATTAGTGAGGTTATTTTTTTTATACTTTTTATAAAATTCTATTCAGTCATGTGTATAATATGTTGTGTTTATGTTACAGATGTGGACGTGTTGCAGCGTTTGGCCCTGCGTGCCGAGCTGGGATCTCGTGCCGTTCCAGCTGGTGTTATCTCCCTCCGCTCTGGAGTCATCCTCACGACACGGGCACGAGTCACCACGGCAACACGCTCCGTGTTCCCGGCGGAACTCTTTTGGAACCACACTATCGTCCTGAGCGTCCGATCCCACCGCCTAAACTCTGCGTTCCTCTTCTCCGTACTGTCCGGGAATCGCATTCAGCTCGGGTTGGAAGTTTCTCCAGGCAAATTAACGCTTCACGCCGGGCCTGGGAATGTCGCCACCTTCCCTTACGACCTCCATGACGGACGTTGGCATCATCTAGCCTTGGTTCTCAACGGGCCATCAGTGACCTTACGCTCTCCCTGCTCGGAGAGCGACACAGGAGTTACGCAGAAACTCCCTGTGCTTCCAGAACGCCTAAACCCCCGTGGGACGTTTCGCTTGGGTGGTAGCAGCGCTTTGCTTCCGGGCGCAGTGCCCTTCGAGGGGGCAGTTTGCCAGTTTGACGTGGTGCCCTCGGCCCAGGCGCAGCAGAATTTCTGCAACGCCGTGCGCAGGCAATGCAGAGAAAACGACACGTACAGGCCGGCACCGCCCCTCGCTGTACTTCCTCTTCCACCCAGACACACCCCACCACTATCAACTCAGATGATATCACCAAATCGCACTTTCACTCCCACTCCCACTAATTTTCTTTGGACGTCTGTAAATGGCCCAGGTGGGTCTGCCGCTGTTGTCAGTGATGGTGTACATGGGTTAAGACCTAAACACTCCTCTAACACACTCCCACCTTTGATAAAACCTGGACTTGAAGCTACATTATCTTGGGGAAATTTGATTTCTGCCACCCCCAAACCTACACTCAGGACACCTAAAAGCCCCAAGCCGACTGCTTCAAAACCTACGACGGTCTGGCCTTCCTCCACTAAACCCAGTGGACCCAAACCAACACCAAAAACTACCCCCAAAACGCCAACCGGAACAAAGCCCACAATTGCTAAATCAACACCCAAATCAAAAACACCTGGACTTAAATCCGCACCTCCAAAGCCTTTCAAACCCACAACTGCAAAGCCCACAGTGAGCAAACCCAAGTCCAACTTTCACGATAAAACCAAAACTAACCCAACTAAGAAACCATCCACTGCCACTCCACCTACCAAGAAACAAAATGACGTTGTGAAACCAGAACCAACTGCCTCCAAAAGACCCTCACCATCCAAAAAGCCACTCCAGCCCAAATCCATCACCCAGCGCTCACCCCAAACCACACCGCCAACCCAAAAAAACATTTCACAGACCACAAACAAGCCCAGAAAAACCCTGCCTACCCCCAAATCCACACTATTCCCCACTGCCGCCCCAAACACACCAGAGAAAAACTTGCCACCCCCCAGCAAACCAAAAACATCTGTGAATAATGTCACACCAGCCACTTCAAGGTTTACCTTCCATTCTGTGACCCCTCCAGCTTTGGAGGATTTCCAGAGTTTGGAGGCACAGCCGACGTGGGTTTCCAGTCTGGTTGGACCACCGGGACAAAAAGGAGATTCTGGGCCAATGGTAGGAGTCTTGTCCTGTATATGCCAACCATTGTAGTTTTTGTTTCTATGTATGTGTGTGCTTACAGCAAAGTCTGGTTTTAGGATCTCTAAATGGTTAAATTAATTTACCATCAGTATATGATTGCCTGTATTTGATGGAAAATGCTTTGGAAAATGTCATAATCAAGGACTTCAGTTCCAGTTTTCAGATGTCTCAAAAGTTCCCTAAGGGATGTAAACAGGGATGTGGCTTTTAGTTTTTGGTTGCAAGCATCAGAGTTAAACATTCATTTACAATTACTGCAGATTCCAACAACACTTCCAGCAAGAAATCTGTCAAGGTTTGTGCTTTAAAAGTGGGGTCAAAGGTCAGGGGAAGCAGTGAACGTTTTGTCCCTCACAGAAGTTTACAAGCAGGGAATCTCATTCCGTCCGTGGAAAACTAGGCATGGAACTTCAATCGGATAACTTAAAAAGCTCTTTAACCTGCTTGTTTAAAAGGCTTAATTTCTAAAGAAGCCACCTAACCTTTGACCCCAAAAACAAAACAAAAAAAAGTGAGAGAGAGTTATTACAAGTGTCGTGTTAAATGCGAGTCGGCCGTGTTGAAATAGTTTGGAAAAACTGGTGATGTTCTGATAATGTAAAGAAACTGTTCAATGAACAAAGATGTTAAAAGAGACGTCTGTGATGATGTCATAGGAAGACTACTTAACGGCTCAGACCTTCTAGAGGGCATTTTCCAAAGCAGTTGACTAAACCTGACCACACGAGAGTAAAATCTTGTACAATGATGCCATTTTAACTGGTGTGTGTGTTGTATGTGTGTGTTTATATCTGAGCATCACTGTGGTTACCAGGCTACCGTCCGCCATAGACAATCACTGTGTGTGTGTGTGTGTGTGTGTGTGTGTGTGTGTGTGTGTGTGTGTGTGTGTGTGTGTTGCACAGAATGTTCTCTGTTATTAGCAGACGATAATAACACACAAGCTGCTGTGACATTTTTCTCAAATACACACACAGTCATACACACACTACTAGTCTATAATTATGTACAGCTTTTTCCTGCAGTAAACAATTTACTCACAGAAAATTTGCTGTAGTTGTTATCTTTAGCTTTACTTTAGTATACAGGAGGGGTGTAGCAATACAATCGGCTTACGCTTTTATCCAAAGTGAAAAGTGAAAGATCGAACACTTGACTTTGGTGATGCCATGCTCTTACCAAATAAGCTAGAGGAAAACAATACAGAATTCTGGATTCATGATTGCAATTGTATCACTATATTTTAAACAAAATGTAAACAATGAAACTAAATTTAAATGACAGATTTATTTTCAAAACATTAACAATTTTCTCAATACAGTGTCTCACATTTTGACAAGTTTAGTACGTTATCCCATCATATCGAAATGGTATATATTGTACTACTGTTACATACTATAGTAAGAATAGTAGTGTGCCACACATCACAGTTTGTAAGCAATATTACATCATGGGAGTGTGTCAGTATTCATTCAACACTTTGAGGATGTGTCCACGTACATAGCGGTCTGTGGGTGGATGAGTTTGGTGGGTGTATGTGGGTGAGAAACCCCCCTCTATCAACAGAGGCATGGTTCAGAGGCAAACCTCAGAGATTCTTAACATAAACACACACACAAGGGCTCACACACTCATCTTCTGTAAGAGCCCTTCTGAATGGACGTCTTTCATCCTGTGCCACGTGGAGGCGGGGTCAGTGGGAGACTCTGTTTTAACAACTAGCCTTATATATTGTGTACAAGTTAGGGCTGGATGATGTGAAGAAAATATTTTTGGCTCATTTGATGATTGATATGTGTTTGTTCAATCAAAGAAACAATTAGCCAAAAATATTTTCTCTGTATTTTCTCACTCAATCATTTCTTTGATAAGAGACTGTTTGAGTCTTTCTTCAGTGTAACACGAAAAGAAGATATTTAGTGGTTTTGTGTTCATACAATGGAAGTCAATGGGGGTTCTTGAACATTCTTTAAAATATCTTTTTGTGCATATGTAAATATCTCCATCTGTTGGAATGTGGGACAGAATTAGGTCTTGGAGAGCCCTCGGTCAGATACAGTGTCTGCTGGTCCGCTGTATATAGCACATTATCCAAAAAAGGAATTCCCTGAAATGACTTCCTGTTTCCTCTTTGGTGTGTTTGGTTTCTAAACAGAGACCTGCAGTGCTGCTGCACCTATACAAAGACACACACTCAATCTTTTGTGAGCGTATGAAATTGTGTGTGTTTGGTTCATAAGTACCTTTCTTGTGTTTCGCAGGGAATTCATGGACCTCCAGGGAAACCAGGGCAGCCAGGCAAGAGAGGATCTCGGGTGAGTGACTCTGTGTGTGTCTGTGCCATTGACCTTTGACCTCCAGATATAAACAGGAAGTGTGTAAAGTGCCTTATAAAACCTCTTACACAGTATTCACATGAGTGTGTTTGTGTCTTATTGATCCTTCTTGGTGTCTGTATGTACTGTGTATCTGTGTTTTGTCCGTTCAGCTGGTCAGTTTGTCCCCTGAATGAAACACAAACCAGCCTGTCTGCCTCTCTTTTAATGTTGAACTCTTTTTCTCTTTCATGAACTTGCCTACTTTTCTGTCTGTCTTGTGTGTCATAAGCATCTTGATCATTCATGTTCATACAATGCAGGAAAACATTGACATCGTTGATTGAACATCTAAACATCCTTCAAACAGGATATATTAACTTGGGATGCAAAAACATCAAAATATTGATTTCAGAGAAATTTGCCAGTTGATGTTAAAAGATGCTAATGGGGTATTTTTCCTCAAATATTTTTCAGATTTCTCTAAAATCAGGACATAAATGCTTCGGCATCTCATGAGTGTATATATATATATATATATATATATATATATATATATATATATATATATGATGTCTGAAAGCAAGACAAGGTTTTACATGTACAGGTACACTAAAGGAAACCCTGAGATTTATGTTGTGCCCAGATGTAACAAGGTCAAGTGGTGGTCAAGTGGTTTTATCGTTTTTCCTCCTGAAAATGTCAGAGGAAAGAACTAAAATACAGCTTTGTGTCATCTATGTTTTTTTGTATTCGGAGAAACTCAAAATAGGACATGTACTTGTGTGCCCCAATGTTTTTACAATGAAAGTGAATGGTGACTTAAACATGTAGTAAAATGTAGTACAATGAAAGTACAATTAAGTTGTCCACACAACTTGCAAAGTCATACGATAAGCTTGTGTAAGACACAGGAAGAATTTAAGTAGATCATTTTTAGTATTTGGATGTACCATCCCTTTAAATGAGAAAGCACATTTAAAGAGGATCTTCCAGCACAATCAAACACAGACCCCAGTAGACTTGTGAGACTTTGCTTGAACTTTGACCTTTGTTGACGGGATCACACGGGCGTGAAGTGTTGTTTTAGCAACCGTAGTCAACATGTAATGTTCGCACGTCAAAGGAACTCAGTGAGGTCTCTCTGTGTGTGTGCAGGTGTGAATGAGTGTGTGTTACTATTTTAGACCACGTGTTATAAAGTCTGACTGCAGGGCCTTGTTCTCATATTAAATGTGAATGTTAAGTTATTTGTGCGAGTGAGTCTGTGTGTGTTATTGTTTGTTAAACACAAAGGAGACATTCAGTAAGCTTAGTCGACACTAATCCAGGCTCACTTTACAATCTTACATTCACACACCAAAAACATTTGACACAATGACACAATCAGAGTATGTTTCTGGAATCAAACTTCAGTTGTTTACTTATGTTTATGTCTCGTTTGTGTTTCTCATCTCTTTGTAGGGACTCCCAGGACCACATGGCAAGCCAGGTCGATCAGGTCCTCCAGGATTAAAGGTACAAACCAACACTTCTCATAATTGTGCCCATCTCGTTGTGTTTCTGTTATAATCATCACTCTTTCTTAAAAAAACCAGCAGAGCAGATACACAACCACAGACACACACATGCACACAAACACGTTGATTTATCTCGACTTAAGAGAAGCCCAGCAGGTAGTGGAAAGTCTTGCTTAGACAACAACATTTCTGTAATACGAAGGAAAGGCTATAAACCAAAAGCACAGCTCTAAATATTTGAGTTAAGTGTGCGTTTGTGCGATTGTGTGATTGGCCTGGCACTTTCACACTGATGTATGTGTGTGGGTTAGTGGTTGTGTGGTGCCTGCTGTCCGTGTTTAATGATTTTGCCGGCTTTGAAGACAAACCTCGTCGAGGTGTAACAGCCTGAAGTAAAACTCGCCACATGCTTTTACCCTCTCTGTCTGTGACACACACATGTACACGTTTAATGCAAATGACTTTTCTGTCGTTTATTCTCTCAGGGCAAGAAAGGAGACCCTGGGCTCTCACCTGGAAGAGCACCGAAAGGAGACAAAGTAAGAAAACTTATTCAGCTGCACATGTGATTTGATTGTTTAATGTTGTGTCATCACTTTGACTGTTCCAATATGGCAAACGACTTACATAACGTGACCCATAGACACAAGCCTTAATGAGGCATCTATGCTCTAAACAACCATTTATTTACTATAAACTCCAAAAACATGTTGCACAAAATGATGTGTGATAGGAAGAAAGTGTCAATCAGTGTAATCAGTGTCTCCTGATTACCTGTATGTGTGGGTTTTTTTACAGGGAGATACTGGTGTTTTCGGTCCTCTTGGTCTAGTCGGGGTCGAAGGTCGCAAGGTAAGATATAAACCGACACTCCGGTCATGAAATGCTTCTTCCCACTTTTGTGTTTCATTGTTTTTGACATAATGCATAATGCAGCATTTTTTGCCTTTTGCTTACGAGAGCCAGACAAACACTCAGAACTCTCCCCCTCACTGTGTCTTCTGTTGCCATGGAAACATAGTGTAAATATCACAGGGAATCCCCAATGAGTCGTCTGTCACTTGGTTTTACTCAACACATGTCAAATTAGGCCACTGAGATCCACACAGTGGGTCACTGTGAGTGGGTTTGTGTGTGTCTCATCTGTGTATGATTAGAATAGTTTTGGACTCACTGTCAGGCTTTTTACTATAACACTGGTTACAGTTTCTGGTGTGTGCATTTGTGTTGGATTGTAGGATTGCTGGAAAGATTCTGAAGCAGACGCATGGACACACGTGTTTTAGTGTGTTTTAGATCAGTCGATTAATAGCAATGACTGTGTGTGGTGTGACCTTACTGACTGTTCATTTGTAATGTCACTTACTGCAGTAATGTTCTTTCTAGTACTTTATGATAACAGTTTATTTTGGGTTGTTTATATTAGTGTTTCTTAGCTGGTGTTTTTTGACCCATGAATCTGTCTGATGGTGTCGCTGATGCATGCGTCTATACAACCAGATACAGTTAGGATAGAAAATAATTATCAGCCCGAGAAGAAAATGTTTGTGTTGTATGTGCATGTCTTTGTTTGTATGTGTGTGTGTGTGTGTGTGTTTGATGTGCATATCTGTGTGTGCGCGTGTGTGTACCTGGCAGACTGCGGGCCCATGTGCTTTGTGTTACGTGTCTGTGGCCAAAAACACAGATATCAGAATGTAGAGCAGAACGACGGGTAAATCACACAGCAGCATGACATAAACAGTTGTGTAAAGAATGAATGTGTCTGTGATCGGACATTAAACATGTGACTCACTAGAGCAAATCAACCTTTAGCACAAATTTTAATGTGAAAGATATCAAACATGTTATAGTGTAGTGTGTAAAGTGTTATATGTGTATATGCAGTAAGCGTTACAGGGCTAAAGAGTTGAGTGTGCACAACATGAAGAAGAATGTAATAATTACTGTAAGATAACGGCACCAACAGCATCGTGATAAATGATGATCAACTATAAATGTGTGTATTTGTCTGTAAATTGTGTGTGCGTGTGTTTGTGGCTGTTCACTGGAATGTGGAGGTGCATGTAGGAATTAGAGATGGATCCCACAAACAAATGTAATGGAAGAAACAGACATCTCTGAAACATAGAGTGTGACGGGTTGGATTTCACAGGTTTGGCGGGGGGATAAGTGTGTGTGTGTGTGTGTGTGTGTTACTAAGTGCAAGTTTAACCAGAATTTTTCCATCTATATTTGTCTCACTGCTGCATAGTCACATAAATACATGTTCTGCACTTCACTGTTGTAAGAAGCTCCAGATCTTCAATGCGGTTCATGTGAAACCACTACATGGAAAGTCTTCTTTTTCTTTCTCTTAGTTTATTCTTTTTTCTTTCCTGTCTGCTGGTCTCACTCCATAATCACTCACTCGCTCTCTCTCCGTGTTTCACCTTTGATGCGTATTTTCCGCTCTGTGTAAACGTCTTGCTGTAGTCAGCACAATGCTGTGCCTGTATGACTCGTGGGAGCTTGACTGCAGCAGGAAAACCTTTACATCTCTGACTTATATCTCTGTCACAGATGCACACATGCTGACACACACATTCAGGATACAGTCGTACATACAGTCAAACAATGCAAAATATTAAATGCTCTTTTTTCCTGATTGACTACAGATGGATTTAGTCAATAATAATGAATGTGTGTGTGTCAAGACACTTTGTTTACCTTGTCACCATGTGTCCTCTTTTTGTACAGGGGCAAAAAGGCCACCCAGGACCACCAGGCCTCCCTGGCGAACCAGTGAGTTATACAGACATACAAACACTTATACACAAACGAACAAACAAACACACACACTGTGAGGATTCTTCTTTTTTACTGAGAAACTTACAGTCAATGACCAGTTTTACCTCTTAAACACACACACACATCATTCAGAAAGGAACTCATTTTAACCCTTCATGTTATTTTAAGCTGAACTGACCTTAGAAGTCAAAGGTTTATTTAAAGAAAACACAGACACACACACACACACAGAGGAATGTTTAATTGCTCAGTTTTGTTTCTCTTTCATAACTCAGTTGGCCACCATTGTCATCCGTAAAACTGCAAATAATATTTTCAGAGGTTTTCTGAACACTTCCCAATCTTACATTGTTTGGAAAACTGATACCTTCTAAATTTTAATTGTTGTTGACATTCAGTAAGAGTACAGAAGTCATTTGAAAATGTGAGTTCATGCAGAAATGTCTTCTTCTGAGACATATTTGAGATTAGATTTGAGAAGTTTCATTTCATTACATTTGTAGAGCACTTTTCACAATGCATATTATTTTGCATAGCAGCTTAAAACATAAAATCCATGTTTTTATGTTTTCAGGCAAAAGCAGAATAGTTTTTATAAAAGGTGATATGAGAAGGCACAGTTTTAAGAGAGTGAAAGTATTTACATGTTAACAAAATAATTTGCCTTTTATAGCAATGATTGCGTGATCATATATATAATTTAAAGAAGAAAAAATGAGATATTAAAGCAAAAACATCATGCACCAGCACACACGTTCATACAACCACATCACTCCTACATTCCTCCATATTATTGTACTTATTTATTGTTTTAATTCATTTTATTGCTTAATATTAATATAACGTTTGATTAATCTGTATCACATTTGCGGCTATACTGTTGTACTGAATATCAGCTTTGCAGTTTTGTGCCTGAATTACAGCTGTTAATATTTTCATACAGTGTATAATAATGCTTACTATAAAACGCTTGGTTCATGTTTTTCATTTTAATTCAACACCTTAAGCCTTATTGCTAACATATACAGTACTTTCACTAATATCTAACTCTCTTTACAGGGAGAACAAGGTCCTGTTGGGAGTGCTGGAGCCAAAGGCTATCCTGGCAGGCAGGTGCAGTAGATCTTCCTCTGCTGTGAAGCGTGTTTCTGTCTGTTAATGGATCTGGGTTAATGTTGTGCTGTGTTTTTCACTGACTGATCATGGATAAAATGTAATTAATTTCGCAACACGTTGCCCTGGCGTACATTTAGTGTATCTGAGAGCCACAGTGATTGGAAACCAGAATCTTCCATTATAGAAAGAGACGTAACCACGGGCTCTGGCGGTTTACTAGCACATTGTTTTGAAAACCGTTACAAAATTCTATTCGTTCAAACAATATGTATAAAACGTCCTTTTATAGCCACAAGCCACCAGTTCTCTCTACATGTTGAGCTCATAAAAGTTGCTTATGTAAACTATATGAAATTATTACAAGATTTGCTGGAATGCTTCACTCTGATTGGACGCTCACGGCATTTTGCATATTTTTATATAATGACTGCAAAACTGACCGGGGCAACTGATTTTCCACATGTTTCATTCACTTGTATCATTTTGCAGTTGCTTCCTTTTCCCATGAAGAAATATTTTTAACTCAGATCAGTATTTTATGTCTTTTATTTATTTAATAGTCAGTCTAGATGGTCATTATTGCAAAATAAACCACTTTATTATGATATAAGACCACTCTGCTGTGGCTCAGAGTTTATTTTAGCTGACTATACGTTACTCCTTTCTTAAACGATGGACATTTTTATTGAAGCTTTTTCCAAATATAGCATATTTATCCTAAATATTACTACATAAAATGTCTTTTGCTGTTTTGTTTCCTATTTTAAGTCTGTTATGAAGCTACTTTTAGTCTAAGGAATGTCTCTTTAGGAATGTTAGTTCTTGTGGGCATGTGTGTTTGGATATTTATCAAAAGATGAAACTATTTATTCTTGTTGAAGTCCCATTTACAAACAAGAGGTCTGTTACTGTGTGTGACTGATTTTACTCTTTCTGTTTTGCTCTTTCAGGGTTTGCCTGGTCCAATAGGACCTGTTGGACCGAAAGGTGCTCGGGTGTGTACACAACTTACCTGCTTTATCATTTTTCATTTGGGATGTTACGTACAAACTGTCATTGTCACATTGAAGCTTTTAGTTACTGTTATGCACACTTTTGTGATGGTCTGTTTTAAATTGTGAAGTGTTAATCCATGACAGACAAGCTGCTGACACAGGATGAGCCATTAGTGTGTGTTCATGTGTGATGTTAGACTCCTACGGTCACATTAACATGTTAATGTGACCGGAGGACACACGTAAAAATATCTGTCTTTCATCACCCTGTTGGGTTTTTTATCTATTCAAAACAATTTGTATCACAACTGCATCAATTTATACAATGTAGCATGCACACACACACACACACCTAAACATATATAAACCCCCACACACTTTTGCTGTTGTGTTTGTAGTCGAGCAGTATTAAAGGCTCTTTATCAGGCATGACTCCGCCCCTTTGGCTGGAATTTCCTGTTTAAAATCAGACTGAGGCCCTGCTGTCTTACACACACACACACACATTATCATACATCCGTGTGTCGTTAAATTGTATGGCAACATGTAAAGGTTTCTTTCCTGACAGAGCTTTGTTTTTTGATTGCATGATCAGATCTGTAAGCGTCATTACAGCAGAACTCTGTGTCTGTTGTTTGTATGTTTGTGTATCATCACATGTTCCCTGAAGTGAGCGTATGTGCCCTTGGACTACATTGTGGAGGCCAGCACCATGCAGTCCATGGGCATATACACTTACCTCATGGCCTGCATCATCACGGAGACGGCCGTTCAACAGATCCATCTCCATTCATC